>OX376372.1:99632091-99689591 GCA_947369275.1 Nemotelus nigrinus | reverse complement strand
AGCGAGTGATCATAATCGAAAGCAACAACGGCGGAAAGGAAAATCAGGTTAGATAGCTTTAAGTTTAAAATGTGTATGAATTCAAAAAGCAAAAGAGTGTACATATATTAAGTGCAAACTACCCGACCGGGTAGAGCGAAATAGCGACGGTTGTATTTGAAAACTAGTGAAAAATAAAATCGTACGTGTTATTGTTTATATAAAAAAAGAAAAGTGAAATAATCTTCCGCGTTAAAGGGCGACTACGGGATAAGACGCAAAATCCGAAGAGATTCGCGAGACAATTAATTTTCATTAATTTTCATTCGCGGGCTATAAAAAGTGTTAGCTCTGTCGTCAGATTCTCGCTTCAGGGCGACGGACGTAGGGTCAATTCCGGCAACGAAGCGGGTGGCGCCAACCCACCCCGTTCCTTTTGAGCAATAGCCATCCGGATTGGCCACTCCTGTTCTCATTAGGGAATAGGGGGTTGTTAGCGACGTTTCGTGAAATATTTCGGTAGCAAATTGGCGCCCAACGTGGGGCCTAATAACGGTGTAACGGGAAGTAACAGTTTAAGAAAATTGAAGCTTTTCAGTTCCAAATTGTGGGAAGGTTTTGAAAGTTTATAAAGGTTTGAATAATTGCGCCGCAAAGATTGATTTCATATATTGTTAACAAAGCGGAACGTAATTGAATATATTTTGGGTAGCCAAATAATCAAGGATATTTCTATTTAAAAGATTTGAATATTGAATTATATATATTGTTGGAGTTTTGAAGATACCGAGGTACCTATCGTTTTCAGGTTTGAATTCTGCAACGGATTGAGAGCGTGTGGTGATTGAAGTGCGTGAAGTGTGGATAAAGTTGAATTTATTTATTTATTATTTATTTATTAATGTCCAAATCAACAGAAGAAATCCAATTATAGATTAGACATAACAAAAAAGAGAAAAGAGAAAACAAATATATATATATATATATATATATATATATATATATATATATACAAAGAAAAAGAAGAAGAATAAAAATTGGCTGACTAGGAGTGTGTGTGGAAATTTGTAGGTTTAGCGGCAGTGGCCATATTGGGAAAGATCAAAAAGTGGACGGTAGTACGTAACGAAGGCCTTTTCTAGAGAAAATATTTAGTTTGGCAGTTACAATCGGCAGTATATTATAGGGAATAGCATAGATATATTACACGTTAGGTGGTTTAGAATAGTTTGGATTCTAGGAAACCAGGAAAAAAATTCTAGTAGATCGGCTGAGCAAGGACGAGCTCATATATGAGCTTGACATCCGTGGATTCCCAGCGGATAATGTTGAGGGCATGAGAAAGACGCTAAGGGCAACCCTGAAGGCGGAATCGGCGCTGGATACCTCATACGTGGAGGCAGCGTACCCGTTCGAGTATGAGACGGATCATGCGGAGCTATCAGCAAAAGCGACGGAGGTGGAAGAGTTGGTGGCCAAGGTATCGGGAGACGGGAATGCGTCTGAGTATCTGAAGATCCGTGTCAAGGTGGAAATTGCTTTTCGTCGTCTGGGACGTATGCGCCCAACTACAGGTAGAGGGAATCAAGAAACTTAGGAATAGGTTCATCATCGCAATGGGGACTTTTGTTTCTAAGGTGGAAGAAGGCAGCGACAACGAACAGGATCTTGATGGGACAGTACGACCACGGTGGCGCGACTGGAATCAAGGGTACCAAGTCTAGCAGAAGTTGCGAAATGGGGGCTGAAATTTAGCGGGGTCACATCAGGGTCCGTGAACGCTTTCCTGGAACGAGTCGAGGAACTACGGCTAGCGAGGGGACTCACAAAACCCCAATTATTCAGGGCAGCTGTTGACTTATTTGACTCCCGTGCCCTGATATGGTTTCGGGCTAACCGAAACTTAGTAGCATCTTGGGATGAATTAGTGGTTGAACTCAAAGCAGAATTCCTACCATCCGATTACGAAGACCACCTATGGGAGGAGATTCGTAAACGCACACAAAGGGAGAACGAATCAATTGGAGTATATGTCGCTATAATGGAACGCCTGTTCAGTCGCTTGAAGACGGACTGTTCAGAGGAGGAGAAGTTAAGGATTCTGCGTCGGAAAATAGCACCATTTTACCAGCAGCAGTTGTGTTTGACACCGGTGACCTCGATCGCAGAACTAGTGAAAATGAGTCGAACTCTGGACGCTACGAGGGCATCAGTGGCAGCGTTCGTACCTCCGAGCACCCGGTCTAGGCGTTGTCTGGAGCCAGATTTGGCGTACGTCGGCACAGAGAACGTGGACCCGGTAGCGTCACTGACAACACAGCATCGAATACTATGCTGGAATTGCAAACGTGAGGGGCATATGTCTAGGGACTGTCGTGAGCCTCGTTAATGTTTTGGGTGTGGGCGTCAAGGAGTCATGCATTCTTCGTGTCCCGATTGCCGAAGTGTGAGCCAACAAAATCAAGGGTCGAGGGCTAAATCAAGCATGGAAACTTCGGGAAACGACCGACGTGCTCGCTAGGCGGTCGAGCGAGCACAGGACAGAGGCCGCAGCAAGAAGTACGACAGCCAAGGTAGAGTATGCGCTGGTCAGAAGTATCCAGGATAACCGTCCGCACCTACGGGTGGAGATTGAGGGCATTACAATGGATGGTCTGCTAGATTCAGGAGCGAGTAGAACTATAGTCGGTGGGAATGGTTGGTCTCGACTAGAAGCAATTGGGGCGATTTTGTGTCGAGAAGGAGTTGGAGAAATTCAACTGGCGAATGGGATGACTTGCGTCGTGGCTGGTGAGGCGCGGTTGAAATTTTCGTTGAATAATCACGAGCAATGGTTGGAGACATTGATTGTACCATCGATACCTCACGAGGTAATATAAGGGGTAGACTTTTGGCAGAAGTTTGGCGTGGTATTAGGTATGAAAGGTCAGCAGTGGAGTTTTGTCGTGGCTGCGGAGCTGGATAGCGGGGGAGCACTGCGCAGTCAGTCGCGATTAACGAACAAGGAAACCAAGGTCGTAACGGATATGTTGGAAGAGCAGTTTAGGTTAATAGGAGACGGTCTGGGCTGCGCGAAATCCGTGGAACACGTAACTAAGACCACAGCATCACCTATAAAGCAAAGGCATTATCCGGTATCGCCGGCACTTCAGAGGCAGATCAACGAAGAGTTGGATGAAATGCTAAGAAATGGAGTGGTCGAAGCATCATCGAGTCCCTGGTCATCTCTCATACTGCTCGTTTGCAAGAAAGACGGATCGTATCGATTCTGCGTAGACTTTCGCAAATTAAATGCCGCAAATTAAATTGGCGTACAAAATTCTACATTTGCTTAAAACACCGCCGCAAAGTCCTGACCTCAATCCCATTGAGCACATGCGGAACATGCTGAAAAAAAGATCAGGACTCATCATATTAGCTCAAAACCTGAGTTGCTCTTTAGCTCTTTAGTAGAAATGGGCAAAAATAGAGCCAAGCTATGCAAAAATACATGTAGAATTGATACCACACTGTCTTAAAACCCAATTAAATATTAACAAAAAATGTATATAGTTTTTAAGATTTTTCATAAACTGTTTCGTTGAAGACGTACGAAGACTTTATTGGAGGCATATTGTTGACTTTGTTTTATTTTAGTTAATAACTTTGTAATGAATAACTGAAATGGATTAGTTTTTGTTTCTAAATTAAATAAAAATGTTTAATGAATAAATCTGCATAAAAACTTTTTCAAATTTCTTGCAAAAATGTATTGTTTTTTATCACTTGCGTTTCAAATAGCTACTGTACGGGGACATTATTGGTACACTGTAATTAGTTTCGCCTTTCACATCCTAATGTCCTCTCAATGCACGAATAACAATGTGATTAAATTAGATTCAAAAGTGATATATGTGTATGTAAAAAGGCACATTTTTGACTTGAGAGTGCAACAATTCTCGTGAACAATATCTGTTCTTCTGTACGCATCCTCATCATATTACTGTTTTTTATCATCGCTTATCTCCTCTTCAAAATTAACTTTTATCTAGTTTAATTTAATTTAATAAATTTATTATTTTAATGTTTCTAATCCGACTCAAGGAATGCTGTTTGCTTGCTCCCGTCTTGAGCGAGCAAACAAAACGAAATCTTATGGAATAGTTGCGATTAGCTCCACACGTCGGCTGAGTTGTGCTTTTGAGCCTCCATTTTCTTGATAAACCGTTGTGCTTCGGCCTCTGACTTATTTCCTTTGCTGGATGATGGCTTTGAGCAGAATAATTCTTACAACGATTGCCATATTTTTGGCATCGCTGTAAGAACGGAATTAATGAGTAATGGA
This sequence comes from Nemotelus nigrinus, assembly GCA_947369275.1. Taxonomy (NCBI): domain Eukaryota; kingdom Metazoa; phylum Arthropoda; class Insecta; order Diptera; family Stratiomyidae; genus Nemotelus; species Nemotelus nigrinus. The sequence goes on along the minus strand of OX376372.1, from coordinate 99,685,288 downwards.
AAGGGATAATCAAGTGAAGCAAACGTACCCGCCCATGTGTTCTCATCAATAAATAACCTTCCGAATTAGATCTGAATGTCTGACGTAAATTTTGTGTGCTTGATCTCGAGAGCAAAGTCGCGGAACGGCACCAGACCAGTTCCCGGCCCTATCATTATAATTGAAATCTCTGGCTTCGTTGGAAGTCTAAACTGACTGACTATAGTAAGTATCATTTGATACTTACTCATATCAGTACTGTCGGAATGAGTACGGGACTTATATCAATACTTGGTTCTGATACTACTTTCAAGTAAAAGTATCGATACTTTCTTTCGATGTCGTGTCCCTAGGTATGGTGTCGTGAAAATTTATCCCGGGTCACGCGACGATGGTGGCTCCTCTTAGTGACCTGTTGAAGAAGGGTCGTAGATTTATCTGGTCGGAAGAGTGCGAGCAAGCTTTCACGTCCTGTAAACAGAAACTATCAACAGCGCCAGTGCTAGCATGTCCAGACTTTGACCTGCCGTTCAAGGTACAGACGGATGCGTCAGACGTAGGCATCGGAGCGGTGCTGAGCCAGGCGCACCCAGCGGGAGAGAAAGTTGTATGCTATCTGAGCAGGGCGCTGTCAAAAATAGAGAGGAAGTACTCTACTACCGAGAAACTTCGACCATACATTGAGGGGACCCGGTTTGTGGTCATAACCGATCATCATTTCCTTGTATGGTTGAATAACTTAAAGGATCCAACGGGCAGATTGGCGAGGTGGACAGTAAGGCTCCAGCAATTCGACTTTGAAGTCATACACCGAATGGAGAGAGAGCACCTAGTACCGGACGCACTATCTCGAGCGATCGCACCAGTGGACTGTATGGTGTCCTCGCAAGAAGCGGAGTGGTGGTATTTGAAGATGCTGGCGAAAGTAGGTGCGAATCCTGACAAGTTCCCAAACTGGAAGGTCGTGGAGCATGGGTTGTGGAAACAAGTGCCTGGCAGGCGAGGAGCGGGGAAAGTCGATCATAGTTAGAAAAGAGTCGTCCCAAAGGCTGAAAGGGAAACCTTACTTTATCGGTGCCATGACGATCCGAAGGCGGGACATATGGGTACTGCGCGGACAGTGGCTCGGGTAGCGCAACATTTTTATTGGCCTCGCATGCGGTCTGATATCCGGAGTTATGTGCGAAGGTGTAAAGTGTGCCAGGCTGGCAAAGTTGAGAGGAAAACTCCAGTCAGGTTGATGTCCACCAGGGCAGGTGAGGCCAAATCTCCCTGGGATATGGTGCGCGTAGATTTAATAGGCCCTGCCTACGTCAACGCGTGGATACACCTATATTCTGACGGTACTGGACTACGCCACGAAATTTTCCGTTTTACTACCGGTAAGAACAACGTCGGCAGCGGCGGTTTTCCGTTTGCTTGAGGAAAATGTTCTATTAGTCTACGGGGTACCAAAAATCTTAGTATGTGACAATGGAGTACAATTTCCAGGCAAGCAGTTTTGGCAGGCGATAGAGAGGTATAGAACGCGTATAAGCTACACCGCCCTATATCACCCTCAGGCCAATCCGGCGGAGCGTCGGAATCAGGACATCAAGTGCATGTTACGATGTTATGTGTCCGACAACCATCGCTCCTGGGATGTGTACTTGGCGAAAATCGCGTGCGCGCTTCGTACATACAAGCATGAGGTTACAGGGTTCTCCCCGTATTTCCTCAACTTCGGAAGGGAGATGGTCACTTACTGGGAGGAAGGCGAACCTCCAGATGGTGAGCAGACAAATTTTTCGCCAACGTCAAACGCAGAGACTCTAGAAGCGATCCGAAAGGAAGTGGTGAGGAGAATGGCCAAGGCGGCCAAGTCTAGTAAAGGACGGTATGACTTGCGACGTAGGGAGGTGGCGTTTCAGCTCGGGGATAAAGTCTGGAAGAAAAATTACGTCTTGTCCGACGCCACTAAAAATTTTACGGCAAAACTGGCTCCCGCGTTCGTCGGTCCTTATATTATTAGGAAGAAAATGTCGTCATGGACTTTCGATCTGGTTGATACGAAGGGGAAGTCTGCGGGTAGCTGGCATGCGAAAGATCTCAAACCATACATTGCGAACGATAGTGAAACCCGCGGGGGCGGTATAGATGAAGTACCTGTAATATCTAGGGTTGATAATGGTCTGAAGATTTTCAATAATAGGGATAGAGATTGAGTTCGGGAAACTAAGTTGGGCGTTTTCTTATGGTGGTGGGATTAGTTCATAAGTAAGATAGGGTAGTGGTGATGGAGCTCTAGTGTAAGTATCATAGTAAATAGAGGTGGTGGTAACAGCTCATAAGCGCGATAAGTTAGCGGGGGTGGAGGTATAGATTTAAAAAAAACGTTATGTCATAAAGGAGAGTGGGATTCGCGAAAGAGATTAGTTTTTCAAAAAAGTTAGGTATAATGCAGGTACTACAGTATAAAATTTAAGGTAAGGATACTTTGATTGGAAAAAAATTACCATTATGTTTCTCGGTAGTGAGTGGGTGGTGATCGTTGTTATTCCGGGAACCTCGTGATATTCTGTCATTTTTTTTTGTGTGTTCGTTTTTTCGGCTGATTTGTGTGTCGGCATCATCCCATGGTAATGGCTGTGTGTGTGGTGTCCTAAAACCGAGTACAAACAGGATAAGTGTTGTGATGCTTAGGGGGTACTAGCCATCACCAAGTTCTAACTACGACCCGAAATATCACATACACAAAGTCGAGCAGGAATTGACAGGTATACACAGAAGAATTTCTCATTTAGAAAGTAAAATGATCAAATGTAAAGCAGTAGTTGAGGCAATTTGAAATAGAACAGCCAATCTTCTACGGATCAAATAGGCCGAACATGCAGTTATAACGACATTTCCGTATAAAAAATTGCATCATTGAACGTAGAACTTAACATCCCAGCGATGACCAAGACACTATGATACAGCGTGATTGGCATGTAGGCAAGTTTGTTGAATTAAAAATAAACCCATAGGTCTCAAGTAATATTTGAAAGGATGTGAGTTGTATCGATTTGTTGCTTTGTTTGTACATCGATTATTTGAGTGAGTGGATGGGGGATTTCATAAGCGCGAATGAACATGTGAAGTAGAGAGTTGTAGAATTCAAGCTGTGAGTAGGGCTCGACACGCGCAAGCGAACGAGGTTACGGTTGCCGTGGAACGGGGAGTTGCGTAATACGATGGAGCGTTAAAGATGATTGCCGAGAATTCCCGCGGAATCCTCTGAAGCGAGGGGGGTGTCACGGTCGGAAAAACGGATACCATGAACGTATTAAAATCAAGTTAAAAAAAACTCCCCTCCACCACCCTTACAAAGAAAGGAAGGTGGAGGGTGGCCAACCGCCGAGGATTAGTTCACGATAAATTAGTAGATTAAAATTAGGGTCACTAAGCTAAGTTGAAGGAGACCGCGGCGAAGATGATTTCCCCCACAAGGCTGTTGAGACTAACGCGAAACCGATTCGAGTTTGGTTGTAATGTCGGAAATTAACCCAGATAGAAGAAGAATATCTAATGGTACTAACGATGACTATTGAATGATGTCCCTGCGGCGGTTGGATTGATTCTCGCCGATATCGTACATCCTGGTGCACTGCAGAAGCGTCATGCACACTTGATTACCTACAATGATGAAAACAATTCAATTTCACTGGTTTCAAGTTCTAATTCTTACAAAATCACACAAGAAAACACCGAAAAGAAGATAACCTAGAAAGATTCTCGAGTTTGTTTGTAATGTCGGAAATTAACGCGGATAGAAGAAGAATATCTAATAGTACTTACGATGACTATTAAATGATGTCTCTGCGCAGTTGGATTGATTCTCGCCGATATCGTACATCCTGGTGCACTTCAGAAGCGTCATGCACACTCGATTACCTACAACGATGAAAACAATTCAATTTCATTGTTTTCTAATTCTTACAAAGTCACACAAGAAAAGCACAAATAGAAGATTACCAAGAAAGATTCTCGAGTTTGTTTATTTAACCGGTCGCGACCTACACCAACCTGATCTTGTCAAGTGACAGATCGATTGGAAATTGTAGTAATAGAAAAGCGGTACTGCAATGATACAAAAAATGGACGATGTAGATGGTGGAAGTGCTGTAGATTGAATTGGAATGGAAAAAATTTCCAGTTCAAATACCCACCGAGTTCAAATACCCACAACGGTCAGAGAAAAGCCACTTTAGCGGGAACTGAAAATGGTCATATGAAAAATGAATAGAATCGGTCTCTTAGATTCTGACCGGTAAGCGATATAGACGTGTTGGATGGTAGCTGGTGGTAACAAAAAACCTTGTATTTTTTTCATGACGGGACTGAGCGAACGAGTCAAGTGAATTTGGAAAATTGATGCTCAGCGATTTGTGGCGAATTGATGACTTCCGTGGTATTCAAGTCCTGGAGCATTTGAGCGAGTGGAAAAAAATTTGCGATTGAGATCGAGGATAAGGCAATGTGAAGAGCAGTGAATAATAAGATAGTGCGATCCCGGATGAGGAGTGCAAATTATCACTGGAGGAGCGAGTTCGAACGGGCCCCAACGAGCGAGTGATCATCATCGACAGCAACAATGGCGGAAAAGAAAATCAGGTTAGATAGCTTTAAGTTTAAAATGTGTATGAACTCAAAAAGCAAAAGAGTGTACATATATTAAGTGCATAATACTCAACCGGGTAGAGCGAAATAGCGACGGTTGTATTTGAAAACTAGTGAATAATAAAATCGTACGTGTTATTGTATATATAAAAAAAGAAAAGTGAAAAAATCTTCCGCGTTAAAGGGCGACTACGGGATAAGACGCAAAATTCGAAGAGATTCGCGAGACAATTCATTTTCATATCGCGGGCCATAAAAAGTGTTAGCTCTGTCGTCAGATTCTCGCTTCAGGGCGACGGACGTAGGGTCAATTCCGGCAACTAAGCACGTGGCGCCAACCCACTCCGTTCCTTGTGAGCGATAGCCATCCGGATTGGCCACTCCTGTTCTCATTAGGGAATAGGGGTTGTAAGCGACGTTTCTTGAAATATTTCGGTAACAGTTTTAAGGGAATAAAATAGTGAAGAAGGGAATAAGTGATGAAGGGAATAAAATAGTGAAAGAGAAGTAAATCGTGGAGGATTTAGCGTTATTGGTGAACTAAGTAAGTGTTGACTCGGGCTATTGAGACGGGTATGGGATATTGACTTTGATAATTAGATGAAGAAAGGCCGGTGTGCAAACATTTTGGAGTAATATCGTTCGTGAATAACTAAATAGTACATGTTTGCCGAGAAATCGCGTTGCTCGACAGAGGGTTTAGGGTAAGGAGATGTATACGGGTTATCAAACGCGAGATAGTTAGACAAAGGGAAGCTCGCGATCGAGGTTTGGATGTAATTTGATTTGAAGTTAGTTGGATGATACGTGATAACCGAGAAATCGCATAACTCAATTGATGATTTGGGTTAGTGAAATGAGTACGGATAATTGAACGTGATTGTTAGTCGAAGGGAAGCCCGCGATCGAAATTTGGATGAAATTTGATTTGAAGTTAGTTTGATGATACGTGACTACCGAGAAATTACGTTACTCAATTGATGAGTTGGAATATTGAAAGTAGTGCTGTTGTGGGTAAGCAAAATTAGTGCTGAGTATCGTCGTCGGTAGTTGGACGGAGGGAACGGCCCGGTTGACGTTCGACGCGAGCTGAAGTAAACTCGATTCGAAGTTGTTTGTGGCCGTCATACGAGGGGTAGAATGCAGCTGAGAAGAACTCAACGTCCGCGAAGGGGCGAGTTTTTGACTAGGGAAGGGTCCTATCGACATTAGAGAGGCGAACCTCACTACACGGCTTGAGGTCCCCCCACTAGGTGAATGAGTGGCGCCCACGCGCAATCTTCGATTGAGCTCAACCGAGACCCAAATGGACCTATCCGGTTGTCTGAACTCCCCGAGTATGTCAGGTGGGTAACAAATTGGCGCCAAACGTGGGGCCTAAAGTAGAAGTCGCGAAGTTAAAAGCAAGTCGAACTCGCGCGTAGTGACAATGTTAAATTAAGAATTATTAGTGCAGAACCAAAATCCAGATTTTGAAGGACCCTTGGAGCCGCGGACCCGTAATGCAGCATACTGTAAATATTAGTTTCAGGTACCATTATAGAATACCAGGAGGAGCAAAAACGCCCAAAAGACGGTGGTTAGATTCGTAGATTCAGGCTCGAGTAGCGGAAGTAAATGAAATTTATATTTTGTAATTGAATTAGGAAGGTTCGACATAAGTCAGAGCCCGAATCGTTACAAAAAAAAAGGGAGCAATCTTTCTCCCGTGAAAAAGGCTGCTCCCATATTGCTCGCGGAACCACCACTTAGTCAAGTAGGCTACAAAATATAACCACCACCACCAAATAGGGCTAATAGCCGTCGCTGTGACCGACCATTGCCATGTACTGGTTGGCCACTGACGACGTAGATTTAAGATAAATAATCTCAAGCCAAAAAATACGACACCGATCGATATTTTACCGAAAATCACTTTGCTGCCCGCCAAGAGGGACCACGCGAAACGCCAAAACGCAATCTCAACGACGCCCGACCACTAACGTGAGTTGAATCAAAATATAAACTTACCAGAATGGGGCCTCCCAGATCACGGATTGTAACTGACCAGCGAAGATATCTCAAGCTCTGGAAATCGGGATGTCCACTCGGCGGCAGAGGAGGCGTGCCCTAGAGCAACCTGAACAGACATTAAAGATCTACCAAGAACCGGAACCAAGTTTAAGAATCAAAAAGAGCACCTAACTGACGCAACACTGTTGTAGGTTTCCCAAGTGATCACCGCTCTCTCGCCGGGTCGTACAGGGCCGTGCGCCCTTAACACATCATTGTAAGAAGCCTCTGCTACCCCGGCCTGACCTGAAAACACAGCAAATAAACGAATAAATGCACGCACCACTTAAAATTCCTCGTTGTTTACCCGCGGAATAAATAAAACGACGTCCATTGCGTTCAAAACGTCAAAATGAGAAACAATACGCAACGTTCCACACAAATTCCACACTACACGAGAATCCCGGTGTGTAACAAGTTAAATATGTGGTGGATAGGTTCGGATCTTGGGGCACACGCGCGAAGCGTTCTTTGAGCCCAAGCAACGGACCCGGAGGAAAAACCGGTGGCCAGAGGGTTCATGCTGAAGCAACCTAGACTAAATTAGTCTTTTGAAAATCAGCCCGTGGCGTGTGCGGAAAGAACCTGACAATTTTTCCAAATCGCAGGTGTGTGGTAACGAGCCAGTTTCTACATTTTGCGCTTTTTCGCTTTTGGGGATCAGCCCGTGGAGTGTGTTTTTTCTATAACGATGAATACCGCTTGTGAACGATTGTTTAGATACAGTACCTATACAATCCCTTTAACGTTGCCCCGGTACAGAAACCAGTGCAACTGTGCGAATTGGTTGTAACAAGAAATCCGCGACTGATTATTTAGGTACAAAAGCTATACAATCTTATGGAGAAATGTTACCCTAGTACACAACCAGTGCAACTATGATTCTTGTTGAGACGCAACCTCTTGTTAGCCTCAACAAGAGAAATAAAGAAGGCTTAGCTTATTGCTTTCAAAAATACTGAAGATTTATTTACCAGAACATTACTTATTTTATAGGTACAAAAGTACTTACATACTAAAATTGTATTTGCAAATATTTCGCATTTGGTGGAATAAATATTTGATACAAAAAAGTGCGGAGCACACATTAGATTACAGTGCATTTTAAACAAGTTGGAAAATCTAAAATTTTTTATGAGTAATTTTTCATGGTATATTAATTGGCTAGATATTGAAAGTTGAGGTGCTTTAATGAATGTACACGTCATGGCTTAGTTCACTCAGCGACCAATTCGGATGGATATTTGCGAAATTTAACATCCTCCCCCTCGTTGAACATTGAGTTCAACAATTCGTTCTGTGTCTGATGCTACGGTGAATTGTACTCGCGGTTGGCTCTTGTGTCGAGGAGCCGGTATTGGAGGATTGAAGCGCCTTGTTGCGAAGCGTTTCCATAGAAGATAGATGAGGAGTATTAGACCGATGAGTAGACCTATGTAACCTATGCTGAACTGATGGATGTCGTGATGGCTGATGGGGAAAGATGCTTCTGTAGCAATTAGCTGGTTCACTTGGACCTGCAGGTCTTTGATTTCATGCGAAATCTGGTGAATAGCCTGCGGCTTATACTTGATTTCAGTGGCCTTGAATGGTTTTGCAAGATTAGTCAAGCCCCTTGTAGGTGTATAAGATGTTTGCGTTTTGGATGAATAGACAGAACGTGCCAAGAGCGTTGTTGAGTCGTCTTTGATGAGTCTTCACTGATGTTGAGTATTCCAGATCTTATTAGGGAGTGTTGGGCTATAAAATCTCCACATTCCACGTGTATTATGGTTTCATTTCTAACAACGTATATCCAATGATTTGGATTAGTGAGCTGTATCCATCGAGACGTATTGTGTTTTTCAATGATTTTGCATGTGGGTAGCCATCGAGAATTAGTGAGGAATCCAACTTCGCAGCTTCCGACTGATGACCCTCTTCGATATAACGGATGAAGTTGCTTGCAGAGGTGGCTGGATGATCTTACGTGAGAGCATGTGGCCAATTCTGGCTTAGACAGGAAGTAGTAGTCTTCGTGATGCAAACTGATTCATAAAAACTTCGATGAGGGTTCGATTTCCAGAAACGAGCTGTTCACAAAAACTGGAACAGGAATAATTTGAAATAATTGAATTTTTGTTCAACAGTAGTGGAATCTTAATTCGGAATATTGTCTGTGCCTTCGTAACTCGAACTTCGATGGACATCAGATTGTATTGTAATATTAAAGAGACCCGATGTTGTCGTTAGGAACGTGTATTTCAGACTGGCTCTTTACAGTTCAATATTTTATACTTAAGGGGTTATTCTACTGTTAAACGGGTAAAAAGCAGTATCATTTTAAAAGTGTTGTAAAAAAAAAACTATAAGAGATATCAATTTGAAATTTTGCATGCATCTTTACTAGCAAAAAGAGTATAAAATCGTATAGTTGAATTTTAAAAAAAAACAAAATGGCGGCTTCTGTATGCAATTGATGGAGCGCACGCTGACGGCCAGAGTCGATTGCGCGGCACATTGCACAGGTCGTCCAGGTGATCTGCAATCAATTTAACGATGAAATTCTATTAGTTTAGCTAAAAACACACAAAGTGAACCTAAATTGAGCCATAAATATTAAATTTTCGCGATTTGACAAGTGTTGGAAAATAGCAAACTCGATTTTGGACGTATATTTCGATGAAAAAAGTGCTCCCAAATAACCAGATTTCAATTTTTATGGCTCAATTTAGGTTCATTTTGTGTGTTTGTAGCTAAACTAATAGAATATTATCGTTAAATTGATTGCAGATCACCTGGACGACCTGGGCAATGTGCCGCGCAATCGACTCTGGCCGTCAGCGCGCGCTCCATCAATTGCATACAGAAGCCGCCATTTTGTTTTTTTGAAAAATTCAACTATGCGATTTTATACTCCTTTTGTTAATAAAGATGCATGCAAAATTTCAAATTGATATCTTTAATAGTTTTTTTTTTACAACACTTTTAAAATGATACTGCTTTTTACCCGTTTAACAGTAGAATAACCCCTTAAGGCTATATTTACATTTACAGTTACATGGTATTTGCTTACTTACTATATCTCCCCCTTTTACAACAATTTATACAATTTTGAATAATCCTTCATATAGTCGTTACATTTACATGATATTTGCTAACTCACTACATCTCCCCTTATTACCACAATATATAAAATTTTCAATAATCCTTCATATCACCTTCTCTCTTTAATATGTGCGTTACAGCTCTGTAACGTTAACTTCTAAATGTGTTACCAATTCAATTTTCATTTTTTTTTATATACTTTACAGATGGTTTTAGCTTAGATACAAAGTTAGTATGCTTTTTGCTTTAGTACATTAGTATGATTTGTGTGGTAAAATTGAGCATAGTACATTTTAAATCCCATTCATTTTTACTCTCTTCTACTTTATTTGAATTAATATTTTCATAGCATATCATTTCATGTAACTCACTAAGGTTATTACTTTCTTTCAACTTCTATTAACTTGTACTGACAACAATTCATTTCACTTTTCAATTCATTTTTCATTTCTTTTTCTTAAAAAATAGAATTTCTACGCACAGTGCCACCTTCTTCACTCCTAATCCAATACGATCTTGGTAATTTGTGTTTACTTTCAACTAATGCTGGATGCCAATATTTTCCTTTCCTTACCCAGACCTTATCACCTGCAACAAATTCATTTCTAGCTTTCGCTGTTTGGTTGTAGTATTTCTTATTAGTTTGAATGTTTCTTTCTAAAATGGGTTTCATTATAAATTACTTTTCTACGTTTTCAAATTTTGATTTCTTGGCCGGTACAATTGATCTCGTTTTCCTTCCCATTAAGAGCTCTACTGGAGAAACTTCCGATCCTTTTATGGGTGTGTTTCTATACTCTAACAGCGCCAACCACAATTCAGTATGTGTCTCAGCACATTTTAATATCATTTTCTTTGCGATTTGGACTAACCTTTCAGCAAAACCATTTGATTGTGCATAGTGTGGACTGCTTGTGATTATTTCAATGTCATAGTTTTTACAGAATCTATGAAACGTAAACGAATTGAATGGCATGTTATCTGCTACGATCTGTACCGGTATTCTATGGTTAGAGAATAAAATTTCAAGTTTTTTTGCTGACTATTTCAGCGGTTTTTTTATTCAACGGTATTATGTCTATGTATTTTGTATAGTAATCACCAACAATCAAATAGTTTTTTCCTCCTGTCTCCATGATATCCATACCTATTTTATAAAAAGGTAATTCAGGTATCTCATGATTAATTATGGGTTCTTTTTGATTTGCGTTTCTATATTTTTGGCATACATTACAAGATGTAACTAATTTTTCAATATCTTCGTTTATTCCTATCCAAAAAACTACACTACGTGCCCTTGCCTTAGTTTTTTCAATTCTTAAGTGGGACTTGTGTAAGTTCTCTAGCATAAGTGGCTTCAATGACGTAGGAACTAGAATCCTGTTATTAAAACATATTATACCTGTGTCAATACTCAAATCGTTTTTATATTTCCAATATTTCTTTATATAATGGTGTACTTTTTCTATTTTTGATGGCCACCCACCTATAAAAACTTCTTTAAGTTTTCTGAGAGCCACATCTCGTTCTGTGTGCTCTATAAACAGTACTTGCTTCTCTATACTCACATTTATTGAATGTATAATTTCATTTAAATCCTTTATTTCAGGTTGCTCTACTTTACCATAATTTCTCGACAGTAAATCAGCTAAATACAAGTATTTTCCAGGCAAATAACTAAACACCAATCTATAGTTGCAAAGTTTTAATTTCATTCTCTGCAATTTTGGGTTTGGAATTTTTCCTAAGTCTTTATTCATGACTCCTAACAATGGTTTGTGGTCAGTTACTATTTTAACTTTTCGACCGTATACGTAAGTGTGAAACTTGGTACATGCAAAAACGACTGCTAATAATTCTTTTTCAATCTGAGCATAATATTTCTCTGAATCATTTAAACTCCTTGATGCGAAACACACAGGCTTCCCTAGCTGCATTAAACAACAACCTAATCCATCTTTAGACGCATCTGTCTGTACAGTTATCTCCTGCTTTGCGTCAAAAGGTTTTAAAATAGGTGCATTGATTATCAGTTTTTTTATTTTCTCTAATGTATTTTTATGAACTTCTAACCATTGGAAAATCGTGTCTTTTTTTTAGCAAGTTTCTAAGCGGGCTTGATATATCTGCTAAGTTAGGTATATAGTTTCTAAGATAATTGATAAATCGTAATAAGTTTCGAAGATCTGTTTTATTTTTTGGCGCTTCTATATCTTCAATGGCTTTGATTCGGTCTTTATCGCATGATATGCCTTTTTCACTTACAATATGACCCAAGAACTTCACTGATTTCATCCTATATTGGATTTTGTCTGGGTTGAAAACAACATTCTTCTCTTTTGCTCTTTTCATTACTAAATCAACTATCTTATCGTGTTCTTCTTCTGTTTCAGCTACAATTAGAATATCGTCTATGTACACAATTACTCCTGGAATTTCTGCAAAATTCAATTCATTGATTTTTGGAAAAGGTTCAGGAGCTATTTTAATCCCAAACGGAAGCCTACAAAATCTATAACACCCAAAATGTGTGCTGAATGTACAAATCTTCTTTGATTCCGCATCTAAATGTATCTGCCAGTATCCATCTTTTAAATCGAATACTGAAAATATTTTTTTTCCTGCCAATTTCCCCGCTATCTCTTCAAAAGAAGATATTGGATGTATGTGATCCTTCAATGATACATTTAAATCCTTAGGATCAAGACAAATCCTAATCTTGCCATTACTTTTTTCCACTATCACTATGTTCGATACCCATTCGGTAGCTTCATTTACATGCTCGATAATGCTCCGTTTACATAGACGTTGCAATTCGTCCCTCAAAACATCTTTAATTGATGTTGGTATTCTTCCAGATGGTTTAATAACAGGTCTGGCTAAGTCTATTCATTCCAATTTAAAGTTTTTGTAAAAGCATCCTAGGCCCTCAAATACACTTTTGTATCTCTCAATCACATTACTTACATTTGCAATGGCAAGCCTCATTACTCTTCTTACTAAATCTAATTCAACACATGCCTGAAGCCCTAACAATGATTTTGTATCATGAACTACAACAAAAAAATGTAACTGTTATTTATTATTTCTCGCTACACAATGCATTGAAACATTACCGATCGTATTTAATTTGGTACCCAAATAAGCTTCTAATCTCTGATGACATCTTTTTATTTTGATGTGTTTGAAATCTCTTAAAAATTTAATTAGCAAAATGTTGGCATCAGCACCAGTATCTAGCTTGAATTTAATTAACTGTCTTTCGACTAACACATTCTCATACCAAGAGCTTGTATGTAAATTATTTATTGTATCTATTGTAAAAGTGCTAGCATCATTGTTAGCCATGTTCATTGATTTACTTACTGTGCGCACATATTTACTTTTACAGGCTACTGCGAAATGATTGGGTTTTTTACAGCTATTACACATTTTTCCAAATGCTGGACACTAGCCTTTTGTGTGTTGTTGGGCACAATATTTGCATGAGATGTAGTCAGTACTAACATTTTTCTTCATTCCTGTACGTGGTTTCTATTTGTCTCATTAGTATTATACCTAGAACAATATTTATTAGTATTAGAGACTTTGTTGCCATAAGATCTATTCATTAGCTTGTTAGTATGCGAAAAAATACTTCCATGTGGTTTCAGCTTGGTCACAGCATCCAATGATGAATCACCTTTATGCATTTCCCTCATTTGTTTATCCGATGCTTCTGTAGTTCTAGCTAGTTGCACTGCTTTCTCCAATGTCAAATCCGAACTCTCCAGCATCTTCTTTTGAACGCTTTTATTTGACACTCCCCGAACTATTTGGTCTCTTATCATTCTTTCTTCCTGGTCTTTGTATTCACATTTCTTTGCCATATTTTTCAGGTCCAGAAAAAAATTATCGAACGGCTCATTTTCGATTTGCACTCGCTCATGAAATAAAAAACTTTCATAAGCCTGGTTGTGCTTCGGTTCGCAAAATGTTCGGAATGATTTTACGACAGTGTCGTATTTTTCTCTTTCTTTTGCTGTTAAAGTGAATGCATTGAAGGCTTCAAGTGCCTCTGCCCCGACAGCATTTAGAAAAATTGCCACTTTAACTTTTTCTGGTTTTTTGTTTAATTCTATTGCTGTAGCGAATATTTTAAAATTTTGCTCAAACCTGCGCCAATTTTCCGCAATATTCCCATCCAGTTTCAATTCGTCTACTTTCCTCAGGTAATCCATGCTCTCTTTATAAATAATTCTCGTTCTCGGGGGTCTTCCTCGGGGTCTGCTAATCTTCACTTTTTCCGATATGGACTTTTTACTTATGCCCATCACCTACTTTCACACTTCAGTCAAAATTCCGACATTTCATTTTAATTTATTTTGACTTGCACTTGAAACTCATGAATTTTTATTTTTAAACCGGCTGCGCCATGTAATATTTAAGAGACCCGATGTTGTCGTTAGGAACGTGTATTTCAGACTGGCTCTTTACAGTTCAATATTTAATACTTAAGGCTATATTTACATATACAGTTACATGATATTTGCTTACTTACTACAGTATAGTTCTAAAAGATTGGACCCTCCAGTTAGTAGACACAGTGTCGATGGCAGACTATTCTTGATGAGTGTTAGCTGCTGTCGCAACTGCCTTGGTGTTAGTAGCAATGGGTTAATTCGACTATGATGTGTGTCTATTATTGTGCTCAGTATAATTGATTGTATTCGTTGAAAGTTGGCTTTTGCTAAGGTTAGTCGTATTGACAGTGAATTGAACAGTCCCAAAGCGCGTTGCTCTTCAGTTTCCTTCGTTATTTCATTCAGTTGAAATATTGTTTGATTTCAGTAGTGCTCAAAACCTTGCAGTTGTTGTTGTATCATTTCTGTGGATCTCTGGACCAGGTTGATAGTTGAATCAACGATCGATGTTTGATTTTCTATTAAAAGTTGCAAATGATGCTGATTTTTCTCCAGGTCGCCTATGATGTCAGACATTTTTTCTGCATAGGATGAATCCAATACTCCGAATAAGGAATGAGTGATGTTTCCAACAATGTCCATGGGTGATCGTTTTAGTCTTAGCTCAGAATCATGGGTAAGGAGTTCTTTGCTATTTTCAAGTCCTGCCATGGTGATGGAGAAATGAGTTATACTTGGTTGACAGCTTTCACTTTTCATTGTGGAGTTGCAAATTTTGCTCAATATTTGGATGCCATTTTTTATGTTTAGTAATTCCTTCCAATAGAAATCCATTTCATAATAAACAACTATACTCCAATTGTTAGGAGAAAGGTGAGTTGTCCCTTAACCTTCAAATTATAATGCGGGATCGGTTTTAAACGGAGTAATTATAACTGGATTTATGGAGAATGCTGGTAATATTAAGCCTACCAATAGAAGTAGACTAACTGGAGAAGGTATTCGTCGTGTCCTTTTAGGTGCCTTATCATGTGTAGATTTTCTTTTTCCGCCGTCGTGATTTGTAGCTTCTTCCACGCCTTGGAAGTTTGCACTGGTATTTGTCGAATGAAGAACATCAGAGTCATCGGTGTTGTGGGTGTCAACGGGTAAAGGCGCCAGTGTATGTATTGCTCTCCTGAGTACTCCGGACCGAGTTTAGACATCTACCACGCGTACCAAACCATCACTTCCCTTGATGGTTTTGATTATGCGTCCTAAGTTCCATTTCAGTGGTGGCAGATTGTCGTCATTCATGATAACCATAGTACCGGCTTTCACGTTATCACAATGCTGGTTCCACTTGAAACGTTGTTGTAACTCACATAGATATTCTCTTGACCACCTTTGCCAGAACTGGCTTCGAAGTTCGGATACTTGTTTCCAGTCTTTACTCAGTGACCCTTTTGTAGAATAGACGTGAGGGTCTGCCATATTTGTTAGTGGCTCTCCGATCAGAAAGTGGCCTGGCGTCAATGCAGCACGATCATTTGGATCCTCGGATATTGGGGTAAGTGGCCTTGAGTTGAGGATTGCTTCGATTTCTGCCATCACTGTTTGCAGTTGCTCGTAAGTGAGTGACGCAGCTGCGACACCTTTTTGAAATAAGGTCTTTGCTGAATTAACGGCGGCCTCCCATAGCCCACCGAAATGAGGAGACCTAGGTGGAATAAAATGGAAGTCTGTGTGCTTGTTAGTGAAGAAGCGCATAATTTTTTCTTGTGCATGTTTGCTGTGTACTATTCCTTTGATTTCTTTTAATTGGTTTTTAGCTCCAAGAAAGTTCGTTGCGTCATCGCAATAAATGTTGCGGCATCTGCCTCTTCTGCTGATAAACCGCTTTAAAGCTGCTATGAAGGAGTCGGTACTAAGGTCACTCACTATTTCTATGTGCACAGCCTTCGTCGCAAAGCAACAAAATATGGCCACGTAGCTTTTCTGTGGTCTCTTTCCTCTTGCATTGAAATGGATCCAAAAAGGCCCACAAAAATCGATGCCGGTATTATAGAATACTTTAGCTTCTTGGACTCTGGGAGGAGGCAGGTTATCCATGAGCTGTTTTAAATGCTTTGGTTTGAATCTGGCACAGCGAACGCAGTTTTGAACTATTGATCTGGTGATGGTTTTTCCTTGGATGGGCCAGTATTTCTGCCGCGTCAAGGCCAATAGTGCTTGAGGGCCTATGTGCAGGTTTGTATTATGAATATGAGTAATGATAAACTTAGCTATCTGGTGGCTATTTGGTAAGAGAATTGGATGCGGGAGTCATAAGCTAACTCAGGTTCTTGCAGTCTGCCGCCTACTCGAATGATTCCATCTCTATCCAAAAATGGAGTGAGTGTAAGTAAATTACTTTTGGCGTTGACATGTCCATGTTTTTTGAGTTGTGCTAATTCTTCGACGAAACCTTGTTGTTGTATTTCTCTTATGATGACAATTAAAGCATTATTAAACTCGTTGACATTTAGATGATTTCTTTCGCGCTCGCTTGGCTTTAGTCGACTGTTTTTAATGTACCTCAGCATGTAAGCGGCAGTTCTTTGCTGGTGATCAAAAGCATTGCGATGATTGATACTGTCCAGTACAGAACTCGTGGTGGTCGAGGCTAATATCGTTTTTGGTTGTCGTTCTTCTAAATCGGTAGTCAAATTTTCAGGTTTTTGTGGCCATGCTCTTTCAGCTCCATGAAGGAAAAGTGGTCCATACCACCATAACGCACATTCTTTTAATCGTTCGGATGTAGTTCCTCTAGACACTAAATCTGCAGGATTGTGTGCCAAACTGACATGAAACCATTGATCTGCCGTAGTTACTTCTTGTATTGCAGCTATTCGATTCGCGACAAATGTATATCGTGAAGAGGACGGGGCATGTAGCCATGCCAACACAATTTGAGAATCCGTCCAATAGAAGCAGCTGTGTTTCCAAGCTGGATCCTTCTTAACCCAATCCGCTAGAACTGCTGCTAATTTTGCAGCACATAATTCTAATCTTGGCGTTGTGACGTTCTTCTTCGGGGCAGTTTTGGACTTAGCGCACAGTAATCTCATTATGATACGTCCATCCGGGAACATAGACCTCACATAGATAGCAGCGCCTAAAGCCTGCTCTGAAGCATCCGAAAAGGTATGCAGCTGCATCGATTGCGGAATGTGACCAGCACTCACATGCCGTTGAATTTTTATGCTTGTCAGTTTTTTTTTCATTTATTAAATTCGTCTAATGCAGACTATACACATTCATTAAAAATTAATTATTTTTATACAGAAATCGTTTAAGTGAAGCTGTAGATAAATGAAAATCAAACTTATAATAAGCTTCGTAAAAGCATCTACTTATTGCAGTGACTGGTTCATTGCAACCATAATTGGTCCGATGTTGAGGGATCGACAAAAAGTTAACACGCCTGACACGTTTGTTATTAGTAGTTTGAGTCAACGGTGCCATCCAAAATTTTCGCGGCAAATAAGATTTTGGAATTTTGATTTCAAGAGTCGAAGGTATCCATTCGTAAAAGATTTAAGCGGTCTTGATAAGGAGGTAGATGTAAAGGGTCATACCACGGAAGACCGCGGAGGCAGAAAAAGAACCTTTTTTGGATTGACTCAATTTGGTCTATGTAGACCTTTTGATATGGTGACCATACAATACTTACATATTCGACAATAGGTCTTACTAAGCTACAAAAGAGGGTCTTAGTTAGAAAAATGTCGTTGAATTCTTTCAAACGTCTTCTGACAAAACCTAAGGCATTGCTAGCTTTCACAACGATTGAATCGATGTGATCGTCAAATGTGAAGGCTTGATTCAGCAATACTCCTAAATCGAGTACTTTCGCTGATCTATTTAAAGATGTACTCAAAAGTGAGTATTCATAGATTACAGGATTATTTTTTTAATCATACACTTGTCAGGATTAATTAGGAGATTGTTATCGGAACACCAGTTGGCAAATCTGTTTAGATCCTGCTGCAAATCATTGCAATCGTTAAGGTTTCTCACAACTTGGAAAATTTTAGCGTCATCGGCATAAAAAAGAACAGAAGATGACTGTAGAATGGAACCTACGTCATTAATAAATAAGGCGAACAGTAAAGGGCCTAGATGACTACCTTGTGGAACACCAGACGTGGTTCTAATTTCAGATGACAAGGCACCGCGAAAGGATACACGTTGAGTTCGATTCATCAAGTAAGAGTCAACCTAATTTAAAAAAAAACTCTAGCGCACCTGAACCGCTAGAAACACTAATGTTCGAAGAACAGTAGAAGAATCGTGCAGGTTTTGAGTGCATATTCCACCACATGTGCTGCTTATTACGGCCAAACTGTTTCAAATGCCACGTTTTACTTTGGTCTCTAGAATGCATTGTAACTCATATGGTAGAAGGTTTCAGATATTACCACTGGCATGGGTTTCAAAGTTTATGAAAGAAAAACACTTGTTAATTATATTCGTTATCAGTTGCTTATTTCACCAAACTTTGAAAGCAGCATCTCATATAACATCAATGAAGAAAATGCTCAGTGTCTGCAGCACTGTAACTGAAGTTGGTGTTCGGGGCTGCGATCCGAAAAATTTGCAGAACTTAGGGAATTGAAACATCGGTTATTTATTTTCATTGTAAATGTTTCCGGTATGAATACTAACTGTAAGCATTTATTGATACAAAAGTAGCACAACCGACTCGTGCTGGCAACCTTTCGCCAGTATCAAAGCCAAGAATATATCAAATCTGCTTCACGTTGTTTAATTACATTCGAAGTTATAGGAGTATAAAGAAATTTAGGGTTACCTGCAGCGAGTTTTTTCAAATGATCGAAAGCTTAATATTTGCTGTTTATTGTCACTACAATATCATTACCATTTGAAAATTCTACGATAAAACCGCTTAAGGGGTTAGTCCACTGTTAAACTGCTCAAAATGAACTTTTTTTTTAAACAGCTACCAACAAAAAACTATTCAAGATATCGATTTGAAATTTTACGTACATCTTTATTAAAGCTAGGAGCTAACATTTCCATTAGAAAAAAATGTTAGAAAACAAAATGGCGGCCGCCCCAATGGATCGCCGCAGCACCGCCGAAAAAAAAAGCAAATTGCGCCTCGTGAATTCCTGGACAAAATAAGCGTCTGTGAGCAAACTACTAAAAAGATTTCATTAGTTTTGAGTATAAAGGACTGCACGGGCCTAAATTTATTTCGTTAACTTTATTTTTGCGAAAATCATTTGTGTACGAAATAATAGGTATATTAAAAATATCACTTAAATGGCCGCCGGCGCCAAAAGGTTGTGGTTGAACGACCTTTCATGAAACCATGCTGATACGGAGCCATAATTGATTTGCAATGAAAGGCTACAACATTCGTGACTATGGCTTCAAAAAGTTTTGCGACACAGGGAAGCTTTGCAATAGGTCTATAGTTGCAAGCGTCATTACGACTCCCTTTCTTGAATATAGGAGTGACGGTGGAGTATTTCCACATATGAGGAAAGATGCCTGTTTTTACCACCGTAAAAAACAGCTAAACAACCGAATGTGGAAATAGAACGTAGCTTTATCAGGATTAGGTTCCTGCAACACGGAGGACCAATCATAGTTAGCAAGCAAGTCACGTATTTGATCGACATTAGCTCGTCTAAAATTAAATTTAAGTTCAGATGTGCTCGATGATAAGTAATTACTAGACTTTGGCTCGAAAATAATGTTGAGTGCACAATGATGCGCGGTTTCGTCGATGAGAGATGATGTGAGGGGTTTCACCACAGTAGAAGAAGCATCAGTCGAAAAAATCAGGTCCAGCATTTTTCCATTTGCGTTCCGGATGCAATTGGCTTGAAACAAACCAAGTGATATAAATTCGTTTGCAATGTTGATGTCGTGTTGTCCGCCAATAGAAGTAGAGCTCGGAACTTTGAAAGTGCCGTCCGCTGAAGGGCACCAGTTTATTCTAAGTAGGTTGAAATCACCCATTAAGACGACGTCGTCGTTATTGTCCGTAAGATCACATATGAGCTGCATAACGGGTGACAACTAAAAATCTGCACTGAGTAAAATATGTCATAGTAAGAAAAGTAGTGTTTATATCTTTTTCAAATTTTTAATACTTAATATCTATCATATAAACAAAAAACGAACATTAATGAATTTGGTCAAGAGGACCGTTATCCGCAACACGGCGTAACTTTGGAAAAATCCCTTCGCAGGCCTTCTGGACGCTATTTACATCGTAATTTCTAATACATTTGCGAATCCTATTTACAAGTTGCTTCACTGTTTTTGCTTTCCAGTTATTCCGATATACTTGCGAACTAAGATTTCCAAAAAAATCTTCAATCGGTGTACACTGGGGCAAGTTTGTTGGGTTTCGCTCTTTTGAAACAAATGGTATATTTTTAGACTGGAGGTACTCAATTGTGTTTTTGGCATAATGTGACGAAGCTTTATCAGGCCATAAGACATAATTACCATCAGAATGATTTACTTTAAGAAATGGAATGAGAATTCGCTGCAAACACTGTTTTTGATAGACTTCTTGATTGATGGCGAGTCCACTTGGTTTGAACCAAGGCTTCGATATGCCCTTCTCAGAAATCACTATATACAGCATAACTTTCGGTTCAAATTTTTGCTTGAACTTATATTTTACATCTGGGGGAGATGTAGACGGGTCAGATGTGTAAAATATATTATTTCCTGGCATTTGGCTTCGACTTAACCCAAAATAGCTTTCGTCGTCCAAAACAAGAGATTTTCTGCGAAAATTTCTACACATCCAACGACACTGAGATTTTATTGTCGCGATTTCACTTATTGTGTATTTGGGTGCCCTTTGTTTATGCTTGCAAGTAATTTCACATCTTTTCAAAGCTTTCGAGATGCATTGCTGTGAACAGTTGAAATTTCTTGCTGCGTCTCGTTGACTGATGTTATCTTTGTCGTTAAAAAGTCTTTTAAGCTTTCGAATGTTCTTAGCGTCCATAACTGTTGGTCTCCGGCCACTACCAACTTTTCTTTTTACAGTTAATCGCTGTAAAACACTATAGATTGTTCGTTTAGGTACATTTTCCAACACAAAATGGTCCACAGTAAACTTTTTACCATAATCCGAATTACTTTCGTAAAAGCGTACAATGCGCTCGCGCAACCGTTCTTGTTCCGACGCCATTTCGATATTATAATACTGCGAGTAATGGCATTTCGCTTTTAAACTGTGTTGCCAGAGCTAGTAAAAATAATTTGATGCATCCATTGAGACAAAATACGTATTTTTAGACTATGTTCCTAACTTTCAACTTCAGAGCAGATTTTTAGTTGTCACCCGTTAATATGTATAAGCGAAGCATAAACATCATACGAAGAATTTGGTGGCGTGTAGTTGACACAGAAAAATATTTTCTTTGACGTCAGTTCGACTTGGGCACAAATAAATTCATTATTTGTATGCGTTATTTCGATTAGAGATACTTTGAATTTTTTGTGAAACGCCAGAAGAATACCACCTCCGACAGGAGCCTCAGTAAGATCTCCATGTCTATCCCGGCGGAAAATAGTATACTCCGAATTAAAAATTTCAGCATTGTGAATATTTGCACAAAGCCACGTTTCGGTGATCGCAATGACATCAAAAGCTTCAGAGTTTGACAGCTCATAGAACTTATTAAGTTTAGATCGCATTCCACTTACGTTGGTGTAAAGTGCTGAGATGAGTTCGTTCCGTTTTTTGTTGCAGCACTTGATTTACTTATTCGTTTGTTGATGAATTCAGGCACAATGGAGTTCGGCGGCCAGAAATTGCTATTTGCAATGGAATCAAAGCAACAATCTGGTGCTATAATTTTAAATGATGATACACGATGCCGATTCCCTATCTTAATAACTGATACACAGTCCTTAGGGATGAAGGATTTTGTATGCTCAAGGATTCCCTCAACATTTTTCTTCACGTCATCTGCGGTGGTATCAGGAGCAAGCCTAGATACAAATATAGCTCTGGGTTGTGTGACACCTCTGAGGGTGCAGTTGAAAATATTCAAATCATTTGATACTATATGAGGATCTAATACGATGTTGGCATCTACTGCTTTTGAGCTAGTTTTCTTAGCTACATTAGATGCGGAGACTGGAGATTTCGAAGTCGCATTAGCAGATGATTTTGAACATTTGACGTTATTTTTTGAATTACCTTTCCGCTCACTCATTGCTGCATCTGGTATTTTATAAGTTGATTTATGTTTTGCGCCAACATTATCAGAAATCGGTTTGTGTTTTGTAGCAACACTATCAGAAGTTGTCGGTATTTCATTTTCCGGAACCGTCTGGCAGGCAATGGATCTCGATGCAGGTTTTGAGAGTTGAGAGTTTGCTGAGATTCTGCAAAAAAGCAATTCATTTGGTCATGTATTCTTCAGGTAACTCGTCATCCCAGTGAAAGTGCAGCGCCCATACCTCTTGCAGGAAAATTTTAGCCTTGACTATAATAGGAGCCATTAACCCAAGTGGATCGAACAAATGGCAATGTCTGACAACACACGTCGTTTAGTTGTCGGTCGTTTTACCTTCCACTGAGTTTTGAAAGAGAGTTCGCCGGATCGTGGTAACAATCTCAGACCCAAAGTTTTGACATGACAGTCCTCGTTTTCAGAAAATTCTAGTTCTGGTGCCCAGTCTTCTGTAGGTATGTTTTGCAGTAGAGCAGAATGGTTGGAGCACCATTTCCGTAATTTGAATCCCCCGGACTCAAGAATATGAATCAACTGAGCCTGAATTTCCATGGCTTCTGGAAGGTAGTTACTCCCAGTGATGACGTCATCCACATAAAAGTCTCTTTTAAGAGAAGCGGCTCCCAACGGGCGTTCCTCATCTGATTGAATTGCTAATCGTTGCAAACACTTTGTGGCTAGATATGGAGCCGTTCTCAATCCGTAGGTGACGGTGGAGAGTTGACAACATTTAAGTTCCGCAGATGGCTCATCTCGCCAGAAGATTAGTTGATATTTTCTGTCACCAGGGTCAATTTTTATCTGGCGGTACATCTTCTCAATATCCGCAGTGAAAACGTATTTCGGCAATCAAAATCTTACCAAGATTGAGAAGAGTTCGTCTTGAATTGTAGGTCCAGTATATAAAATTACGTTGAGTGATACGTCTGACAATGTTTTCATGGATGCGTGAAAAACCACACGCAGCTTGGTAGTTGTGCTTTCGGGTTTAATGACGCAATGATGTGACAGGATGTAATATGGAGCCTCAATTTTTTCTAAATCAACCTCCTCCATATGTTCAAGCTTGAGGTATTCGTTCATGAACTCAGCATATAGAGATTTTAGTTCTGGATTTCTCATCAATTTCCTTTCCACTGCATGGAATCGACTGAGACCAATGACTCTCCGAGCATTGTCTGATCGCTTGAAAAAGGGATTTTTACTATGAAGCGGCCTATGCTATCTCTTTTCACGTTTTGTGCGAAATGCGACTCGCATTTAAGTTCTGATGTCGGAAAGGATAGTTTCACAATATCAGGGTCTTCTTGTCTCCAGAATTTCTCTACTTGCTCATCTAGGCTGCGCGTCTCTTTTGAACATATGCCGCAGGTCGGTGGTGGTTTTATGCTTTTTCCTCCGATGATCCAACCCAACTTGGTATCCGGCACGCCATCTCCTAGTTGAATCTGTTCTGATGAGAGTAGCGCAAAGAAATGCTCTGCTCCTAGGAGCAAGTCAATCTTTCCTGGACGATGGAAAGACGGGTCCGCTAGTTGAATCCAATCAGGTATGGACCAGGTTTTGATGTCCACTGGCTGCGATGGCTGAAGTGTTGTTATTTGCGGCAACACATGTGCTTGAACTTGAATTGACCAGTTCAGGGTGTTGGATATCAACTCAAAAGTTACCCGGTTTTGTGTACGCTGCGGTGCTTGGCCAATGCCTTGAATATTCAAAGGGTCAAAGGCTTCTGATAAATTTAGCTGCCGGGCCATTTGTTGAGTAATGAAATTCGACTGGGATCTTGAATCAAGCACTGCTCGGCACTCGGCCTCAATTCCATTCCTGCTTTTCAATTTAACGACGACAGTGCTAAGCAATACGTGCTCATTTCCTGGCCTTTCTGTACCTGCTGCTAACGTTATAGCTTTCGGGCTGGAGGAAGCCATGGTGGAATCTTTGAAGCTTGGGCTGGTGCTTGGTTTATTAGAGTCCAGTTGCTTACTCGGATGGTTACCATCCACAGATTTTCTCTCAATGTCTTCAAGATGCACCAACGTGTTGGGTTTTTCGTGGCATGTTCTGCAAGTTTGTCCGGAACATTGAGAAAAAAAATGCCCTCCTTTCATACAATTGAAACAAAGTTGATGTTTCTTAAGCACTTCTTGTCTTTGTCGTGGAGTTTGAGATCGAAAATCAATGCAATTGTATAATGAATGATTTCTGTTGCAAAGTACATAGCTCCCTTTGGTTGGAACTGCGACAAGCGACGTTTTCTTATGCTGTCCTGGTTTCTCAATATTTCTCGATGTGTTGGCATTTTTAGTTCCAAGATCTTCTAAAGAATGAAAGCGGTTCTCCAGAAACTTTAGAAACTGCTTCATTGTTGACAGCTCCCTTGGATTTTCGAGAGTTTGTTCGAACATTACGTGAGTATTCTTGTCCAGCTTTTTGATCATCCCAGATTTTGCAATCCAAACAGACATTCATTTGCTGTGTCATGTAGATTTTTAATGACTTATGCTGATTCGACATGGATTGTCGGCTGTGACAGCAGCTTGTTAAGTAAGACTGTTACAAGTAATCGTTTATTGTTGTAACGACCATTCAAAATGTTCCACGCATCTCGGTAGTTTTCTTCAGACGCTTGTAGGTGCTGTGCTAGAGCCTAAGCTTCTCCAGTCAAGTTCGTAGTTAGGTAAAACATCTTCTCGATGTTTGTTATTAGCTGATTGTGCACCAGTTGAAGAAACAAGTCATGGAACTGTGTCCATCGCAAATAGTCTCCATCAAATATTGGAACCGTGATTTTTGGCAGCTTCACGGAACCTCTTGGAGCTATTTCACTACTCTGCGTTTTGTCAATGTGCTGTCGTAATTAGATGATTACATCTTGAGCCCACAATTCCAGAGTGTAGAACAGATTGACTTCGTAACCTAGGGGTGTTGTTTCCGATGAAAGCTCCCAAATATGTTGATCATTCTCCAGCCATTCTGCGCGATGTTTTTGCAGCGTTTCGATTTTCAGAAGGTAATAGGACTTCCGGTGTTGTTCTTCACACTTAGATTCGATGCTATCAAGCTGATGAGTCGTCAACCTGATTAGCGCCATTTGTTTGCGAACCAATTTGGTAATAT
This sequence comes from Nemotelus nigrinus, assembly GCA_947369275.1. Lineage (NCBI taxonomy): Eukaryota > Metazoa > Arthropoda > Insecta > Diptera > Stratiomyidae > Nemotelus > Nemotelus nigrinus. The sequence continues at coordinate 99,659,745 of OX376372.1, read as the reverse complement.
CTGCGCTCACGGTTGACTGGTTGGTAATTGAAACCATTCGACCATCATCGTAGTTTTCTCGTGGGTTTGGTGCTGTGACTTCAGACCCTAGAGCAGATGATGAAGGCTTGGATGCTTTTAACTGCTGATTTAGTTCGTTCCTTTGCTGCAGCAGTAGACCCTTCAAAGTGTCATACACCGTCTGAAGTTTTTCGAAGTATTTGTTTTGGAAATACGGCTCATCAGATAGCTCGTTCTCTAATGGAGCTAGCTTAGCGTGATTTCCCTGGATGATGCACCAGTAGCTCTCTGCAAAGTCAACGCGTTTCGAACCGTATTCTTCTGTTTTACATTGGATTGAGTCCTTGTTGAAGTTGATTAGCAACCTCCATAGTTGTTGCCAACACTGTCTTGCTGGTGTAGTAGCTCTGCAGCTTCCATGATCGAGCAAAACCGACGATTGTTTGTGCCAAGTTACAAACGTTACGAATAAAATCGTTGAATGATTACAAGGTAATCACGTCGGGGTCACCAATGTTTTTTCTATAGCGATGAATAATGGTCGCGAACGATTGATTAGGTACAATACCTATACAATCCCTTTAACGTTGCCTTGGTACAGAAACCAGTGCAGCTGTGCGAATTGGTTGTAACAAGAAATCCGCGACTGATTGCTTAGGTACAAAACTTATACAATCTTATGGAGAAATGTTTCCTTAGTACAAAACCAGTGCAACTATGATTCTTGTTGAGACGCAACCTCTTGTTAGCCTTAACAAGAGTAATAAAGAAGGCTAAGCTTGTTGCTTTAAAAAATACTAGGGATTTGTTAACTAGAACATTACTTATTTTATAGGTACAATAGTGCTTACATACTTAAATTGTATTTGCAAATATTTCACATTTGGTGGAATCAATATTTGATACAAAAAAATGCTGAGCACACAGTCTGGCGTAATCGAGTAATCATATTTGACTTGATTTTCAATTTTATGTGGATCTGATTACAATGCATTTCACACAAGTTGGAAAATCTAAAATTTTCTATGAGTAATTTTTCATGGTATATTAATTAGCTAGATATTGAAAGTTGAGTTGCTTTAATCAATTTACACGTGATGGCTTAGTTGACTCAGCGACCAATTCGGATGGATATTTGCGAAATTTAACAGAGTGTGCGGCAGGAACCTGAAAATTTTTCCAAATCGCAGGTGTGTTGTAACGAGCCAATTTGTACATTTTGCGCTTTTTGTCTCTTCAAAATCAGCCCGTGGAGTGTTCGGAAGGAACCTGACAATTTTTGCAAATCGAAGTTGTGTGGTAACGAGCCAATTTCTACATTTGGCGCTTTTTCTGCTCTTGAAAATCAGCCCGTGGAGTGTTCGGAAGGAACCTGACCATTTTTCCAAATCGCAGGTGTGTGGTAACGAACTGAATTCTTCATTTGGCGCTTTTTCGCTTTTGAAGATCAGCCCGTGGAGTGTGCGGAAGGAACCTAACAATTTTTTCAAGTCGCAGGTGTGTGGTAAAGAGCCAATTTCTACAATTTGCGCTTTTTCGTTTTTTTAAGATCAGCCCGTGGAGTGTGCAGAAGGAACCTGACAACTTTTCCAAATCGCAGGTGTGTGGTAACGAGCCAATTTCTACATTTTCGACGCGTGAAAATTTAATCAACTTGACATTTTACGATCTGTTAATACCCAGCAAACGGAGCGTGCATACAAAGTCTGGCGAATTTCCAGATCGCAGTAGAAAGTCTATTGATTTCTGAATCGCCGAAGAAATCCTACGAATTTTCAACTCGCAGCGTGCCGACGTCGGAATGACGACATCGCATCCACACTAAGCAATAATACAGCTCATGGCGACTCGAGAAACGTTTCGCCTCATAGGCTCTGTGGCACAGTGGAAAGCGTGGTGGACCGTCAACCAAGTGGTCTCGAGTTCAGAACTCGAGCCGAACATGATGATGACAAACGGAGTGTGCAGTAAAACATAAGACGTATCTCTGAAGAAAAATCAAAATCTGAGTTCAGAAGGTCGGATGTGCGGAGCCAAATGTTTTGATAAGAAAAAATAAAGGTAAGTGTAATAATCTAAGTTTTCTCTTTATTATGAAGACGGCGAGATATTTATTGTTATTCAAGATTAGTGAATAAACACAAAATTTAGCTGAACAACTTAAGTAGATTATATGGTCCATTTGTTAAGACTGAGTGGTGGTGTCGAAAAGAAGAGTAAGCGACCGTATAGTTTTTATAGTGAATTAACCTGTGTTAATTTGAAGGGAATAAAATAGTGAAAGAGAAGTAAATTGTGGAGGATTCGGCGTTATTGGTGAACTAAGTAAGTGGTGACTCGGGCTAGTGAGACGCATATGAGATATTTACTGTGATAATTAGATGAAGAAAGGCCGGTGTGCAAACATTCAGGGGTAATATCTTTCGTGAATAGCTAAATAGTACATGTTTGCCGAGAAATCGCGTTGGTCGACAGATGGTTTAGATGGTTAAGAAGCATCAGTCGAAAAAATCAGGTCCAGCATTTTTCCATTTGCGTTCCGGATGCAATTGGCTTGAAACAAACCAAGTGATATAAATTCGTTTGCAATGTTGATGTCGTGTTGTCCGCCAATAGAAGTAGAGCTCGGAACTTTGAAAGTGCCGTCCGCTGAAGGGCACCAGTTTATTCTAAGTAGGTTGAAATCACCCATTAAGACGACGTCGTCGTTATTGTCCGTAAGATCACATATGAGCTGCATAATATGTATAAGCGAAGCATAAACATCATACGAAGAATTTGGTGGCGTGTAGTTGACACAGAAAAATATTTTCTTTGACGTCAGTTCGACTTGGGCACAAACAAATTCATTATTTGTATGCGTTATTTCGATTAGAGATACTTTGAATTTTTTGTGAAACGCCAGAAGAATACCACCTCCGACAGGAGCCTCAGTAAGATCTCCATGTCTATCCCGGCGGAAAATAGTATACTCCGAATTAAAAATTTCAGCATTGTGAATATTTGCACAAAGCCACGTTTCGGTGATCGCAATGACATCAAAAGCTTCAGAGTTTGACAGCTCATAGAACTTATTAAGTTTAGATCGCATTCCACTTACGTTGGTGTAAAGTGCTGAGATGAGTTCGTTCCGTTTTTTGTTGCAGCACTTGATTTACTTATTCGTTTGTTGATGAATTCAGGCACAATGGAGTTCGGCGGCCAGAAATTGCTATTTGCAATGGAATCAAAGCAACAATCTGGTGCTATAATTTTAAATGATGATACACGATGCCGATTCCCTATCTTAATAACTGATACACAGTCCTTAGGGATGAAGGATTTTGTATGCTCAAGGATTCCCTCAACATTTTTCTTCACGTCATCTGCGGTGGTATCAGGAGCAAGCCTAGATACAAATATAGCTCTGGGTTGTGTGACACCTCTGAGGGTGCAGTTGAAAATATTCAAATCATTTGATACTATATGAGGATCTAATACGATGTTGGCATCTACTGCTTTTGAGCTAGTTTTCTTAGCTACATTAGATGCGGAGACTGGAGATTTCGAAGTCGCATTAGCAGATGATTTTGAACATTTGACGTTATTTTTTGAATTACCTTTCCGCTCACTCATTGCTGCATCTGGTATTTTATAAGTTGATTTATGTTTTGCGCCAACATTATCAGAAATCGGTTTGTGTTTTGTAGCAACACTATCAGAAGTTGTCGGTATTTCATTTTCCGGAACCGTCTGGCAGGCAATGGATCTCGATGCAGGTTTTGAGAGTTGAGAGTTTGCTGAGATTCTGCAAAAAAGCAATTCATTTGGTCATGTATTCTTCAGGTAACTCGTCATCCCAGTGAAAGTGCAGCGCCCATACCTCTTGCAGGAAAATTTTAGCCTTGACTATAATAGGAGCCATTAACCCAAGTGGATCGAACAAATGGCAATGTCTGACAACACACGTCGTTTAGTTGTCAGTCGTTTTACCTTCCACTGAGTTTTGAAAGAGAGTTCGCCGGATCGTGGTAACAATCTCAGACCCAAAGTTTTGACATGACAGTCCTCGTTTTCAGAAAATTCTAGTTCTGGTGCCCAGTCTTCTGTAGGTATGTTTTGCAGTAGAGCAGAATGGTTGGAGCACCATTTCCGTAATTTGAATCCCCCGGACTCAAGAATATGAATCAACTGAGCCTGAATTTCCATGGCTTCTGGAAGGTAGTTACTCCCAGTGATGACGTCATCCACATAAAAGTCTCTTTTAAGAGAAGCGGCTCCCAACGGGCGTTCCTCATCTGATTGAATTGCTAATCGTTGCAAACACTTTGTGGCTAGATATGGAGCCGTTCTCAATCCGTAGGTGACGGTGGAGAGTTGACAACATTTAAGTTCCGCAGATGGCTCATCTCGCCAGAAGATTAGTTGATATTTTCTGTCACCAGGGTCAATTTTTATCTGGCGGTACATCTTCTCAATATCCGCAGTGAAAACGTATTTCGGCAATCAAAATCTTACCAAGATTGAGAAGAGATCGTCTTGAATTGTAGGTCCAGTATATAAAATTACGTTGAGTGATACGTCTGACAATGTTTTCATGGATGCGTGAAAAACCACACGCAGCTTGGTAGTTGTGCTTTCGGGTTTAATGACGCAATGATGTGACAGGATGTAATATGGAGCCTCAATTTTTTCTAAATCAACCTCCTCCATATGTTCAAGCTTGAGGTATTCGTTCATGAACTCAGCATATAGAGATTTTAGTTCTGGATTTCTCATCAATTTCCTTTCCACTGCATGGAATCGACTGAGACCAATGACTCTCCGAGCATTGTCTGATCGCTTGAAAAAGGGATTTTTACTATGAAGCGGCCTATGCTATCTCTTTTCACGTTTTGTGCGAAATGCGACTCGCATTTAAGTTCTGATGTCGGAAAGGATAGTTTCACAATATCAGGGTCTTCTTGTCTCCAGAATTTCTCTACTTGCTCATCTAGGCTGCGCGTCTCTTTTGAACATATGCCGCAGGTCGGTGGTGGTTTTATGCTTTTTCCTCCGATGATCCAACCCAACTTGGTATCCGGCACGCCATCTCCTAGTTGAATCTGTTCTGATGAGAGTAGCGCAAAGAAATGCTCTGCTCCTAGGAGCAAGTCAATCTTTCCTGGACGATGGAAAGACGGGTCCGCTAGTTGAATCCAATCAGGTATGGACCAGGTTTTGATGTCCACTGGCTGCGATGGCTGAAGTGTTGTTATTTGCGGCAACACATGTGCTTGAACTTGAATTGACCAGTTCAGGGTGTTGGATATCAACTCAAAGGTTACCCGGTTTTGTGTACGCTGCGGTGCTTGGCCAATGCCTTGAATATTCAAAGGGTCAAAGGCTTCTGATAAATTTAGCTGCCGGGCCATTTGTTGAGTAATGAAATTCGACTGGGATCCTGAATCAAGCACTGCTCGGCACTCGGCCTCAATTCCATTCCTGCTTTTCAATTTAACGACGACAGTGCTAAGCAATACGTGCTAAGCAATACGTGCTCATTTCCTGGCCTTTCTGTACCTGCTGCTAACGTTATAGCTTTCGGGCTGGAGGAAGCCATGGTGGAATCTTTGAAGCTTGGGCTGGTGCTTGGTTTATTAGAGTCCAGTTGCTTACTCGGATGGTTACCATCCACAGATTTTCTCTCAATGTCTTCAAGATGCACCAACGTGTTGGGTTTTTCGTGGCATGTTCTGCAAGTTTGTCCGGAACATTGAGAAAAAAAATGCCCTCCTTTCATACAATTGAAACAAAGTTGATGTTTCTTAAGCACTTCTTGTCTTTGTCGTGGAGTTTGAGATCGAAAATCAATGCAATTGTATAATGAATGATTTCTGTTGCAAAGTACATAGCTCCCTTTGGTTGGAACTGCGACAAGCGACGTTTTCTTATGCTGTCCTGGTTTCTCAATATTTCTCGATGTGTTGGCATTTTTAGTTCCAAGATCTTCTAAAGAATGAAAGCGGTTCTCCAGAAACTTTAGAAACTGCTTCATTGTTGACAGCTCCCTTGGATTTTCGAGAGTTTGTTCGAACATTACGTGAGTATTCTTGTCCAGCTTTTTGATCATCCCAGATTTTGCAATCCAAACAGACATTCATTTGCTGTGTCATGTAGATTTTTAATGACTTATGCTGATTCGACATGGATTGTCGGCTGTGACAGCAGCTTGTTAAGTAAGACTGTTACAAGTAATCGTTTATTGTTGTAACGACCATTCAAAATGTTCCACGCATCTCGGTAGTTTTCTTCAGACATTTGTAGGTGCTGTACTAGAGCCTAAGCTTCTCCAGTCAAGTTCGTAGTTAGGTAAAACATCTTCTCGATGTTTGTTATTAGCTGATTGTGCACCAGTTGAAGAAACAAGTCATGGAACTGTGTCCATCGCAAATAGTCTCCATCAAATATTGGAACCGTGATTTTTGGCAGCTTCACGGAACCTCTTGGAGCTATTTCACTACTCTGCGTTTTGTCAATGTGCTGTCGTAATTAGATGATTACATCTTGAGCCCACAATTCCAGAGTGTAGAACAGATTGACTTCGTAACCTAGGGGTGTTGTTTCCGATGAAAGCTCCCAAATATGTTGATCATTCTCCAGCCATTCTGCGCGATGTTTTTGCAGCGTTTCGATTTTCAGAAGGTAATAGGACTTCCGGTGTTGTTCTTCACACTTAGATTCGATGCTATCAAGCTGATGAGTCGTCAACCTGATTAGCGCCATTTGTTTGCGAACCAATTTGGTAATATCTGCGCTCACGGTTGACTGGTTGGTAATTGAAACCATTCGACCATCATCGTAGTTTTCTCGTGGGTTTGGTGCTGTGACTTCAGACCCTAGAGCAGATGATGAAGGCTTGGATGCTTTTAACTGCTGATTTAGTTCGTTCCTTTGCTGCAGCAGTAGACCCTTCAAAGTGTCATACACCGTCTGAAGTTTTTCGAAGTATTTGCTTTGGAAATACGGCTCATCAGATAGCTCGTTCTCTAATGGAGCTAGCTTAGCGTGATTTCCCTGGATGATGCACCAGTAGCTCTCTGCAAAGTCAACGCGTTTCGAAACGTATTCTTCTGTTTTACATTGGATTGAGTCCTTGTTGAAGTTGATTAGCAACCTCCATAGTTGTTGCCAACACTGTCTTGCTGGTGTAGTAGCTCTGCAGCTTCCATGATCGAGCAAAACCGACGATTGTTTGTGCCAAGTTACAAACGTTACGAATAAAATCGTTGAATGATTACAAGGTAATCACGTCGGGGTCACCAATGTTTTTTCTATAGCGATGAATAATGGTCGCGAACGATTGATTAGGTACAATACCTATACAATCCCTTTAACGTTGCCTTGGTACAGAAACCAGTGCAGCTGTGCGAATTGGTTGTAAAAAGAAATCCGCGACTGATTGCTTAGGTACAAAACTTATACAATCTTATGGAGAAATGTTTCCTTAGTACAAAACCAGTGCAACTATGATTCTTGTTGAGACGCAACCTCTTGTTAGCCTTAACAAGAGTAATAAAGAAGGCTAAGCTTGTTGCTTTAAAAAATACTAGGGATTTGTTAACTAGAACATTACTTATTTTATAGGTACAATAGTGCTTACATACTTAAATTGTATTTGCAAATATTTCACATTTGGTGGAATCAATATTTGATACAAAAAAATGCTGAGCACACAGTCTGGCGTAATCGAGTAATCATATTTGACTTGATTTTCAATTTTATGTGGATCTGATTACAATGCATTTCACACAAGTTGGAAAATCTAAAATTTTCTATGAGTAATTTTTCATGGTATATTAATTAGCTAGATATTGAAAGTTGAGTTGCTTTAATGAATTTACACGTGATGGCTTAGTTGACTCAGCGACCAATTCGGATGGATATTTGCGAAATTTAACAGAGTGTGCGGCAGGAACCTGAAAATTTTTCCAAATCGCAGGTGTGTTGTAACGAGCCAATTTGTACATTTTGCGCTTTTTGTCTCTTCAAAATAAGCCCGTGGAGTGTTCGGAAGGAACCTGACAATTTTTGCAAATCGAAGTTGTGTGGTAACGAGCCAATTTCTACATTTGGCGCTTTTTCTGCTCTTGAAAATCAGCCCGTGGAGTGTTCGGAAGGAACCTGATCATTTTTCCAAATCGCAGGTGTGTGGTAACGAACCGAATTCTTCATTTGGCGCTTTTTCGCTTTTGAAGATCAGCCCGTGGAGTGTGCGGAAGGAACCTGACAATTTTTTCAAGTCGCAGGTGTGTGGTAAAGAGCCAATTTCTACAATTTGCGCTTTTTCGTTTTTTTAAGATCAGCCCGTGGTATGTGCAGAAGGAACCTGACAACTTTTCCAAATCGCAGGTGTGTGGTAACGAGCCAATTTCTACATTTTCGACGCGTGAAAATTTAATCAACTTGACATTTTACGATCTGTTAATACCCAGCAAACGGAGCGTGCATACAAAGTCTGGCGAATTTCCAGATCGCAGTAGAAAGTCTATTGATTTCTGAATCGCCGAAGAAATCCTACGAATTTTCAACTCGCAGCGTGCCGACGTCGGAATGACGACATCGCATCCACACTAAGCAATAATACAGCTCAAGGCGACTCGAGAAACGTTTCGCCTCATAGGCTCTGTGGCACAGTGGAAAGCGTGGTGGACCGTCAACCAAGTGGTCTCGAGTTCAGAACTCGAGCCGAACATGATGATGACAAACGGAGTGTGCAGTAAAACATAAGACGTATCTCTGAAGAAAAATCAAAATCTGAGTTCAGAAGGTCGGTGAAATATGTTCGTTGTTGGGCCTTGGGATATTTCTCCGTTTGTTTGAATCGACGTAGGGTCCTTACTGTGGTGGAGTAAAGATTAGTCTAACTCAACTGTGGAGAATGGATTGTACCACTATTCTACCTACCAAAGCGGCGAAGCCGCAGTTAATGATGGCACCATGTCAAAGCTAGTCTTAGACATTTGCCGTGCTTGAATTATGCTTTGCAAGAAAAACCTCGCAAGAGCAGAGACCCAATAGAATAAAACAGTGTATTGCACGCTTACTCAAATGAATCTATTTTTCAAACATTCTTACCACTCCTTATATACGATTTTTACAAAACCTTACAAACATAACTTAACCTATTTTATTATCTAAACTCAGCATGCCCTGAAATAAATCAATAACACATAAATTTCCCATGACACAATATTCTATATGAATCACATGTGTTCAACTTTCACACGCTACACTTGACCAACATTTCTAGCGCCACTCTATCAACACGTACTAGATTTATTGCCATGTGCGCTTATTCACACTGCAACCAAAACACATGAATGTGCGCTTATTCACACTGCAACCAAAACATATCATATTTGTATCGCGTGCCATAGTGACACATAATTCATTATCGATCGCAACATGACTCTGTACTACATTTGAATACTCCATATGGCATGGATATTCACGGTCGCTACTCGGAAACCTGATATGGTCAGTTGTATAACATTGTATGGTCTGCTATTACGTAGACAATGTTAATGAATTGCATGGTGTTCTAATTTGACTTGTTTGTTTTGTTTTGATTTATTTCATGCATGTGATGTTATATCATTACACTTTTACCCTTTTTTTGATTAGGGTTCATTTGCAACAACAAAAAAATGAAGACTAATCACAACATTAGGTTCAATAATCCCAGAAGGGGTTTTTACAATAATATTCTCTTATCTTTAGACATATAAAATTTATCATTATTAATATACTTTAAGATATAACAAAATTTCTCTATTTGTAGGTTCAATATATTTTTTTTTATGGTTCAATATATTTTTTTATTTACAATAATGCTTACTTAGCTTAACTTAACATAATACGTATCATTCTGAACGTTTTTATTACAAAATTTTTATATGTAGGTTCATATATATATATTTTTTTATTCAAGTACATTGTCGTTTATGTTACATGTGTGGTAAGGTTTTAATCTGTTTTTATGTACTAATTTACGGTTTCCTGCTATGTCTAAAGTGACATTACAGTGATCCATGTCCAATACTCTATATGGACCCTTATATGGCGGTTGATGTTTCTTTCTATTTTCATTTTTCAAAAGTACGAAATCTCCTATTTTAGGATTCAAAGAATGTATATTTGTTTGGTTCATTGTTCTTTCGATTTTAACTTTTTCAATCAAACTTCGTGCTCTATTGATCGACATCCTCAATCTTGCCTTTAACTCGTTGGCATAATCATCTTAATCGTAAATTACATCTTGATTATCAACTATGTCATTTGGTAAATATGGAAGTTTACCGAAAATCAATTCAAATGGAGTGTAGTTTGTATCTAAATTTGGGGTTGTATTATACGCAAATGTGTAATATGGAACCCATTTGTCCCATTGTTGGTCATCAGCAAACGAATACATATACTCGTTTAGTACCCTATGATTCCTTTCTACTACTCCTAAAGTTTGGTGGTGATATGGTGTTGAAAATATTTGTTTTATTTTTAGCAAATCACAGATGTTGCTCATAAGCTTATTTGTAAATTCAGTACCTAAATCAGACTTGAGTACTTTGAAATGTCCATATTTTAATATAAACTCATTAACTATTCCTACAGCTATGGTTTGTGCTTCCTTATTTTCTATTGGGAACGCTACCACAAATTTAGTTAGTTCACATTGTAAGGTTAATATGTATCTATAGTTATTAGATATTCTTAGTGGACCTACGGTATCTATTTGTATTGTTTCAAAACTCGTTGTTGGTGTGTCGGTTTTCATCATTTCTTCTTTTGTGTGTCTCACCTGTTTGTTTATTTGACAAGGTGTGCAATTCTTTATGTGGGATTTAACCATACCGTTCATGTTCTTCCAGCAATATCTTTGTTTTAGCTTTAACAAAGTTTTGCGAATCCCTAAATGTCCTCCGTGCGGTGAATTGTGATATTCTTCTATTAATTTCACCTGTTCATCTTTATTCGTTATCTTAGCGGGCGGCTTGTATATCATTATTCTTAGCTTCGTATGCGCATTATCTTTACCTTTTCGTTGCAACAGGTAAAATACTTTCTTAAATTCTTCCTTGTCTATAGACTTTAATATAACATCATCACTTGATAATGAGAGTTCTTGGATTTTGTTACGTCTAGCAAAATCTAATAGTTTCTCCATAATCAAAACGTGTTCTGAATGTGGATTATCACTATTATTCTCATTACTTTTGTGTCTGCGGGTGCCCCTATTTATTGTTAGCTTTGCATTAACGGAAACTGGTTTCACGTTAGATATATCGCTACAATATACTTTTACAATATCTTTCGTACGTACGATATCAATACCTTTATTTTCATCATTGCGCAGGATAAATTTTAACTTCATAACACCGGTGATATCCGACAAGCTAGTGCAATCCCAACAATAGAATTGATCAGGTTCTACCTTTACGTGGTTGCTTTCGCTGCGGGTTTCTTGCTATTTATCCTCTGTTTTCTTTGCCATGCCCCTTGTAATTGCTAATAGTTTACGCTTTGCTGTTTCATCTATAACTGGAGGTATCAATGCTTTTAAAGAGTCAGAATCCAACTCTATCCTTGACAAAGCATCAGCATTCGTGTTCATGCTGCCTTTTTTGTACACAATCGTGAAATCATAATCCGATAAGTCAACTCTAATTCTAGTGAGTTTTGATGAAGGATTTGCATGGGTGAATAAAGATACTAGTGGTCTATGGTCTGTGACAACTACGAACTTTCTTCCGTAGAGATAGGGTCTGAAAAAGTTTATGCCCCAATGTATGGCTAAAAGTTCTTTTTCTATGACTGGTTTGTTGATGTCGTGCTTTGCTAGCGACTTGCTTGCATACGAAATTGGTAAGTCCTGTCCAATTTCACCTTGCGATAATACAGCGCCTAATGCGTAATTAGATGCATCAGTTGTTAAAATAAATGGTTCTTCGAAATTTGGATACTGCAAGATTGGTGGCTCAATTAATTTATTCTTAAGTGTTTCATACGCTTTTTGACATTCTTCGGTCCATTCAAATGTAACGTTCTTTTTCAATAGCGAGTTCAAACTTTTGGCAATTCCGGCAAAATTCGGAATAAAACGCCTGTAGTAGTTGCAGAACGCAACAAATCTGCGTACTTCATCTGCACATTTCGGAACCGGATAGTTTCTGATCGTCTCAAATTTAGATGGGTCTGTTTTAACACCTTCACTGGTTATCAAATGCCCTAAATACACTACTTCCGATTTCAAAAAGTGACACTTCCCAGGGTTCAACTTCAAGTTGTACTGTCGCATTCGCTGTAACCAAAAACTATGATGTCATCTACGTATAGGAATGCCTCATGACTTAAGCCACTTAAAGCTATCGTCAACATCCGTTGGAAACTGTTGGACGAAATCTTTAATCGAAATGGTAGTCTCTTGAATTGATAGTGACCATCACTGGTCGAAAACGCGGTGACGGGTCTAGATTCTTTCTCAAGTTCGATTTGGTGGAATGAACTAGTCATATCCAAAGTTGAGAAATACTTCGCTCTACCGAGTCTATCTAGAACGTCTTCCAATCTAGTCAAAGGAAACTTGTCATTGATGATTTTGTCGTTCAATCTACGAAAATCCACTACAAGTCTCCACTTAGCTTTACCATCTGAAGTCTTCTTCGGTACAACCAAAAGTGGTGAATTGTATGGGCTTACTGACGGTTCGACAATATCATTGTCTTCTAAGTCTCTGACTTGTTGTAATATTTTTTCGTTTTGAGCTTGAGGTAGCCTATAATTCTTAATGTAGACCGGACTATCGTCTGCCATCTGCAGCTTTTGTCTGTAGAAATTGTTTGTTGTCAACTTCTCTTCCTCCAAGTGAAAAACATCTTGATACTCTTTGATTATCTCAAGCAAGCTGTCCATAGATCTTTTGTCCAAATTATCTTTATCTATAACTCCCAGCAGTTTCTCGAAACGTTTCTGATCACCTCTCTGTTGTTTTCCTGCATATACCTTGTAGTTTTTCAGTGGTTCAACCTCTATGTTGAAGTTGCTTATGACTACATCTCTATCAGTTGTGTTCAGAACCTTTACGTGTCGAACGCCTTTGGCTGGTATAATAGTGTTTCCGATGAAAACACCCTTCTCAATTTCTGCGTTCAGCACAATGCTATCCTCATCAATGCTTACATTTATCGGAACTATTGCTTCAGTTCTCGCGGATATATTAATTCCCGAATGGTTCTGACGTTTAGTATCCATGGGTAATACAATTTCTTCATCTGACACACTAAAAGAAATGGTGAATGTTTCATAATCTATTTTACTCATGAAACTAACTAATAAATCTCTACCGATAATACCGTCTGTACTAATCGGAAAATTGTCGTCTACAATGTGAAATAGTTCTGTTATCCTTTTGTTCCCAATTAATAAATTTAATTTCGAAGTACCTAAAGACGTAGTTACTTCCTTAGTAATACCAGTTAACTTAATTTTATCCTTGCTATTCACTCTATGTTCTAACGCCTTAAATATACCTACTTTACAAATTGGTACGTCTGCACCCGTATCTATTAAGAACGATAGTTATCTATTCGCTCCATCATTATTAATTCTTACGTAATTCGTGCAGCCATCTGTTATTCTGTAAATTTTACATTCTTTACTCGTGTTATTTATTCCGGGAGGTTCCTCATTTCCTCTCCGGAACCTAGGGCGTTTCCCTGGTCCGAAATTACGTGTAGGCTTCTATTATTGTTATTGCGGTGATTACTATGGTTGTTGGCATATCTGTTATTCCTACGGTTATTATCTCTGTTATCATTATTATCTCTATAATGATTTGATCTGTTATCTGTTTTTCTATTAAAATTTCTATGGTTATCGTATCTTTTATTCCTAAAATCTCTTCGACTGTCTCTATCCCTATTACCATTGCTATTTCTATCATTGCCATTGTTTCTGTATCTTCGATCACGGTTATTTCTACTATTTGCAAAATTGCCGATATGCATTACGCTACTCGTAGCTTGAGATTCTAATGTCTCAATCTCTTGCGCTAATGATACTGCCTCAGCAAAAGTTTTGGGCCTAGCTTAAAAAAATATGCCCTTCAGCTGGTCATTAAGTCCACTTTTAAAGATAGTGAGTGCATAAGTATCGTTCATTTGCGCGATAACTTTCTTTTCTGGTTCCGTAGCCTGATTACCTAGCCCTTGTACCTGTAACTGATTGAGCTCATCTACCAAAGATAAAATTTTATCTTTATATGTAGTAACAGAAGATCTGTTCTGACACATGTTACTGAGCATAGAATGAATCTGTGGTACTGTTTTATTGTTTCTAAACCTGCTAGATAATTCATCTTTTAAAGATTCAAAAGTGCTGATTGAGGTGTTAATCAAAGATAATCTCACATTCGCGGTAAGCTTAACTTTAGTGACGAAATCTATGAGTTGGGTTTTTCCTGAAGCGGTTAATGTGGAATTTAGTAATTCTACTATCTTCAAAAAGGATTCTAATTCCTTATACTTTCCCTCGAAAGTAGGAATTATTTTTATGGCAGTCTCTAGACTAAACTCAGACATCTTGGCTTTGTCTTCTAGTACTTGTAAACTAGTCTCTAATTCTTCGGTGATGTCGCACTCTTGTTGGACGTCTTCCGCAGAATATCCTTGTTTACCAAGCTGTAGCCAGATTTCTCCCTCCAATATCGCTGATACCGCTTTGAACTTTAATTTTATATCTAAAACCTCAGAGCTTTCGTCATTAAAATTGCTGATTGTTTTCCTAAATTTTTCTTTACGCGCCTGTAAATCGTTCAATTTTTCTTTTAAAGTTTCAAACCTATATAAATTCTTCGAACTTTTTCTTAAATTTCTCAAAACCTGTTCGTTTTCCAAGATTTAACCTTCTAAAGTGTCCATACATAATTATTGTAAGACTGGAATTTTGTAAGAAAGAACCGTACATTCATAAATAAAAGTTTTTTAAAATTCATGTATCAAGACATATATATTGTTTTAATTATTGCTATACATCTATACTCCTATTTAACCTCTTAGCTACATACTCCTTATTCTTTTTATTATAAACATAGAATATTCCTAATACTATACAGAAAATTGCTGCTGTTGTTAAAGATTGTTGATACTCCTGTATCACCGTTACCTCCTCCGTCGAGCAATTATTTCCCATCTTCTTTAAGTTCCCGTAGTCTCTTCCGGAAGTACTCTTTCTGCTGCCCAAAAGAAATTCGTACTAATCTGTGCAATTCCGCTCGTTCGCGCTTCAACTTCGTTTTCCTGCCTCCTCGTGGTCGTCTTGGTTTGGGGATGGTGTCCAAGATATCTTTTTCAGTCTTCTTTTTACTGAATTCTTCAATTCTTCTAGGTCTGGGTCCAGGTGTAATTATTTCTGTGGGTTTGTAGTAGGATGGTGTAGTTGACACTGGCTCAGGGACGTATTCTTCCCGTTCTTCCTGTCCTCCTTCTTCTACGCAGTTGCCTGAATCTTCATAGTAGATTCCAGAGTTCCGTTTATCAGGATCGCCATGAAATATGTTCGTTGTTGGGCCTTGGGATATTTCTCCGTTTGTTTGAATCGACTTTGGGTCCTTACTGTGGTGGAGTAAAGATTAGTCTAACTCAACTGTGGAGAATGGATTGTACCACTATTCTACCTACCAAAGCGGCGAAGCCGCAGTTAATGATGGCACCATGTCAAAGCTAGTCTTAGACATTTGCCGTGCTTGAATTATGCTTTGCAAGAAAAACCTCGCAAGAGCAGAGACCCAATAGAATAAAACAGTGTATTGCACGCTTACTCAAATGAATCTATTTTTCAAACATTCTTACCACTCCTTATATACGATTTTTACAAAACCTTACAAACATAACTTAACCTATTTTATTATCTAAACTCAGCATGCCCTGAAATAAATCAATAACACATAAATTTCCCATGACACAATATTCTATATGAATCACATGTGTTCAACTTTCACACGCTACACTTGACCAACATTTCTAGCGCCACTCTATCAACACGTACTAGATTTATTGCCATGTGCGCTTATTCACACTGCAACCAAAACATATCAATGTGCGCTTATTCACACTGCAACCAAAACATATCATATTTGTATCGCGTGCCATAGTGACACATAATTCATTATCGATCGCAACATGACTCTGTACTACATTTGAATACTCCATATGGCATGGATATTCACGGTCGCTACTCGGAAACCTGATATGGTCAGTTGTATAACATTGTGTGGTCTGCTATTACGTAGACAATGTTAATGAATTGCATGGTGTTCTATTTTGACTTGTTTGTTTTGTTTTGATTTATTTCATGCATGTGATGTTATATCATTACATCGGATGTGCGGAGCCAAATGTTTTGATAAGAAAAAATAAAGGTAAGTGTAATAATCTAAGTTTTCTCTTTATTATGAAGACGGCGAGATATTTATTGTTATTCAAGATTAGTGAATAAATACAAAATTTAGCTGAACAACTTAAGTAGATTATATGGTCCATTTGTTAAGACTGAGTGGTGGTGTCGAAAAGAAGAGTAAGCGACCGTATAGTTTTTATAGTGAATTAACCTGTGTTAATTTGAAGTCCGCCGAACTCCGCCGATCGCAAGTCTAACTTGTGATATGCCGGTCCCAAGCCCGGAGAAAGGAGAAGGGTTTGAGGCAATGAGGTAACTCTATCCTCAGTAAAATTTGCATAGTTGCAGCCTGATGGCTGAATTACATCTAAGCGTCTCAGGTCATAAGGGAGATTTGGCCACGTTGTCAGACCTGCAACATAGTTGTGTGAACTCTGGCACGAGGTAAGTCTCCTGAAGCAACTATTGCCGAGGCCCCCCATGGAAATGGTTGAGCGATGTGCCGACAACTCATCCTTGTAAAAACTTCCTCTGTCAAGAAACCTGGAACAAAAGCCTCGGATTGGACGGATCAACAACGACGACCACGCAAACGCACAACGGATTATTCTCTCGGAACCTGGAATGTACGCTCCCTGAACAAACCGGGGGCCGAAAAAGCCCTCCTTCATCAGGTCGAACAGTACAAACTGAGCATCACTGCAGTCCAGGAAACAAATTGGTTAGGCTGCGAGATCAACGACAAGAAATCGCATACCATTTTTACAAGCGGTAAACCATCGGGCCGCAAGGAGTTTGGAGTAGCATTTATAGTGAATAAGCAGCTTAAGTCGCGCGTTACCGACTTCAAACCCGTAAACGAAAGGCTGTGTGCGATTCGCATCAAGGCGCGTTTTTTCAATCTCTGGCTCATCAATGTGCACGCTCCCACCGAAGTACAAGAAGACTCTGTAAAAGACGAGTTCTATGCCTGCCTTGAAACTCTCTTCGACTCACTCCCATCAAATGATGTAAAAATGCTGCTGGGAGATTTCAATGCAAAAGTTGGGAATGAAAGTTGGCATCGGGGGACCACTGGAGGTCACAGCCTCCACGAGGAATGCAATGATAATGGCCATCGTTTAATTGACTTCGCTTGCAGCAGGAACCTTGTTGTAAGCTCAACTTGCTTTCCACATCGTCGCATTCACAAGCAGACCTGGAATTCTCCAGACGCACATACCGTCAACCAAATCGACCACGTCCTTATTAGCAAGAGATGGGCGTCAAGTGTTATGGATGTTCGGTCGTACCGCGGAGCTAACTGTGACTCCGATCATTTTCTGGTGAAAACGACATACCGGTGCAGAATTTCCTCAGTGCACCAATCGAGATTCAGCCCTCCCAAATTCTTCGCGGTTGAGAATTTGCTGAACGACTATACGACTCAGGTATATACGACCGCGCTTGAGGAAAGAATTTCACGAATGCTGTGCGACTCCAGCAACGTAGGTGTCCATGAGTTCTGGGAAATGCTCAAAAATACAATCAAGAATGTGGCAGAAAACGTTGTGGGATACAAAGCCCGACGAGCGCGAAATGAATGGTTTGACGAAGAATGCAGAAACTCACTTGACGCAAAGAACAAGGCCTACAGACAATGGGTCCAACGTGCAACCAGAGCCAAGAAGGAAAAATATGACGAGCTACGGCGAACATCCAATAGAATAATTAGGCGTAAGAAACGAAAATACTTTGACGAGCAGTTGCTGAACATTAATATAAACCTAGTTAGTAAGAACACCAGACAAGCGTACAGATTAGTAAACTTTATTAAAAACGGCTACCAACCCAGGACTAGCCTCTGTAAAGACAAAGATGGAAATATTATCAGCGACACCGAAAATATTAGCAAACGATGGGCGTCCTACTTCGAAGAGCTTCTGAATCCGCCATCAAAAATCCTGGCAGCAGAAGCTGAGCTCCATGGTGATACCGTTGGTCAACCGCCATCCACACAATCCCCTACAGTAGAAAAAGTTGATCTCGCCTTGCGTTCACTGAAAAGCAACAAAGCGCCGGGCGCTGACGAGATTCCAGCTGAGCTACTCAAGTCAGGTGGGGCGGGTCTATTAAGTGCGCTACATCAACTACTGCTGCGAATATGGGAGACTGAGGTGATCCCAGACGATTGGCGCAGAAGCATCATCTGTCCCATACATAAAAAGGGAGATAAACTGCGGTGTGAGAATTACAGAGGCATCTCCTTAGTCTGTACGGCCTACAAAATCCTGTCAAAAATCCTGGAGTATAGGATCAAACCGTTCGCGGAAGAAATCATTGGCGAGTATCAAGGCGGTTTCAGATCTGGTCGCTCCACAATCGACCAGCTCTTCACGGTCAAGCTAATTTTGCAAAAGTGCTGGGAATACGACGTAGACGTATACCAAATCTTTGTCGACTTTAAACAAGCATATGACAGCATCAACCGAGGCGCTCTATATAGCATCATGCTGCAATTTGGTATACCGGCCAAATTAGTGAGACTTGTAAAGATGACGATGACCAACTCCGTCTCGCAAGTCCGGATCCAGAACAGATTGACGGATCCTTTTGAAACTCTGGTTGGCCTGAAGCAGGGCGATGGAATAGCGCCCACGCTCTTCAACCTGGCACTTGAGTTCGCTATTGGGGCAATGAACCTGAACACCAGCGGCACGCTACTTTTTAAGTCGCCACAATTGGCAGCGTACGCGGATGACATTAACATCATGGCTCGAAAACTGACCGATGCAGAAGAACTTCTGCTTAGACTTGACACCGCAGCAAAGGAAGTTGGACTACGAATTAACGAGGACAAAACGAAAGTTATGATGCAATCTAGGACAAGGACGCCAGCGCACACGACCATCAACGTAGGGGACCTTTGCATCAAATTTGTGGACAACTTCGTTTACCTGGGTAGCAATCTATCGAGTGACGCCAACGAATCTGACGAAATCAAGCGACGGATACAACTAGCAAATAAGACATTCTTCTCGGTCCTCCCCATTATGAAATCGAAATATGTGCACAGAAAAACTAAGCTCCGCGTTTACAAAACTATCATACGACCTGTGCTGTGCTATGGTTGCGAAACATGGACCTTGACCCAAGCCTCCGAAAATAGGATCGACACCTTCGAACGGAAAGTTCTACGGCGGATTTTCGGGGCTTTTCGCGACCGAGATGGATGGCGCATCCGGTACAACAATGAGTTCTACGAACTTTATGATGAGCTGGAAGTCTCCAAGATCGTCAAATTACAACGTTTACAGTGGGCTGGGCACGTGCAACGCATGAATGACGATCGCATGCCAAAACGTGTCATGAACGCAAGACGAGTCGACGGAGCGAGGCCAAGAGGAAGACCAAGAGCTCGTTGGGAGAGCTCAGTGTATTCGGACGCCGAGCAATTATTGAGGCTCCAAGACTGGAGGACGCGGTCACGTGACCGAGACAATTGGAGGAATACGATCCAGGCGGCCAAGGTCCGACGTCGGGCTGTTGTGCCACGATGATGATAATTTGAAGGGAATAAAATAGTGAAAGAGAAGTAAATTGTGGAGGATTCGGCGTTATTGGTGAACTAAGTAAGTGGTGACTCGGGCTAGTGAGACGCATATGAGATATTTACTGTGATAATTAGATGAAGAAAGGCCGGTGTGCAAACATTCAGGGGTAATATCTTTCGTGAATAGCTAAATAGTACATGTTTGCCGAGAAATCGCGTTGGTCGACAGATGGTTTAGGGTAAGGAGATGTATACGGGTTATCAAACGCGAGGTAGTTAGACAAAGGGAAATTCGCGATCGAGGTTTGGATGTAGTTTGATTTGAAGTTAGTTGGATGATACGTGATACCCGAGAAATCGCATTACTCAATTGATGATTTGGGTTCGTGAAATGAGTACGGATAATTGAACGTGATTGTTAGACGAAGGGAAGTCCGCGATCGAAATTTGGATGAAATTTGATTTGAAGTTAGTTTGATGATACGTGTCTACCGAGAAATCGCATTTCTCAATTGATGAGTTGGAATATTGAAAGTAGTGCTGTTGTGGGTTAGTAAAATTAGTGCTGAGTATCGTCGTCGGTAGTTGTGTTACGGGGTAACATAAGGGAAACTATTACGCGTCAATCCTCTAACAACGCCCGGCAGCGATCACGCGAGAGTAGATGCGAAACAAAACATAGCGAGAATCGCAACAAGGAAAAAAAAGGAGCAACCTTTTTCCCGTCGAAAAGGCTGCTCCCATATAGCTCTTACTTAGTTTCGAAAACCACCACTCATCCTATCAGGTAACCAAATGTATCTACCACCATCAAGTAGGGCTGATAGTCGTCGCAGGGACCGACCATTGTCATGTACTGGTTGGCCACTGACGACGTAGATATAAGTCTAGTCTAAGCAGGAACTGAGTTATCAGCGTCAACCCGCACGATATCGACCGATATATGTACCCGTCCGAGAAACACTTTATGCCCGCCAAGAGGGATATCCCGAAAACACTGACGCGCTATTTCCATGACGCCCGACAACTAAAACTGCAACCATTCACCTGAAAGTCAGCAGGGATTCCCCGATCATAGGGAACATGTCACGCCGGCGGCGAAGACGCGCCCTACACACACCTGGAAGTAAAGAAAAGGGACCACCAAGCACCAGAACTTTGCAGCAACAACAGATGGGGCACCTACCTGATCCGAAGCTGTGGGAGGTCAACCTAGCCGAAGCCGCTTCCCCGCGGGATGACTCAGGGCCGTGCGCCCCTCCGCTGGACGATGGAGTGTCCAGACTACCTCGGCCTGACCCGGAAAATGTCGGAAAAACTAAAATCGGCTCAGTTCAACACAAACTATACGTTTGCTTAGGGCGATGTCAACAAACAAGCAACTATCATCGCGCAAAACGTCAAAGTGGGGAACAATCAACAACGCGCCACAAAGTCTCCACTACACCAGAATCCCGGCGGTTAACATGAAGAGTACGTGGTGGAAAGGTTCGAAACCTGGTTACACGCGCAAAGCGTTCTTTGAACTCAAGCAACGGAGGCTGGAGAAAAACCGGTGGCCAGAGGCGTGATGCTGGCGCAACCTCCGCTAGTGAGTTTTTTTTAAAATCTAGTAGCAGAGCGTGCAGTCGTTTAAATTTTTGAAAAAATTGCAAAATGCAGGGAATTGAATTGTGGACCATTTTTGCAATCACAGGTGTGTAGAACCTTACGAGGAAGAACGATTTTCTTGGCTTTTGGTTGCTTTTTAAAATCTGGTAGCAGAGCGTGCAGTCGTTTAAATTTTTGAAAAATTGCAAAACGCAGGGAATTGAATTGTGGACCATTTTTGCAATCACAGGTACGTGCAACATTGAGTGGTAGAACGATTCGTAGATTTCTCGAATCGGGGAGCGGAGCGTGCATTGACTTGACTTGGTGCATATTTGAAAATCGCAGTGGAGCCATCCGCCGGTCCGAATCGAATTACATAATTACAACGGACGGACAGCACAGACGAATCGCCGGCGGTGAACGAGACGCTGGAATTTGATTAGCCGAAATTACAGCGGAGCGTGCAGTGAATGGTATTGCAATCAGACGGCCCGAGCAGGAATTCGTCATTACAACACATTGAGAACCTAGGCTAGGCGCCGGCGGAGAGTGACGCACGTGTCTTGGCCAGTTGGAGCAGCTCTACGGTCCGAAACATATCGTGGTGTATTATCGGCTTCGTAGCGCAGAGGTTAGCGCAACGGACCGCCAGCCAGGGGGTCCCGGGTTCGCAACTCGGACCGGACAATGATGAAGCGGAGCGTACAGTGTATGACAAGAATCTGAAGCAAAGTTAAGCGATCTGAGTCTGGTGGTGCGGAGTCTATGTTTTGGAAGGTCAGTGGAAAATTATTGTTCTTGCGTCAATTTACCTAGTTAGTTTTTCATGATAAAGATTGGAAGGCGATTGTTTTATTCTTCTGCATGCTTTCAATTATCAATATATCGAAGTTTAGTGTATAAGTTTAGCTCATTTATAAAATCAATTGTTAGGATTGAGTGGTGGTGCTAATTAAGGCCGTGCGTAAATGAATACTGTGTTTAAGACTACAGCTTGATCGGGCAAATAAAGCGTTTGAATTCAATTGTAATGGTGAAAAGCTTTTGATTCAATAGAAGCCAACTAAGGCACGCGTGCGCCGTTGTCGTTTTGGTTTGACTAATTCAATGACAGTGAGAGACCGGGGTAGGGCGCTCCGAATGGGCATTAATAGTGCGCGTTGAAAACTAATAGAGTGGACGTTGTTGAGAATATATATATATATATATATATATATATATATATATATATATATATATATATATATATATATATATATATATATATATATATATATATATATATATATATATATATATATATATATATATATATATATATATATATATATATATATATATTCTCAACAACGTCCACTCTATTAGTTTTCAACGCGCACTATTAATGCCCATTCGGAGCGCCCTACCCCGATCTCTCACTGTCATTGAATTAGTCAAACCAAAACGACAACGGCGCACGCGAGTAACATACGGTAATGTTCATTCACCCAACATTGCAACCATATGCTAAAAATGCTGTTAGCAGCCAATTTCTCTTGCACCATATTAATTGCAATTCAACTGGGTCAGGTAATAATGCTGACACTCGAAAGAATGTCGAATCGATAAAAGAGAAATTGGCTGATGAAAGTTCAGTTGTTGTAACGCTAACATAGAAGTAACTTCATAAATAAAGATTTAGCCGTGGAACGAAAGAATTGTATTTTTTTTTAAGTAGTACACCACAAACTACATTATTGGTGCAGTCAGTTTTCCTCAATAAGTATACGGCTTGAGGAAAGTGATCGAATCAAGATCGGAAGTAAAGAAATTTGTGTTAAAAGTGGAATCAAGATCGGAAGTAAAGAAATTTGTGTTAAAAGTGGAAAACGTAGTGTCGTGAAGTAAACTTTAGTACGATACGAAGAAACGAGCTAAACGCAAACATTGTTAAATCTATTAGAAGTGAAAATGGCACAGCAACAACTCGAGCAATGTCTGGTCGTTCTAACGGAAATCCTAGCCAGACAGAACCAAGGAAACAACTGGAGGACATCAGTGGAGAAACGAATAAAATACATGCAACCATTTAAGGGGGATCCAGGAACGTTACCATCATTCATCGCAACAGTGGAGCAGGTGTTAGACGAGTACGACGACCAAGCAACACAGGTATTCCAGATCATATATAACGAGAAGATCATTGGAGAAGCGAAAAACTATTTGGCGGTGGACATACCTCAATCATGGACACAATGTAAGGAGAAACTGAAGATTCATTTTCGTCCAGTAAAGGATCAGCTGCAAATCACCAGGGAAATAAATAATTTAAAGGTATTTACAATTCACCAACTTCTTTTAAAAATTCAGGAAATCGTTGATTCTATTACCGAATATTCGGCATTTTGTGAGAATAGGGATCAAATTTTAATATGTTCAACTAGTGCATTGATTTTAAAAATTAAAGAATTAACGGCAGGTGCAGTGGCAGCAGAAATCTATAATGAATTTTCTTTAGCTAACATACGTACGATTTTGTATAAATACATTGGTCAAGACAGATATAATTTAAATATTGAAAAATTTAATTCTCACAAGAACAATAAATTTAGTAGAATTCCGCAAAATATCAATTCTTGTGATAGTGATAAAAGTGAGTCGTACCGTACAAAGGAAGATCAGTTCAATTCACAGAAATATGGTGTTAATAGAAGCAAACAAAGTTCAGGTCAATCTAGGCAGTACAATCCTAACCAATCTTGGAATAAAAAAAATAATAATAAAAGTTTTATACAAAGTAAGTCAAGTCAACAAAGATTGGAGCCCATGGAGGTTGATAATATTAGTAGGGAAAATGTGAATTATTTAGATGCAAACGAGTTTTTTACCAATTAGCCTCGGAAGAAAAGAAAATTTATATTAAGGTGACTTTCAAAGGAAAAAGTTACGTAGCAATGATTGATACAGGTTCCACAATCAGTCTTCTAAATTCAAGCAGAGTTCCTACAGATTTATTTAAAGTTATTAAAGGAGCTCCTGTCAAAATTAATACCATTCAAGGTATAGTTACGAATGAAACAGAGCAAGTAAAAACAGAATGTCCTGAAGAATTTAATCAACCCATTAACGCTAGGATAAGATGGACAAAAATCAATCTAAATGAACAGTACGATTTTTTAATTGGAATGGACTGGATTACAAAGAATGTAAAATTAATTGACATTCAACAGCAGGAAATATTATTAACAAATGGTATACATCTTCCATTTTTAGCCAAATCACTAGAAGAAGTGAATGTGCTAGATGTAAGTGAAGTATGTGATGTTCAAACTGCTCATTTGAATGAAATAGAGAAAGACTCTATAGAAAAACTTTTAAGAAAATACAGGAGGTTAATGTTCAAGGAAGGAGATCAGTTAACAAACACTGATTCTATGGTTCATCAAATTAAAACGACGACGGATCAACAGATAAATGCAAAGCTGTACAGATACCCACCACAGCATGAGGCTGAGGTTCGTAGACAGATGGAAGAGATGGAAAAACAAGGAATAATTAGAAAAAGTAACAGCCGGTATAGTTCACCTATAATTGTAATTCCGAAAAAGATGGATAATTCAGGAAAGCAAAAATACAGAATTGTTGTGGACTATAGAAAGTTAAATCAAGTGACAGTAGATGATAAATATCCACTCCCTAATATTGATGGTATTTTGGATAAGTTGGGAAAGGCCCAATATTTTAGTACATTGGATTTAGCGAAGGGATATCATCAGATACTGGTAGCCGAAAATGATATTGAAAAAACTGCTTTTGTGACACCATCAGGCCTATATGAATATGTTCGAATGCCGTTTGGGTTAAAAAACGCACCGGCAACATTTCAAAGGCTGATGAATAATATCTTACGAGAGTATATCAACCAAATATGTGTAGTATATTTGGATGACATACTGATATTTTCAACATCTTTGGAAGAACATATTGTATCATTGGACAAAATATTTAATACTTTGCAGAAACACAATCTTAAAATACAAGCAGATAAGTGTAGCTTTATGAAAAGAGACACCGAGTTTTTAGGTCATATATTAACAAAGGACGGAATCAGACCGAATCCTAATAAAATTAAAGACATTGAAAACCTTAGTTTACCAAAATCCGAAAGACAACTTAAAGGATTCTTAGGAATGACCGGTTTTTACAGAAAATTCGTTAAGGATTACGCTAAAGTAGCGTATCCAATGATAAAATATTTGAAAAAAGACGAAAAAATAAATGTAAACGATCCACAATATATTTCGGCATTTGAAAACTTAAAAGCCTTAATTACTGCACACCCCATATTAAAATTTCCAGAGTATGACAAACCATTTACCTTAACTACAGATGCTAGTAATTTTGCGATTGGAGCCGTACTATCTCAAGACGGACATCCAGTTTGTTTTGTATCAAGAACTCTAAATAATCATGAAAAGAATTATAGCGTTACGGATAAAGAGTTTTTAGCAATCGTTTACTCTGTAAATTATTTTCGTCCATACTTATATGGAAGAAAGTTTAAAATCATTACTGACCATGCACCCATAAAATACTTAAATAGTAAATACAAAGGAAAAGAATTTTCACAACGTAACCAGAGGTGGATATTAAAACTACAAGAGTTTAATTTTGAAATAGAGTACCTTCAAGGGAAGGAAAATAAGGTCGCAGATTTTCTAAGTAGGCTTGAGGACACACCTAAGATCTCAGAAAATAATGATACTGAATCAAATATGGACTTAACAGATACAATACATTCTGTAGATGAGCAGCTGTTGGACCATATTGGAATAAAAGATGAAATAGTAAATAAATTTAGAACACAGTTAATATTAACATACAATGTAAGTAAGGAGATAGAAAATTTACACGGACGCAGAATTATATATTTAAACCCTTTAGAAGAAGTAAGTAAAATTAAAGATGTACTAACTCGA
Organism: Nemotelus nigrinus; assembly: GCA_947369275.1. Lineage (NCBI taxonomy): Eukaryota > Metazoa > Arthropoda > Insecta > Diptera > Stratiomyidae > Nemotelus > Nemotelus nigrinus. Next base: position 99,633,249 of record OX376372.1, on the reverse strand, counting down.
TTCATAAAGAAAGGAAAGACAGGGATATTTTCAGAAGTGGAAGATCACGACTATAATCGAGTTCAACAAGCGATTATAGAACTATTTTCGAATGATGAAAAAGTAAAGTTTATTAGGTGTTCAATAAGAGCTACGGAGATTCAAACTGAAAATGAATTACATAAACAAATTGCTATGTATCATACGAAGGAATCGATGCATAGTGGAATAAATGAGACCTACTACTCATTGAAATCAAAGGTATATTTTCCTAAACTCCAGGAACACATACAACTGGTAATAAATAATTGTACAAAATGTCAGGAAATAAAATACGACCGGAATCCAATTAAACCAAAATTTCATATAACTGAGACCCCAACACAAAAAAATGAAATTTTACATTTGGACATTTTCTATTTGTCAAAACGAGCATTTGTAACTATCATTGATAAGTTAACTAATTCGCAGTAGCTTATACTATAATTGATAAAAGTTGGAGGGCGAAGAAAGCGATTTTAATTGAGCATTTTGCTAAATTTGGTACACCAAAAAAGATGATACTAGACAATGAATTCATAGCAGAGCAACTGAAAGCAATATTTTAGGGAAAATAATGTGGAAGTACACTGGACAAAACCTAATAGTCATACTGGGAATTCGGATGTTGAAAGACTACATTCAACAATCTTAGAAAAAGTGACAGGAATAGAAGATAAGAGTTTATCAGTCGAAGCTAAAATTCAGCTAGTAATAGGAAATTATAATGATAGATATCACTCAACCATAAAACTACACCGAGAAAAGCCAAGGAAGAAGTCGATGCGAATAGTTTATATAAGATTGTAAAGGAAAGTAAGGAGAGGAAAATTAGCAAACTAAATAAAGAGCGAGAAAATTAATATAGAAAATAGGCAACAAGGACCAATTAAGAACTATAAACATGTTAGACATAAAGATGAAACTAGATATAAAATCAAGAAACTTGATAATGTACATGTAACAAATATTAAAAGACCATATAAATTTACAGGCAATTCTTTTCGTAATATTTTAACGATATCAGCGGCACATGGAGCACTACAAACAATGCAAATTGATGATGAGTCTGGTTATACAAAAATTAAGTTGCGAACAATACAAATTGTGAATCAGACAAATACTATTTTACATTTAGTT
>OX376372.1:99586997-99631891 GCA_947369275.1 Nemotelus nigrinus | reverse complement strand
GAATCACTGCGCTGGAAGTTATACGGCTGAAAAGAATTTTAGGGGTACCACCCTCAAAAATTTTCAAATTTTAAAACGTTAATATTTGCTGTTAATTTTTATTGCAGGATCATTCTCAATTGCAAATCTAATGACATTATCGCTCAGTAAAGAAATTCCACAAAATTACAAAAATTGTCATAGCTGGCAGCTCTTTCATGATTTTTTGTACGAAATTCCTACGACATTTATTTCACATTAAGGCTCATTTATTGCATGAACTTCGTTTCGATTTCTACACTGGGCCGGAAGTTATAGGGAAAAAAGCTTTATTTTGCTGAGCAAATTTGCAAGATTTATGAGACAAAAATCACCACAGCTGCCAGCCCTATACTAATTTTTCAACCGAATTTTCATCAAATGTGACGTAGAGTATCATCAATTGTGACATCCAAGCACTGTGTAAATTTCGGTAAAATCTGATGGCTGAATCGGAAGTTATAGGCCCAAAAGATGTTTTTTTTTCTCAGTGATTTTTCAAGATGGTACCACTGCCACAGGGTTGCCCGCATTTCAAAATCACCTCTATCAAACCTGGTCCTAGTTAATACCAACATGTTTTGTAAAATTCATTTTGATCGGATCATTCGATCGTCAGTTCTCGTGAACAGAACTTTCGAGTGCTGAAAATAGAGGCAATTTGGTGATGGGTTGCCGTTCTTGTGCAAATCGGAATTTTGAAAATTTTATCTTGACATAAAGGACACGGGATAAAATTTATCAAAGATTTGAAATTTTTGTCAAAAATCAAAAATTTTTCAAGAAGGTCAATGCTGCCACAGCTACAGGGTTACCCGCTTTATGCTGAAAATCTATCTGTGCCAAATTTTAGTCAACATCAATACGCTCTGTAATTTTCACGATGATCGATTGTTTTTCTCACAAGTAATGACAAATCAAAATTTGAACAAAATTCCTTGTCTACTTTTAGGCACCCTGCGCCCACACACGGCTCAAAATTTCCAATTCTTTATCATAGACAAGCTTAGAACATAATTAGTTTTCATTTCCAATACTTTTCTTTAACAAAAATTTACATTGCTTGGAAATATAGGAGTTCCTCAAAATTCACTAAAACGCTCGCCGCCGCCAATAGGTTTGAGATATCTGAATTTGAGAAAACCATGGACCTACCTATTATATACATCTACGTTCTCCGAAAATTTCAGCTTAATCGGATCGGCCACTCTAGAGATTATCTCCCTGAATCATTTTGCTGATATATATATATATATATATATATATATATATATATATATATATATATATATATATATATATATATATATATATATATATATATATATTTATATATATATATATACATATATATATATATATATATATATATATATATATATATATATATATATATATATATATATATATATATATATATATATATATATATATATATATATATATACATATATATATATATATACATATATATATATATATATATATATATATATATATATATATATATATATATATATATATATATATATATATATATATATATATATATATATATATATATATATATATATATATATATATATATATATATATATATATATATATATAAAGAAATATGAATTTTCGGCGGAACGAGTTTCATACTATTGTTCTTCGAACATTAGTAAAAAAACCACGCAATATCTCGATTCAAGTGCCGACAATATTAAAACAGAGACTAGCCTGGATTGTCAAAGAAGATATTCCGTAAACATTTGGCGACCGTGACATGACTCAAACCGCAACCTTCAACATGGAAAAACTCATCGCCAACCAGGAGTTCACTGGAAAGGAGATTCAAAAGATTATCTCCAACGTGTGAAACGATCCTTCGCAGCGAAAGACCCTCGAATATTTCCAAGAACGGTTGCGGCGTCTGGAAGCTGCATGGGAGCAGTTCGGGTTTACCTATGATATCAGGAACCATCCTGACGTTCAACTGCAGGGCGACTATTTCATCAGTGACTATTACAATTTTATCGCATCACTCCATTCGACGTAGAAGGAGTTCTTTGAAGCACAAGTAAAAGCCTTGTCGCCCAATATTGAAGCAAGTATAGCATCCAATATTGAAGACAAGGATTCAGCCACAAATAACGCCAGCTACTTAGGAAGGCCAACACCATCAGGGGACAGTAGGATCACATTCTACGGAAGTTGGCGGGTACACGTTCTGAGCAACCAACGGCCTTTTATCAAATTCAAAAACAAGCTATTTCCGACTACTGGCAACAAGTCGAAACTCTACATCATCAGATATGTGAAACTGTTGACAGTCCCGAAACATTTGGCTACGACATCCAAGGATTTTTGAACCACCAGGACCAAGTTTTTAGTGCCAATGTTTCACTGACTGAATATCTCCAGCGAAGTTGGCCACAGCAGATGCCAGTAAACGATCAAATATTAAAACCCGATGGTAGCGTGAAAATTAAGCTACCTAAAATAGAAATTCCGAAATTCGACGCAAACTATTTGAATTGGCGTCAGTTTCACGATTTGTTTTCGGAAGCGGTTCACAAGCAATCTATTTAATCATGTGAAAAGTTATGGTTTCTTCAAGCCAACCTATCAGGGGAAGCTGGAAAATTAATAAAACACTTGCCACTATCCAATGAAAACATTTTGCAGCATGGCAAATTCTCAAGGAACGCTACGAAAATCCGAGGTTAAATGCAAATGCGCTATTGTCGAATCTACTTGGGCAATCACCTCACTCGATTGATGTTGAGAAGCACTGAAATATCCACATTAATTTTAGTTAATCTGAGTCTGAGTCTCACTTACACTAGCTCACACAATACATTTATATTAGTTTAATACAGTTAAGTAAAATACAAAAAGGTCAGTAATAAATCAGCCTTAAACCAGTTAGCACTGGCGTTTTATTATCCAATAGGTTATGGGCCCAGGTCTATCTGAAACAATTAATATAGTAAAAAGAACCATAAAATGAAAGTGATTTAAAAATCGTTACCATAATAATAATCGTTCCAATAAACGTTACATATCGGCGAACAAATATGTCGTCTGTGGCGGTGAATATCGATAAGCTCACGGAATCCAACTACGAAAGCTGGAAATTGCAAATGCAAAGTATTTTGGTGTGTAGTGACTTATGGGACTATGTGTCCGGCCATATTCTGTGTCCTTAAGAAGACGAGGCAAAAATCACTTTATGGGAAAAGAAAGACCAAAAAGCATTAGCACATATAAGACTTAGTGTCTCGACAGCCCAGTTAATGCACATCAAGTACAGTAAAACTGCTAAGGAAGCCTGGGATGTACTTAAAAGCATGTTCGAAAGGAATACACCAGTGCATAAGGTATCATTATATAAATCATTAATACAATTACGTTTTAAAGATGGTGATAGTATGCAAAATTATTTGCACGATTTTTCCCAAATCATCGATAAAATGTGTGAACTGAGAATTAAAATTGACGAAGAAATTTTAACCATTATGCTATTGTGCTCACTACCACAACAATACGAAAACTTCGTAATAGCAATAGAAACGAGAGATTCATTAGCATCACTCATAGAGCTCAAACTAAAGGTGATTGAAGAAGAAAGAAAGAAACATGTTGAATCAAAACCGGAAAATAGTGAAGCTGTATTGTATTCGCACAATATTCGTACTCGCACCAAACCAGTCACAGTTTTTGATAGCAAGCAAAATACAAATAAGAAAAATAGAACTTGCTTCATTTGCAAGAAGTAAGGGCATTACGCAAATGAGTGCCGATACAAGAAAAAAAACTCTAGCGCACCTGAACCGCTACAAACACTAATGTTCGAAGAATAGTAGAAGAATCGTGCAGGTTTTGAGTGCATATTCCAATACATGAGCTGCTTATAACGGCCAAACTGTTTCAAATGCCACGTTTTACTTTGGTCTCAAGAATGCATTATAACTCATATGGTAGAAGGTTTCAGATATTACCACTGGCATGGGTTTCAAAGTTTATGAAAGAAAAACACTTGTTAATTATATTCGTTATCAGTTGCTTATTTCACCAAACTTTGAAAGCAGCATCTCATATAACCTCAATGAAGAAAATGCTCAGTGCCTGCAGCACTGTAACTGAAGTTGGTGTTTGGGGCTGCGATCCGAAAAATTTGCAGAACTTAGGGAATCGAAACATCGGTTATTTATTTTCATTGTAAATGTTTCCGGTATGAATACTAACTGTAAGCATTTATTGATACAAAAGTAGCACATCCGACTCGTGCTGGCAACCTTTCGCCAGTATCAAAGCCAAGAATATATCACATCTGCTTCACATCGTTATATTACATTCGAAGTTATAGGAGTATAAAGAAATTTAGGGTAACCTGCAGCGAGTTTTTTCAAATAATCGAAAACTTAATATTTGCTGTTTATTGTCACTACAATATCATTACCAATTGAAAATTCTACGATAAAACCGCTTAATAAAGATATTGCAAACAAACAAAAAACCAACAATAGCTGGCAACTCTATCGAGGCTTTTCAACCAAACTAGGCCTGAATAATGCTTATAATAGGTTCCATTAATTGTATGAAATTCGTATTGATTTCATGACTGCACTGGAAGTTATAGGTTATTATTATATAGTTATTTCCTGAGCAAATTTTCAAAACCAAAGACACAAAAATTACTATAGCTGGCAGCACCAATCGAATTTTCAACCAAACAGAGTTTTAAATTAGGTGCAGCTACTGTGTCAATTTCATGAAAATCTGGTTACTAATTCACATTTCATAGGGCAAAAAGCTGTTTTTTTTTTTCTTTGTAATTTTTCAAGACGGCACCACTGGCACAGAGTTGCCGACAATTCAAAATCACAAAAAGTTTTATTTTCCTGAGCAAATTTCAAAACCAAAGACACAAAAATTACCATAGCTGGCAGCACCAATCGAATTTTTCAACCAAATTGCTACCACACAGAGTTTTAAATTAGGTGCAGCTACTGTGTCAATTTCATGAAAATCTGGTTACTAATTCACATTTCATAGGGCAAAAAGCTGTTTTTTTTTCTTTGTAATTTTTCAAGATGGCACCACTGGCACAAGAATACCCACAATTCAAAATCACTTCTATCAGACCTGGTTCTACTTTAGTCCAATGTATTCTGTAAATTTCAGCTGTATCTGATTATTGGTTCGTGAGTTCCCGTGAACTGAAGTTTTTGATGCTAAAAATATAGGTTAACTGGGAAAGGGTTACCGTTCTTGTCCGACATGAAATTTCCAAAGTTTTACTTTGACTGTGTAGATAAAGCATAAGATTTGTAAACAGATTGGTTTTATTGTAAGAAACGGACATTTTTAGGATATTCGATGATTTGAATGTTTTCACTTCCAAATTTTTATTTTTTCAAATTTAAGACACCAAAATTATCATAACTGGCAGCTCCAACTGAGTTTTTCAAACAAATTTCTACCAAACGTGTTTTGAAATAAGGTCCAGCTACTGTGTAAATTTCTTAAAAATCGAACGATCTAATCAGAATTTATAGGGCTAAAAGCAGTTATATTTTTTTAGCGATTTTTCAAGATGGCACCACTGGCACAGAATCGCCTGCATTTCAAAATTACTTCTATCAGACCTGGTCCTATTTAAGACCAATAGAGTCTGCAAATTTCAATTAATTCTGCTCATCGGACCGTGAGTTTCCGTGAACAGAAGTTTTTGATGCTAAAAATATAGGTTAATTGGGCAAAAGTTACCAGGCGTGCCCGTTACACCATATCAAATTTTTTTTTTGGTATATGTAAAAATAGCACGAAATTTACATATGAGTTGCTTGTTTTTGAAGAAACGGCATTTTTTCAAGAGAGACGATAATTTGGAGGTTTTCACTTTCAGTGCTTGCCCAAGCTGCAAAGTTGCCAGCACGCGCATCAAAACATTATCCGATTCACATGTAAAACACGTTCGAAATTTATTTTGTTAACTTTATTTTTGCAAAACTTATTTGTGTACGGAATAATAGGTATATTAAAAATATCACTTAAATGGCCGCCGGCGCCAAAGGGTTAAAGATTTTTAACTTTTTCTGAGACCTGGCACTATTCTGGATATACACCAATGTGTCTTAAAAATTTCAGTTTAATCGGATGGCGCGTTTCTGAGATTTTTTTACTGAAATTTTTTGATGATATATATATATATATATATATATATATATATATATATATATTTATATATATATATATATATATATATATATATATATATATATATATATATATATATATATATATATATATATATACAGTTGTTGGTGCTCACTACCGTTAAAGCCTTTGCGGAGACTGACCGTTTTTCGTCCTCTGCCTTGGTCTTGGAGCTGATCGCTTCTAGGGATTTGAATCTATTTTCTAAGAAATTCATGAGCCTTTCGATGGTTTGAAGTTGCCTTGGATGGGCTAATGACTGCTTATAGAGCACGTGCGTATTTTTGTGCACCTAGCGTATAAATATAAACAACCATAAAGGATTCCATCCTGTGGTTGAAATTTCAACGTTCTCCAACCCTTTTAAACATTCACGCGTTGTGTCGTGGAGTGATTTAATGTTCGCAGCTGAGTCAATTATTGGATAATAAAACGCCGGTGCTAACTGGTTTAAGGCTGATTTATTACTGACCTTTTTGTATTTTACTTAACTGTACTAAACTAATATAAATGTATTGTGTGAGCTAGTGTAAGTGAGACTCAGACTCAGATTAACTAAAATTAATGTGGATATTTCAGTGTTTCTCAACACTCTCCTTCACTGAAATATTTAATTACAATTCATAAGTTTTTCTTTTAAATATTTGAACCTTTCTTTAGGTAAGCTTTTTGTGAGAATGTCTGCCTTCATTTCATTTGTGGGAACATACAATATATCAATTACTCCATTTGCTTTTAATTCTCTAATATAATGATGCTTGATATCGATATGTTTTGTTCTCTTATTATTAATATTATTTTTAACTAGGTTTGCTGCTCCTTGACTATCAGAAAAGATATTTACTGGTAATTCAACAAATTTTTCTAAATTTAACTCAATTAACCAATTTTTAAGAAAAAGTAATTCTTTGCATGCTTGACTTATTGCCATATATTCCGCTTCGACACTGCTCAATGCTACTGTTGGTTGTTTCTTTACTTCCCAGCTGATTGGTCCATTTGCTAAATCAAACACGTAGCATGTATTGGATCTCCGGTCTGTTGTGTCGCCACCCCAGTCTGCGTCTACATAGGAAGAAAGAGGCTTGCCGGTTTTCTGGAAATATAGGCCATGATTAATTGTTCCCTTTAAATATCTTAAAACCCGCTTAGCCGCGTTGAAATGATCTTTATGAGGCTTCTTGTTGAACTGCGACAGGTAGCTTATCGCAAACATGATATCAGGTCTCGTATAAACTCCTAGGTACACGACCGATCCGACTAACGATTGATATTCACTTGAGTTTACTTCTTCACACTTATTACAAGTTCCCGCTATACATTGTTCAAACTTTATATTAATTTCCATTGGTGTTGATATTTCATTGCAGTTAGTCATTCCATACTTTTCCAATAAGTTTTTTGCATAGTTCACTTGTTTCACAGTCACTCCTTTATTATTTCTATTAATTTCAAGACCGAGTATAAATTTAAGTTCACCTTTATCTTCAAGTTCAAATAAATTCTTCAAAATATTCTTTACATAACTAATTTCATTCATGTTCTTTGACATTATTATAATATCATCTACATAAACAGCTAGTATCACTGACTTGTTTACGTATACACACGGATCCGATCTTAATCGTTTCAAACAAATTTTCTCAGTGAGAGCTATATTTAATGCGTTATTCCACTCTCTCCCTGATTGTTTCAATCCGTATATGCTCTTGTTTAATTTGCACACTTTATTCTTATCAACTGCAAATCCCGCTGGTTGCTCCATATATATTGTCTCAGGCAACTCACTATTTATGTATGCGTTTTTAATGTCTATTTGATGCATTTGCAAGTCTTTTTCCACTGCTATCGCAATTAATAGCCTTAATGTCGAGCTTTTAAAAACTGGACTGAAAGTTTCGTTATAGTCCACTTGATATTTCTGATTAAAGCCTTGAGCCACTATTCGAGCTTTGAATTTGTCAATTTTGCCAGCTTCATTATATTTCGTTCTATAAACCCATTTTGAACCAATAATATTTTCATTTTTCGGACGATCGACTAAAGTCCATGTATTATTTTTTACCAATTCATCATATTCCTGTTCCATTGCACTAATCCATTTATCTCGATTAAAGTCCAATAGTGCTTCTTGTATACTCTGTGGATCTTGCTTTAAAAAACATTATTTAATTGAAGTCTGGTTGGCTGCTTTAATGTTGATCTGTCCCGTAATATCACTCTCCCCATCGGTTCCGGTGTTAAATATTCATCTTCGCTTAAATTACTTTGACCACAATCACATTCGTTTTCATCTTCATCAGTCTTTAGTTCATTTTTCATTGCAATATTTTCTTCCATATTATCGTTTTCCTGTTGACTTACGTTTTTTGTTGTCGGTTGCCATTGGTCGTTCAGTTCGAATTGGTTAAAGTATACACTCTTCAGATTGATATCTTCGTAAAATTTGACGTCTCTTGAAATTACTATTTGTTTAGTGGATTTATTCATATCTCTATAGCCTTTTTGTTCCTCAGAGTATCCTACCAAGATATACTCCTTTGCCTTTGGAAGAAATTTGTTGTTTCCCTCTCCACTTTTTAATGCTATCACCTTACTTCCAAAAATCCGAATATGTTTCATTGTAGGTTTTTAGCTGAAGTAAATTTGATAAGGAGATGATCTATTTATTGCCCTGTTTGGGCATCGATTTCTAATGTAACAAGCGGTATTAACGGCTTCTCCCCAAAGTTTCTCGTCCAAATCGTATTCAGCAATCATACATCTTGCCATTTCTATCAAAGTTCTGTTTGTTCTTTTGGCAACGCCGTTTTGCTGTGGTGTATGTGGAATTGACGTTTGGTGTTTTATGCCGTTCACTTTTAAATATTCTTGAAATATTTTACTTTTATATTCACTTCCATTGTCACTTCTCAAGGTTTTTATTTTCTTCCCTGTTTCATTTTCTGCTATAGCTTTAAACTCTTTAAAGCATTTAAGAGCTTCATCTTTTTTTTTATGATGAACACTTTTATGTATCGACTTTTGTCGTCAATAAAAGTTATGAAATATTTCGCACCACCGTATGATGAACAACTTGCTTGACAAATGTCACTATGAAGCAATTCCAATAAGTCGTTGGATGTGTTTTCGCTTTTCTTCGGAAAAGGTTGACTGCTTAATTTCCCTTTAGCACAAGTTATACATTCAAAGTTCACATTTTGTATTCCTGACATCCTAGGTACTACATCGTTATTGATCAAATTTTTGATATCTTTATAATTAAGATGCCCTAGTCTTTTATGCCATTTAATAAACTCGAAATTTTTATTTTCAATTGAATTTAGATGCTCAACCTTGCCATCTATTATATATAATCATGATATTTTAGTTGCATTCATTATTGTCTTTCCATTTTTTTTAACAAACGCTTTATCTCCGATAAAATTCACTGAATAGCCATGTTGCGTGGCTTTTGAAACCGAGATAAAATTCATTTTTATATTAGGTATGTATAGCACTTCATTCAAATCTGCCTTTCCGTACTTTGTATTTAGTGTGATTTGCCCACAAATACTGGTTTTTACTTTTCTCTCATCAGCTAATTTGATTTCCGTATCGATGGAACAAACTTCGTTCATCATATCTCTATTATTTGGCATCTGACAGCTTGCACCACTATCTTAGCACCATAGCTCAGTCGACGGGTTCGCAAAATATGCAGAGGCGAATAGAGCATTATTACTAATGTTCGAAGAAGAACATTAGTATTAAAATCACTTTGGCCAAAAATTCATATTTCTATATATATATATATATATATATATATATATATATATATATATATATATATATATATATATATATATATATATATATATATATATATATATATATATATATATATATATATATATATATATATATATATATATATATATATATATATATATATATATATATATATATATATATATATATATATTTATAAATATAAATATATATATATATATATATATATATATATATATTTATATTTATGTATATATATATATATATATATATATATATATATATATATATATATATATATATATATATATATATATATATATATATATATATATATATATATATATATATATATATATATATAGAAATATGAATTTTTGGCCAAAGTGATTTTAATACTAATGTTCTTCTTCGAACATTAGTAATAATGCTCTATTCGCCTCTGCATATTTTGCGAACCCGTCGACTGAGCTATGGTGCTAAGATAGTGGTGCAAGCTGTCACATGACAAATAATAGAGATATGATGAACGAAGTTTATTCCATCGATACGGAAATCAAATTAGCTGATGAGAGAAAAGTAAAAACCAGTATTTGTGGGCGAATCACACTAAATACAAAGTACGGAAAGGCAGATTTGAATGAAGTGCTATACATACCTAATATAAAAATGAATTTTATCTCGGTTTCAAAAGCCACGCAACATGGCTATTCAGTGAATTTTATCGGAGATAAAGCGTTTGTTAAAAAATGGAAAGACAATAATGAATGCAACTAAAATATCATGATTATTTATAATAGATGGCAAGGTTGAGCATCTAAATTCAATTGAAAATAAAAATTTCGAGTTTATTAAATGGCATAAAAGACTAGGGCATCTAAATTATAAAGATATCAAAAATTTGATCAATAACGATGTAGTACCTAGGATGTCAGGAATACAAAATGTGAACTTTGAATGTATAACTTGTGCTAAAGGGAAATTAAGCAGTCAACCTTTTCCGAAGAAAAGCGAAAACACATCCAACGACTTATTGGAATTGCTTCATAGTGACATTTGTCAAGCAAGTTGTTCATCATACGGTGGTGCGAAATATTTCATAACTTTTATTGACGACAAAAGTCGATACATAAAAGTGTTCATCATAAAAAAAAAGATGAAGCTCTTAAATGCTTTAAAGAGTTTAAAGCTATAGCAGAAAATGAAACAGGGAAGAAAATAAAAACCTTGAGAAGTGACAATGGAAGTGAATATAAAAGTAAAATATTTCAAGAATATTTAAAAGTGAACGGCATAAAACACCAAACGTCAATTCCACATACACCACAGCAAAACGGCGTTGCCAAAAGAACAAACAGAACTTTGATAGAAATGGCAAGATGTATGATTGCTGAATACGATTTGGACGAGAAACTTTGGGGAGAAGCCGTTAATACCGCTTGTTACATTAGAAATCGATGCCCAAACAGGGCAATAAAAAGATCATCTCCTTATCAAATTTACTTCAGCAAAAAACCTACAATGAAACATATTCGGATTTTTGGAAGTAAGGTGATAGCATTAAAAAGTGGAGAGAGAAACAACAAATTTCTTCCAAAGGCAAAGGAGTATATCTTGGTAGGATACTCTGAGGAACAAAAAGGCTATAGAGTTATGAATAAATCCACTAAACAAATAGTAATTTCAAGAGACGTCAAATTTTACGAAGATATCAATCTGAAGAGTGTATACTTTAACCAATTCGAAATGAACGACCAATGGCAACCGACAACAAAAAACGTAAGTCAACAGGAAAACGATAATATGGAAGAAAATATTGCAATGAAAAATGAACTTAAGAGTGATGAAGATGAAAACGAATGTGATTGTGGTCAAAGTAATTTAAGCGAAGATGAATATTTAACACCGGAACCGATGGGGAGAGTGATATTACGGGACAGATCAACATTAAAGCAGCCAACCAGACTTCAATTAAATAATGTTTTTTAAAGCAAGATCCACAGAGTATACAAGAAGCACTATTGGACGTTAATCGAGATAAATGGATTAGTGCAATGGAACAGGAATATGATGAATTGGTAAAAAATAATACATGGACTTTAGTCGATCGTCCGAAAAATGAAAATATTATTGGTTCAAAATGGGTTTATAGAACGAAATATAATGAAGCTGGCAAAATTGACAAATTCAAAGCTCGAATAGTGGCTCAAGGCTTTAATCAGAAATATCAAGTGGACTATAACGAAACTTTCAGTCCAGTTTTTAAAAGCTCGACATTAAGGCTATTAATTGCGATAGCAGTGGAAAAAGACTTGCAAATGCATCAAATAGACATTAAAAACGCATACATAAATAGTGAGTTGCCTGAGACAATATATATGGAGCAACCAGCGGGATTTGCAGTTGATAAGAATAAAGTGTGCAAATTAAACAAGAGCATATACGGATTGAAACAATCAGGGAGAGAGTGGAATAACGCATTAAATATAGCTCTCACTGAGAAAATTTGTTTGAAACGATTAAGATCGGATCCGTGTGTATACGTAAACAAGTCAGTGATACTAGCTGTTTATGTAGATGATATTATAATAATGTCAAAGAACATGAATGAAATTAGTTATGTAAAGAATATTTTGAAGAATTTATTTGAACTTGAAGATAAAGGTGAACTTAAATTTATACTCGGTCTTGAAATTAATAGAAATAATAAAGGAGTGACTGTGAAACAAGTGAACTATGCAAAAAACTTATTGGAAAAGTATGGAATGACTAACTGCAATGAAATATCAACACCAATGGAAATAAATATAAAGTTTGAACAATGTATAGCGGGAACTTGTAATAAGTGTGAAGAAGTAAACTCAAGTGAATATCAATCGTTAGTCGGATCGGTCGTGTACCTAGGAGTTTATACGAGACCTGATATCATGTTTGCGATAAGCTACCTGTCGCAGCTCAACAAGAAGCCTCATAAAGAGCATTTCAACGCGGCTAAGCGGGTTTTAAGATATTTAAAGGGAACAATTAATCATGGCCTATATTTCCAGAAAACCGGCAAGCCTCTTTCTTCCTATGTAGACGCAGACTGGGGTGGCGACACAACAGACCGGAGATCCTATACATGCTACGTGTTTGATTTAGCAAATGGACCAATCAGCTGGGAAGTAAAGAAACAACCAACAGTAGCATTGAGCAGTGTCGAAGTGGAATATATGGCAAAAAGTCAAGCATGCAAAGAATTACTTTTTCTTAAAAATTTGTTAATTGAGTTAAATTTAGAAAAATTTGTTGAATTACCAGTAAATATCTTTTCTGATAGTAAAGGAGCAGCAAACCTAGTTAAAAATAATATTAATAATAAGAGAACAAAACATATCGATATCAAGCATCATTATATTAGAGAATTAAAAGCAAATGGAGTAATTGATATATTGTATGTTCCCACAAATGAAATGAAGGCAGACATTCTCACAAAAAGCTTACCTAAAGAAAGGTTCAAATATTTAAAAGAAAAACTTATGAATTGTAATTAGATATTTCAGTGAGGGAGAGTGTTGAGAAACACTGAAATATCCACATTAATTTTAGTTAATCTGAGTCTGAGTCTCACTTACACTAGCTCACACAATACATTTATATTAGTTTAGTACAGTTAAGTAAAATACAAAAAGGTCAGTAATAAATCAGCCTTAAACCAGTTAGCACCGACGTTTTATTATCCAATAATTGACTCAGCTGCGAACATTAAATCACTCCACGACACAACGCGTGAATGTTTAAAAGGGTTGGAGAACGTTGAAATTTCAACCACAGGATGGAATCCTTTATGTTTGTTTATATTTATACGCAAGGTGCACAAAAATACGCACGTGCTATATAAGCAGTCATTAGCCCATCCAAGGCAACTTCAAACCATCGAAAGGCTCATGAATTTCTTAGAAAATAGATTCCAATCCCTAGAAGCGATCAGCTCCAAGACCAAGGCAGAGGACGAAAAACGGTCAGTCTCCGCAAAGGCTTTAACGGTAGTGAGCACCAACAACTGTATTGCTTGCAACGCCTTGCATCCACTTTTTGCGAGCAAAACTTTTCTGACATTCAGCCCCGAAAATCGACTGAAACTTATTCAAAAGCATTCAAGATGCGTAAACTGCCTACAAGCAGACCATTTGTCGAAGAATTGCACGAGGGGAACCTGCAAACATTGTTCCAAAAGGCACAATACTTTTTTGCACCTCGACAAGAAACAAGACGCAGCGGGGAAGAAAGCAGATCAAAGGTCAAAATTTGAGGCTCATCGTCCACCACGAAACAAAGTATTTCGGTAAGCCAAGAAGGTGAAGTATCTTCTTTGACGACGGGTATAATAAATCCACGATCGAAATACATGATACTCAGCACAGTGGTTGTTACCATCCAAAGGAATAATGGCACCTATTTAACCTGCAGAGCTGTTTTGGATTCAGGGTCTCAAGTAAATTTACTATCGGAACGGGTTTGCAAAAGGCTTCAATTGACCAAAGATTCCAGCAATCTCAAAATACTTGACATTGGGAACGGGCATCAGCACACAACAGCGAGAGTTAATTTTCTGTTAAAACTGCAGATCACGGCATTCACTGCCAGAGTCGAGGCATATGTACTTCCCCACATAATAAACCAACAACCATCAAGGGAGATCAATGTGAGTGATTGGAAGATTCCCGACAATATAAAACTGGCTGATCCCCATTTCTATAGACCAGGCAGGGTAGATCTGCTACTGGGGGTAGAATTCTACTATCAACTCCTATCAATAGGCCAAATAAAACTGGGAGAGAACCTTCCTATTCTGCAAAATACTGTTCTTGGTTGGATTGTTGGTGGAAGCATAGGCGAAACGAGCGGCGATAACGTTACTTGTGGAGTTTGCATTGAAGACGAGGCAATTTCACAACAAACCGAACGGTTTTGGAACTTGAACAATTTGCCTTGAGAAGAACAACACTTATCTCCAAGTGAGAAGCATTGCGAAGCACTTTTTGCCCGCTGGACAAACCGCAAAGCAAATGGCAGATATGAAGTTTCATTGCCCTTCACCGCTGATCCATCCACTCTGGGTGAGTCAAAGGATTTGGCTTTGCGAAGATTTCACAGTTTCAAACGCAAGCTATCACGTTAGCCTGAGCTGCAGCAAGAATACACTAATTTCATGGATGAGTATTTAGCCCTGGGCCACATGGAAAAAATCACTGAAGTTCCCAGCATACAATACTATCTTTCTCATCATTGCGTCACCAAGCCACACAGTGCCACAACTAAAGTGTAGTAGTAGTTGTAGTTGTCGATGCATCAGCAAAAACAACATCCAACGTGGCACTAAATGATACACTAAATGATTGTTTTCTATATTACTACGCTACAGGCAACATCGATACGTGCTAACAGCGGACATTGAGAAAATGTATCGGCAGGTCAATGTTAACCCAGAACAAAGAATCTTCCAGCTAATCTTTTGGAGACGTTTTCCTGAAGAGCCCCTTGAAACAGTATCAATTGAATACAGTAACTTATGGGACTCGACCAGCATCATACTTAGCAACAAAATGTTTAGTAGACCTAGCAAGGAAAAATAAGTCAGAAATTCCGTACGCATCTGCAGCGTTACTTCAAAGTTGTTACGTCGATGACATCCTGACTGGAAACAAAAGCTTGCCGAAATAACTGCAAACTCAGTAAGAGCTCAAAACTCTACTCTTGCAAGCTGGATTCAACCTAAGAAAGTGGTGCCTGAACGACGCACGCCTACTCGATCAAATTCCACCGCAAAACAGCCAACTATGCCTCGATTTCAACGAAGACAGTGATGACTACATCAGAACGCTAGGTTTGACATGGACATATTCAGAATGAAGTTGGCCACGACTAACTCAAATAAATATACGAAACGTACCGTCGCTTCCAACATATTTCGTATCTTCGACCCTTTAGACTTCGTAGCCCTAATCGTAACGACTGCAGAAATACAACTTCAAGCTATTTTGAAGCTCAAGCTGGACTGGGTGCTGCTCTGCCTATGGAAATGCACACACGATGGTCAACATTTTGTGACGATCTAGAGACGATAGAAAATACCGTAACACCACGACACACATACTCCCGCGGCCTACCAAAATCAAAACAGCTTCATATGTTTTCGGATGCCTCGACTGAAGCTTTTGGTGTTGCCGCATACATACGCTCTGTCAAGCAGGATAACACTATCGTTGTTCGACTATTATGTGTTAAATCACGTGTAGCACCCATTAAAACGATCACTTTCCCCAGGTTAGAGCTTTGTGCAGCCAAACTGGCTGCAGACCTGGCAGATCGCACCAAGCATATTCTCAACATGACCGACGTCCCAACGTATTACACTAAGATTTTCAAATAGGTTTATCCTGGATACAGTCACAATCCTCAAATTTTCACACATTTGTTGCCAACCAAATTGGCGCAATCGATTAACTTTCAAATCTGGAGCAGTAGCGGCACGTAGAAACAAAAAAGAATCCAGCCGATGTTTTAACGAGACCCATAGCACCGAGCACTTTCAAAACCTGCAATTTATGGTTCTTCGGTCCGATTTTTCTACACGGAAGCGAAAAGGATTGGCCAGTGGCCTATAACGTGCACGTAGACTCCACCAATGACGTAGAATGAAAAATAACATCCCTAGCAGCAACGTCTTCAACCAACTTCGTTTTTGAAATTGAGCATAGAATTTCTGGATACATAGTACGATTCATAAACCGGTGCAGAAAGCGAAAATCCGAGCAATCAAATTCAGCTTTCGCACTAACCCAGTCGGAGAGGCAGCGAGCTCTACGCATAATCGTCAAAGCAATCTAATCAGAGGATTTCAAAACAGAAATCAGCTACTTGCACCGGCATCATCGAGTGCATACCTCGAGTCCATTGAGCAACCTCACCCCATTCTTAGACGAACACGGCATTTTTAGAGTTGGAGGAAGATTAGATGCAGCGAGTTTGTCTTTTGAAGCAAAACATCCTTTACTGCTGCCATACTTGGACAATATAGCAAGATTAATAATGGAGAACATTCATCGGAAGCATTCACACGTGGGGCTCCAAGGTCTTGAAGCTATAACGAAGCAAAAATCTTGGTCCATCAAATGCAAAAAATTAGCAAGGTTAATTGGGCACAAATGCGTAAAATGCACTCGAGCCAATCCGAAGTTACTCACCCAAATAATAAGGAACCTACCAACACCAAGGGTACAACCTGGATGGCCGTTTGTTAATACCGGGGTTGATTTTTGTGGCCTTATATAGTACCATTTCCAAATCAGAGGAAAAGGCCACAAAAGACTTACATTGCAGTTTTTTGTTGTTTTATGACGAAAGCTGTACATTTAGAGTAAGTCTCTAATTTATCCACCGAAGCCTTTTTAGGCACCCTCAAAAGGTTCATTGGAAGGCGTGACCACTGTCGGAGAATCTACTGCAATAATGCAACAAACTTTGTTGGCGCGAGGAACTAGCTGCAAGAAATTTCAGCCACGATTTATTCAGACTCAGCTCAAAACACCAATAACACCTAATGCAGTGAAAAAGGTATCGACTTTCATTTCCTACCTCCTAGGGTCCTCCATTTTGGAGGGCTCTGAGAAGCTGCTGTGAAATCTGCCAAGGAATTAATAAAGAAAACGATTGGGCCAGTTTCACTAACGCACGAGACGCTATTAACCGTTTTAGTGGAAATCGAGGCGATTCTTAATTCAAGACCCTTGACGCCACCTTCTTCTTACCCCAATGGTCAAGCCGCATTAACTCCAGGGCACTTCCTCATTGGTGAACCACTGACTGCCCCAATTGACTTTGACGTAGAAAGCAGGAAGGGTGGACTGCAACAAGCTTGGCAAGAAATAAGCAATATCAAGCGTGAGTTTCGGCAACGATGGTCCAAGGAATACCTACATCTTCTACAAAACCGTTACGGATGGAAAACAGCAATGACAAACGTACCAATTGATACGATTGTTATCATCAAAGATGATAATACACCCGTTATGAAATGGCCTCTTGGCCGAGTAATCCGCACCTATAAAGGCAATGAAGGATTTGTTTGAGTTGTCGATCTGAAAACTGAAAACACTACCTTGACTTGGCCTTTACATAGACTCCCTCCATTACCCTCAGAATCCACAACCGCCACAGGAGCTCCGAATTTAAATGTGGAAATCGATGAAGGAGCTCGAAATCAGACTGCGACCTCCACTACAAAGGATCATCCACCTGGTCGAAAGCAATACTGCCCGAGCGACACAAAGTGTCAAGTTGAAGGTTCACCCATCAAACGGAAAAAACTCAGCCGTGGAGCCTTACGCGCAACTTTATTCGCCTGCATACTAGTGCCTTCCTGTTACGCCAACCCAGCCAAATTTGAAACACAGCGATTCGGCAACACATTCGGTGTTAACTTTGAGAACATTGGGACTATTCTTCACGTCACTGATGAATGGAAAATGATCGTATACTACGACATATCTCAATTTTGAGATGAAATGACCTCTCTTTCAAACGGAACAACAGCCCTACGGCAACTATGCGACCTAATGATGCATAAATCAAATTGTGAACACCTGATTCTTCAATTTGAGCAAGAACAGCTTGAGCTCAAACTCGATAATAGTCTGTTTACGACTAAGAGAATGAAACGAGGTGTACTCGATGTCGTGAGAAATCTTGCCAATTCATTATTTGGTGTACTAGACTCGAAATACGCGGATGAAATTTCTACCACGATCAACAATATCAAAATTGATCAACACCTTTTAATGAAGTTACTGAGAAATCAAACATCAGTTATTGACTCAACCATTAACCTGATAAAGATAGATCAAACAAGCGCTCAGCAAAAATTTGGTAGAATAGAACAAAAGATTAATTGGATACTGCAAAGGATAAACATGAATGGCACTGAAGATACCCAAAAAAAGGTTTTCCAAACATTAACCAGTCTCGGTCTTCAGTTGGTAGTAACAAGTGCCAATTTACACCGCATTCAATCAACTATCATTGATGTGCTGACCGACGCTTAGGCTCTACTATTATCACCACATCAGCTTCATGAAGAGGTGAGAAATAAAAGGACTAAATTACCTCCAGGAGAGCACCTCCCGGGGCACGACAAGGATGTATTGCCATTATATCGTTTGATGAGGACCGCAGGAAGCATCATCAACAATTACGTCGTATTCACAGTAAGAATACCCCTTACTGACTAGCGTGACTACCAGCTGCTCAACTTGACTCCTATACCCGTAATCGTCAACCAAACGCTGGTTTTAATAAAACTATCAACCAAGCTGCTTGCCGTTAATATGCACCGAGACACTTATTTTACAATAACTGAAGCCGAGCTGAATTCATGCCTAGCCATCGAAGGTCAGTCCTTTCTGTGCGAAAAAGCAGGTTTTTTATATCACACTGGTGCCCAAATTTCATCTTGCTAAATGAACCTGTTGACAGCTGAATCTACGCAGACTTTTCAAATTGAAATCATCCCACTGAAACATACCTGGATTCAACTTGCTGACGAAAATAAGTAGATTTTTGGATTGACTCAACAGATGCGATTCAAAAAGGTTTGCGGAAACTAAAATTTTAAACTACAACTAGACGGAGCTGGAATACTGACCCTTAAACCAGATTGTGTGATGAAACACGATTCAATCACCATTTCAGGGCACAACATCGGCTCAAGTCAAGTCAACAGCTCACTTAAGACCAGAAATGTTGTGATTGAAATTTCATCACCTATTCCAACAATTTTACTTCCTGGAGACGACGAGGAATATCACCCACAACAAAATCTGTTGAATAACTTGCAACAGACGCTTCGCAAAGAGTTTCTTGAGTTTCCAATGTTACCCACCCGACCTTTTCGGGGGGCTCCGACTTCGGATAGGTCCACTTGGGTCCCGGGTTCGCTCAATGGAGATTGGGCGTGGGCGCCACTCACTCACCCAGTGGGGGACCTCAAGCCGTGGAGTGAGGTTCGGCTCTCCGATGTCAGTGGGGCCCTGCCTTAGTTAAAAACTCGCCCCTAAGCTCTGCTAAACCGGCCTCGACCAATTGTATGGCAGCCTCAATCAAATTCAGAACCTGCCACGGTAGGCTTGACTCGAATCGAGCTCAAGTTCGGATCTTCGTCCCGGATCCCTGGTCGGAATACGCGCGGCCCTTGACCAATAACTACAATCCCCTACTTCCGAACGTTTTGAACTCAGACTCTCGATCGCGGATCTTTCTACCTTCAATTATCGTGCTTAATTCCCCGTATTCGTTTCAGAAGCTCGTTTCACTTATTTTTCACTCTGACACTCTGAACTATTCACAATTAAATTTACTTTTAGAATTTTTCTTTTTATTCATTTCAATATCCCATTTCTTGCATTTCTCTCAAGTCACAAAAGCTAGAGCAACATAATAACCCTAATGTTGGGTAATACCACTCTGGATTCCACCACTCAATCTGTACAATTAAATGTTACAATTCACTAAATTCTATCAGCTAACCTTTCACTTATGTACCAATTTTGATGAACATTGATCATTCGAACCGAATTCATATAAAAAGTTAAACTAATTTCACTAACCCGTTCTTTTGACAAAACTTTTCCTTTGACAAAAACACCCGAAAAGTCGAGAAAAGAAGTTCGATCACGCACCTGTGATGTAATTTTTAAGAGCCTTCGTCCGCCCACGCTGTGATATTGTAATTTTAAGAGCCTTCGTCCGCACACGCTGTGATATTGTAATTTTAAGAGCCTTCGTCCGCACACGCTGCTGGTTCAATGCAAAAAACGCCAGAAAAGTCGAGAAACGAAGTTCGATCACGCACCTGTGATTTTATTATTGTTAAGAGCCTTTGTCCGCACACGTTGCTGTGATTTTATAATTGTTAAGAGCCTTCGTCCGCACACGTTGCTGGTCGATTCAAAAAGCCAAGCGCCCGAAAAGTCGAGAATAGAATTTCGCTCACGCACCTGTGATTTTATAATTGTTAAGAGCCTTCGTCCGCACACGTTGCTGGTCGATTCAAAAAGCCAAGCGCCAGAAAAGTCGAGTATAGAATTTCGCTCACGCACCTGTGATTTTATAATTATTAAGAACCTTCGTCCGCACACGTTGCTGGTCGATTCAAAAAGCCAAGCGCCAGAAAAGTCGAGTATAGAATTTCGCTCACGCACCTGTGATTTTATAATTGTTAAGAGCCTTCGTCCGCACACGTTGCTGGTCGATTCAAAAAGAAAGCTACCGCCGAAATTGCTTTCTCATCCAGCCTCCGACCACCGGTACTTTTCCTCGATTCCAGTTATTTCCCTTTTTCCCGCATGTCAGCTGAATTTCCCTTGCATGCGCCACGAGAGTTCATTCAATGTTATGCCCACATTTGCCACCCGAGACACTCACCAGCTGTCAGTGCACGAACCAGGTCAAAGTGTATAGAAAGCAAAGTAGGTGCACCTTTTCCATTTACATATCCCCGAGTGCTTTTAATTAATCAATTCCTCCGACGTGAACGTCGCCATCATTATTGATTTAACGCGGTGAGGCGGAGTGAGGCTGCGCAGTACTTCGGAGCAGCGGGTGTTCACGAGTTCGCCGATTGACATGTGGACGTATGTGCCCCTTTGTCGTCTTGTTCCTTACGGACTAGCGTCATATTAACCTTAGAAACAAACTTAATCGCCTAGTTGCATATGCTACCTCGTCGGCACCCGGTAAGTATATTACACAAACCGGGTGTGACGATGCCCTATCGTCCTATGAGTGGTGGTTACATTCGTGCCCTACTAGATTGAGTGGTGGCTCCGCGAAATATATTGGGGCAGCCTTTCTCACGGGGAAAGGTCGCTCCCTTTTTTTTTTCATTCTGCTACCCGTGATTAATACCGGCTGGACGTTCGTATGTTGACGCGTTTTCGGGTAGTGTATGTTACCACGTAACACCAACTTATACAAGCCATCAATATGTTTCGTATCACGCCATTCCTGGTTACGTATCTATCATGCTGATCTTGGTTATTATGACTGGAGTATTCTGGAAGTGCCAAAACAACCGTACCAGGCAAAAGTTAATTCCAGCACCTCGGACAAACAAAAAAGTAAATTTCGCAGTTGATATACAACCATTATCTTGAACAACGTTCAACGCGGGGAGTATGTTCATCATCATCTTCATCTTTATCTTCATCAAATTACAACATTAACAAATTAAATTCATAGAATGAAAGACTTCCCACAAGCAACCAGACACGTCGTCAGCAAAACGCACTAATTGTCTACTATTTCTCGTAATGCTCGTCAAGTTCATAGTTACATGCACTCGTGCACATCTTTTCTTGCATAAGATTTATCAAAACACACTAATTGTTTACTATTTCTCAAGTTCATATTTGCTTGCACTCGTGCACATCTGTTCTCACATTGCATTTTGGCTATGCAACGCCCAGATTGCTAGGCAGTCAAGTGAATGCGTATTTTGCTGACGACGTGGGAATTTCGTTTGGTTAGTTTATGCTAGCAAGTTAGTGAAATGTATATATAAAGAACTGAAAGTGAAGTAAAGTAGTCTAGTCTGATACACAGTTCGTTTTCTTCAGCATCAAGCTACAAGTATTCTATTTAACAACACGGTACAAGTGCCGCTGTTGCTTTTAATTCACATCTATTACGAGACTAAAACGGCTACAAGTGCCGTAGCTATCCAGCTTAAGATATTAGAAAAAAAAACTCTAGCGCACCTGAACCGCTAGAAACACTAATGTTCGAAGAACAGTAGAAGAATCGTGCAGGTTTTGAGTGCATATTCCACCACATGAGCTGTTTATTACGGCCAAACTGTTTCAAATGCTAAGTTTTACTTTGGTCTCAAGAATGAACTATAACTCATATGGTAAAAGGTTTCAGATATTACCACTGGCATGGGTTTCAGAGTTTATGAAAGAAAAACACTTGTTAATTATATTCGTTATCAGTTGCTTATTTCACCAAACTTTGAAAGCAGCATCTCATATAACATCAATGAAGAAAATGCTCAGTGCCTGCAGCACTGTAACTGAAGTTGGTGTTTGGGGCTGCGATCCGAAAAATTTGCAGAGCTTAGGGAATTGAAACATCGGTTATTTATTTTCATTGTTAATGTTTCCGGTATGAATACTAACTGTAAGCATTTATTGATACAAAAGTAGCACAACCGACTCGTGCTGGCAACCTTTCGCCAGTATCAAAGCCAAGAATATATCACATCTGCTTCACGTTGTTATATTACATTCGAAGTTATAGGAGTATAAAGAAATTTAGGGTTACCTGCAGCGAGTTTTTTCAAATAATCGAAAGCTTAATATTTGCTGTTTATTGTCACTACAATATCATTACCAATTGAAAATTCTACGATAAAACCGCTTAATAAAGATATTGCAAACAAACACAAAACCAACAATAGCTGGCAACCCTATTGTGGCTTTTCAACCAAATTTGGCTTGAATAATGCTTATAATAAATTCCATTAATTGTATGAAATTCGTATTGATTTCATGACTGCACTGGAAGTTATAGGGCAAAAAGTTTCATTTTCCTGAGAGAATTATCAAAACCAGAGACACAAAAATTACCATAGCTGGCAGCACCAATCGAATTTTTCAACCAAATTTCTATCAAACAGAGTTTAGAGTAAGGTTCAGCTACCGTGTCAATTTCATGAAAATCTGATTACTAATTCAAATTTCATAGGGCAAAAAGCATTTTTTTTCTCTGTAATTTTTCAAGATGGCACCACTGGCACAGAGTTGCCTACAATTCAAAATTGCTTCTATCAGACCTGGCCCTACTTAAGTCCAATGCATTCTGTAAATTTCAATTCTATCTGATGATTGATTCGTGAGTTCCCGTGAACAGAAGTTATTGAAGCTAAAAATATAGGTTAACTGAGATAGGGTTACCGTTCTTGTCCCACATGAAATTTCCAAAGTTTTACTTTGACTGTGTAGATTTAGCATAAGATTTGTATACAGATTGGTTTTATTGTAGAAACGGACATTTTTTAGGATATTCGATGGTTTGAATGTTTCCACTTCCAAATTTTTATTTTTTCAAATTTAAGACACAAAAATTACCATAGCTGGCAGCTCCAACCGAATTTTTCAATCAAATTTCTACCAGACGTAGTTTGAAGTAAGGTGCAGCTACGGTGTGAATTTCATCAAAATCGAACGATTCAATCAGAATTTATAGTGCTAAAAGCAGTTATCTTTTTAGTGATTTTTCAAGATGGTACCACTGACACAGAATCACTCGTAATTCAAAATCAATTCTATCAGACCTGGTCCTATTTAAGACCAATACATTCTGCAAATTTCAATAAATTCTGTTAATCGGATCGTGAGTTTCCGTGAACAGAAGTTTTTGATGCTAAAAATATAGGTAACTTGGGCAAGGGTTACCAGGCGTGCCCGTTATACCATATCAAATTTTTTTTTTGTTTATGTAAACAAAGCACAAAATTTACATATGAGTGGCTTTTTTTTAAGAGACGACATTTTTTCAAGAGAGACGATGATTTGGAGGTTTTCACTTTCAGTGCCTGCCCTAGCTGCAGGGTTCACAGCACGCTCATTAAAACGTAGATTTATCTACAACTAAATATAACAAACATGTCCTGAAAATTTCGTAATCATGGAATAGCTCTGTCAAAAGTTATCGCAATTTAAAAATTTTCAAATTTTCCCGTTCTCTTTTTAGGCACCCAGCGCACACATGGGGTTAAAAAATTCCAAAGCATTATCCGATTCACATGTAAAACTTGTTTGAAATTTATGTCGTCAACTTTATTTTTGCAAAATATATTTGTGTACGGAATAAAAGGTATATTAAAAAAATCACTAAAATAGCCGCCGGCGCCAAAGGGTTAAAGATTATTTACTTTTTGTGAGACTTGGCACTATTCTGCATATACACCAATGTGTCCTGAAAATTTCAGCTCAATGGGATGGCGCGTTCCTGAGATTTTTTCACTGAAATTTTTTGATGATATATATCTATATATATATGTATATATATATAGAAATATGAATTTTTGGCCAAAGTGATTTTAATACTAATATTCTTCTTCGAACATTAGTAAAAAACGTATTATTACGATCTTCACTTTTTACTAATGTTCGAAGAAGAACATTAGTATTTAAATCACTTTGGCCAAAAATTCATATTTCTATATATATATATATATATATATATATATATATATATATATATATATATATATATATATATATATATATATATATATATATATATATATATATATATATATATATATATATATATATATATATATATATATATATATATATATATATATATATATATATATATATATATATATATATTTATATATATATATATATACAGGGTGTTGGGTACTAAATGAACACTATTTTAAGGAGGCGTTCTTTGACACATTTTGAGTAAAAAAATCGTTCTACAGGATGGTCCGGATTTCAAAACCCACGGAGTTACAGGGTGTTCAAAAAAACTTGTTCGGACCGGTACCCTGACTCTCTTGAATCGTTATATCTTGAAAAATAATTATTACAACTCAAAGTTTTACACCGCGTTTATTAGACAATTAAATTACCTTTTATTTAATGTATTGCACTTGATTGCAGTTGTACCGAGTTTTGAGATATTTTCTTCGAAACACAAAATTTTTTTAATTTTAACCCCGAAAATTATGTGTTCCAGGTCGTTTTCCTTAGAAAACTTCATTATAATGTGCCACTTTCATTTAAATATTTTGATAAGCCATATTACTGGCTACAAAAAATGTGTACATTTCAATGACTTAGATTCTACCATTTCACAAGTATTAAGCGAAAATGAATAATGCTGAAAAATTAAATATGCCATAAAATGGCCCTCGTTGTCGATCTACACTTTTTTCTTGAACTGAAAGTATTTATTAATAGTTTTTATGCTTTATTTCAAAATTTTTAATCTACAGTAAGTGTTCAAAATTGCCACCTTCATTTTGAATACATACCAAAGCTCATTTGGCAAGCGTTCTTTTCATATTCATGTCTCTCAGCTGTTGCCTCACTTCTGTTGCAGCATCATCGATCCTGGTATTTAGTTCTTCTAAAGTGGATACTTCCATTGCGTACACAAGGTCTTTCATCCGTCCCCATACAAAAAAATCCATTACAGTCAGATCAGGAGACCTCGCAGACCAGTGTACTCGTCCATTTCTACCGATCCAGCGATTGGGATAGTTGGAATTCAACCAATCTATGACTGGTCGGCCGTAATGAGCTGGAGCACCATCGTGTTGGTAAAACATGGAAACCAATGATTGCAGAGGAATATCTTCCAATAAGTCCTGCAGATCATATGTTAAAAAATGCAAGTAGCTGGTATTATTTAGGGTAGGCGGGAGCCTAAAAGGCCCAATCAAATTATTGCCAATCACTCCTGCCCATAAATTTACGCTGAATCTATGCTGAAATGATGACGTTCTTGCAGTGTTTGGATTGTTCTCAGCCCACGTGTGTAAATTGTGGATGTTTGTGATACCGTCCCTCGTAAATAAAGACTCATCCGTCCAAAGAATGCTGTTGACAAAATTTTCGTCGTATAATTGTCTCTCAAGGAGCCAATTGCAGAATTCCATCCTTCTGGGCAAATCGATGGATAGGAGCTCCTGAACTGGTGTGATGGTAAGGATGGAGACGGACTGCTTTCAAAATACTCCAAACTTTCCAGCTAGACACGTTAAACCGTAACGCTAAGCGTTGAATACTGGTTGATGGGTCAGATTCCACTGCATGCAATATTTCTTCTTCGGTCCGTACAGCGGTTGCAGTTGTAGGATTTGCGTTTACTCGGCTCGTTCTGACGTAACCCGTTTCCCGAATCCTTGCGTAAAGTTCACTCTCCTTCCAGCAATCCGTCGATGGGAGTATCTCTGATGATACAAAGATTGCGCCGCTGCTGAATTTCCCCGGCACTCCCCATAGACGTACAAAATATCTCCATATTCTTCGTTAGTGTAGCGAGGCATTTTCCATGTATTTTCGTAAATTTTATTTAGATCTTGTTGTTCGAGTAATGCACTAAAACTTACAAGAATTTAAAAGTGGTTCTGTTTTTATGCGTTTTCAATTTTTTAAGTATCCCACTAATAAAGGCGAAAAACTGGACATGCTTTTACCTGTCACATCTAGGTAGGTGCATCAATTATGTTGAAACTAATTAAAATATAGTTAAGTTTATTGATACTTTAAATAGCAATGAATGGGTACTAAATTACTTTAGTACGACTAGCATATTAACTTTGTTTTTTCAAGGAGGACCGTTTTATGACATATTTAGTTCTTAAGCGATATTTATTTTCGCTCAATACTTGCGAAATGGTAGAATCTAATCCATTAAAATGTATGCAATTTTTGTAGCCAGTAATATGGCTTATCAAAATATTTAAATGAAAGTGGCACATTAAAATGAGGTTTTCTAAGGAAAACGACCTGGAACACATAATTTCGGGGTTAAAATTAAAAAATTTTGTGTTTCGAAGAAAATATCTCAAAACTCGGTACAACTGCAATCAAGTGCAATACATTAAATAAAAGGTAATTAATTGTCTAATAAACGTGGTATAAAACTTTGAGCTGTGACAATTAACTATCAAGATATAACGGTTCAAGTGAGTCAGGGTACCGGTCCGAACAAGTTTTTTTGAACACCCTGTAACTCCGTAGGTTTTGAATCCGGACCATCCTGTAAACAATTTTTTACTCAAAATATGTCAAAGAAACGCCTCCTTAAAATAGTGTTCAAATAGCTGGCATAGCTTCAACCGAATTTTTCAACCAAATTTCTACCAGACGTAGTTTGAAGTAGGTGCAGCTACGGTGTGAATTTCATCAAAATCGAACGATTCAATCAGAATTTATAGTGCTAAAGCAGTTATCTTTTAGTGATTTTTCAAGATGGTACCACTGACACAGAATCACTCGTAATTCAAAATCAATTCTATCAGACCTGGTCCTATTTAAGACCAATACATTCTGCAAATTTCAATAAATTCTGTTAATCGGATCGTGAGTTTCCGTGAACAGAAGTTTTTGATGCTAAAAATATAGGTAACTTGGGCAAGGGTTACCAGGCGTGCCCGTTATACCATATCAAATTTTTTTTTTGTTTATGTAAACAAAGCACAAAATTTACATATGAGTGGCTTTTTTTTAAGAGACGACATTTTTTCAAGAGAGACGATGATTTGGAGGTTTTCACTTTCAGTGCCTGCCCTAGCTGCAGGGTTCACAGCAAGCTCATTAAAACGTAGATTTATCTACAACTAAATAAAACAAACATGTCCTGAAAATTTCGTAATCATGCAATAGCTCTGTCAAAAGTTATCGCAATTTAAAAATTTTCAAATTTTCCCGTTCTCTTTTTAGGCACCCAGCGCACACATGGGGTTAAAAAATTCCAAAGCATTATCCGATTCACATGTAAAACTTGTTTGAAATTTATGTCGTCAACTTTATTTTTGCAAAATATATTTGTGTACGGAATAAAAGGTATATTAAAAAAATCACTAAAATAGCCGCCGGCGCCAAAGGGTTAAAGATTATTTACTTTTTGTGAGACTTGGCACTATTCTGCATATACACCAATGTGTCCTGAAAATTTCAGCTCAATGGGATGGCGCGTTCCTGGGGTTTTTTTCACTGAAATTTTTTGATGATATATATCTATATATATATGCATATATATATAGAAATATGAATTTTTGGCCAAAGTGATTTTAATACTAATATTCTTCTTCGAACATTAGTAAAAAACGTATTATTACGATCTTCACTTTTTACTAATGTTCGAAGAAGAACATTAGTATTTAAATCACTTTGGCCAAAAATTCATATTTCTATATATATATATATATATATATATATATATATATATATATATATATATATATATATATATATATATATATATATATATATATATATATATATATATATATATATATATATATATATATATATATATATATATATATATATATATACAGGGTGTTGGGTACTAAATGAACACTATTTTAAGGAGGCGTTCTTTGACACATTTTGAGTAAAAAATCGTTCTACAGGATGGTCCGGATTTCAAAACCCACGGAGTTACAGGGTGTTCAAAAAAACTTGTTCGGACCGGTACCCTGACTCACTTGAATCGTTATATCTTGAAAAATAATTATTACAACTCAAAGTTTTACACCGCGTTTATTAGACAATTAAATTACCTTTTATTTAATGTATTGCACTTGATTGCAGTTGTACCGAGTTTTGAGATATTTTCTTCGAAACACAAAATTTTTTAATTTTAACCCCGAAAATTATGTGTTCCAGGTCGTTTTCCTTAGAAAACTTCATTATAATGTGCCACTTTCATTTAAATATTTTGATAAGCCATATTACTGGCTACAAAAAATGCATACATTTCAATGACTTAGATTCTACCATTTCACAAGTATTAAGCGAAAATGAATAATGCTGAAAAACTAAATATGCCATAAAATGGCCCTCGTTGTCGATCTACACTTTTTTCTTGAACTGAAAGTATTTATTAATAGTTTTTATGCTTTATTTCAAAATTTTTAATCCACAGTAAGTGTTCAAAATTGCCACCTTCATTTTGAATACATACCAAAGCTCATTTGGCAAGCGTTCTTTTCATATTCATGTCTCTCAGCTGTTGCCTCACTTCTGTTGCAGCATCATCGATCCTGGTATTTAGTTCTTCTAAAGTGGATACTTCCATTGCGTACACAAGGTCTTTCATCCGTCCCCATACAAAAAAATCCATTACAGTCAGATCAGGAGACCTCGCAGACCAGTGTACTCGTCCATTTCTACCGATCCAGCGATTGGGATAGTTGGAATTCAACCAATCTATGACTGGTCGGCCGTAATGAGCTGGAGCACCATCGTGTTGGTAAAACATGGAAACCAATCATTGCAGAGGAATATCTTCCAATAAGTCCTGCAGATCATGTGTTAAAAAATGCAAGTAGCTGGTATTATTTAGGGGAGGCGGGAGCCTAAAAGGCCCAATCAAATTATTGCCAATCACTCCTGCCCATAAATTTACGCTGAATCTATGCTGAAATGATGACGTTCTTGCAGTGTTTGGATTGTTCTCAGCCCACGTGCGTAAATTGTGGATGTTTGTGATACCGTCCTTCGTAAATAAAGACTCATCCGTCCAAAGAATGCTGTTGACAAAATTTTCGTCGTATAATTGTCTCTCAAGGAGCCAATTGCAGAATTCCATCCTTCTGGGCAAATCGATGGGTAGGAGCTCCTGAACTGGTGTGTGATGGTAAGGATGGAGACGGACTGCTTTCAAAATACTCCAAACTTTCCAGCTAGACACGTTAAACCGTAACGCTAAGCGTTGAATACTGGTTGATGGGTCAGATTCCACTGCATGCAATATTTCTTCTTCGGTCCGTACAGCGGTTGCAGTTGTAGGATTTGCGTTTACTCGGCTCGTTCTGACGTAAACCGTTTCCCGAATCCTTGCGTAAAGTTGTTGAAACACTCTCCTTCCAGCAATCCGTCGATGGGAGTATCTCTGATGATACAAAGATTGCGCCGCTGCTGAATTTCCCCGGCACTCCCCATAGACGTACAAAATATCTCCATATTCTTCGTTAGTGTAGCGAGGCATTTTCCATGTATTTTCGTAAATTTTATTTAG
The DNA here is from genome assembly GCA_947369275.1 of Nemotelus nigrinus. NCBI lineage: Eukaryota > Metazoa > Arthropoda > Insecta > Diptera > Stratiomyidae > Nemotelus > Nemotelus nigrinus. The sequence continues at coordinate 99,601,081 of OX376372.1, read as the reverse complement.
ATCTTGTTGTTCGAGTAATGCACTAAAACTTACAAGAATTTAAAAGTGGTTCTGTTTTTATGCGTTTTAAATTTTTTAAGTATCCCACTAATAAAGGCGAAGAACTGGACATGCTTTTACCTGTCACATCTAGGTAGGTGCATCAATTATGTTGAAACTAATTAAAATATAGTTAAGTTTATTGATACTTTAAATAGCAATGAATGGGTACTAAATTACTTTAGTACGACTAGCATATTAAACTTTGTTTTTTCAAGGAGGACCGTTTTATGACATATTTAGTTCTTAAGCGATATTTATTTTCGCTCAATACTTGCGAAATGGTAGAATCTAAGCCATTAAAATGTATGCAACTTTTGTAGCCAGTAATATGGCTTATCAAAATATTTAAATGAAAGTGGCACATTAAAATGAGGTTTTCTAAGGAAAACGACCTGGAACACATAATTTTCGGGGTTAAAATTAAAAAATTTTGTGTTTCGAAGAAAATATCTCAAAACTCGGTACAACTGCAATCAAGTGCAATACATTAAATAAAAGGTAATTTAATTGTCTAATAAACGTGGTATAAAACTTTGAGCTGTGACAATTAGCTATCAAGATATAACGGTTCAAGTGAGTCAGGGTACCGGTCCGAACAAGTTTTTTTGAACACCCTGTAACTCCGTAGGTTTTGAAATCCGGACCATCCTGTAAAACAATTTTTTACTCAAAATATGTCAAAGAACGCCTCCTTAAAATAGTGTTCATTTAGTACCAAACACCCTGTATATATATATATATATATATATATATATATATATATATATATATATATATATATATATATATATATATATATATATATATCATCAAAAAATTTCAGTGAAAAAATTCTCAGGAACGCGCCATCCGATTGAGCTGAAATTTTCAGGACACATTGGTGTATATGCAGAATAATGCCACGTCTCACAAAAAGTTAATAGTCTTTAACCCTTTGGTGCCGGCGGCCATTTTAGTGATATTTTTAATATACCTATTATTCCGTACACAAATAATTTTTGCAAAAATAAAGTTGACGACATAAATTTCGAACAAGTTTTACATGTGAATCAGATAACGTTTTGGAATTTTTTAACCCCATGTGTGCGCTGGGTGCCTAAAAAGCGAACGGGAAAATTTGAAAATTTTTAAATTGCGATAACTTTTGACAAAGCTATTCAATCAATACGAAATTTTCAGCACATGTTTGTTTTATTGATTTGTAGATAAATCTACGTTTTAATGAGCGTGCTGGCAACCCTGTAGCTAGGGCAGGCACTGAAAGTGAAAACCTCCAAATCATCGTCTCTCTTGAAAAAATGTCGTCTCTTAAAAAAAAGCCACTCATATGTAAATTTTGTGCTTTGTTTACATAAACAAAAAAAAATTTGATATGGTATAACGGGCACGCCTGGTAACCCTTGCCCAAGTTAGAAATATTTTTAGCATCAAAAACTTCTGTTCACGGAAACTCACGATCCGATGTACAGAATTTATTGAAATTTGCAGAATGTATTGGTCTTAAATAGGACCAGGTCTGATAGAAGTGATTTTGAAATGCGGGTGATTCTGTGCCAGTGGTGCCATCTTGAAAAATCACTAAAAAAAATTACTGCTTTAAGCCCTATAAGTTCTGATTGAAACGTTCGATTTTAACGAAATTTACACGGGAGCTGCACCTTACTTCAAACCACGTTTGGGAGAAATTTGATTGAAAAATTCGGTTGGAGCTGCCAGCTATGAAAATGTTGGTGTCTTAAATTTGAAAAAATAAAAATTTGGAAGTGAAAATATTAAAACCATCGAATATCCTAAAAAATGTCCGTTTCTACAATAAAACCAATCTGTATACAAATCTTATGCTTTATCTACACAGTCAAAGTAAAACTTTGGAAATTTCATGTGGGACAAGAACGGTAACCCTATCTCAGTTAACCAATATTTTTAGCTTCAAAAACTTCTGATCACGGGAACTCACGAATCAATAATCAGATAGAATTGAAATTTACAGAATGCATTGGACTTAAGTAGGGCCAGGTCTGATAGAAGCGATTTTGAATTGTAGGCAACTCTGTTCCGGTGGTGCCATCTTGAAAAATTACAAAGAAAAATAAAATATTTTTTGCCCTATGAAATGTGAATAAGTTACCAGATTTTCATGAAATTGACACAATAGCTGCACCCTACTCTAAACTCTGTTTGATAGAAATTTGGTTGAAAAATTCGATTGGTGCTGCCAGCTATGGTAATTTTTGTGTCTTTAGTTTTGGAAATTTGCTCAGGAAAATAAAACTTTTTGCCCTATAACTTCCAGTGCAGTCATGAAATCAAGACGAATTTCATACAATTACTGGAACCTATTATAAACATTATTCCAGCCAAATTTGGTTGAAAAGTCATGATATGGTTGTCAGCTATTGTTGGTTTTGTGTTTGTTTGCAATATCTTTATTAAGCGGTTTTATCGTAGAATTTTCAATTGGTAATGATATTGTAGTGACAATAAACAGCAAATATTAAGCTTTCGATTATTAAAAAAAATTCGCTGCAGGTAACCTTAAATTTCTTTATTCTCCTATAACTTCAAATGTTATATAACAACGTGAAGCAGATGTTATATATTCTTGGCTTTGATACTGGCGAAAGGTTGCCAGCACGAGTCGGTTGTGCTACTTTTGTATCAATAAATGCTTACAGTTAGTATTCATACCGGAAACATTTACAATGAAAATAAATAACCGATGTTTCAATTCCCAAAGTTCTGCAAATTTTTCGGATCGCAGCCCCAAACTCCAACTTCAGTTACAGTGCTGCAGGCACTGAGCATTTTCTTAATTGATATTATATGAGATGCTGCTTTCAAAATTTTGTGATATAAGCAACTGATAACGAATATAATAAACCCGTGTTTTGCTCTCATAAACGTTGAAATGCATGCCAGTGGTAATATCTGAAACCTTCTACCATATGAGTTATAATGCATTCTTGAGACAAAAGTAAAACGTGGCATTTGAAACAATTTGGCCGTAATAAGCAGCGCATGTGGTGGAATATGCACTCAAAACCTGCACGATTCTTCTACTGTTCTTCGAACATTAGTGTTTGTAGCGGTTCAGGTGCGCTAGAGTTTTTTTATTATTTCACTTTTTTATATTACGTATTACTAATGTTCGAAGAACATTAGTATTAAAATCGCTTCGCCGAAAATCGTGATATATATATATATATATATCAGCAAAACGGTTAACAGAGATAATCTCTGGAGTGGCCGATCCAATTGAGCTGAAACTTTCGGAGAACATAGATGTATATAACAGGTAGGTCCATGACTTGCTAGAATTCAGATATCTCAAACCTTTTGGCGGCAGCGGGCATTTAAGTGAAGTTTCAGGTACACCTATATTTCCAAGCAGTGTAGATTTTTGTTAAAAAAAAGTACTAGGAATGAAAACTTATTATGTTTGTAGTTTGTTTATGATAAAGAATTGAAAATTTTGAGCCAGGTGTAGGCACTGAGTGCCTAAAAGTAGGCAAGGATTTTTTTTCAAATTTCGATTTGTCATAACTTCTAAGAAAAACAATGGATCGTCGTGAAATTTGCAGGGCGTATTGATGTAAACTAGAATTTAACACACATGGACTTTCAAGACTGTGCGGGCAACTCTGTAGCTACAGCAGGCTCCTGAAAACAAATCCTTCAAATCATCGAGTCTCCTGGAAAATTTTTGATTTTTGAAAATAAATTCAAATTTTTGATAAATTTTTACTTTTGTCCACCAAGTCAAATAAAAATTTCAAAAATTCCGCGGTAAACAAGAACGGCAACCCGTGATCAAATTACCTCTATTTTCAGCACGCAAAACTTCTGTTCACGAGAACTGACAATCGGAAAATGCGATCAATATGAAATTTATAGAACATGTTGGCATTAACTAGGACCAAGTCTGATAGAAGCGATTTTTAAATACGGGCAATACTGTGGTAGTGGTGCCATTTGGAAAAATCACTGAGAAAAAAAACTGGTTTTTGGCCTATAGCTTCCGATTTAGCCACCAGATTTTAACAAAATTCACGCAGTAGATGAACCTTACTCTAAGATAGATTTCATAGAAATTTGGTTGAAAAATTAGTATATAGACGCTAGCTACGGCAATTTTTGTCTCTTAAATATTGTAAATTTGCTCAGGAAAATAAAGGTTTTTCCCTATAACTTCCGATGCAGTGATGAAATCAAAACGAAATTCATGTGAAAAGCATATCTTGTTGCGTTTCTAATTCTGTAGAAATTTCGTTTTAAAACCGTGAAAGGGTTGCCAGCTATGATGAATTTTGTAATTTATTGACATTTCTTTATCGAACGATGTTGTCATAAAATTTCCAAGTGGGGGAATGATCCTGCAATGACAAATAACATCAAATATTTACGTTTCAAAAATTTGAAAAGTTTGGACAATGGTAACCCTAAAATTTAATTCACTCCTATAACTTACAACGCAGTCATTCAATCGAAACGAAATTCATAGGGTGGGTTTAACACAATGTGAAGCAGCTATGGTGCTAGCACATGATTGCCAGCACCGGACAATTTCGTAAATATCGCACCAACAGATGCTTCCATTTTCTATTCATAAGCAAACTATTTACAATAAAATAAGCAACCGATATTTAAATATTCCGAGCTTTGGAAATTTTATTGTTTGTTACTTGAACCTATAACCGAGTTTATTAGCTTATTCATCTGCATCACCCCCTTCTATGGTAAGCATAATTTATGACAAACGACTTCGATTATATAAAAGCACTAAAAGATTATATAAAAGCAAAGCATCTAAGTTATATATCTATATGCTTTTAGAATCGTTAAAAATTGGTGCAACTGCACCAAGTTTTTTATATAATGTTATTTTATTTGAATAAAGCTCTTTGCCCTATAGCGTCCAGTACAGTCATGGTATCATAACGAAATTCATATGACAAATTTAAATTATTGTAGACAATATTCAGTATAAATCTATTTTTGAAAAACAATAATAGGGTTGCCAGCTATGATTGTTTTTGTATTTTTTTAAATAGCTTTAGTAAGCGATTTTATCATAACATTTTCAAATCGTAGTGGTCTTGTATTGAAAATACACACCAAATACTACTATCTAGAAAATGTTAAAGCTCTTGCAAATGGAAACCCTAAATTTCTTTGTATCCCTACTACTTCCAATGCAGTGATCGGATCAACACGAAATTCGCAGAGCAGGTTGACTTCACTGTGAGGCAGATAGGACTGCTAGCAGGAGGTGTTTTTGTTATTTTGGTACCAATAAATGCTTGCATTAAGTATTCACTTCGCGAATATACAATATATAACAATATATATGACAATACGTACAATATATAATATATAAGACAATAACAACAGTATAACAACAATATATAACAATACACTCAAAATCTGCACAAATCCTCTACTGTTCTTCGAACATTAGTATTTCTAGCGGTTCTGATGCGCTAGGGTTTTTTTTTTACTCTTACTCGCTGCCCACAAATTATTTTCTTCTGTCACTTTACTTACTGCCTTCTATATGTTACAAATCAAGAACAGTGAATTAACTTTCAAATCAGTTCGTAGTTACTATATTTCTTCCCGTCCAGTATGATACCTGTCATACGGAATGATTAGGCCTAGTAATTTCGAAACCTCATAGTTCTGCCATATCGTGTTTTGTATGCTGATTCGGAATGGTTGTTGCGCTGCTTTGGCTGGTCGTCATCGTTGCAGTGATGCATTGATTTACCGGATTTCAGTAACTAGTCGTCCTGATCTTGCATACTTAAGGCGGGTTTCAATCGATCGATAGAAATGTTTTGGTTTTTTCCATTAATGATTACTTAAAAAAATTTGACAGCCACGCTTAACGGCAATATATGGTCCGTTGAATGGTGGCTGGAGTGGAATACGAATGGTGTCTACTCTGACAAACACATGCAAACAATCCTTTAAAGCAGGATGGACGAAAATTTTACTGCTAGTATGATGCGTGCTTTTTGCAGGTTGAAAAATGTTCATTCTTCGTCGTATTTTTTTGATAAATTTTTCATCACTGGGGTGTTCCTTCGATCGTTCGAAAAATTCTCCTGAAATGCGAAGTGTCTGTCTGAAAGTCATTTCTGCTGGCGTAGCTTTTAAATCATTTTTCCAGACGCTGCGAAATCCTAGTAAAATGAGAGGTAGCTCGTTGTACCAATCATTAGATAATTTGGCTTTAAGAGATGATTTTAACGACCTGTGCCATTTTTCGATAATGCCATTTGACAACGGATGATAGTTTGTCGTTTGCAGAGGTAATACTCCTAATATTCTTTTCAGCTGGCGAAACAATTCAGATTTGAACTGTCCCCCTTGGTTATTCTTGCAGGGACGCCGTAACGAGATATCCAGCCAGATATTAATGCAGATGCGACACTATCTGCGGTTATATTGCTGACAGGAATTGCCTCTGGCCATCTTGAAAAAGGGTCAATTACTGTTAAGATATATGAGTGGCCTCCTGATGTTGGAAGTGGGCCGACTTAGTCAATATTTATGTGTGCCAATCACTCTGGAATTTCCTTATAAGCGAGCATTGGTGACTAAGTATGGCGGTACACCTTGCTTCTTTGGCAAGAGATGCAATTTCGTACGAAGTTTTTGCTATCGCATCTTAAATTTGGCCAAGAAAAGCGCTCCTTTACAAGGCGCGTAGTTACTCTTACTCCGGAATGAGATAAATCGTGAATCTTGGCTAAGATCTCTGAACAAACGGTTTTGGTGATGAAAGGTCTAGTTTTCGTATTTTTTAAATAGCAGTAGAGTTGAATATCTGAATTAGGAAGTGCGATGCGTTTAAGCTGCAAAGAAGTTTTGTTTTAATCCAAGATATTTTTTTAGTTCATCGTGAGTTTCTTGATCTCTGGCAATGGCTTCGAACTGAATTTCAACGGAATCGATTGAACTTATTCGTGAAAGAAGATCGGAGATGATATTTTGACGGCCGAAAATATAGTGAATATCAGATGAAAACTGACTTATGTAGTCCAACTGTCGAGCTTGTCGAGGTGAAGTTTTATCACCCTTTTGGCGATAGGCAAAAATTTGCGATTTGGCCTCTGTAAACGCTCAAACATGGTTCGAGTAAACTTGGTTCGACTAAAAATCCGCAGACAGTAGATAGAGGTGAGACCTATTTACTCGAACTTGCATACGCTTCTCGTAAAAAGTAGTAGAGTTAATGTCACATTTAACAAGTGATGAATTTATAGTTTTGTAATCATTAACAATGAGTGCGTGTTATATTTTATGATAATTTTGTTGCATTAAATTTACTTTATGCCTTTGTGTTACCAGATGCCACAGACTGAAGATGATTGGATAGCGATTTCCGAGGGATTTCAAATATGGTGGAATTTTCCCAACTGCATCGGTGCAATGGATGGGAAGACGTGAACATCCGTAAGCCACCAGAAACAGGCTCATATTATTTCCAACATAAAAAAAGTTTCAGTATTGTGCTATTTGCCATAGTTGATGCAGATTACCAGTTCATAATGGTAGAAGCCGGAGCAAATGGACGAGTATCTGACGGTGGAATTCTGGCAAATTCAATGTTTTTTGAAAAATTGAAAGAACAGAGCCTGCACGTTCCTAAATCAAATATGTTAGCGGGTACGAATGCGGAGCTGCCATTTGTTTTTGTTGGCGACAATGCCTTCTCTTTGCAAGAAAACATTATGAAACCTCTCAGTAGAGAAAGTTTATCAGACGAGGAATCTATTTTCAATTACAGGCTATCACGAGCTCGCAGAATTGTTGAAAATACTTTCGGGATTTTATCGTCTCGCTTTAGAGTTTTGTTGAATATAATAAATTGACATCCCGATAAAGCGAAAGTAATTGCTTTAGCGTGTTTTTATTTACACAATTTTTTAAGGCAACTAACCCGGCACAATATTAACAAACCGGAAATATTGACGTAGAAGACATAGAAACTGGAGTAATTCAGTCAGGATCCTGGCGATTAAATGACTCACAGATGACAAATTTGAGTCCCACTCAAGCAAGAAACTCATCGACGAGCGCTAAAAATATACGTCAACGCTTTTGTCGTTATTTGAATAGTGAAGGGGCAGTACCATGGCAAAACTCGCATTAAAAAAAAAAACTCTAGCGCACCTGAACCGCTAGAAACACTAATGTTCGAAGAACAGTAGAAGAATCGTGCAGGTTTTGAGTGCATATTCCACCACATGTGCTGCTTATTACGGCCAAACTGTTTCAAATGCCACGTTTTACTTTCGTCTTAAGAATGCATTATAACTCATATGGTGCAAGGTTTCAGATATTACCACTGGCATGAATTTCAACGTTTATGAGAGCAAAACACGGGTTAATTATATTCGTTATCAGTTGCTTATTTCACATAATTTTGAAAGCAGCATCTCATATAACATCAATGAAGAAAATGCTCAGTGCCTGCAGCACTGTAACTGAAGTTGGTGTTTGGGGCTGCGATCCGAAAAATTTGCAGAACTTTGCGAATTGTAACATCGGTTATTTATTTTCATTGTAAATGTTTCCGGTATGTATACTAACTGTAAGCATTTATTGATACAAAAGTAGCACAACCGACTCGTGCTGGCAACCTTTCGCCAGTATCAAATCCAAGAATATATCAAATCTGCTTCACGTTGTTTAATTACATTCGAAGTTATAGGAGTATAAAGAAATTTAGGGTTACCTGCAGCGAGTTTTTTCAAATGATCGAAAGCTTAATATTTGCTGTTTATTGTCACTACAATATCATTACCATTTGAAAATTCTACGATAAAACCGCTTAATAAAGATATTGCAATTAAACACAAAACCAACAATAGCTGGCAACCCTATCGTGTCTTTTCAACCAAATTTGGCCTGAATAATGTTTATGACAGGTTTCATTAATTGTATGAAATTCGTATTGATTTCATGACTGCACTGGAAGTTATAGTACAAAAAGTTTTATTTTCCTGAGCGAATTTTCAAAACCAAAGACACAAAAATTACCATAGCAGGTAGCACCAATCAAATTTTTCAACCAAATTTCCACCAAACAGAGATTAGAGTTAGGTTTAGCTTCTGTGTCAATTTCATGAAAATCTGGTAACTTATTCACATTTCATAGGGCAAAAAGCAGTTTTTTTTCTTTGTAATTTTTCAAGATGGCACCACTGGCACAGAGTTGCCCACAATTCAAAATCGCTTCTATCAAATCTGGTCTTACTTAAGTCCAATGCATTCTGTAAATTTTAGCTGTATCTGATTATTGGTTCGTGAGTTTCCGTGAACAGAAGTTTTTGATGCTAAAAATATAGGTTAACTGGGAGAGGGTTACCGTTCTTGTCCGACATGAAATTTCCAAAGTTTTATTTTGAACGTGTAGATAAAACATAAGATTTATATACAGATTGGTTTTATTGTAAGAAACGGACATTTTTTTGAATATTCGATGGTTTGAATGTTTTTACTTCCAAATTTTTTTTTTCAAAATGAAGACACCAAAATTATCATAGCTGGCAGCTCCAATCGAATTTTTCGACCAAATTTCTACCAAACGTGGCTTAAAGTAAGGTCCAGCAATTGTGTAAGTTTCGTCAAAATCGAACGATTCAATCAGAATTTATAGGGCTAAAAACAGTTATCTTTTTTAGTGGTTTTTCAAGATGGCACCACTGGCACAGAATTGCCCGCATTTCAAAATCACTTCTATCAGACCTGGTCCTATTTAAGGTCAATACATGCTGTGAATTTCAAATAATTCTGCCCATCGGATCGTGAGTTTCCGTGAACAGAAGTTTTTGATGCTAAAAATATAGGTAAATTGGGCAAGGGTTGCCAGGCGTGCCCGTTATACCATATCTTTTTTTTTTTTTTGGTTATGTAAACAAAGCACAAGATTTACATATGAAAGGCTTATTTTTGAAGAAACTGCATTTTTTCAAGAGAGACGATGATTTGGAGGTTTTCACTTTCAGTGCCTGCCCTAGCTACAGGGTTGCCAGCACGCTCATTAAAAGCCACATTAATCTACAACTAAATAATATCAATATGTCCTGAAAATTTGGTAATGATTGAATAGCTCTGTCAAAAGTTATCGAAATTTAAAAATTTTCAAATTTTCCCGTCCTCTTTTTAGGCACCCAGCGCACACATAGGGTTAAAATATTCCAAAGCATTATCCGATTCATATGTAAAACACGTTAGAAATTTATTTTATTAACTTTATTTTTGCAAAAATCATTTGTGCACGAAATAATAGGTATATTAAAAATATCACTTAAATGCCCGCCGGCGCGAAAAGGTTTACAATAACTGACATTTAAAGAGACCTGGACCTATTCTGCATATACACCAATGTATCCTGAAAGTTTCAGCTCAATCGAATGGCGCGTTCCCGAGATTATCTCACTGAAATTTTTTGTACATATATATATATATATATAAAGAAATATGAATTTTTGGCCGAATCGATTTTAATACTAATGTTCTTCGAACATTAGTAAAAACAATTAAAGTAAACTTTACTGATAATTTTCTCAATCTAATCTAATCTAATTAATATTAATATAGTAATACAAGATATGTGTAAGATTACGAAAATTGATTATCTGTTATTAAATCATTTATGCTTTCAGAATTTTCTACATTCATGGTAAATACAATCGGCTGTTCCTGAATATTTTGAGGCGTTTGAAAACGCAAACTACCTGAAGAAGATGGGGAATTTCAAAAATAGGTGTCGATGGTGTAGATGATGCAGCTGAATTCATAGTTGATACTGAATTCAACGACAGCTTATCTAATTGCCCGAGCACCAAAATCTCTTCTATTGCCTTTTTGGCATAAATTTGTTGGATATTGGACAATTTCCGAAAGGAAACTGCGCAACTTTTTGCGTAAATTTCCGCCTCTTATTATTAAATGTCCTCTTAAGGCGACTGACATTTATATTATTCACCGCAATTCGAAGTAACTCATTTCTCTCTACCATGTGCTGCATTACCGTTTTGTTCTTTTATTTGGGCAGAGAGTTTTGGAGTTCTGTTGCTTCCTGAAACATGAATAAAATAATTTTTATGTCTTGAACCCTTTTTTTCAAATCTTCCATAGGCTTTTTTCTTTTCATCCCTGTTCTTAAATATCGCATCTTTTACCTTCCACAAAGAAGGTAAATTTTTCAGGCACGCAAAAAGATCTCTCCACGCACTATCGTTCGGAATGCTTGCCATATTCAACTCACGATGTTCACACCACGAAATCTGAACGAAAATGACATGTGCGAGTAAATGTTGACAAACGAGTCCACAATCACTAGTACATGGTACCACCAACCCAGAGATCCGCCCAAAAAACATCGACAAAAATCAAACCAGCTTTGATTTAGGTCGGACCGTTGGTGAGACCAAAAAACAGGTACAAGTACATACCCGCACAAGTACAACATCCACTCAAACTTGGTCTAGGTACCATGTTTACTCGTACCATGTTTGAGCGTTTACAGAGGCCTATGGCAAACTATATGGCAAACAGTGTATATGGCAAACTTTTTCCCCTCCAACATATGTCGGAAATATTTAATTGCTTCATAGACTGCTAACAGCTTTCAATCGTACGTCCTACATTTTTTTTGAGCATTATTTAAATTTTTCGAGAAAAAAGCCAAAGGTTGACAATCGTTTTAAATTTGGTGCAGAACGGCAGCAACTGCCACATCTGATGCATCAGTTTCTAATGCAATGGTCGTTGAATTGTATTCTTCAAACGCATTAGATGCTTCTTCAGTCCAAGCGATAATGGAATTGTCATTCTTAACGTTGCCTTTGATAATACATTTCAATTTGTCTTGAATTGTTGTGGCATTTGGGATGAAACGCCTGTAGAAGTTTATCATGGCTATAAATATTCGGAGTTCTTTTGCAACAAGGGGCTTCTGGTTTCCACTTTACCAGGTAATGGTTTAATACCTTGGGGTGTAACTAAGTGAACCAAAAATTCTTGTTCAAAACGTGTGAATTTGCACTTATCTGGGTTTACTCTTAGCCCATGCTGCAAAGGGCGATCCAGTACGATTCTAACATGCTTTTAATTTTGCTCGATACTCTGACTTGCGATTAAAATATCACCTACATACGCTATGACAAAATCGAGTCCACGAAGAACTTCATCAATTAGTCGTTGAAATGTCTGCGCTACATTTCTGAGACCAAATGTCATGAATGCGAACTTATATAGGCCAAAGGGCGTAATGATAGCAGTTTATGGTATATCGCACGGTTTAACCGGAATCTGATTAAAGCCTTTTTTAAGTATATTTTGGTGAAAATATTTTTTCCATGTAAAATACATACAAAATCTTGCATGTGCGGTATCGGTATCGGGTCTGCTAACTACTATCAGATTTTTTGACCATATGAAGAGATGTTGCCCAATTGCTCTTTGATGGCCGGCATATTCTCCTCGATAGTAAGTCATTAAACTGTGCTTTAGCAGCAGCAAGTTTGTCGATAGACAATCTTCTTGCTCTTGATCTGACCGGTGGACCTTTAGTGACAATGCAATGTGTTACCATTGTTTTAATTTTCTCACTTGGTTCCGAATGGTCATGCGAAGTTTGTTCATAGTCTCGTAATATTTTTGCAAATGGATCCTTAAAATTAGTAAGCATTACCTGAGGTGTTGAAGATTTGATAACGATGCCCATGGTGTTGAGTTTTGTTGATGTATCTACAAGCGTTCGTCGCCTTGAGGCTACTCCTAGGCCGAGGTGTTTCAAAAAATCTGCTCCTATTAGCGGTGTTTTAACATTGGCGACAACAGAGACCCATTCAAATGTGCGGTGTAGGTTGAGTGAAACGGTAAGTTTTTTTTTGCAGTATGTATTAATTACTGATCCGTTAGCAGCATAGAGTCGTTTGTAATTGGTAGTACTGATATCGTACTGTTTCAATTCTAGTGCTGATGGGATGACAGATACATCTGTGCCTGTATCTTTAAGAAACTTACGTTTAGGAAGGTTATCGTATATAAAAAGACGTGGTGTGGATGCGCCAAGTTTGTCCGTCTCGAAATAAACTTGTTGCTTTAGTTTTCCGAACTCTTGAATTGGTAAGGTGGCACACATTTGTTTGAATTCTGCTCAAACTTATCACGGTACCAGCAGTTCTTGTACACAGGTTTGCTAGTACTGCGGCGAAGTTTATCCGAACTTGACAATGATTGAGTACGCTGTCTTGCGTTACGCTGCTTCTCAACTTCTGCTTCCAGCTTCTTTATTTGCCTTTGAAGTGATCCAGTGTTTTCGTCAGAAGTTATATGGTTTGCAGTTGTGTAAACCTGATAAATGTCAGTAGATTCCCAGATTTTATCGGCTATTTTCGCTAAACCATGTAAGGGCTCCGACGATACTGATAGCATTGCACGTACAATTTCGGGCAAATTTTGTATCCATAGAGTCTTTAAGATCTCATCGCTGATATCTGCTGATGCTAATTGCCGCATTTCAGAAAGTAAAAACAAAGGTTTTTTATCGCCCAATTGCATTTGGGACACCAACTTCCTTAACTTGGTCTGCTTGCTATCAGCAAATTCTTCAATTATTCTCGCTCTCAAGACAAGAAATTTATCATCTTTTGGCGGATTTTTGATAATATCGAAAGCTTTGCCTGCGATGCTCGCTGGCAGTTGGCTAAGTACATGATGAAATTTGAGTTGATCCGATATAATTTTAGAAACCGTGAATGGAGACTCGATGTGATAGAACCACAGCTCAGGATTTGCCGCGAAAAATTCCGGGAGCTTTAAATGCAACGCGTTACAATAGTTTTCTGAGTTTTCATCTGCTTTGTCCTGAATTTTTGGTGGTATGCTAACTTATGCGGTACGACACGAGTATGTAATTTGCAGTTTTTGTATTTACAAAAATCGATATTCCAGAGTCACCACTATGTAGGTATGAGTCCGATATTATAAATGAAAAAAACCTTTTATTACGATCTTCA
>OX376372.1:99555788-99586797 GCA_947369275.1 Nemotelus nigrinus | reverse complement strand
CCCCAAACAACTCTCAGAGGTGGTGGAATTGGTAGCGGACCCTTTTAGGAGGAGCTCTAAGATACAACGATCCCCACCTCGAACAACAACCAATCTAGGAGCTAGCACCTCCGCTGGCCGCCATTCAAGCCGCGCGAAGCTAATGCGCTCGGGTGCCAGAGTACTCGTAGACTCGGAATCGGAGAGCATGATTTCGACCGAAGCGGAGGAGGAGCTCCTCAAATCGCCTGGGCGAGGCAAAGGTGCTGGTCCCCATAAGAGGAACAGGCCCAAGCCGAGCAAAGAGGGCAAAAAAGCCCTGGTGGAGTATACATCGGCACTGTGCATTGTCGACAGGCTCAGCGACAAACCAACCCTCTCCGCGGAGGAGAAGGAACGGCTAAGCTGGGCTCGGACGACGGTGGCAAAAGCCCGGGAGCACTTCGCTGGGAAAGAAAAGTAAATGCTCAAGGGCTCTGCTTTCCATAACAAAGTGGAGCAGAGTCTGTCTAAAAGGCTAACAGACAAAAGGCAGAGGTCGACCGAGGACGAAAAACCGGCGTCCAAGAGGCCAAAGAACGTGTCCAGTCAGCAAGGAGACCAACAACCTTCCAGCTCCAATCCAAAAAAGGTAATGAAGGCCAGCGATGTGGCGAAACAGCACTTCATCGTGGCTCTTATCGAAGCATCCTGAGCTGGCTATGCCTTCGTTTGACGGGGCAGGTTGGTTCAGAGGTGTAAAAATTATTAAGTGCAACGGCAAACTTACGTTGCGCTGGTGCACAGCTGTAGTCCCAGAGCTACCGGGTCTATAGGAAGGAGCTCAACTTGAGATCGTGGACAGAAGGAACATCCCAACACTACATAGAGTGAAGGTAGCAATACCGCGGGAAGTGGAACCGGAGGTAGCCCTGAAGCTACTGCAAAGGCAGAATCCAGATGTTCCAACTCAAGATTGGGAGATCCTGGACGTAAGAAAACCAACAGAACAAGATGGGAAGCAGGTCTACATTCTCCAAATTAATAAGGCGGCTGACGACCTGCTCTATCCACGTTGTGGCAAAATGGCTTGCGGCGTAGGTAGTTTATATCTGCGCCTGAAGAAACGCCACCCGAAGGATGGAAACATCAATACCCTGGAGGTCGGCGAGATCGACAGGGACCTTGACACGGTGGACTTGCAGGACACAACGGTCGAGCCCCAAAAGGTCGAGGCGCAGGCTAAGGAGGATGCCACGGCCAGCACTGAAACTACTACAGATAAACCTGCACCTCAGTAAGCTGGCCTCAGCCGAGTTACCACTGACGCTCGAGGAAGGTAATTTTGACGTGGCGCTGGTCCAGGAACCTTGGATCTCTGCAGAGGGCCGGGTTGCTGGACTGGGGTCAAAGCTTTTCAATCTTTTCTTCCCCACCACAGAAGCAAGAACAAGAACGGCTGTGTTGGTGAGGAAGAATGTTCATGCTTATCTTCTATCTAATTTCAGTACGGACGATATGACGATGGTAGCATGCGAGGAGGACGATGAGGGGCATGTACTCCTTGTATCCGCCTACATTGCTCACGACAGAGCTACTCCACCGGAGGAGGTTGTTAAACTCACCGCGGAGACACTCAAGAGGAATGAATTGCTGCTCGTGGGGGTGGATGCGAACGCGCACCACACAGTATGGGGCAGCAAGGATATTAACGATAAAGGTGAGTCTCTACTCATTTTTATAATAAACCATAATCTAGTCGTAGCAAACCGAGGAAATGTCCTTACCTTTAGGGGACCTCGTAGTGAAAACATGCTAGATATAACGCTGCATAATGACTCAAACGAGCAGTTAATAGAGAATTGGAGGGTCCTTGAAGGCCCATCATTTTCTGACCACTGCTAAATCAGTTACTCCTTAAAATTCAATGTAGCTCGCAATTACCGACCGTTTCGCAATCCTAAATATACCAACTGGCTTAACTTCGAACGGGAGGTGACTAACGGCTTAGGCCCTCCTCCGAGGATTGGCAGCGCAGCTGACTTGGAGGCCGCGGTTAACGTACTCACGGGAAAAATCGTTAAAGCTTTTGCACGGTCCTGTCCCCAAGTCCGCCCAAGGCGCAAACCCAAGCCACCCTGTTGGAACAGGGACCGGGGCTGTCGCAGACGGCAGGTTCGTGAACTGTTCAAGCTAGCCAAAGCAGCTGACTGCAGAGAATGCTGGGACGAATACAAGGACGTTCTTAAGCTTTGAAAATCAGAAATTAGGAAAGCCAAATGGAGCTCTTGGAAAGAGCTGTGCGGTAGAATCGAGACCACATCGGAAACGGGAAGACTTAAAAATCTGCTGGCTAAACGCCCTGTCACGCCTAGCCTGGTATGTAAGCTGGATGGGGAGTGGACAAACAACAGCTCGGAAACGCTAAGGGTCCTCGTAGACACTCACTTTCCGGGCTGTTTGGATGAATCCCCCACTTCACCGGTCAACAGGCGTCCGTTCTACATGACATAGAAGGCATTGACGAAGTTGTCACCAAGCTGAGGCTTGTCTGGGCAATTGGCACCTTCAAGCCCTTCAAGTCCCCTGGTCCGGATGGGGTCCTAACGGCCATGCTCCAAAAATCAGGTGCGCTCACCGTTCCTTGGCTCATTCAAATTCACAAAGGCTCTCTAGCACTAAGCCACGTGCCTGCAGCCTGGAGGAACGCTAAGGTTGTATTTATACCCAAGGCAGGTAAAGTTAACCATGCTTACCCCAAGGACTACAGGCCAATTAGCCTGACTTCGTTTCTCCTTAAAGTCCTCGAAAGATTACTAGATCTCCACATCAAACAAAGACTTGGATCTCAAACTCTATCGAGAGCCCAAAACGCGTACATGATAGGGAAATCCGTTGAAACGGCTCTCCAAAGAGTAGTCCTCGAAATAGAAAAGGCACTCAACTATAAAGAATACGCTCTTTCAATAATGTGCACACAACAGCCATTATGGAGATTCTTCACGCAACCAACACCCACCCCGCTTTTTAAAACAAACAAAGGCACATAACGATACTAACGATATCTGGTATCGCTACGGACCAAATGGGTCTATGTGTGGCCATGTGCCAGCCAGTTGAACTTAACCTCACCTTACCTTTAAAATTTAAAACGACATCGAGAGAGACTCCAAAAATGTAGTAAAAAAATACTAATGGATAAGTTTTACGCGTGAATGACATTTGGCGACATTTTAAAACATTCAAAGTAAGATGATTTGCATTACACTAGTTGATAAGAGTGAGCAGGTCTTTCTGAAGCTGTAAACAGTCTTCGACTGTATCGATTACTTTGAATATTTTTAAATCGTCTGCGTATAGAAGAGAAAAAGAGTTTAGCAGACCCGGGAGATTGTTAGTGAAAATTAAGTATAATAAGGGGCCAATGATCGAACCCTGTGGAACACCTGAGGAGGGAAAGAAGGGAGTAGACAAACAGGAGTTCACCGTAACAACACAAGTACGTTCATGAATGTAGGTAGAAAACCAGGAAAGCAGCGGACCATGGAAACCATATTTGTCTAATTTCAACAGAAGAAGCTCATGGTTGACAGAGTCAAACACCTTGGAGAAATCTGTGTAAAGAACATCCACCTGTCTTTGCTGATCAATGGCAGAAGCAACAGTGTTGATGAACGATAGTAAATTAGTAACAGTAGATTTGCCTTTGACAAATCCATGTTGCTCGGTGGCGAGGAAAGGCACAGATAGAGGATAAACTCTGTTGTAAACAACTCTTTCAAGTAGTTTACTGAAGCAAGGCAAAAGCGATATAGGGCGGTAATTCGAGATGCAAGCAGGTTCACCGGTTTTAAGTAAAGGGAAAATATTAGCAGATTTCCATAAGAAGGGAAAAACGCCAGTTGCGATGCTAAGGTTAAATATAATTGAAAAGGGGACACAAAGTAAAGAAGATAGTGACTTGGCTAGTATGTTAGGAATACCGTCAGAACCACAACTAGAGCTAGAATAGGGACAACTCATTAAGATCTCAACTTTTAAAGAGTTTGTATGGAAAGAACAGAGCGCTTTCAGGCTATCACGATACGAAGAAGGAGTTGAAAAAGAAACATGTGGAGGAGAAAGAGAATTTTGCGACGAAAAAAACGAGCAAAGAGCTCACAAGTCTCTTCAGTTGTGGCAGCAGAATTTTCGTGAAGAAACATGTTTTGTGGGATAACGGGGGATTTTTTCAGGGAGTGAATGAATGACTAGAAGGGTTTAGAATTGGTGGAACAGATAGAAGCCTCAACCCTGGCAACGTAGGCACACATGGCTTCTTTAGCAACCCTTTTGGCATGAGAGCGTAGTTTTTTGAATTCAAGAAGATCAACAAGCAGCGAAGAACGTCTGTATTTGTAACGTGCAAGATACTTTGCCCTAAGGGCGGCAGCAACTTCATTGGTAGACCATGGAGCATCATTAGACCTTCTGGAACGACATGTTAGAGTAAAGCGAGAAATGAGGTTTGTGAGGAAGACGTTAAGTCTATGAAGAACCTCGTCATTGTCTAAACAGCGAAGAAATGCGTACCAATTAACATGGTTGATTTCGTTCGCCATTCCGGCGAAGTTGGCTTTAAAGAAATTGAACCGGGAATAGCAAGGGTCTTTAGATCTAGAAAGAAAATTTGAAGAAAGCTCTAACAGTAAAGGAGGATGATGGGGATTGGGCGGGACATACGGTAAAACAGCGGAATTTAAGTAAATGGAAGACATTGGAAGATTAGAAAAGATAATATCTAGTATTTTTCTATTTATATTAGGTAACGAGTTTAATTGAGAAAGGGAGCATAAAGAAATGAAGGAAGACAGGATAAAGGAAAGATTATTACTAGAAGTCATGGTTAAAAAGGAGGTGTTCCACTCGATCGAAGGCATATTGAAATAACCACATAACATTAAGTGGTCGGAAGGAAAACAACATAGAAGATAGGATGAGAGCTCAGAAAAGAAAATTTCGTAGAGTGAAGAAGGGCTATTACAGGGGATATAGATTGAGGCAACCAATAACAATGAAGTGGAAGCAAGAGATATACGCAATAAAATACATTCCACTGAGGAAGAAGTAGTAAAATCGCTGCCACCGAACAAGCGAGAGATTTGTGAATGCCAACGAGAGCTTCTCTACCATCAGCCTGACCAGAGACTAAGCGGTCACGATTCTTGCGGAAAACAATATACTGTGGTAAGATCTCAGCGTCAACAATATCCTCGTTCAACCAGGTTTCCACAAGGCATAGAATATCATGATATGATAAAGTAGAAGAAAGACTTACTTTATAGGACTTGGTCCTCAAGCCACGGACGTTTTGGTAATAAAGCTTTAAGGAACGGTTTATGTTTATGTTTATATTTGTGTCTGTTTTCCTGCTCTGAACCGAACATTTTCACGCGGAATCTTATAGCATCTACACACGACGAACCATGTTCGTCAACTTGGCGAGCGAACACGTGCAATTGTTGTTGTACGCAGGTAAACAATTACCATTTAACAACAACAATTGCACGTGTTCGCTCGCCAAGTTGACGAACCTTGTTTGTCGTCTGTAGATGCTCTTAGTAAATTCCTTTACGAAGACCCCAGATGGCCAGAAGTCAAAGTTTAGTGACTCATTGATGCCAGAAGAAACCGTGATGCAGAAAGAAGCTATGGTCTGATCTCGAAGATTATCCGCAGTAAGTTTTCTGCACAGCAATAGTGGAGGCGCGTATCCGAGATTAACTGCTACGAACTTCTTGATGGATTCGGTAGAAGTACGATATGCTAACCGAGAGATAAAAACCTTCAGTGGATGACTTAACACTTCTTTGTCCGGTAGTGTTTGAGAAGCAGCTGCAGAGGTGGAAAGATGTTGAATAGTTGAGTTGCTATCCTGCGGTGCAGAAGGTGCAATATGCAACGTCTGGATAGAAGACAATGGATAAATCGAAGGTATTAGCAGCTGTTGATAACTACATGGTGAGTGTTGAGGGTCCCGGTTCAACGCTTTAGCTACAGCTTGAGCCTGGGAACGAGTATGTACAGCGGTAGGAGATCCAGGTGGGTTTATCGTAATGCAGTCCTCATTCAATGTTCCGTGTGATGACACAGTAGGCTGCTCAATGTCAGCAATACGGACCAGCTCATCGAACTCCTTGCTAGTGTAGCAAAAATCATCCGTTAGTTTCGCAAGTGTGTTGGAAAGAGTATCGATGGCGGTCTTCGCTGGACGTAGACGGGAAGCGAAGGACACCATTGAGTGTTTCCTACATTTATCGCAAAACCAGTAAATGCCCGAATCACGTTGTAAGATCACATCCAATCACGCATTTAAAATGAAAAGTTAACACGCAAAAACCAGCACAAGTGATCAAAGGCGAAAGGTGTTTTTTGTCCAAACATTCAGCAGCATCGCAATGAAACATTGTACAAATGTTTGCACTAAGTTCAGGGTGCACAGGCTTCCAAATGACAAAATGTCAAAAATGACACAAATGTATTAAGTATAAAGCAGAAACACACTCCCGAGTACAAATAAATGTTTAGGGAGAAGCTGCTTGTAGTTTCTTGAGTTCTGATTTACTAAAATAAACACAGCACAGAATTTAAATGCGTGTATTCACTCCATGATTGCAATTCAACTGTCGTGCTAACAAATCTAACTTAGCCTATGTTTTTGATGCCAGCGCGGCGTTGCTGCTTGTTTTCAGCTGTTGAACTATAACCGTGGTGCTGCCACAGTACTCCCCTCCGAGTAACGTCAGGAACTGATGTCGTCATCTGATGGATCTTTTTGGCTGAGAAAATTTTGGTTATATGTGGTGGACGAGGAACAAGCGGCTTCCAAATGACTTGCCTGTGCTGAACTGCTTGGTACGGATTGTCCGAAACAGCAAGGCGCAAATTTGCTGTGGGCATTTTTGCTGACGATGTTTTTTGGCGAGGTAAGCTGGCTTCAAACGATCAGTTGATATATTGGCCCGTCTCCCATTTATATCAACGGCAAATAAGGTTGGCGATATTCTTTGCAAAATTTGATGTGGACCGGAGTATGGCTGAACAAGAAATTTTCGCACAGAGTCGTTTCACAGAAAAATATGTGTGTACGATTTCATTTCTTTGAAGATGAAGCTATTTTTATTTGAGTGATGAGCTGTTGGCTTCGGCCGAATATTTCGCATTTGTTCGCGAAGTTGTGTTACAAAATATAAAGAATTGCAAGCTGGCTCAGAATTGACGAATAATTCGCCAGATAGCTGAATTGTAGTTCCATTAAGCATTTCGGTACACGATCCTTGGATATCTTCGTTGAAAGAATTTGTTAATCCCAGCAGGACTGTTGGATGAATATCAACCCAATTTGTTTTGCTTTCATGGTACATTATTGCAGCTTTGAGTGTGTGATGCCACCGTTCAATTAGCCCATTGGATGTTGGGTGGAAAGGAGACGTGCGAGTCATGTATATTCCAAATTCCCACGACGTACAAATCATCCTAGACCAAACAAACAAGCAGACGCGACAAATGTAACAAAACACCTTCTACAAATATACCTGCACAAGTCCATTTCATATTCTCACGACAGACAAATTCTTCTAACAAACAAGCGACGCGACAAACGTAACAAAACACCAATCACAAATCTATCTGCACAAGTCATGTACATTCCCACGATAGACAAATTCTTTTAACGCTTGTCGCGACATAGCGTCAGCATTTATATTTACTATAAATTTGGATTACCTGACGTCCCCGGGTAGTTGCTCGAGAAGACACTAACCGTGTAGACTAGTTCTTTGTATAAACGAAATTCATAATAAAACGTGTTTGCACAAAATCAAAAGAGTGTTATTAATTTTGTAATAGTTAGTGCTCGCAACCGAAATAACCACATAACTGGCGCAGTCGGGAAACAAATCAAGAGGAAGCCGCAAAAGGATAACTCTTGATCGCGAAAAAAAACCAATCTTGAAGAAGCCGCAAAGGATAATTCTTGATTGAGTAAAACTCTCGCTACAAAAAGCTTAAAACATTAAAATTTAGTGAAAAAACCAATCTTAAAGAAGCCGCAAAGGATAATTCTTGATTGAGTGAAACTCACGCAACAAAAATTTTAAACCTTAGTGTCGTGAAAAAATCAATCTTGAAGAAGCCGCAAAGGATAATTCTTGATTGAGTTAATAATTTTTTTCAAAAAACAGTGTATAAAAATAATAAAACAATATCTTCCATAATCGGGAATTTCGCGACGGAAGTTAATAATAAACAACCAGAGTGACCGAGTCCGAAAACGGATAAGCCTAATAGGTCACTTAAACTCGTAGCTGAGGCTGGTGAGAGCAATCTGGTTAATAAACATTCAAGTGAGAGAAAATAACAGTTGAAAGTGAACTAACAGTTAAAAAAAAAAAAAAAATCAATCATCAAGAATCAAGAATCAATAGCTTCATCAGCAACGTCGAATTTTTCTTAAGTCAAATAAATGACGAAGAAATCAGAAAAACTGTAACACGAGCGATTTTCTACGAAAAAATCCAAGGCGAAGCGAAGGACGTTATCATTAATTTACAGGAACCAGACAACTGGAACAGGATAAAGGAGCAGCTGAAACTTCGATATCGTCCAGACACGGAACCGGCTCAAATTTATAGAAGAATTACAGCTTAAGAGCAAATAATGTAAGTGAATTAATAATTGAAGTACAGAAAATTAGATGTAAGGCAGACGAACTAACAATTTATTATAAAGAAAATGCATACATAGATTTAAGTAATGTGAACTCCTTATTAGTTAACACGATAGAAGAAATGAGCCAAGGTGTACTCTTAGACAAAATTTATGAAGAACATAACTTAGATGTTATCTTAAATATAATGAAAACGAGAAGGTACGAGGATGAATGCATTAGAATTCAGTTCCGAAAACAAAAAAATTATAGTTTTGCTAAACATAAAATTTTTAAGGGGCACGAAAACGACAGATACCAAACAAAAAATGACGACAATAGGACTGTACAAACTAAACGGCAGACACAAAATACACAGGATAGCAAGGACTCAGGACGACATAGTTACAGATACAACAACAAGTATAATCAAACTAGTAGCAACAATGTAGGTGACCTTAAAACGCAAAATTCTAACTATAATCGCTCAAGGCAATCGCGATTTACTGGTAGATTCAATAGAGTGGAAGAAACGCCAATGGAAGTAGATAATGTCCAAACTAATAAGAAATACAGAGCTAGGGGAAATGCCTATAATAGCGAATATCAAAATTCAAAAAATCAGGAGACTGAAATTCCGGGAGGGGAAGTAAATAACAATAGCCAAGATTTTTTTTGGAATTAGCCTCGGAACAACTCCCTCTTATTAATATTACAATAAATCAAACAAAGTATATAGCATTAATAGATACTGGGTCATCATTTAGTATAGTAGATGATTCAATAACAAATTTTAAGAAGTAACAATAGTAGATGATTCAATAACAAATTTTAGAAATTACTCCCTTACAGTTCTCAACAGTTACTGGTAAAGATATTATTCGTTACGAATTACATACACCAGCCCCAAAAGAACTTAGTCCACCACCAGGAGCTATGGTTCGCTGGAAAGTAACAAGTTTAAAAAACAGAAAATACCAATTTATTATTGGTATAGACTTACTTGGTAAGCTCGAAACAGTGATTGATTTGGAAAGAAAAACCATAATAACCAATGGTCAAACAATAGAACTTTTAAATAACCCTTACCCGAATGAAAAAATCCACATGTTGGAAAAAGTAAAAAGTGATTACTTAAGTAGAATAAAGCTCGATCACCTAAATGAGGAAGAATATTCCGAAATAATTAAGGTGATAAAGCGCTATGAAAGAACATTTTTTAAAGAAGGGGACAAGCTAACTAGTACGCCGAACATAAAACACGAAATTAAAACGACCACTGACCAACAGGTTAATTCTAAACTCTATCGATACCCCCCAAAACATGAAAATGAGGTCAGAAAACAAATATGTGAGATGGAAAAACAGGGCATTATTCAAAAAAGCAACTCAAAATATTCAAGCCCATTAATTGTGGTCCCGAAGAAGACTGACAACTCGGGCGAGAAAAAATTCCGCATAGTTATAGACTATCGGAAATTAAACGAGGTCACAGTAGATGACAAATTTCCACTTCCAAATATTGACTCAATCCTAGACAAACTAGGAAGGGCTCAATATTTCTCAACTATAGATCTCGCGAAGGGATATCACCAAATTCTGGTGAAAGAAGAGGATCGACAGAAAACAGCGTTCATAACTCCTCATGGATTATACGAATTTATCAGAATGCCATTCGGGCTGAAAAATGCTCCAGCCACGTTCCAACGGCTGATGAACGATGTCTTGAGGGATTTTATAAACAGAACATGTGTCGTCTATTTGGACGATGTCCTAGTATTTAGCACCTCCCTACAAGAACATGTCAAAGCATTGACAGATATTTTTGAAGTCCTGGAAAATAATCAATTAAAGATTCAGGTACACAAATGCAATTTCTTGAAAAAGGAAACGGCATTTTTAGGCCACATCATCACGAAGGATGGCCTTAAACCTAATCCAGAGAAAATTGAGATCATCCAAAATATAAAATTACCTATAACAGAGAAACAAATTCAGAGTTTCTTAGGCCTTACTGGCTTTTATAGAAAATTTATTAGAGGTTACGCTAAAGTAGTACAACCCATAACGAAATACCTCAAAAAGAAAACCAAGATAAACCCTAAGGATCCCAACTACGTGGAAGCTTTCGAGAAGCTAAAAACATTAATTAGTTCACCACCAGTATTAAAATTCCCTAACTTCAATCGAGAATTTCAGCTTACTACAGACGCATCAAACTACGCTATAGGCGCTGTCTTGTCACAAGATGGCCACCCTATATGCTTCGCGTCCCGCACCCTTAATTCGCATGAACAAAATTATGCCACCACTGATAAAGAATTTTTGGCTATAATGTGGTCAGTCAATTATTTCCGACCCTATCTGTACGGAAATAAATTTAAAATTCTGACAGATCACCAGCCAATAAAGTTTTTGCAAGCAAAATATAAGGGAAAAGATCTCTCCCCAAGACATCAACGATGGCTCTTGAAGTTTGGAGAATACAAGTACGAAATTGAATACTTAAAAGGAAAACAAAATCGAGTAGCGGATTTCCTTAGCCGAATCGAATAAAACAT
The DNA here is from genome assembly GCA_947369275.1 of Nemotelus nigrinus. Taxonomy (NCBI): domain Eukaryota; kingdom Metazoa; phylum Arthropoda; class Insecta; order Diptera; family Stratiomyidae; genus Nemotelus; species Nemotelus nigrinus. The sequence goes on along the minus strand of OX376372.1, from coordinate 99,575,592 downwards.
TGAAAATCGTGCTGAAAATGAGAAGTCAGAAATTGAGACAAACTCATATTCAGATCTGGGAATGCTGTGTAACATTGAAGATGACGACGATGTTACAATGGCCACAATTCACTCGGCTCAAGAGGAGCTGCTGGACCACATTCCTATCAAGGACGAAATAGTCAATAAGTACAAAACGCAGCTAATTATCACAAACAATAAAATTACAAACTTTCAAGCAATCCACAAGAAAAGGGTAATATATATTTCAGAATATGATTTTCCAAATCTGCAAGAAATTTTTCGCAAGTATATTAAAAAGGGTATAACGGGAATCTATACTGATCTAGATGATCGTAAATACAATATCGTTCAACAAAAACTACGAGAAATGTACTCTAATGATAAACAAATAAAATTTGTCAGATGTTCTTATAGGGCTCAGGATATCGAAACAGAGGTAGAAGCCGTGAAGCAAATCTCGTTATACCACGTGAAGGAGAGTATGCATTCTGGAATTTTAGAAACATTCCATTCCATCAAGAATAAAATCTACTATCCGAAGTTACTAGAGTTAATCCAAATCGTAATCGACCAATGTGAAGTTTGCCAAGCAGTAAAATATCAAAGAAACCCAATCAAGCCAAAACTACAATTTTCCGAAATCCCCAAGGAAAAAAACCTAATAATCCATGTTGATATCTATACCATCATGAGATACGATTTTCTAACTGTACTCGATAAATTCTCAAAATACGGAGCATCCTATTATCTACCCGACAAAACCCATATAACTTTAATAGAAACGTTAGAAGATCATTTCGCAAAATTTGGAAAACCGGGTAAAATAGTTAGTGGAAACGAGTTAAATGTAATGCAGATAAAGGATTTTCTAAAAACCGAGGAAGTAGTATTACATATAACGAAGCCAAATAGCCACACAGGAAACGCTGATGTGGAACGGTTTCACAACACAATTGCAGAAAAATGTAGAACTCTTTTATTGAATGAACCTAAACTAACTGCCAGACAACTACTCCAAAAGGCAGTCAGAAACTATAATGAACGATATCATTCCACAATTAAATGTACTTCAGCAGATGTACAAAATCACAGAGTAAATATAGAAAAAATACGGAATAATATCATCGAAAAACAAAAGAAATATTTAACAAAATTAAATGAAAAACGCGAAGACTATCGAGAAACAAGAACGACAGGGTTCATTAAGAACTACAAAGCAGTTAGACACAAAGAGCAACCAAAATATAGGAAGTGCAAACTGGATAATATTCATGTAGTAAACATAAAAAGAAAACTGAAGTATACTGATTATCAAGATTCAGAAAATAACAGAGATGTGGTGACAGATGAACAAATATTGACTGCCCGGAATACAGCGACGAACGGGCCTCGGGAAGAAGTATTAATTTCAAAATTTAATCTACAAATAACAAGAGGTGACATTCAAACTCTGCTGGGATCAGAATGGTTGAACGACCAAATTATAAACTTTTATGTTAACCTCATTGCGGAACGCAATTTGAAAACACATAACGAAAACTACCCCAAAGTATATACAATGAACACATTTTTCTTGTTGGCTCTCAAGCAAGCAGGATATAGTGCAGTCCGTCGATGGACACGAAAGGTAGATTTATTTGCATATGATGTTATCCTAATCCCAGTACACCTAAACAATTCACATTGGTGTATGACCATAATAGACTTAAATAATAATAAAATTATATACTATGATCCATTAGGAAAAGCCAATCCGGAAATATTATCTTTATTAGAAAGTTATTTGAAAGAAGAATCAAAGGATAAACGAAAGGTCAGTTTAGACACCACAAATTGGGTTAAAGAAAGTATAATAAATGGCCCTCATCAAAATAATGGGTATGACTGCGGCGTATTCAGTTGCATGTTCGCTGAATACTCTACTCGCAATAACGTGCCTAATTTTACACAAAAAGATATTCCCAAACTTCGTAGTAAAATGCTCGTAGAAGTTTTAGAAGGACTGATTTTTAATACCTAACACACATACTACCTAATATATAGTATCTGGACAGTTCAAATATACAAAGTCGTTTTTACAGGTATGGAAACCAGTAATAATTTTACTGACGATATTAACTATGCAACCGGTATCGGCAACTTTGGCAGTGCAGCCAATTACAAGCAATAATGGATACATAACAGTTAATATGGGAACTACTGAAATATTAAAGGATACAAAAACTATACTACATATAATCGATCTCAAAGAACTAAGGCAGACAATCAATACTACCATAGATAACACAGAAAAACTGGGTGTCGCTACCGACCCGGTAATCAATAAAGAGATAGAAAATATTCAAAGGAAATTAGAAACGATTGAACTAAAATCTAGACCAAAAAGAGGGCTGTTCAATTTCGTTGGAAGTGCTCAAAATTGGCTTTTTGGAACAATGAGTAATGAGGACAGGCAAGAAATTGCAAATAATATCCAAACAATGCAAATTAATGAAGAAAGAGCTATTAAAAACCACAATAAACAAATCGAAATCAACTCTCATATTACCGACTCACTTACTAATATTAAAAAAAATTGTTGAATCTGATCGAAACCAAATCACCCAAACGTTTGAGCAAATAACAGCCAATGAACGAAAAATCATCCTAAAACAACTAAAGATTGACCAAACTATCAGATTACAAATGTTAACCGATAAAATTAACCAAATTATGGATAGCATATCCTTAGCAAAACATAACATAATACATCCTAGCTTACTAACATCAACAGAACTAGCTGTAACAAAATTGGACTTTTACAAGCTTAAGAACGTAAAAACAGGACTTTTCAAATACAATGAAGATTTGCTCACTCTGGCAATACAAATCCCAGACTCATATAAACTTGTACCATTCAAATTAATTACGCCAATACCAAATAATGATCATGTAGAAATTGTCATGGAAGATCAGTTAATAGTAGAAATCAATGGCACAAAATATATGTACAACGAAGAAATTCAATATCAAAAAGATTTACAACCACTTAATAATTGTATTGTTCATAACAATTGTAAATTACAACAAAACATAGTACCAGAAATAAAAACAATTGATCAAAGTACTATAATAGCTATAAACATAAAAAATCAAAGTATTGTTAATTTTTGTGACGATCGTCTGATTGTACTTAACGGAAATTATCTAATCACCATCAACAATTGTACTATTAAAATCCTAAATGAAACTTTTAGCAATAGCAACATTAAATTTATTGATAGATTCTATTATATTGATGAAACACATTATAATTTCACTAAAAAACCTAACTTTGAACATATTATGCTAAAAAATACGGAAAACCTAGAACGTATCGAAATATTAAAAATACAGAAACACATAAATATAGTTACATTACCAATCATTGCTATTATATTAGCAGCCATTGTAATTTATCTACTTATCCTTTCACAAAAAAATAAAAAACTACTATTTTCAATAAACAATGTCAAAGCAAATGAAAAATGTAGAATTCAGGAGAATTCTTCTCGCAGGGCGGGGGAAGTCATGTATATTCCAAATTCCCACGACGTACAAATCATCCTAGACCAAACAAACAAGCAGACGCGACAAATGTAACAAAACACCTACTACAAATATACCTGCACAAGTCCATTTCATATTTTCACGACAGACAAATTCTTCTAACAAACAAGCGACGCGACAAACGTAACAAAACACCAATCACAAATCTATCTGCACAAGTCATGTACATTCCCACGATAGACAAATTCTTTTAACGCTTGTCGCGACATAGCGTCAGCATTTATATTTACTATAAATTTGGATTACCTGACGTCCCCGGGTAGTTGCTCGAGAAGACACTAACCGTGTAGACTAGTTCTTTGTATAAACGAAATTCATAATAAAACGTGTTTGCACAAAATCAAAAGAGTGTTATTAATTTTGTAATAGTAAGTGCTCGCAACCGAAATAACCACATAACTTGCGCGATCGTTCTATTCCGAAGAGTCTAATTAATGCTTTAAATAGTCCCGACTCGAATTGGGGGTTGCAATCCGGCGGTTATATCTTGGATATGTTTTACTGGGTACTTTTCTGGTTTTTTGATAAAGTTTAGTTTGCGGTAATCCCCACAGAGGCACCATGAACCGTCTTTTTTAGTTGCCAAGTGTAGTGGACTTGCCCAAGGGCTAGACGAGGGCCGACAATAGCCTTTTTCGAGCATGTATTCAAACTCCTTTTGCACTATGCAAAGTTTGTCAGGTTGCAGTCGCCTAGGACGTTCGAAAATGGGTGGCCCATGTGTCACGATATAATGGCGTACGTTGTGCTGAGAATTGACCGTGATAGAACGATTTGTAAGTTCTGGATAACTTCTCAGCAATCGATGAAAGGCAGAATTGCTATTTATTGTAGAGATTGTGGGCTCTGTTTGCCTTACCACCGTTCCGCGTGTAGTAAGTTTTGTTGTAGTATCTATTAATTGCTTGTTTTTTAGGTCTACAAGCATACCAAAATGCCGCAAAAAATCAGCACCTATAATGGGCTTTGCTACATTCGCAATGCAAAATCGCCACTTGAATGATCTCCGGAGGTTGAAGCTAAGATTGAGCAATATTTCACCATGTGTATGGATTGGAGTCTTGTTTGCAGCGAATAGTTTCAAAAGTGTCGGTTTGGATTGGTGTTTGTTGGCGAATGCTCGTGGTATTATGGAAATATCCGCTCCCGTGTCAACGAGAAATTTAATGCCAGATGATTTATCGAACACGTACAGGCGGTTTAGTATGACTCCGCTGCTTTCCGCCTCTTGTAGCAGCGGGCTAGTTAGTTTTCCGACTGTTGCTGGTAGGTTTTGAATGCACATGGTTACGTGCTGCAGCGAGCGGTTGTTCCAAACTTCCTGTGATAGAAGCAAATCTTAGTGGCTGTATGATTTCGCGTTACAGACTTTGAACGGTTTCGACTTCGAAGGTAAACATGCATGCAACTTATTGTCGTTTTGAATTCCTCAATTTACTGGCTGAGGCTACTAGTTATTTCATTGTTACCAGTTGTCACTTCTAATATAGTGTCTGGCTCCAAAATTTCTAAAATTTTGTCAGCCTTTCCTGCCAGGCAGGGTAGGTCCGTTAAGTCGGATATAGCTTGTACAGATTGTACTCGAGTGGGTAACTTCTGGAGCTATAAGTTTTTGAGAAAAGATTGACTCACCTGGTTGTTAGCGGCGGTAGTCATTTTCCGCAATAATTGTGACGGTTTATCGTCGCCAAGCTCAATTTCGGTGAGCATATTTCGTATCTGGGCGTCTTCTGACAGCGAAAAAGTTTTGAGCAACCGTGTTTTAATGGTTTCGTACTTGTTGTCACTGGATGGGTTCGCAACTATGTCGTCCACTGTTTCCAATACGGCGCAATCAAGCTCACTAATTAGTTTGTCAGATTTCGCAGCATCCGATTTGACTCTGGATTGCCGAAATTGAGCTTCGATACGTGCGAACCATACGGATGGTCGCAATTTCCAAAATGGAGGTAGTCTGATGTGTGTAATATTATACATCTCCACGTTTGACGCAGAGTCGAGTAATTGCGCAGCGTCTGCGGTTTTTTCATCACTCGCGTCAACACGATTTTCCTCCTCATTACTCATGCTCACTAACGTTACGGGGTCACCAATTTAGGGAGAAGCTGCTTGTAGCTTCTTGAATTCTGATTTACTAAATCAAACACAGAACGGAATGTAAATGCGTGTATTCAATCTATTCACAACTGTCGTGCTTACAAAACTAACTTAACTTATGTTTTTGATGGCGGCGCCACATTGCTGCTTGTTGTCAGCTTTGGAACAATAACCGTGGTGCTGCCACAAATGCAACAATTAAAGCACAAATGGCAACGCGCTATGTTCAAGGTGCACACACTCCCAAGTGTCAAAACGTCAAAAATCTCAAAAATGTATCCAAAGGAAAGCCGAGACGCACTCCCGTAGAAAAGTTGATGACAGCACGCAAAGCACAAGGCGAAAAGCGGTAAAAATGCAAAGTTTAAGAACTCGACGTAAGAAGTTCAAGAACAGCGCCAATTATCACACAAAAGCACTAAACGGCGGTGCGTAGGAGAATCACGAATAGTGTTCGAAATTATGTGTGACAAAAAAATCGACTGGCGGAAAGAGTAAATCAAAATAAATTTGGAGCTCACGACAGATAGCAGTGTACGGTTCAAAGTTTGAATTGAATATGCTGCTGGCACAGAGTAATCAACATCAGACATTTTCGTAAATATTGCACGAACAGATGCTTCAAATTGCATATTCATATGCAAAACATTTGCAATAAAAATATCGAACCATTTTGTAAATTTTCCGAGATTTGAAAATTTTTCGGATGGCAGCCTAAAGCAACATTTAACCGCTATAACTATCGATGAAATACTGCGATGAGAACGAAATTCAAAGGATAATTTGATTTTAGTATGAGCTTGTTATGGTTAACTTATTGCTGCTTTCTTTGAAAAGTGTTGCCAGCATTGAACAATTTCATCATCTATGTATAGTTGGGTTTGGTTGCTTTGGATAAAGAATGGTTGATATGATACTACAAAAATATGTATAACGTCTTACCACATTTTTTACCCCTTATAGACAATTTCTTCGAAAGTCAGCTTTCTAGCCGTTCTAATGCACTAGACTTTTTTTATTTCACGCTCAGCCAAAGTCAAGGCAAGAAGAATGTCCAGGCATTGTATTGATAGCCCCCATATTGAAACTATGTATATTGAAGCGTATTGATGCTACCTTCAATATTATTGATGAATGCATATTGATCAATAATAGGTGCGTTTTTTTGCAACCTAGCAGAGCAGGTTAACGTACGGCTGCAAAAAAACGATCCAGAGCAGAAAATCGCATTGTTCGAAAATGTTGTTGCATTCGCTGAGCTTTTGCTTAGATTGGTTGTTAAATTAGAAAAATCCATAGAAAAAACCTGAATGAAATCTTATATAGATTTTAATCGAAATCAGACATGAAACTTGCATATGAAACAATCTACAATGTGCATCGAAACACTCAAAACCAGTCAGCACACCACACGATTTGATGTAAAATAATTTAAAATGGCAGAGTGCTATGCAAATTCATTCAATTCAAACTGCCGATTTCAGCAGTGGTACGAACCGTTTAGAACACTCTTACTGTTATCAGCACACTCTACATGTAAGCCCATAAACTACCATTGCTTAAAATTTTTTGATTCAGTGACGCCACAAGTGCAGGATTTTTGTTGTTATATTCAAAATGCTTAACAAAATTTGATCTGCTCGGGTGTGCAAAAAAACGCACCTAATATTGACCATATAGAAAGTGCTTACAACTTGCAGAATACATTGGTGTACATGCAGAATAGTGTAATGCCTCCCCGAATGTAAATAATCATTAATCCTTTGGCGCCTGCGACCATTTTAGTGATATTTTAAATATACCTATTCAAGATTCAAAATTCAAGATTCATTTATTCATAATTTCAAACATAAAATTTCAAGAATAATGTTGCATACAACCTCAGTACTTTTATAGTTTAGAGCTTAAACATCTCTCTACTACTATGATATAGTTATAGTTATATAATGACAACGGTTTCGGAATAGTAAATGTGATATTTGAGGAAAAAGTTTAAAATAAAAACCTCTTTGTGTACATAAGACCTACAGCTAGAAGGACTAAAGCTAAACCTTAACCTATTTTAACCTATATTGCACTCATTTACAGTCACCAATTAAACCAAGTTGGTAATTAATGGGTTGCCGTTATTTTGGCATTTGGATAGAAATTTTTCTTTGAGATTTGTCACTGATATGCAAACAGTTTCAACCTAAGATATATTATGTAGTGTTCGTGTTGAGAAATGCCATGGAACTTTCAGGATAAGTTTTAGAGTTTTGTTTTGTGCTCTTTGCAATTTTACGATGTGACATTTGCCACAATCACCACATACAGGAGCAGCATAGAGAATCACAGGCTGGAAAATGGCTTTAAATATAAGCATTGCCATAGCTTAGTTCAGACCGTTTGTTAATGAAGGGGTACAAAACGCGAATAAGTAAATTGATTTTGTCTACTACTTTTGAAATGTGCAAGTTGAAGGTAAGCTTTTGGTCAAAGAACACTCCGAGATACTTGCAACACGTGGACCATTCAATGTCAATGTTGGATAGCGACAGTTTGGCTTCAGGTAAGTATTTGGAATATCTTTTCCAAAAAAGTATATTGCCTGCGATTTTCCAGCATTGACTTTGATTTTCCATTTGTAAAAATATTTTGAGATAGCATTCAGAGCTGGTGACACGCCGGGAATGATTGCGTTCGGAGTCTCGCCTGGGACAAACAATGCAGTGTCGTCTGCAAACATTGCCAGCTGACAGCTTCTGGCTAGAGACGGGAAATCGGATAAATAAATATTGAATAATACGGGACGGAATACAGATCCTTGCGGTACACTAGCAGGTATGCTACGTGGAGATAACATAGATTTGCCCAGGTAAACAGTGTAAGATCTACCATTTAAGAAACTCTAAATAGCTTTAACTAGCGGGAAAGAGATACTCAACTTGATAAATCTATGAGCTAAACCGTCATGCCAAACAGTATCGAAAGCTTTTTCTATATCAAGCAGAACTAGAGCCGTGGAAAGTTTATTATTTAAGCTAGACCAAATGTGATTTTTTATCCTTAATATCTGATGCGTCGTACAGTGCTGCTCCCTGAAACCAAATTGTTCATTATGAATAATATTATTTGAATTTATGAATGCATCCAGTTTAGCTTGAATAATTTTTTCAAGTAATTTGCCTAGGACACTAAGAAGGCTTATTGGTAGGTAGCTTTCTGGCCTAAATATACCTATTATTCTGTCAACAAATAATTTTTGCAAAAATGAAATTTACAGAATGGTTTTGAACGTATTTTAAATGAGATTGTGATAATATTTTTGAGATTTTAAACACTGTGTGTGTGCTAGGTGGCCTAAAATAGATCGGGAAAACTTGAAAATTTTTGAATTGTGGTACCTTTTGACCAGGCCATCAAATCATTATGAAACTTAAAGGACATATTGATGTTACTAAGTTATAGATTTGTGTAATTTTTTATGAACGCGCTGATTACCCTGCAGCTACGGCGAGCGCTAAAATTGGAGGCTTTAAATCACCGACTCTCCTGAAAAATTTTCGTCTTTTACAATAGAGACCATTTCATATAGAAATCTGATGCTTTGTTTACACAGCCAAAGCAAAAGTTTTGAAAATTCACATCAGACAAGAACGGTAACTCTCCTTCCATTTGTGTATATTTTAAACATCAGAAACTTCTTTGCACGAGAACTCACGATCCAGTAATCAGATACACCTAAAATTCACAGAATATATTGGCTTTAAATATGACCAGGTCTGATAGAAACGATTTTGAAATGCGGGCTTCCCTGTTTCAGTGGTGCTATCTAGAAAAATTATTATACAAAGAAAAAAACTGCTTTTTGCCCTGTGAATTCTCATTTAGTCACCAGACTTTCATGAAATTCGCAAAATAGTTGGACCTTATTTTAACCCACGTGTGGTAAAAACTTGGTTGAAAAATTCGGTTGATTTAGATTTTTAAAAAATGGTCAGAAAAAAAGGCTTTTTCGCCATAGCTTCCAGTACAGTCATGAAATCAAAGCAAAATATACATGGTAAATGGAACTTATGGTAGGCAATATTCAGGAAAAAAACTGGTTGAAAAACCATAATAGGTTTACAGGCTATTGTTGGTTTTGTATTATGTTGCATATCATTATTTACAAATTTTATCGTAAACTTTTCAAAAAGGTAATGATCTTGTGGTGACAATCAACAACGAAAATTAAGATGTCGAATATTGGAAATTTTTTCGGGGTGCTAAATTTCTTTGCACCCGTATAACTTCCAATCCAGTCTCTGGATCCTAATAAAATTCGCATGATCGGTTGATTGTAATGTGAGGCAGGTGTAATATATTTTGGGCTTTGATGCTAACAAATGGTTGCAAGCGCGAGGTGTTTTTGCTATTTTTGCATCAATAACTCGTCTTCGTCTTTGATGTCGTTAGGAGTTTGGTTAGCGTAGAATATCTTCGTAATAAAATTACTTTCAATAATCCTGTAGGACAAACTAGGCACACACGTCTTCTCAATGAGCATCAATATCACACAATCTATGGTGACAGGGAGCCACTAAACAGATGCTGCAAAATATTTAGCAATTTTTTGTTCTATTCCTCTTCTATCTCTTAATCTTTATTCAAAAACAAAAATTATATCCTACTTTAAACTCTTAAACCAAATTATTTTACTTTCGTTATAACTTCCAAATGAAAATAATAACCAGACAAAAAAGTCTGCTGACATTTATATTAGCTTAACGAAAACAGTTTTAAATTTGTTATTGTTATTGTTGTACTGGTTAAGTATTGCAAACACTGAGCATTTTCTTTATTTATGTTACAAAAGATACTTCTTTCAAAATTTTTGTAGTGTTTTACTTTCATAAATCTTGAATTTCATGCAATTGGTAGCCCCGAAAACCTTTTCACCCTATAAGTTTAAACGCATTCGTAAGATCAAAGCGGCTTTGTCCTCGAAACAGATTGGAGCACGTGTGGTAGAATTTGCACTCAAAATCTGCATGGTTCTTTTACTGATCATCAAACATTAGTATTTCTAGGGGTTCTGGTACGCAAGAGTTTTTTTTAAATAAATGGTAACTAAATGTTTTAATTTATATTCGAATTTAGAGGGCAATTTTCCCTTTTCATCAGTATTTGTGAAACATGATTAGCTTTTTCAAACAAATATATGTAAAAATAATATTTACCTGACACGGGTGTATTCTCTTCGCTGTTTTTATGTTCTTCACTTTCTCTGTGCACAAGCACATGCACTAGTGTTAAATTCTCTGTACTCAGTGTTTGACCTATTGGTGCTTCCGGTGAAGGTTTTGTTACAAGAATGCTTACTTCCGGTGGACCGTCAGCTGAATAAGAAAAAAGCTATAAGTGTTAAATGTTAAATTTGTATTACACTTGATAATACACATACAGACAAAAGCATTTTTGTTAACTCTTAAAGCGCTTTGTGCTGACAAACCTCGTTCTAAGGGTGGTTTTTTGCGAATAAAGCTAGTCGCACGCTTTCGATTCACAGATGACGCAGTCGTAGCAGATGCAAGTGTTTTGCTCTCACTTGTGGCTGGTGGAGTAGTACCAACTTTAACTGTATTACATTACATTACATATATATATGCATAAATTATGACTAAATAAAAAAACAAAACAATTTGCAATTACTTTTCCGTTGAACTGAAGGTGACGTAAGGCTGCCATCTACTGCGTCTTGATGCCGTAAGAAAAAATTGTAGAAACTTCTTCTTCGAGCCTTTCCTGATGGGTCCATCAAAATACTGTTCCTGTTTCATATTGAAAAACGAGTTAGTGACCTCAGATCTTGATTGATTCTTGAATTCATAAAGATATTTTGTGAGTTTTTATAAATATGTGTAACTATGTACAGATAAGTGCAGATACTGCGATCATTGTATTGTTTCGTATATTTGGAGTTCTTTCTTTTCTTCGTTGTTTTTACTAATAACGAATATATAATGGAGCGACGTTTGCTGTAGCTTTTTTTGAATTAATGAGTAAAGAAAAGATGTTGTCACACGGCAACAACATGACACCAACATAGAAGTTCGAACGAAAAAAAGAGAAAAGCAATTATCCACAATAGAAAGAAAATATTGAATTTTGTCGTATCACGTGAAGACCTCAAATTGCAACCAGAATAAAAACAAAACTAGCTTAATTTTCATGGCTGGTTTTATTGCTCATTTATTATTCAAGGCTACCTTCAGTAAAGCGAAAGTAGCCGCGTGAGTACTGGTATTTATTTCTTGAACCAAATACAAATATAATCTGAGTCAAACTAAGACTAAAGTGGAGTGTAGAGCCTCGCTGAATCATCTCACTCACTTGAATGCACCCACCAACTAACTAACCTTAGAATTCATACTCAAAATGGCTTGAAGTGACCAAATTTTACTTTGTTTTGTTGATTTTAATTAGTAAATTTTTAGCAGAAATATCGGCAGTGAAATTCATTAATCACACTGCAGTAGAACTGATCTTGTCTGGTCATCGGGAAGTTTGTTTAACTTTGTAATTTAGTTCGGCTTAATTTTACTCAAATAACCAAGTAAATGAATTACTCTGTTCAATTTCTGACCAAAAGCCCCCAAAAACACGTATAACATCTTAGCATTAAGTGGTTTGCTTTGAATATTGTTCCTGGACTAGACACTATAACATAAAGGTTCAAGAAAATATTTAACAGGCCTAGTGTAAGTGCGTATGCATATGCTAATGTTAATTAAATAAGTAACCTGCATTTGTTTCCTGATATTCACAAAAGAAGTGGTAATAAAAAGACAAAAATGCTAACATATGCAATAAAGATGTACTGTTCTTGAAATATGCATAAAAAACATTTTGAAAAAACTGTCGAGATTATTATTTAAGTCTTTGGTGTAATAAACTTACTGAAGCAACAGCAAAATTAGCAACATAAAAATACATGCAACTCAATATTAGTCTTTAAGTCACGCATAATGCCATATATATATATACAATAAACTTATCAGTCTAAGCATGACCAAAAATTATTCCTACAATCACTTTATTTAAAGTCAGCACATTCCGGATCATACAAACATTTCTAAAACACATTTATAATCATGAACCCTAATCAGATATTCTTATGGCTGAGTAACAGTCAACGCAGCTTAGTGCAGACAACGGTAGTTTATCGAAGCAAACGGATTCATCTGGTAACACTATAACGCGCCGAACTGGCAAAGGCAGACAACAATTTTCAGATTACTATACAATTCAGCTGTTGAAATTGAAATCCAAACGATTTCACTCAATAGATTTACTTTTATTTAACAAAGCAATTGAAATTTCAATTCAAATTCAAATTGAAATTCAACTTTCCACCATCAAAAATGTTAATTGTTTGGCTGCGTTGAAGTTGAAGCCACTTCAATTTGAACTGCGCTTGACTGTGCTAAGCTGCGTCGTGTCGAAGTCAAATGTGTTCACAACTATGGAAAAACCTATGTATATGATATTTTTTTCTGACAGCTTTGCTACGCTGGACTACCGTTGACACCATTGCAGTGTGCTTCAGCGGTTAGATCCATGCATTTCATCCACATATTCTAAACACACTTGCAATTATACACCCACATATGTCGCATTAGACATAGGGTCATTAAATCTACAACTTTTCAAACCATGGGAACATGCGAGTTTGTACTGTTTCAAAGTTTTGCAGACTAAGCTTCTTATATGAATATATTATAAATTAACTAGAGAAAACTAAGCAGGCCTGATCGGTCAAGTATTCAGTCGACAATCATAATAAATATACGAATAATAACTTGTGATATGGTAAAGCAAGTATTCCTTCTAAGCCAAGTTGTTCTTTTAAGCCAAGTTGTGCTTCTAAGCCAAGTTGTTTAAGCCAAGTTGTTCTTGTTTTTGATGTTAAAGAAGATTCTTGAGTCAAAGTTACTCTTCTTTAATCTTCAGGGATTTGTCAAACGAATTACCACCACAAATCAGAGACTTGGTAGGAAATAATAAAACAAATATCGTTCTTATAAACGCAAGTGATTTAAGCTTCGGCGTGGCGAATCTAACCGCCCCTACTAGCCTCAGCTTGAAATACACTCGTCAAATGAAACGATTATTTATGTTCAAAATAAATGAAACAATCGTTTCTTTTTCGATATTAAATATCTGCCTGGTCACCGACCGATTTTGACTTACCGAAACAGACTGATTTATTGATATGATTTTTTTCATATATATGGTACATTTGAGTTAGACAGTGTGTGGATTGGTTTTTCAAAAATGAAAGTTAATTTAATGTATCTTGCGTTTCGCCCGCTCAGAGGGGAAGTCGCTGTTGTCGGTGAGTAGAATCAATTGTTGACATTTGTCAGTTTGACATGTCAACAATCGTGCACAACGCAATCTCCCTTTGGGAAGAACATTTTTTTTTTATTTTGTGTAGGAAACAAAAACAAATTTTTTTTTGAAACTCAAATCCATACACTTTTACAATTTTCGTACATTTTTAATCAAATAATTTCTATTGCGTTCTTTATATTATAGAACTCATGATTCAATTAAGGTAGCTAACAATAAATATATATATATATATATATATATATATATATATATATATATATATATATATATATATATATATATATATATATATATATATATATATATATATATATATATATATATATATATATATATATATATATATATATATATATGTATATAAATATATATATATATATATATTTGTTTTTTTTTTGCTATTTAATTCATGATAATTCTTACTCAAATATAATTTTGAGTACATGTTTTTTGTTATGTTTTTGATGATTTGAACACATTTGATTTGTAAGGATAACTATATGCATTTTTGTGCATATATTTTTTTGACATGTATACTTTTGTTACTTATTTGGTATTGTCTTACGATAATAATGCTGTACATATTCAAATACATTTATCTAGTAATTTTAAATTAGTTGTGTATACAATTTTAATAGATTGTTTTGATATTTCTTAAATCTTCCGTTTATTTATATATTGGTATTAACGCCATTTATTACTAATTTTCAAATAAAATTAGTATTAAACCTGTTTCGCCACAAATTCATAATTCTTTATATATATATATATTTATATATATATCATCAAAATGATTAAGGGAGATAATCTCTGGAGTGGCCGATCCGATTGACCTGAAACTTTCGGAAAACGTAGATGTATTTAATTGGTAGGTCCACAATTTGTTTTTAGTGAATTTTGAGGTGCTTCTATATTTCCAAGCAGCGTGAATTTCTGTTCAAAAAAAGTATTGGGAATAAAAAGTTATTGTGTTTTAAGCTTGCTTATGGCAAAAAATTGGAAATTTTGAGCCGTGTGTGGGTGCAGTGTGCCTAAAAGTAGGCAAGGATTTTTTTTCAAATTTTGATTTGTCATTACTTCTGACAAAAACATTGGATCATCGTGAAATTTGCAGAGCGTATTGATATTGACTAAACTTTAATACACATGGATTTCCAAGATAGTGCGGGTAACTCTGTATCTGCGGCAGGCTCTTGAAAAAAATCCTTCAAATCATTGAACATCCTGAAAAATTTTTGATTATTGACAAAAAATTCAAATCATTGATAAATTTTAACGTTTGTGTATCATGTCAATTTGAAATTTTTGAAATTCCGATTTGCACAAAAACGGCAACCTATCACTTAATTACCTCTATTTTCAGCACTCGAAAGTTCTGTTCACGAGAACTGACGACCGAATTATTCGATCATAATGAAATTCACAGGACATGTTGGTATTAGCTAGGACCAGGTCTGATAAAAGTGATTTTGAAATGCGGGTTACCCTGTGGCAGTGGTGCTATCTTGAAAAATCACTGAGAAAATAAACAGCTTTTTGGCCTATAACTTCCGATTCAGCCATCAGATTTAAACGAAATCCACACAATATTTGAATCTTGTTTAAGGTAACATTTGGTGATAATTTGGCTGAAAAATTAGAATAGAGTTGCCAGCTATGATTTTTGTCTCCTTAATCTTGCAAATTTACTCAGCAAAATAAAGCTTTTTGCCCTATAACTTCCGGTGTAGTCATAATATTAAAATGAAGTTTATGCAGTAAATAGATTTTGATGTGAACCAAATGTCATATGAATTTCGTACTGCTATGACCATTTTTGTAATTTTTTGGAATTTCTTTACTGCGCGATTATGTCATTAGATTTGCAAATGGGAACGATCCTGCAATGAAAATTAATAGCAAATATTAACGCTTCAAAAATTTGAAAAATTTTGAGGGTGGTTACGCTAAAAATTTTTTCACCCGTATAACTTCTAGCGCAGTGATTCAATCGAAACGAAATTTATCGTTTGGGCTAAGTTTAACGTTAAGCAGATTTGGTATATATTTTGCTTTGCTGCTGACACAGGGTAACCAGGTTTAGCCATTTTCGTAACTATTGCATCAACAGATGCTTCAAATTACATACTCATATGCAAAACATTTGCAATCAAACTAAGAAACCAATTTTTAAATTTTCCGAGTTTTGAACATTTTTTGGATGGCAGCCTCAAACAACGTTAACCGCTAAAGCTTTTGACGAAATCCTCCGATGAGAACGAAATTTAAAGGATAAGTTGATTTAAGTATGAGCTTGTTAAGGTAAACTTATTGCTGCTTCGTTGGGAAAATGTTACCAGCACATTTTATTATAGTTGAGTTACAGTTGAGTTCTGTTGCTTTGATATGATTCTACAAAAAAGTGTATTACGCCTTTCCACATTTTTTTGTCACTCAAAGACAATTTCTTCGAAAATTAGTGTTCTAGCGGTTCAGGTGCGCTAGAGTTTTTTTTTACTATTTCATATGGTCCGTGATATGTACTCTGTAATTTTTTTCTATTAATGTTTCTGACTAAAACTAGATCTCCTTCTTTGAAGTTTGCTGGATTTATGTTACTATGAGTATCGAATAAATTTTTTTTTTTCATTTTTACTTTCTCAATCAATTTTCGAGCCAAACTAATGCTATTTTTGAGTCTAATTTACAGTTCATTAGCGAAATTGTCGAAATTGTCTATTGGTTCGTTTTCTTCTACAATATTGTCAGGCAATTGGGGTAATCTTCCATAGATAAGTTCATTTAGAGAATATTGCGTGTCTACCTGTGGGGTAGTATTTAACGCGAAAGTATAGTACGGTATCCATTTGTCCCATTCGTAGTCATTAGCAAAATGAAGCAAATATTCATTTAGTACTCTGTGGTTACGCTCCACAGCGCCAAGTGTTTCGTGATGATATGGTGCTGAGAAGATTTGTTGAATTTTTAATAAATTACAAATGTTTTCCATAAGCTCATTGACGAATTCAGTTCCATTGTCTGATTTCAATATTTTGAAAATACCGTGCTTTAATACTAATTGTTCTACTAATGTTTTGGCGATGGTTTGAGCGTCTTTTGTTTCTATTGGATAGGCAATAACGTATTTACATAATTTGCATTGCATTGTAAGGATATATCTATAACCGTTGGATATTCTAAGTGGTCCTACTGTATCTATAGCAATTGTTTCAAATGTATTTTTCGGTGTTTCAGTTATTGTTTGCTTTTCTTTTATATGTTTTGTTTGTTTATTTTTCGTACAATTTTCACAGTTTTTAATAAATGTTTTTATCATCTTGTTCATATCTTTCCATATAAATCTTTGTTTTAGTTTAAGTAATGTCTTTCTTCCACCCAAGTGTCCTCCTATCGGTGTTGTGTGGTAATTATTTATTAGTTTGAATTGTATTATTTTATCAGCTATTCGTTTTGGTGGTTTGTATTCTTTCCTTCGGTAATATTTCTCTGCTTTGGTATCATATCTTTTAACGTGTCTGAATTTAATTTGATGCGTGATAATGCATCAGCATTAAGATTCATTTTGCCCTTTCGATATATTATACCGAAGTCGTAATCGCATAGTTCTAGTCTTATGCGTGTCATCTTTGATGATGAGTTTTTATGTGTAAACAATGACATTAGTAGTCTGTGGTCTGTGATGACCGTCAATTTGTTTCCAAGTACATAGGGTCTAAAAAAATTTATCGCCCAATAGATTGCTAATAATTCTTTTCCGATGATCGGTTTGTTTATTTCATGTTTCACTAAGGTTCTACTTGCGTAAGAAATGGGTAAGTCATGTCCTGTTTCGCCTTGTGAGAGTACTGCACCTAATGCGTAGTCTGAGGCATCGGTTGTGACAGTAAATGGTTTATTGAAATCTGGGTACTGTAATATTGGTGCATTCATCAGTTTATTCTTTCGTATTTCAAATGTTAATTGACATTTTTCCGTCCATATGAATTTCGTATTCTTTTTTAACAAATCATTCAGGCATTTTGTGGTTTTGGCGAAGTCTGGGATACATCGGCGGTAGTAATTCGCGAATGCAACGAATCTTCGGACTTCTTCTGCGTTTAAAGGTACTGGATAGTTTCTAATTGTATTAAATTTTACAGGGTCTATATGGACTCCGTCTTTTGTGATTAAGTGCCCCAAATGCACTTCTGGCCAGGGTTGATTTTGAGGTTGTATTTTTCTAGCCTATCAAATATTTTTGTTAGAATGCTATTATGGTGTGCGAGGCTGCAACCAAAGACAATTATGTCATCAAAATAAAAAAAAGCTGCTGAGTCTAATCCACTCAGGGCTACTGTTAACATACGTTGGAAGCTATTGGATGAAATAGTTAGACCGAAAGGTAATCGTCTGAATTGATAATGTCCTTTGTTTGTTGAAAAGGCTGTTAATGGTCTTGATTCTTTTGTCAGTTCGATTTGGTGAAAAGAGCTTGTCATGTCAAGAGTGGAGAAGTATCTTGCTCTCCCTAGCCTAAATTGCAATTTGTGTTTTAATTCTAATAATTGTACACATTTGAATTTTATTTTCAATTTGCGTTTAGTTTCTACTACTGAGTCTACTACTTTCATTGTAATTTGATTAACTGATGAATGCAATTAAAAACATTCTATGTATTAAACTAAAACAAAGATTTATATGGAAAGATATGAACAAGATGATAAAAACATTTATTAAAAACTGTGAAAAATAGAGCTTGGTGTCGATTGTGACGCCAAATGCAGGTAAGTAGAACTATCAGAAGTAGAGGGGATTTAGGCCTTTTACATTTATGTCACTAGTTTTCAAAAATAGAAACGTTGTTGAGTGAGTTTTGATTTTCCATTTGTATTTCACAATTCATTTTAATACATTTTATTCATTTTAATTCTTTAATCAATTCTTGTTTTAATTCTTAGTATATCGTTGTTTGATTTGTGCTCGTAATTCTTCTATTTGCTCATAGAGCCGTTGCTGTTGCTCCTATGGTGGAGGATGTTCGTCTTCTTTCGCGATTCTTAACAGCGCCGCTATCCGTTTTCTGATGTAAACCTGTCGGCCGCCGCGTTTTTTCCTCTTGGTGTCTACCTTCGGAATGATTGTTGTTTTCGCGTCAAATTTTTGTGAATGAATACGTGGCTGCGGTCCACCTTCCTTCGGTAAATTGGGTTTCGAGGCTGAAAAGGTCGCCATGAAATGGTAAAGCAAGTAGTTCTTCTAAACCAAGTTGTTCTTCTAAGCCAAGTTGTGCTTCTAAGCCAAGTTGTTTAAGCCAAGTTGTTCTTGCTTTTTATGTTAAAGAAGATTCTTGAGTCAAAGTTACTCTTCTTTAATCTTCAGGGATTCGTCAAACGAATTACCACCACAAATCAGAGACTTGATAGGAAATAATAAAACAAATATCGTTCTTATAAACGCAAGTGATTTAAGCTTCGACGTGGCGAATCTAACCGCCCCTACTAGCCTCAGCTTGAAATACGCTCGTCAAATGAAACGATTATTTATGTTCAAAATAAATGAAACAATCGTTTCTTTTTCGATATTAAATATCTGCCTGGTCACCGACCGATCTTGACTTACCGAAACAGACTGATTTATTGATATGATTTTTTTCATATATATGGTACATTTGAGTTAGACAGTGTGTGGATTGGTTTTTCAAAAATGAAAGTTAATTTAATGTATCTTGCGTTTCGCCCGCTCAGAGGGGATGTCG
>OX376372.1:99510800-99555588 GCA_947369275.1 Nemotelus nigrinus | reverse complement strand
TCAAAATTTAGAGCAATGATGATTGTTTTTTTCGATATTCATGGGATTTTGTACCTTCACTGGGTTCCTGAAGGTCAAACAATTAATCAATATTACTACCTTGAGGTACTTGGTAAACTACGTGAAAGAGAAAGAAAAAAACGACCCGATATGTGGAAGGACAAATCATGGGCTTTGCACCAAGACAATGCGCTAGCTCATTCCGCGTTATCTGTTAAGCGGTTCCTGGCCAAGTACAGCATCCCAGTGTTAGAACATCCACCTTACTCACCAGACCTAGCACCATGTGACTTCTATCTTTTCCCTAAGGTGAAATCTGCATTGAAAGGCACGAGATTTGAATCCGTAGAAGCAGTAAAAGAGAAAGCGGCAAGAGTCCTGAAGGAGTTGACAGAAGATGACTTCCAGCACTGTTTCAAAGAGTGGAAAATTCGCATGGAGCGTTGCAGGGATAGCGAAGGAGTGTATATTGAAGGTGATAATAAGTGATTATGAATACAATGAAAATAAAATTTTTTACAACGTCAGTCCCGTTATTTTATAGCCACACCTCGTATAAATGTTACTAAGTTCTAGACTTATTTATTATATATATTGCATATTTTATGAGCTTCTTGTAGCCCTGTAGCTGCTGTAGTCACTGAAATTAAAAACCCTCAAAATCATCAAGTCTCCTGAAAAGTTTTCGCTTTTAAGTATAGTACTGTCTTCGATTTCACGTGAAAGTTTCATACAAAATATCACGTGAAATTTTCATTAAAATTACTCTCAACAAAAATGTTAATAATTTCAAAATTTCACGTGAAATTGGTTTCTGCGAAAAAGTAGCTTGAAAATAAGCAAGAGTTGTACTAAGTTCTTATCGTGAAAAATTGCTGAAAAGCTGCTTTTGCTTTGATAATGCAGATGGCATTGACACATGTCTCCAATAATTTCATGCCAATTAAATAGCTTATGTGTTCAAGCTAAAAAGTGGCATTTGGTGTTTAAGCTTGAAAATTGACTTGTGCTTTCCAATAAGAAAACCAATCGAAAATTAAAATTCTCGACATTTTATAAGTCAGAAAGGAGCAGTGTCTACGCTTTTCTCCATTGTCAATATTTTCGTTATTTTTCGTTAACATGTCAATTTAGCTTGACGATTAAATCAGTACCAGCTTTTAGAAAAAAAACACTCATATATAAGTACACACCCAAAGTAAGACTTTTGAAACTCCATATCGTACAAAAACAGTAAACCTTCCCTAATTCACCTATATTTTTAACATCAGAAACTTCTGTTCATGGGAACTGATGATCCTATGATCAGATAAAACAGCAATTCACAGAAAATATTGGTTATTAGGATCAGTTCAAAAGCGGGTTTGAAATGTGGGCAGCCCTGTACAAGCGGTGCCATCGTGAAAAATCACTAGAAAAATACTGCTTCTTGCTCTATATCTGATTCAGTCATCAAATTTTGACAAAGTAGCTCAACGTGACTCTAGGACCATTTTGGTTAAAATTTGGTTGAAAAATTAGGTTGTCTTAAATTTTGACTCCTTCAGCAAAATCAAGCATTTCGCCTTATTGCTTCCATTGCAGTCCTAAAATCAGAACAAAGCTCATATAGTAAATAAACCTTATTGTAGGCAGTATTCAGTAGGAATCTAGTTCAAAAATCATGATACGGTTGCCAGCTATGGTTGTTGTTATATTTGTAGCCATATCTATGTTAAGTGATTTTATCATATAATAACAATAATCAGCAAATATTACGATTTCGAAAATTTGAACAATTTTGCGAGTGGTAGCCCCTAATTTCTTTGTATTAAGTTCATTTACACATGATTAAATATAAATAAATGTCTAATGTTCAATGTTCTACATTAAGTTTGCTAGTACATGACTTATTATTAATATATATGTCATGTTCAATGTTAAATCATAAATAGGTTACAAAAAATAAGTTCGTTTTTGTTTACATAACATATGTACGCAAATCAATTCAAGATGTCATCAATTGTTGCATTTTAAAAAGTTTGCCAATGTTATGATTAAGTCATGCTCAAGAATTATTATTGCTGAAATAGTGTGCTATTTACCGTGCCAATGAGTTATGTTTACATTGTAGAAAGTAAGATTTTCATTCTAATACTATAAATTAGACTATGCTACGGAAAATAAATCACTTTTCAATCGATCTTTTGTGTGTTTACTTCAGGTGTTTGATAAATAGCATCACGGTTTAAGTGACGTTGTTGCAATAATTAGATCAACAGCAGATTATTGATAACTTGTTACGGTTTAAGTGCCGTCAATATTTTGTCATAATCAGTTGGTTGTTCTTTAAAGCAGATTTTTTCTGTTTTAAACAAGCTAGTGTATCGGTAAAACTGTCAAAGTTAGTTAGATTCTTCGTATATCCCGGTTAATGTGCCGACAGATACAGCTAAGGTGGAAACCTACGTTTCATCTTAATACCCCTTTATCCTCCGAAGCAGTCATCGGATCGAAACAAAATCACGCTACTTCAATGTGAAGCAAATTTAATGTATGCTTGGCTTTGGTGCCAGCAAAGGGTTTCCAGTACGGGCGTTTTTGTCATTTGCGTACCAATAAATGCTAACGTTCATCATTGGCTCCGGGTTTTTCTTTCATTAATCTGTCCCGCTTGCCATTTTCTCGTCACGCCTAGCTTCATATGCTACCTGTGTTATTCCTACGCACTAGAGTAACCTTTACTCTAGTAAGCAATTAGAGCTTTGTCCGAATACTAGTTCAAAGTAGCCCGAACACTGACTTGTGGCGTCCGAAATATTTTTTTTTTTTGTATAATACCTTTATTAAACTGTTTCCTTCGTATAAGAAGCTTCAGTTAGTTTTAAAATCTTACGGGCTAAAACAAGTGATGTGCACTCCTCACAGCTGAAGACGTGAACATTTTGGACCCAAGTTACTTTATTGACTTAAAGTCAGACAGCAAAGAGCAAAGCTATGATCTGTGTTATAGAATTATAATGTTCAATATTTGAAAGAGTTTGAAAAGCAAAGAAAGTGGCTGCGCAGGTTGTAGTTTCTACGTTCCAACGGTTGTTGTTTCTACGTTTCTAAGGTCCAACGGGTCAGTTCTTTTCAGTCGCTGAAATTTACGATGAGTTAGTATTTTTTTTGCCAGATTGTTGGGGTGATGGGCGAGGGCTGCAATATATTTTCCACTACGGTTCTTAATTTCCTCTGAAATCGTCTCGATTCGCAGGTCTTTATGGAGATTGGCGTTGCAGAAGTACCACGGGGCTCCGGTGATAGATCGGAGTATTCTTGATTGGGTCCTCTGGATGATGTTGATGTTTGATGGGCGGGCTGCACCCCATATCTGTAAGCCATATGTCCAGATTGGTTTTAGGACAAACTTATAGACGAGCACTTTAGAGTCGAGAGAAAGTTTTGACGTGCTATTGAGCATCCATTTGAGGTTTATGAATTTGAGCTTCAGTTGTTGATTTTTAGCTTCAATGTGCCGTTTCCAGGTGAGCCTCCTATCAAGGTGCATCCCGAGATACTTTACTTCGTTACTTTGAGGTATAGGTACATTGTTGAGATATACTTGTGGACAAGTCAGTTTTCGCAATGTGAAGGTAACGTGGACGCATTTGGTTTCGTTCATTCTGATTCTCCATTTTGCAAGCCATTCTTCAAGAAGTGAGATGTGGCCTTGCAATGTACGGGATGCCATAACTGGATCTGAATCAGTGCATAGTATGGCAACGTCGTCCGCAAAGGTAGCTGTATCGCATATTGGGAGATCAGATGTGAATATCGTGTAAAGTACCGGTCCCAAAACAATTCCTTGAGGTACACCAGCATGCACACGATGTTTAGCGGTAGAATAGTTAAAAGCAAGTGAAGTGGGGTGACATGTCCAGAGTAATGATGACAGGAGAATGATCTGAGGACAAATAAAAAAACTAATTCTGATTTTGCGGAGTTTGGAGGTATTCCCTTCGAGATTGCGAAGTCTATGAGGTCCGGAATTTTGTTGATGTCTGACGGCCAATATGTTGGCTGGCCTGTTGAAATATGACTCAAACCATAGTTTTGTATTGTTTCGAAGAGTGCTTTGCCCCTAGGTGTTATGAGTCGAGATCCCTAAAACGTGTGTTTCGCATTAAAGTCGCCAGCCACGATGAATCTGGTTCCCAGCGATGGGAAGAAGCTTTCGAATATGGCCTTTGAAATGTTGTGCCTCGGTGGACAGTAGATGGACGAAATTACAATCTCGCTCGACTGCTCACGTAGGCAAATGGATGTCGCTTGCATGTAATTTTCGCTTAGTTCTTCCAAAGGATGATGGAGCAGATGTTTTTTAATAAGTATTGCAGACCCGCCTCTAGCCTTTCCATCTGGGTGTTTGGTATCGTAGAAGATGTAGCCTGGGATGGCGAATTTATTGTTTTTTTCTGTGAGGTGCGTTTCCGATATGAGAAACACATCAATGTCGTGGGTTAATATAAAGCAGGCTATTTCCGCTTTGTGCTGGACAATGCCATTCGCATTCCAATGGGCGATCTTAAATGAGTTCATTTGCTGTTAATGAGCAATTGGAGCAACATGTTTTGATTTTTAAGTAATTCTTGCATCATGTTACTCATCGTCGTCATAAATCGATTCATGTTGTCTGAGAGCGTTGACAAAATCGAAGAGAGTTCGTTGTTGGAGCTGCTTTGAGCAGTGGATTCAGCAGAGCAATGTGCGTTTTGTTTGATTGCGTCGGAATATTTGATACCAGGAGTTACAAGTGATGAAGGTGCAAAAGTCTCCGGCATGAGGACTGGTCTATTGGTTGCAATATTTAGAACCTGTTGAGCGTGGTTCTGAGGCGGGAACAACTTTACTTTCAGAGATTGGAATACTGGGCAACCTCTGTAGTTGGCGGTATGGTTGTTACCACAATTGCTACATTTTTTAATTGCAGGATCTAGTTTACTCTTGTCACAGGACTTGGTAGCGTGAAACTCGCCACATATAACACACACAATTGAGAGTGAACAATAGCTTTTGGTGTGGCCATATTCTTGACAATTGGTACATTGCACGGGACCTTTGCATTTTATCGGCTCTTCGACGGTGATTCTGCGGTGCATAATATATCGCAGGCTATATATTTTGTGAGTTTCACCTCTTTTGGGCTTGCTGGCTTCGAGCTCTAGTTCCACTTTGAACAGTGGCTGGGGCTGTTTGAATTTATTAAAAATATTTGTAATGGATTTAACTGCAAAACCGAGGCTTTCGAGCTCATGCTTTAACTCATCAACATCAATATCAGCTTCTATGCCCTTGATTACCACCGATAATCCTTTGCAACTTTTTAGTTGGTAAGTATAATATTGACGACGCTGTGAATCTAATTCCTTTGTCACCTTCCTGAAGTTTTCTCCAGAGCAAACTTGTATTTTGGTCTCACAGACGTGACCACGTTTTAGCGGTGTGACATGAAAATTGTTTTTACCAGCAATTGATGCCAACATGTTGACTAAGTTATTGCTTGTTTTTTCCCTGACGTAGATTGGCGGTGGCTTAATTTGCTTTGGCAACGAAGCAATTTCGGAGTCGTTTTCGGTTGCAAGTAGTTGGTAGTAGTTCCTACTGGTAGAAGCTTGCTGATCATCGGGCTTAGAAATTTTTTTCTCGTTTCCAATTTGAGACGATTGGGGACTTCGCCGTCTTTTGACAATGTTGAAGTATCGGTCCAAACCTTTTTTCTTGTCCGCATTTGGAGGCCTCGCATCTACGTTAGCATTAGATGCTCCATTTTCATTAGATGTGTTCCCAACCATGTCATCCAGCTGCTTGCGAGACGAGGTAGCTTCGTTTGCTTTTTGTTGGATGCTCTGTAGGTAGCTCTCTTGGATTGAGTGGATATCAATTTGTTCTAGGCTAGTGTACAGTCTCTGATTTTTTGTGGACATATCAAAGACAGTAATTAGAATGGATCATGCCTCGGATGTGGAATGTGTGAGCCAAGCACAAATGTCACAAGTTTGGCGGCTAGGTGGCGTTGTGTGCAATTATTTCACGTAATACAATTATTTTGATTTCAACTTTAGAATTTTATTTGTGTATTATTTTGGAAATTGATTTGAGAATTGTATTCATGTAATTGAAATGTATTTTATAATTTTTAAAATCCGAACAACACTTAACAAAAACTGAAGCGGCGCTGATGGGAGACGAACCGACGCACAGTGGTCTATTTCGCGAAAAAGGTGAACTTTATTCATGAGAACCACTAGAAGTATGAAATTGAGTGTTTCTTGGGTTTTCAAACATGGGAAATCCATTTCTGGGGCTGTATTGGCTCTAACTTTTTACAAAAAGTTTCCAAAAAGGGTCAAAATTTGGAAAATTTCACTTTGAGGAATAACATTTTTCTTGTTAATAAACAAGTGTGACTTATCATTTTCATAGTATTTTTGCTGGCTGAACACGAAACTGCTGTCCAAATCTGCCTATCGTGCCTCAATGTTGAAGAAAATATCATATTTAGAATTGTTTCCTGCTGACGCCATTTTTATTAATATTGTGACGTGATAGCCAAATTTCGGATCACATTCGTGGCAGCAGGCAAAAATGCTGTGGAAATGATTATTCAAATTCGTTTGACACAAATGATGTCGGACAGTATTATTAATTTGATTTGCACCCCTACCCACATAGTTTAATCGAAACAATTGTAATTATTTTGAATAAATTTTTTTATAATAATAAATCAACTAAACAAATATGACATGCGGAATTCTATATACATATTTGAAGTAGTGAAAAAAGCCTATCAACAGCATATAGCAAAACACATATCGAATTTACAAATATTATCATTCACCCATGCATGGATATTTACAATTTTGGCAATTAATACCTGGCACAAAATTGTTTTGTACAGGTAAAAATATATTTTCGATAATGTAACTTTGCATATAATTTCAATACTAAGCATATACAAGAATTATCATATGAACATATTTCATTGAACTGAATTCAGAAGCAAGTTGAGAAATTTGATGATACTAAAGTACAGGTGAATGGGTAAATAAATGTATGAACAGCCAAATACTTGAAACTTTGCCAATAACATAAGAAGTAAGTGTAGGTTTTAGAAACTATTGTTTTATTTATGAAATTCAACGTCGTGTTTATCTCAATCTCACAAGCTTCAACCTGGTACAAATGCTTGCTATTGTGTGCTAGTGCAAATGATAAGAAAATACTGCAGAGCACGTGGACTGGCGCAATAAGCGCGCAAAATGTTGTCTTTTATGCAAGGTCGCTGAACTTTGAAAGGAGCTTACGAGCGTAGCCGCAGCTAGCCGCAGGCAAACTAAGTTTGGATAGTTACTTTGGACTTCAATGAATACAACTAGACCTATTTCGTAACAACTTCTTGTGACCCTCTAAACTTTAAAGGGACTAGAAGTTTTAAACACCGAATTCCTATACTATCTGCAGTATGAACACGATGAAAGGGGGGAGGCTAAATCATCAATGTCTTTCATAGCTTAATAACGCTGAATTACTCAAAGGTATTTTTATCTTCATATTCTTAATTTAATAAATAGGTTAAAAGACAGATACAATTTTTGGCTGTTTTCAGCACCTGTGCTCTTACCCTTAAACTTATGAAACCCAATTACTACCTCAAATGATGGAGGCTATATAGGACAATATTACCCCCAAGTTTCAACTTCATACTTAAAAGTCCATAATTTGAATAAAGTTCACCTTTTTCGCGAAATAGACCACTGTGCGACGCATCGACAGCTTTTGTATCAGAGAACCGAGTACGTACCCACTGCGCTATCGTGGCTGTTGAAGGTTGAAACAGCAGAAAAGTATAACAATGTCAGGTTGACGCGCACTTAGTTTACTGAAAAAAAAACTAACCGTACTTCTTGAATTTCTTTGTTCGATGATGCACTTTCACAGCCGGAAAGAAAGAATCAAAGTGGGTAACGAGGTCAAATCGTGATCAAGGTAAGCGATATGCAACAAAACAGCCAATTCGACCTTTCGGAGCTATTCTGCTGACGACACGATGGGCACGGCGTTACACGGCTTACGACGGCCTTCCCTTTGGGGGATTCCCGAAAACGAAGATAGTTTTTGATCAAGATTTAGAACTGTAGATTAAATGATGCGATGTTGATGAATGGTATCAAACGATGCCGAGAGAAGTAATCACAAAGTTGAACACTTTTGATATGTAAATTTGCACTTTAGAACCTTGTTTTTAATTAAATTTCCACACTGAGAGATTTCCGCACCAGTCATTCCGTTTGACGTTTTTACGTTTTTTTTTACGAAATATGGCAAAAATAACTGAAATATGTGACTTTTGCTCATTTACTTGAACTCATCTTATTAAAATGAAAACCCAAAATAAGATCAAAACCACATCAAATTAATAGATAAGCTTATATTTAAACCCAAGCTTAGTGTTAAATAAATTAATGTGCAATTGCAATGCTATTCATGATAATTATGAAACATACATAAATGTGCAATAGCAATGCTATTATTCGTAATTTGTCATTCACATGTAAGTTATCATTATTGTTCTAGTGGGTCATTACCGTGCAATTGCTTGCTTGTAATTCAGCAAATTCATTGTTGATTTTAATTTACTCAAATCATTGTTGATTTTAATCGGTCAGTTTATGACCCAGTAAACTTTTAAGTGCGCATGCTTGCAAGTCAGCAATCTTGCAAGTATCGTTGTGAATTGATATTCGACCTACTTAAACAGTTATGCTGGCTATTTAATTATGTATAAAAGTAGTAATAAAGGTTATTAACAGTTAAAAAGTACTCGTCTTTGATACTTTAACCACCGAAATAGACTCATAAGGAGTTTATCTCTTATACCTTTAACAATTAAGCAAACTCACAGGGAGTTTTATCTGAGCTCACATGGAACTCATCAAACATTAGTGACCCCGACTTCTAGGTAAACCAAGCCTTTATTTTGTCGGCGTGAGGCTGCGTCGAGCGACAAGACTTCCAACATTTAATAAAGATAGTTTTTTTTTGGTTAAATCGTAAATCTTAATATCTTTACAGAAAAACATAAATTGGCAATTCAAACATGGAATCATTACTGGTCCGACAATTGAAATTAGGAGAAGAAATTGAACGCATAGTTCGGAGCTACCGCAAAGACCCGGCGCAGCGCAAGGACCAGCAATGTTTGGAGTCTTGCCGTGATACACTTTCTTCATCTAAGAAGGAGTTCAAAGAAAATGACAACGCATTGTCGAAATGGGTAGAAGAGGCCAGCCACATCAACTTCTTCAAGAATGATTATTGTGGGCAAATAAGGTCCACGGTAACGAAAACCTTGGACGATATTAACTATAAATTGGGCAATTTACAGAGTAGTGCAGCAGGGCTTCACAACGAGCAGGCAGAACTCTCTTCGATCAGGTGCGAAGAAATCATGATAGTGACTCTTCGCAAGCTTTTGCAAAGAGCTGAAATCCGACCCAAAACGGAACAACCTATAGAATTTAAAGAATCAATCCTACAAACCATTAAAATCCAGTGGGAAGCAATAAGAAAAAAACACATTAAAAACTTGTTAGGCTCAGAAGTCCCTACGGAACACAATACAAGTAATAAAAAAGAACAAACAGAATCATGGGTAGAAACGTAGTGTAGCTCAAACCAATATCAAGCTACCACGCATACAAATCCCGAAATTTGATGGAAACTATTCATCTTTGCGAAAATTTCATGATCTTTTTTCACACCTCATTGATTAAAATACATTGAGTCCTGCACAAAAACTTTGGTTTCTTAAGACTAATTTGGCAGGAAAAGCAGAAACACTCGTTAAACACTTACCAGTCTGTGACAATAATAACGAGCCCGCTTGGAATCTAATAAAAAAGCGTTACCAAATTAAAGGACTATTGGCTAATGCGATCTTAAATTAACTTGTGTCACAACCTGGAATCTGTAGAGACGGAGCTCATGGGATCAAAGCTTTACACGACGTTACTCAGGAATGCGTGCGGGGACTCTAACCATTAAATATTGAAGTGGATCAATGGGACCCAATTCTTTTATTTATGCTCGTTAAGAAATTGGATTAAGAGAATCATATTTAATTTGAACAACCTCTTGAGTTTCCACGAAAAATTTTAATTATGAAAGTGTTTTTACGTTTCATGGAACTAAGATTCCGGTCTTTAAAAGCGCTGGGTAGCGCTAAACAGAGCCTCACTTGCTACCGGAAAATCAACCAAAAGTTGTTATCAGCTTTGTAAAAGCAATCAACCTATTAACCATTGCGAAAAATTCCTTAACATGGAGCTATCAGCACGGTAAAAATGTATATCCAAATGACAGCTTTGCTTTAATTGCTTTCAATCAGGCCATTTTGTTAAAACATGTACTTCAAGAAGTTGCTTAAAATGCGGCAAAATTGCTTCATCAAAATAAGGGATCAGACAAATCACAAACAAGGTCAAGTCAAGTCTTGACAATGCAGCGGCCTCATTTCCAGGTATCTTACGTTTTTTTGGGAACAGCATCAGCAATTATACAAGATACAAACGGAGAAGTTGTTACCACCAGAGCACTCTCGGATTCTGGTTCATAGATCAGTTTTGTCACTGAAAAGCTACACAATAGACTTGAATTTAGAGGGATTCCACAAAAACAAGCTATATTAGGAATCAGGAATTGTTGTCAACGCCCTACCAAACGGGTATGCTTAAATTTGATCTCTAAAACAAAGAACTTTAAAACTCCATTCGAAGCATTCATTTTAAAAAAGATTACAAGCCAGCATCCAGGATGACACGTGGACGTTTCAAAATGGTTCGTTCCCAAAAACATTTCATTCGCCGATCCAACATTTAATGTACAACAATAGATGTGCTGTTGGGAGCCGAAATTTTTGATGGTCTCAGGAAAAATTTCACTTGGAGCTCACTTAGCAAGCTTACAGAACACTACTCTTGGCAGGATGATCTTGGGAAAGGCAAAAGACCCATCACACAAAGCAAAATTCAGCGAAATAGTTAGGAACTTAGATGAGCAACTGGAAATATTCTGGGAAATTGATGAAAAGGGTATTGATTTACCATTTACTCTATCTGAAGAAGACAAAGAATGTGAGAGCTTCTTCACCTCAACTGTAGCAGGAAATGCTGACAGAAGATATATAGTACGTCTTCCTTTTTAAGAATCATCTAATCATCTGGGTCAATCCAGACAAATTACTGTACAAAGATTGAGCAGTTTACAAAGAAAATTCATTTGCAATTCAGACCTGTATACAGCATATAAAAATTTCATAGATGAATATTTGGAGCTAGATCACTTGCACCTAGTAGCATCCGTAGACGAATTAAAATCACATTATTATCTACCACACCATTGTGTTTTACGGCCAGAGAGCTTAACCACTAAATTACGGGTCGTATTCGATGGATCGTTAACACCCTCAACCAATTTATCTTTAAACGAAATCCTGCAAACAGGACCTACATTACAAAAAAGTCTGTTTAATATTTTACTCAGATTTCGATACCATAAATATTTGATTACGGCTGATATTGAAAAATGCATTGGCAGGTGTAAATCCAAGAGAGCAACAGGAATGTTCAACTCATTCTTTGGCAAGACGAAATTGAAAGCAAAATAAAGACCTATCGTCTTAAAACTGTCACTTACGGTACGAGAAGTGCTCCATATTTAGCAATTAGGTGCTTGAAACGGTTAGCAGAAGACGAAGGCTCGACATTTTCTGCAGCAGCTAGAGTGATGATTCGAGATTTCTATGTAGACGATTTGCTGACCAGTGTTGATGGCGTACATGAAACAGTCGTACTTCAAAACCAACTGAAAAGGTAACTTAAAAAAGGAGGATACCATCTACGCAAATGGTGTTCTAATAATACGAAGCTTTTGGAATCAGTGCCACCAAAGAACAGAGCAGCAGAATGTAAAATTAGCACATTAGAAAATCATAACACTATGAAAACATTGGGTTTAAGCTGGAATCCTACAACAAACGAGTTCAGGATAAATATATTGAATCACACCAGCAACCGGCAAATAACTAAACGAACAGTTCTGTCTGAAATGTCAGAGCTTTTTGTTAATCCAGTAATCGTTTCAGCGAAAATATTTATGCAGCAACTCTGGCAGATTAGCATAGACTTGGACACCTTACTTCCAGAAGACCTTCAACATAAATGACAACTTATCGAGCTCAGTAACCCATTTTTAGTTCTTTGAAAATCCCAAGAAGAATTAGAACATTTGGGAAGTCAACTAGTATCCAACTACATAGATTTTCAGATGCAAGTGAACGAGCATGTGGCGCTTGCATTTATTTACTGTTTCAAAGTGCTAGAAGCAGCACTATCGTATTGCTAGTATGTTCAAAAAGTCGTGTAGCGCCTGTGAAAAAACCAAACTATTGCTCGATTAGAGCTGAGTGCTTCTCAATTATTGGTTAAATTAATGAAGCAAGTTAAAGATGCTCTTCAAGCCACAATAGAGAAAACTTTGTTTTTGGACTGACTCAATGACTGTACTGCAGTGGATTGCGTCACTTCCATCTAAATTCACGACTTTCATTGTGAACAGAGTAGCAGCAATACAAAGGGCGACAGAAGACGGATTATGGCAGCATGTCGAGTCTAAAGAAAATCCTTCAGATATAATCTCACGAGGTATGCTTTCATCGCAGCTGCTATCAACAAAAATATGGTTTGAAGACCCTACTTTTTTAAGGCATCCTATGCGAGTTAAAACAAAGGTCAATGAAGCTATAGTTCCTGAGATACGAAAGACCAAATTTGTTTTAGTGGCGTTCAACATCAGCTCAGGTATTATTCAAACTATACGTCATAACAATAATTTTCAGCGACTGCAAGAGGTACTAGCTCTAATCATTCGCACATAACTGCCGTGTGTCAAAAGAACAACGTTTTTACGGCAAACCAACACCAATTGAAATGGATAAAGCTTTGAAGTTGATAATTCGCAAAATGCAGGAAGACGATTTTCAAGCAGATTTGAAACAACTTAGTAAGCACGGCATGGAAGCTGATAATAGCAAACTTCGAGCTTTAGGGCCTTTTATTGATAATGAAGGTATCTTAAGAGTAGGAGGACGGCTTACTCATAGCAATCTACCATTCAAAGCAAAGCATCCCATGATGATATCACCTTCAAATTTGTTCACCAAATTGCTATTTCAACAATTGCATTAAAGATATTTGCATGCAGGAGGACAAACACTACTGTATATTACTTGGCAAACGTTTTGGTGCCTTAATGGGAAAGTCTTGCTAGTGCAACTGCTAGAAAATGCATTCGGTGTACCAGAACAAGACCTCAGCTGCTCAAGCAAACCATGGGAAATCTTCCTGCAGAAAGGATTCAACGATCAAGACCATTTTTAAACGTTGGAATGGACTTTTGTAGACCCCTTCATATACACTTCAAAATACGCGGTAAAAAACCAACAAAAGCATACATTACTGTGTTTCTCAATTAAGGCAATACATCTGGAACTGGTAGCAGGCCCGACGTTGGCAGCATTTTTAACAACCCTTAAGAGGTTTATTGCTAGAAGAAGACGTCAATTGAAAATATTTTGCGATAACGCAACTAATTTCATTGGAGCACATTCAGAGCTTCAAGAGCTAACTGCTGTTTTTCAAATTCATGAAGGTAAAGAATCTGTTAAATCATTCTGCAGCTATAAAGGAGTTTAATGGCATCATATTCCACCAAGATCACCTCGCTTTGGCAGACTGTGGGAAGCTGCAGTTAAATCAGCCAAGTATCACTTGAAAAGGGTACTCGATTGTGCATCACTGACTCATGGAGAGCTTAATACAGTCATTTATCAAATCGAGGCAGTTTTAAATTCTTGCCCGATAACGCCAATATCAACAGATGCGAACGATTAACAAGCTCTCAAACCTGGACATTTCCTAATCGGACAGCCACTTTCAACACTACCCGACCCAAATGTGGAAACAGAATCATTATCATTAGCAGCGACATGGAAACTTATTCGATCACTGCAAATAGAATTCTGGAGACGATTGTTCAAGGAATATCTACAAGAATTGTAGAATCGTTATAAAGGGCAAAAACCACTTACTTTAGTGTTGTTAATAGAAGATAATCTACCCCCGTTTCAGTGGCGTCTGGGCCGCGTAAGAGATACAATTAGAGGGGAAGATGGTTTTATTAGAGTTGTAATCATCAAAACATTATCAGGAGAACTATGACGTGCAATCCATACAATATGACCACTTCCATGTGACATAAACAAACCAGAACTTTCTACTAAAGACTCAATAGAAGCTACGAGGAGTGAAAGCTCTACTGTGAAAACTAAAGTGAAAATTGCTAAAGTTTCTACCAATTATCCAACTCTAGTGAAAACGAAGCCTTTGAAACGGAAACCTGAGGAGAATGATCCCGGAAAAGTCAAAGTAGGGAGAAATTCTCTTTTGCAGACACATCTGTGCAAGCGAGTGCAGGATGTTCTTCCGCTACTTGCTTTTTGCATTTCGCACACTTTTCCTCATCAGTCATTTACTTTTTAACCAAAAAATATAAAATAAATAAAACAACACAACAAATTAAATTTTTGTTTTGTTTTTATCTTCAATAAATTGAGAAAAATAAAAATTTAATTTAATTTAATGGTTTTAATGGCAGCATCAATGTGCAAAACTTTTTTCAGTCAATCAAGTTCAGCAAACATATTCAGACCACAAGCTTAACATCCACTCTGCTCTTTGCCAGCTAACACAGGCGCACACGTTTCACAAGCTCACTTTAAAAGAGTAGCTTAGCATCCACTCAGCACGAGACCATCTAATGGTTACACAGGAGAAAAAGCTTATCACCCACTCTGTTCAATACCAAGATTGCACGTCTTCCTTTTCTCAGCTCATATATTTGATATAAATTAAGAAAGATATTTCGCTGATATTTCTCCATAGTCCAGGGAAATCTAACATGGTTCTTCGGAATAAATAGAGGAAAGCTCAATTTTGGTGTGAACTTTGGTACTGGCAAGTTGAACAAATTGTCAAAAGTTCCCATCTATCTGAATGCTGCGTTACTTTTTATACGGGATCAAAGGTCACCAAAAGTGACCTTTCTTAAATATCTCAGTAACGGTTACGTCTCCAGAAAAACAATGTGTGACAAATTTATAGCTTAAAAAATTTCCAGAAAAAAGCATGTGTCTCTTTTTCTTGTAACCATAACCGTTTTTGAGATATATTGATCTAAACATTTGTTACTAACAGCATCCTCTTTCTCACGGCATGTTAATGTTATCCAATTTTGATTACGACTTGGCATGTTTGTGAGTTTGTTTTTCAATGTTCAATTTCGGATTTTTTGTAGTGAGTTTTTATATTGAAAATAAAATTATTGAAATGAATGAAACCTATTTTTGCTAAACTGAAATCATCAAGAGCATCATCAAATTGTGTTATTTACTATAATATTGTTGCTAAGCCACATCCCGAAGAGTGAACTTTGGCTAACTCAAATAAACAAACAAAATACTAAAAATCAAACCAGCTTTGTAGAAGGCACCATAAACATTTTTACAAAAAGCATTACCGAGATTCATCAACAATTTAAGTCTTTTGAATCCCAGATTGAACAGCTTACGGCCAAAAATCGCAAAATCGCGGAAATTTCAAATATATTTGGATCAATTGCTCTTCAGACATCGCTTTTGTAAATCCATTTACAAAACACACAAGGTATGTTACTGCAAGTTATAGCTAATACTTATCACGGCAAACTCAACCCGTTACTATTAAATGTCGCCCAGTTACGTGCACAAGTGCAAACATTAAGGGAGAATCTTCCTCCTGATCTGATAGTACCAGTATCTCCCGAATCATTGCTCAAATTATATAATATAGCTACCATTAAAACGAGAACGACGAATCGACATATTATATTTGACATCCAGATTCCACTTCTTAATCCTGAAATTTTTCAGTTGTTGAAGCTTCATCCAGTACCAACACAACTAAAACAGGTATCTGTCCAGATCAATCCCACAACGACATATCTTGCCGTAACAATGCACAGAGATAAATATTATCCAATATCAGAATCAGAACGATCTAAATGTCATCTTGTTGATTATGACTATCTCATTTGTTATCTACAACATCCGATCTATACAAGGCAGTCTAACATTGGCAGTTGCAACACATCACTGAAAACCACTGGATTCAATTAAAAGTGGCCAATAACTGGATTTACGTGATACCACAATAGTTAACTCTTGATGTAGTATGCGGTCAAAGAATATTCAATGAGCAGAAAGAAGGAAGTGGAATTTTTTTTCCTCCTTCATTCCACTTTCTCCATAACTCAATCAAAATGCACGGTCCGTGTGCATCAAATCTCCTTAATATTATTACTTTCGTACTTTCCAAACAATAAAATGTTGGTATAAGGGGAAGCACTTCATTATACACTTTCGTCTTCAGATGATATCGCCTATTTTTTGTCGTCAAGAGAAAAGTTTATATAAAACTCTGGTTGGCGTCGTCGTTATGTTTGTCTATGGAATGATCTTAGATTTTCCTTAAATTTAACCAAATTTGCTGATTTTCTTATAT
Source organism: Nemotelus nigrinus (assembly GCA_947369275.1). Lineage (NCBI taxonomy): Eukaryota > Metazoa > Arthropoda > Insecta > Diptera > Stratiomyidae > Nemotelus > Nemotelus nigrinus. Next base: position 99,538,909 of record OX376372.1, on the reverse strand, counting down.
TCTCAGGTAAGGTATTGTAATAAGCAAAAGACTGTTGCACTGGATCCATTTTCAAACGATCTGTCCTAGCTTTTTTAATCGCAAGGTTATTCGCCGATCTTGTGGCTGTCTGACTTATTTCTCCAACATTTCTTACTGCATATGGCCATTTGAGTTTTTTGCGAAGTATCTTAAATATTAGCTTTCCTTGTTCAATACACATTATTTGTTGTACGCTTAGTAGTCCTGTTTCACGATGCACATGTAAACTTAGAGTCAGAGTTGGCATTTTGTATATAATCTTGATAGCCTTAGTGATTAGTCTTCCGATTAGATCAATATTTTGTTTCGATGTTTGCTTCCACAAAACTGCTCCATAAGAGATGTTCGACAAAATAAAAGCATTGAGTATGTCAAGTTTGATGTTTAGAGATAGAAAATCATATTTTTTTAGGATTGCTATCATAGGCGCTACTTTATGTCTGATGTTATTGATATGTTGTAGCCAAGACATTTTCTCATCTAAAGTTAATCCTAAATATCTAATCGAGTTGACCTTTTTCAATTGTATTCCATTTATTTGTACAGACGGATTAATTTGCTGCTTTTTTGTTTTGTTGGAATGTTAAATATTTAGTTTTTTGGATGTTTATAATTAATTTACTTTGTTCGAGCCAATTCAAATATTTTCTTAGGCCATCATTTATATTTTGCTGAAGATTTGATTCATTTTTACCGGAATATAGCAGTTGTGTGTCATCACCAAATAAAACTATTTTTCCCATCAATAAATTTCCTGCACGCTGCTAATGTACTGTAAAAACAGTAATGGCCCAAGGATTGATTCTTGAGAAACGCCGATGTTTCATGACTTTTATGCATATTGTTGGTTGTAATAATACGCCTGTTGAAAAGATAATTCTTTATCAACAGCTTGAAGTTGTGATGGATCCCGTATAGTTCGAGCCTCTGCAGCACGATGTCATGGCTAATGGTGTCAAAGCCGATTATTTAAGATATTTCAACAGGATCAGTGGGACGTAAGTGATTTGAAGTGAACGTATTAGGCTCAATATGAAAACTGGAGCGTGATGAAAGTTGCAGTTGCTCGGTGATTAGTGTTTCAATGGTAGCGAAGAAGTTGTTTAACTGCTGTGGTACTTCTTCGGGGTCTGTAATGGATGTTCCATATATCAACAGTTCTTCTATGCACGTTGATGATTTGTTTTGTTGTTTAGACAAGAGATCATTTACTAGTTGCCAATATCTGACACTTTAAACATCGCATTACGTTGTGGTGTTCAACAATGTAGTGGAAACCAAAATTGATATTTATGTATTGGTTCACCATTCTTTCAAATAGCTTTCCACCAACCTCTACAAAAGCTATCCATTTGTTGGTTTTCTTCACCTGTCTTATATATACCACTTCAAACTTATCATTCATGTCTATCTGATGGTTTAGACTGATTATTTCATCTTTCAGCTCTTGCGTGCTGTATTTTTGTTGGAGTCCTCTTATCATCAGTCAAGGAAATTTTTCCTTAGTACACTCAATTTTGTATAGCGCTCCTAAGCTTTCTTCGAGGTTTTTCAAAAGAACTTGAGTATTATGCTGGTTCTTAGATTTCATTATTATACCCCCACTTCTAAGTGATTTCGTAAATTCAACAGGGGTTTTCAATTTGACCGGGTTGATGGTTTTGTTAATGTTCTACATCGTACTAGCAGCATCTTGATCACTTTGTGGTTTGATGACTATGACTTTGTTGAATTTTTTCATTGCAAACGTGCTAATTGGTTTTGCCCTGGTGACATCTGCGTATGTAGGAATAGGAATAGGCGTAACAGCTGCTTTCGTCATTTGCTCAATTTTACCACTAATTGTTTTTAAGAGCTCATGGTTTTTTTTGACTTGCAGTGTAATTCTATCTTCACGACTTTTGCGCAGTGCTGTTTCACACTTCTTCCAGAACCACTGAACTTTACTACCAAGCTCTTTTATTAGCTCGTACTCCACATTGGTAATATTCATGCAGCCGATGTGGTACCACTTGTCGCCACAATAGCCTTCACAAGCGAGTGCAGGATGTTCTTCCGCTACTTGCTTTTTGCATTTCGCACACTTTTCCTCATCAGTCATTTACTTTTTAACCAAAAAATATAAAATAAATAAAACAACAAAACAAATTAAATTTTTGTTTTGTTTTTATCTTCAATAAATTGAGAAAAATAAAAATTTAATTTAATTTAATGGTTTCAATGGCAGCATCAATGTGCAAAACTTTTTTCAGTCAATCAAGTTCAGCAAACATATTCAGACCACAAGCTTAACATCCACTCTGCTCTTTGCCAGCTAACACAGGCGCACACGTTTCACAAGCTCACTTTAAAAGAGTAGCTTAGCATCCACTCAGCACGAGACCATCTAATGGTTACACAGGTGAAAAAGCTTATCACACACTCTGCTCAATACCAATATTGCACGTCTTCCTTTTCTCAGCTCATATATTTGGTATAAATTAAGAAAGGTATTTCGCTGATATTTCTCCATAGTCCAGGGAAATCTAACATGGTTCTTCGGAATAAATAGAGGAAAGCTCAATTTTGGTGTGAACTTTGGTACTGGCAAGTTGAACAAAATGTCAAAAGTTCCCATCTATCCGAATGCTGCGTTACTTTTTATACGGGATCAAAGGTCACCAAAAGTAACCTTTCTTAAATATCTCAGTAAGGGTTACGTCTCCAGAAAAACAATGTGTGAAAAATTTATAGCTTAAAAAATTTCCAGAAAAAAGCATGTGTCTCTTTTTCTTGTAACCATAACCGTTTTTGAGATATATTGATCTAAACATTTGTTACTTACAGCATCCTCTTTCTCACGGCATGTTAATGTTATCCAATTTTGATTACGACTTGGCATGTTTGTGAGTTTGTTTTTCAATGTTCAATTTCGGATTTTTTGTAGTGAGTTTTTATATTGAAAATAAAATTATTGAAATGAATGAAACCTATTTTTGCTAAACTGAAATCATCAAGAGCATCATCAAATTGTGTTATTTACTATAATATTGTTGCTAAGCCACATCCCGAAGAGTGAGCTTTGGCTAACTCAAATAAACAAACAAAATACTAAAAATCAAACCAGCTTTGTAGAAGGCACCATAAACATTTTTACAAAAAGCATTACCGAGATTCATCAACAATTTAAGTCTTTTGAATCCCAGATTGAACAGCTTACGGCCAAAAATCGCAAAATCGCGGAAATTTCAAATATATTTGGATCAATTGCTCTTCAGACATCGCTTTTGTAAATCCATTTACAAAACACACAAGGTATGTTACTGCAAGTTATAGCTAATACTTATCACGGCAAACTCAACCCGTTACTATTAAATGTCGCCCAGTTACGTGCACAAGTGCAAACATTAAGGGAGAATCTTCCTCCTGATCTGATAGTACCAGTATCTCCCGAATCATTGCTCAAATTATATAATATAGCTACCATTAAAACGAGAACGACGAATCGACATATTATATTTGACATCCAGATTCCACTTCTTAATCCTGAAATCTTTCAGTTGTTGAAGCTTCATCCAGTACCAACACAACTAAAACAGGTATCTGTCCAGATCAATCCCACAACGACATATCTTGCCGTAACAATGCACAGAGACAAATATTATCCAATATCAGAATCAGAACGATCTAAATGTCATCTTGTTGATTATGACTATCTCATTTGCTATCTACAACATCCGATCTATACAAGGCAGTCTAACATTGGCAGTTGCAACACATTATCACTGAAAACCACTGGATTCAATTAAAAGTGGCCAATAACTGGATTTACGTGATACCACAATAGTTAACTCTTGATGTAGTATGCGGTCAAAGAATATTCAATGAGCAGATAGAAGGAAGTGGAATTTTTTTTCCTCCTTCCTTCCACTTTCTCCATAACTCAATCAAAATGCACGGTCCGTGTGCATCAAATCTCCTGAATATTATTACTTTCGTACTTTCCAAACAATAAAATGTTGGTATAAGGAGAAGCACTTCATTATACACTCTCGTCTTCAGATGATATCGCCTATTTCTTGTCGTCAAGAGAAAAGTTTATATAAAACTCTGGTTGGCGTCGTCGTTATGTTTTCTATGGAATGATCTTAGATTTTCCTTAAATTTAACCAAATTTGCTGATTTTCTTATATTCTCAGGTAAGGTATTGTAATAAGCAAAAGACTGTTGCACTGGATCCATTTTCAAACGATCTGTCCTAGCTTTTTTAATCGCAAGGTTATTCGCCGATCTTGTGGCTGTCTGACTTATTTCTCCAACATTTCTTACTGCATATGGCCATTTGAGTTTTTTGCGAAGTATCTTAAATATTAGCTTTCCTTGTTCAATACACATTATTTGTTGTACGCTTAGTAGTCCTGTTTCACGATGCACATGTAAACTTTGAGTCAGAGTTGTATATAATCTTGATAGCCTTAGTGATTAGTCTTCCGATTAGATCAATATTTTGTTTCGATGTTTGCTTCCACAAAACTGCTCCATAAGAGATGTTCGACAAAATAAAAGCATTGAGTATGTCAAGTTTGATGTTTAGAGATAAAAAATCATATTTTTTTAGGATTGCTATCATAGGCGCTACTTTATGTCTGATGTTATTGATATGTTGTAGCCAAGACATTTTCTCATCTAAAGTTAATCCTAAATATCTAATTGAGTTGACCTTTTTCAATTGTATTCCATTTATTTGTACAGACGGATTAATTTGCTGCTTTTTTGTTTTGTTGGAATGTTAAATATTTAGTTTTTTGGATGTTTATAATTAATTTACTTTGTTCGAGCCAATTCAAATATTTTCTTAGGCCATCATTTATATTTTGCTGAAGATTTGATTCATTTTTACCGGAATATAGCAGTTGTGTGTCATCATCAAATAAAACTATTTTTCCCATCAATAAATGTCCTGCACGCTGCTAATGTACTGTAAAAACAGTAATGACCCAAGGATTGATTCTTGAGAAACGCCGATGTTTCATGACTTTTATGCATTTTGTTGGTTGTAATAATACGCCTGTTGAAAAGATAATTCTTTATCAACAGCTTGAAGTTGTGATGGATCCCGTATAGTTCGAGCCTCTGCAGCACGATGTCATGGCTAATGGTGTCAAAGCCGATTATTTAAGATATTTCAACAGGATCAGTGGGACGTAAGTGATTTGAAGTGAACGTATTAGGCTCAATATGAAAACTGGAGCGTGATGAAAGTTGCAGTTGCTCGGTGATTATTGTTTCAATGGTAGCGAAGAAGCTGTTTAACTACTGTGCTACTTCTTTGGGGTCTGTAATGGATGTTCCATTTATCAACAGTTCTTCTATGCACGTTGATGATTTGTTTTGTTGTTTAGACAAGAGATCATTTACTAGTTGCCAATATCTGACACTTTAAACATCGCATTACGTTGTGGTGTTCAACAACGTAGTGGAAACCAAAATTGATATTTATGTATTGGTTCACCATTCTTTCAAATAGCTTTCCACCAACCTCTACAAAAGCTATCCATTTGTTGGTTTTCTTCACCTGTCTTATATATACCACTTCAAACTTATCATTCATGTCTATCTGATGGTTTAGACTGATTATTTCATCTTTCAGCTCTTGCGTGCTGTATTTTTGTTGGAGTCCTCTTATCATCAGTCAAGGAAATTTTTCCTTAGTACACTCAATTTTGTATAGCGCTCCTAAGCTTTCTTCGAGGTTTTTCAAAAGAACTTGAGTATTATGCTGGTTCTACGATTTCATTATTATACCCCCACTTCTAAGTGATTTCGTAAATTCAACAGGGGTTTTCAATTTGACCGGGTTGATGGTTTTGTTAATGTTCTACATCGTACTAGCAGCATCTTGATCACTTTGTGGTTTGATGACTATGACTTTGTTGAATTTTTTCATTGCAAACGTGCTAATTGGTTTTGCCCTGGTGACATCTGCGTATGAAGGAATAAGAATAGGCGTAACAGCTGCTTTCGTCATTTGCTCAATTTTACCACTAATTGTTTTTAAGAGCTCATGGTTTTTATTTTTTACTTGCAGTGTAATTCTATCTTCACGACTTTTGCGCAGTGCTGTTTCACACTTCTTCCAGAGCCACTGAACTTTACTACCAAGCTCTTTTATTAGCTCGTACTCCACATTGGTAATATTCATGCAGCCGATGTGGTACCACTTGTCGCCACAATAGCCTTCACAAGCGAGTGCAGGATGTTCTTCCGCTACTTGCTTTTTGCATTTCGCACACTTTTCCTCATCAGTCATTTACTTTTTAACCAAAAAATATAAAATAAATAAAAAAAAAACACAACAAATTAAATTTTTGTTTTGTTTTTATCTTCAATAAATTGAGAAAAATAAAAATTTAATTTAATTTAATGGTTTTATTGGCAGCATCAATGTGCAAAACTTTTTTCAGTCAATCAAGTTCAGCAAACATATTCAGACCACAAGCTTAACATCCACTCTGCTCTTTGCCAGCTAACACAGGCGCACACGTTTCACAAGCTCACTTTAAAAGAGTAGCTTAGCATCCACTCAGCACGAGACCATCTAATGGTTACACAGGAGAAAAAGCTTATCACCCACTCTGTTCAATACCAAGATTGCACCACGTCTTCCTTTTCTCAGCTCATATATTTGATATAAATTAAGAAAGGTATTTCGCTGATATTTCTCCATAGTCCAGGGAAATCTAACATGGTTCTTCGGAATAAATAGAGGAAAGCTCAATTTTGGTGTGAACTTTGGTACTGGCAAGTTGAACAAAATGTCAAAAGTTCCCATCTATCTGAATGCTGCGTTACTTTTTATACGGGATCAAAGGTCACCAAAAGTGACCTTTCTTAAATATCTCAGTAACGGTTACGTCTCCAGAAAAACAATGTGTGACAAATTTATAGCTTAAAAAATTTCCAGAAAAAAGCATGTGTATCTTTTTCTTGTAACCATAACCGTTTTTGAGATATATTGATCTAATAATTTGTTACTAACAGCATCCTCTTTCTCACGGAATGTTAATGTTTTTTGTCGTCAAGAGAAAAGTTTATATAAAACTCTGGTTGGCGTCGTCGTTATGTTTGTCTATGGAATGATCTTAGATTTTCCTTAAATTTAACCAAATTTGCTGATTTTCTTATATTCTCAGGTAAGGTATTGTAATAAGCAAAAGACTGTTGCACTGGATCCATTTTCAAACGATCTGTCCTAGCTTTTTTAATCGCAAGGTTATTCGCCGATCTTGTGGCTGTCTGACTTATTTCTCCAACATTTCTTACTGCATATGGCCATTTGAGTTTTTTGCGAAGTATCTTAAATATTAGCTTTCCTTGTTCAATACACATTATTTGTTGTACGCTTAGTAGTCCTGTTTCACGATGCACATGTAAACTTAGAGTCAGAGTTGGCATTTTGTATATAATCTTGATAGCCTTAGTGATTAGTCTTCCGATTAGATCAATATTTTGTTTCGATGTTTGCTTCCACAAAACTGCTCCATAAGAGATGTTCGACAAAATAAAAGCATTGAGTATGTCAAGTTTGATGTTTAGAGATAGAAAATCATATTTTTTTAGGATTGCTATCATAGGCGCTACTTTATGTCTGATGTTATTGATATGTTGTAGCCAAGACATTTTCTCATCTAAAGTTAATCCTAAATATCTAATCGAGTTGACCTTTTTCAATTGTATTCCATTTATTTGTACAGACGGATTAATTTGCTGCTTTTTTGTTTTGTTGGAATGTTAAATATTTAGTTTTTTGGATGTTTATAATTAATTTACTTTGTTCGAGCCAATTCAAATATTTTCTTAGGCCATCATTTATATTTTGCTGAAGATTTGATTCATTTTTACCGGAATATAGCAGTTGTGTGTCATCACCAAATAAAACTATTTTTCCCATCAATAAATTTCCTGCACGCTGCTAATGTACTGTAAAAACAGTAATGGCCCAAGGATTGATTCTTGAGAAACGCCGATGTTTCATGACTTTTATGCATATTGTTGGTTGTAATAATACGCCTGTTGAAAAGATAATTCTTTATCAACAGCTTGAAGTTGTGATGGATCCCGTATAGTTCGAGCCTCTGCAGCACGATGTCATGGCTAATGGTGTCAAAGCCGATTATTTAAGATATTTCAACAGGATCAGTGGGACGTAAGTGATTTGAAGTGAACGTATTAGGCTCAATATGAAAACTGGAGCGTGATGAAAGTTGCAGTTGCTCGGTGATTAGTGTTTCAATGGTAGCGAAGAAGTTGTTTAACTGCTGTGGTACTTCTTCGGGGTCTGTAATGGATGTTCCATATATCAACAGTTCTTCTATGCACGTTGATGATTTGTTTTGTTGTTTAGACAAGAGATCATTTACTAGTTGCCAATATCTGACACTTTAAACATCGCATTACGTTGGTTTTGCCCTGGTGACATCTGCGTATGTAGGAATAGGAATAGGCGTAACAGCTGCTTTCGTCATTTGCTCAATTTTACCACTAATTGTTTTTAAGAGCTCATGGTTTTTTTTGACTTGCAGTGTAATTCTATCTTCACGACTTTTGCGCAGTGCTGTTTCACACTTCTTCCAGAACCACTGAACTTTACTACCAAGCTCTTTTATTAGCTCGTACTCCACATTGGTAATATTCATGCAGCCGATGTGGTACCACTTGTCGCCACAATAGCCTTCACAAGCGAGTGCAGGATGTTCTTCCGCTACTTGCTTTTTGCATTTCGCACACTTTTCCTCATCAGTCATTTACTTTTTAACCAAAAAATATAAAATAAATAAAACAACAAAACAAATTAAATTTTTGTTTTGTTTTTATCTTCAATAAATTGAGAAAAATAAAAATTTAATTTAATTTAATGGTTTCAATGGCAGCATCAATGTGCAAAACTTTTTTCAGTCAATCAAGTTCAGCAAACATATTCAGACCACAAGCTTAACATCCACTCTGCTCTTTGCCAGCTAACACAGGCGCACACGTTTCACAAGCTCACTTTAAAAGAGTAGCTTAGCATCCACTCAGCACGAGACCATCTAATGGTTACACAGGTGAAAAAGCTTATCACACACTCTGCTCAATACCAATATTGCACGTCTTCCTTTTCTCAGCTCATATATTTGGTATAAATTAAGAAAGGTATTTCGCTGATATTTCTCCATAGTCCAGGGAAATCTAACATGGTTCTTCGGAATAAATAGAGGAAAGCTCAATTTTGGTGTGAACTTTGGTACTGGCAAGTTGAACAAAATGTCAAAAGTTCCCATCTATCCGAATGCTGCGTTACTTTTTATACGGGATCAAAGGTCACCAAAAGTAACCTTTCTTAAATATCTCAGTAAGGGTTACGTCTCCAGAAAAACAATGTGTGAAAAATTTATAGCTTAAAAAATTTCCAGAAAAAAGCATGTGTATCTTTTTCTTGTAACCATAACCGTTTTTGAGATATATTGATCTAAACATTTGTTACTTACAGCATCCTCTTTCTCACGGCATGTTAATGTTATCCAATTTTGATTACGACTTGGCATGTTTGTGAGTTTGTTTTTCAATGTTCAATTTCGGATTTTTTGTAGTGAGTTTTTATATTGAAAATAAAATTATTGAAATGAATGAAACCTATTTTTGCTAAACTGAAATCATCAAGAGCATCATCAAATTGTGTTATTTACTATAATATTGTTGCTAAGCCACATCCCGAAGAGTGAGCTTTGGCTAACTCAAATAAACAAACAAAATACTAAAAATCAAACCAGCTTTGTAGAAGGCACCATAAACAGTTTTACAAAAAGTATTACCGAGATTCATCAACAATTTAAGTCTTTTGAATCCCAGATTGAACAGCTTACGGCCAAAAATCGCAAAATCGCGGAAATTTCAAATATATTTGGATCAATTGCTCTTCAGACATCGCTTTTGTAAATCCATTTACAAAACACACAAGGTATGTTACTGCAAGTTATAGCTAATACTTATCACGGCAAACTCAACCCGTTACTATTAAATGTCGCCCAGTTACGTGCACAAGTGCAAACATTAAGGGAGAATCTTCCTCCTGATCTGATAGTACCAGTATCTCCCGAATCATTGCTCAAATTATATAATATAGCTACCATTAAAACGAGAACGACGAATCGACATATTATATTTGACATCCAGATTCCACTTCTTAATCCTGAAATCTTTCAGTTGTTGAAGCTTCATCCAGTACCAACACAACTAAAACAGGTATCTGTCCAGATCAATCCCACAACGACATATCTTGCCGTAACAATGCACAGAGACAAATATTATCCAATATCAGAATCAGAACGATCTAAATGTCATCTTGTTGATTATGACTATCTCATTTGCTATCTACAACATCCGATCTATACAAGGCAGTCTAACATTGGCAGTTGCAACACATTATCACTGAAAACCACTGGATTCAATTAAAAGTGGCCAATAACTGGATTTACGTGATACCACAATAGTTAACTCTTGATGTAGTATGCGGTCAAAGAATATTCAATGAGCAGATAGAAGGAAGTGGAATTTTTTTTCCTCCTTCCTTCCACTTTCTCCATAACTCAATCAAAATGCACGGTCCGTGTGCATCAAATCTCCTGAATATTATTACTTTCGTACTTTCCAAACAATAAAATGTTGGTATAAGGAGAAGCACTTCATTATACACTCTCGTCTTCAGATGATATCGCCTATTTCTTGTCGTCAAGAGAAAAGTTTATATAAAACTCTGGTTGGCGTCGTCGTTATGTTTTCTATGGAATGATCTTAGATTTTCCTTAAATTTAACCAAATTTGCTGATTTTCTTATATTCTCAGGTAAGGTATTGTAATAAGCAAAAGACTGTTGCACTGGATCCATTTTCAAACGATCTGTCCTAGCTTTTTTAATCGCAAGGTTATTCGCCGATCTTGTGGCTGTCTGACTTATTTCTCCAACATTTCTTACTGCATATGGCCATTTGAGTTTTTTGCGAAGTATCTTAAATATTAGCTTTCCTTGTTCAATACACATTATTTGTTGTACGCTTAGTAGTCCTGTTTCACGATGCACATGTAAACTTTGAATCAGAGTTGTATATAATCTTGAAAGCCTTAGTGATTAGTCTTCCGATTAGATCAATATTTTGTTTCGATGTTTGCTTCCACAAAACTGCTCCATAAGAGATGTTCGACAAAATAAAAGCATTGAGTATGTCAAGTTTGATGTTTAGAGATAAAAAATCATATTTTTTTAGGATTGCTATCATAGGCGCTACTTTATGTCTGATGTTATTGATATGTTGTAGCCAAGACATTTTCTCATCTAAAGTTAATCCTAAATATCTAATTGAGTTGACCTTTTTCAATTGTATTCCATTTATTTGTACAGACGGATTAATTTGCTGCTTTTTTGTTTTGTTGGAATGTTAAATATTTAGTTTTTTGGATGTTTATAATTAATTTACTTTGTTCGAGCCAATTCAAATATTTTCTTAGGCCATCATTTATATTTTGCTGAAGATTTGATTCATTTTTACCGGAATATAGCAGTTGTGTGTCATCATCAAATAAAACTATTTTTCCCATCAATAAATGTCCTGCACGCTGCTAATGTACTGTAAAAACAGTAATGACCCAAGGATTGATTCTTGAGAAACGCCGATGTTTCATGACTTTTATGCATTTTGTTGGTTGTAATAATACGCCTGTTGAAAAGATAATTCTTTATCAACAGCTTGAAGTTGTGATGGATCCCGTATAGTTCGAGCCTCTGCAGCACGATGTCATGGCTAATGGTGTCAAAGCCGATTATTTAAGATATTTCAACAGGATCAGTGGGACGTAAGTGATTTGAAGTGAACGTATTAGGCTCAATATGAAAACTGGAGCGTGATGAAAGTTGCAGTTGCTCGGTGATTATTGTTTGAATGGTAGCGAAGAAGCTGTTTAACTACTGTGCTACTTCTTTGGGGTCTGTAATGGATGTTCCATTTATCAACAGTTCTTCTATGCACGTTGATGATTTGTTTTGTTGTTTAGACAAGAGATCATTTACTAGTTGCCAATATCTGACACTTTAAACATCGCATTACGTTGTGGTGTTCAACAACGTAGTGGAAACCAAAATTGATATTTATGTATTGGTTCACCATTCTTTCAAATAGCTTTCCACCAACCTCTACAAAAGCTATCCATTTGTTGGTTTTCTTCACCTGTCTTATATATACCACTTCAAACTTATCATTCATGTCTATCTGATGGTTTAGACTGATTATTTCATCTTTCAGCTCTTGCGTGCTGTATTTTTGTTGGAGTCCTCTTATCATCAGTCAAGGAAATTTTTCCTTAGTACACTCAATTTTGTATAGCGCTCCTAAGTTTTCTTCGAGGTTTTTCAAAAGAACTTGAGTAGTATGCTGGTTCTACGATTTCATTATTATACCCCCACTTCTAAGTGATTTCGTAAATTCAACAGGGGTTTTCAATTTGACCGGGTTGATGGTTTTGTTAATGTTCTACATCGTACTAGCAGCATCTTGATCACTTTGTGGTTTGATGACTATGACTTTGTTGAATTTTTTCATTGCAAACGTGCTAATTGGTTTTGCCCTGGTGACATCTGCGTATGAAGGAATAAGAATAGGCGTAACAGCTGCTTTCGTCATTTGCTCAATTTTACCACTAATTGTTTTTAAGAGCTCATGGTTTTTATTTTTTACTTGCAGTGTAATTCTATCTTCACGACTTTTGCGCAGTGCTGTTTCACACTTCTTCCAGAGCCACTGAACTTTACTACCAAGCTCTTTTATTAGCTCGTACTCCACATTGGTAATATTCATGCAGCCGATGTGGTACCACTTGTCGCCACAATAGCCTTCACAAGCGAGTGCAGGATGTTCTTCCGCTACTTGCTTTTTGCATTTCGCACACTTTTCCTCATCAGTCATTTACTTTTTAACCAAAAAATATAAAATAAATAAAAAAAAAAACACAACAAATTAAATTTATTTTTGTTTTTATCTTCAATAAATTGAGAAAAATAAAAATTTAATTTAATTTAATGGTTTTATTGGCAGCATCAATGTGCAAAACTTTTTTCAGTCAATCAAGTTCAGCAAACATATTCAGACCACAAGCTTAACATCCACTCTGCTCTTTGCCAGCTAACACAGGCGCACACGTTTCACAAGCTCACTTTAAAAGAGTAGCTTAGCATCCACTCAGCACGAGACCATCTAATGGTTACACAGGAGAAAAAGCTTATCACCCACTCTGTTCAATACCAAGATTGCACCACGTCTTCCTTTTCTCAGCTCATATATTTGATATAAATTAAGAAAGGTATTTCGCTGATATTTCTCCATAGTCCAGGGAAATCTAACATGGTTCTTCGGAATAAATAGAGGAAAGCTCAATTTTGGTGTGAACTTTGGTACTGGCAAGTTGAACAAAATGTCAAAAGTTCCCATCTATCTGAATGCTGCGTTACTTTTTATACGGGATCAAAGGTCACCAAAAGTGACCTTTCTTAAATATCTCAGTAACGGTTACGTCTCCAGAAAAACAATGTGTGACAAATTTATAGCTTAAAAAATTTCCAGAAAAAAGCATGTGTATCTTTTTCTTGTAACCATAACCGTTTTTGAGATATATTGATCTAATAATTTGTTACTAACAGCATCCTCTTTCTCACGGAATGTTAATGTTATCCAATTTTGATTACGACTTGGCATGTTTGTGAGTTTGTTTTTCAATGTTCAATGTCGGATTTTTGTAGTGAGTTTTTATATTGAAAATAAAATTATTGAAATGAATGAAACCTATTTTTGCTAAACTGAAATCATCAAGAGCATCATCAAATTGTGTTATTTACTATAATATTGTTGCTTAGCCACATCCCGAAGAGTGAACTTTGGCTAACTCAAATAAACAAACAAAATACTAAAAATCAAACCAGCTTTGTAGAAGGCACCATAAACATTTTTACAAAAAGCATTACCGAGATTCATCAACAATTTAAGTCTTTTGAATCCCAGATTGAACAGCTTACGGCCAAAAATCGCAAAATCGCGGAAATTTCAAATATATTTGGATCAATTGCTCTTCAGACATCGCTTTTGTAAATCCATTTACAAAACACACAAGGTATGTTACTGCAAGTTATAGCTAATACTTATCACGGCAAACTCAACCCGTTACTATTAAATGTCGCCCAGTTACGTGCACAAGTGCAAACATTAAGGGAGAATCTTCCTCCTGATCTGATAGTACCAGTATCTCCCGAATCATTGCTCAAATTATATAATATAGCTACCATTAAAACGAGAACGACGAATCGACATATTATATTTGACATCCAGATTCCACTTCTTAATCCTGAAATCTTTCAGTTGTTGAAGCTTCATCCAGTACCAACACAACTAAAACAGGTATCTGTCCAGATCAATCCCACAACGACATATCTTGCCGTAACAATGCACAGAGACAAATATTATCCAATATCAGAATCAGAACGATCTAAATGTCATCTTGTTGATTATGACTATCTCATTTGTTATCTACAACATCCGATCTATACAAGGCAGTCTAACATTGGCAGTTGCAACACATTATCACTGAAAACCACTGGATTCAATTAAAAGTGGCCAATAACTGGATTTACGTGATACCACAATAGTTAACTCTTGATGTAGTATGCGGTCAAAGAATATTCAATGAGCAGATAGAAGGAAGTGGAATTTTTTTTCCTCCTTCCTTCCACTTTCTCCATAACTCAATCAAAATGCACGGTCCGTGTGCATCAAATCTCCTCAATATTATTACTTTCGTACTTTCCAAACAATAAAATGTTGGTATAAGGGGAAGCACTTCATTATACACTTTCGTCTTCAGATCATATCGCCTATTTCTTGTCGTCAAGAGAAAAGTTTATATGAAACTCTGGTTGGCGTCGTCGTTATGTTTGTCTATGGAATGATCTTAGATTTTCCTTAAATTTAACCAAATTTGCTGATTTTCTTATATTCTCAGGTAAGGTATTGTAATAAGCAAAAGACTGTTGCACTGGATCCATTTTCAAACGATCTGTCCTAGCTTTTTTAATCGCAAGGTTATTCGCCGATCTTGTGGCTGTCTGACTTATTTCTCCAACATTTCTTACTGCATATGGCCATTTGAGTTTTTTGCGAAGTATCTTAAATATTAGCTTTCCTTGTTCAATACACATTATTTGTTGTACGCTTAGTAGTCCTGTTTCACGATGCACATGTAAACTTGGAGTCAGAGTTGTATATAATCTTGATATCCTTAGTGATTAGTCTTCCGATTAGATCAATATTTTGTTTCGATGTTTGCTTCCACAAAACTGCTCCATAAGAGATGTTCGACAAAATAAAAGCATTGAGTATGTCAAGTTTGATGTTTAGAGATAAAAAATCATATTTTTTTAGGATTGCTATCATAGGCGCTACTTTATGTCTGATGTTATTGATATGTTGTAGCCAAGACATTTTCTCATCTAAAGTTAATCCTAAATATCTAATTGAGTTGACCTTTTTCAATTGTATTCCATTTATTTGTACAGACGGATTAATTTGCTGCTTTTTTGTTTTGTTGGAATGTTAAATATTTAGTTTTTTGGATGTTTATAATTAATTTACTTTGTTCGAGCCGATTCAAATATTTTCTTAGGCCATCATTTATATTTTGCTGAAGATTTGATTCATTTTTACCGGAATATAGCAGTTGTGTGTCATCATCAAATAAAACTATTTTTCCCATCAATAAATGTCCTGCACGCTGCTAATGTACTGTAAAAACAGTAATGGCCCAAGGATTGATTCTTGAGAAACGCCGATGTTTCATGACTTTTATGCATTTTGTTGGTTGTAATAATACGCCTGTTGAAAAGATAATTCTTTATCAACAGCTTGAAGTTGTGATGGATCCCGTATAGTTCGAGCCTCTGCAGCACGATGTCATGGCTAATGGTGTCAAAGCCGATTATTTAAGATATTTCAACAGGATCAGTGGGACGTAAGTGATTTGAAGTGAACGTATTAGGCTCAATATGAAAACTGGAGCGTGATGAAAGTTGCAGTTGCTCGGTGATTAGTGTTTCAATGGTAGCGAAGAAGCTGTTTAACTGCTGTGCTACTTCTTTGGGGTCTGTAATGGATGTTCCATTTATCAACAGTTCTTCTATGCACGTTGATGATTTGTTTTGTTGTTTAGACAAGAGATCATTTACTAGTTGCCAATATCTGACACTTTAAACATCGCATTACGTTGTGGTGTTCAACAACGTAGTGGAAACCAAAATTGATATTTATGTATTGGTTCACCATTCTTTCAAATAGCTTTCCACCAACCTCTACAAAAGCTATCCATTTGTTGGTTTTCTTCACCTGTCTTATATATACCACTTCAAACTTATCATTGTTGTCTATCTGATGGTTTAGACTGATTATTTCATCTTTCAGCTCTTGCGTGCTGTATTTTTGTTGGAGTCCTCTTATCATCAGTCAAGGAAATTTTTCCTTAGTACACTCAATTTTGTATAGCGCTCCTAAGCTTTCTTCGAGGTTTTTCAAAAGAACTGGAGTAGTATGCTGGTTCTTAGATTTCATTATTATACCCCCACTTCTAAGTGATTTCGTAAATTCAACAGGGGTTTTCAATTTGACCGGGTTGATGGTTTTGTTAATGTTCTACATCGTACTAGCAGCATCTTGATCACTTTGTGGTTTGATGACTATGCCTTTGTTGAATTTTTTCATTGCAAACGTGCTAATTGGTTTTGCCCTGGTGACATCTGCGTATGTAGGAATAGGAATAGGCGTAACAGCTGCTTTCGTCATTTGCTCAATTTTACCACTAATTGTTTTTAAGAGCTCATGGTTTTTTTTGACTTGCAGTGTAATTCTATCTTCACGACTTTTGCGCAGTGCTGTTTCACACTTCTTCCAGAACCACTGAACTTTACTACCAAGCTCTTTTATTAGCTCGTACTCCACATTGGTAATATTCATGCAGCCGATGTGGTACCACTTGTCGCCACAATAGCCTTCACAAGCGAGTGCAGGATGTTCTTCCGCTACTTGCTTTTTGCATTTCGCACACTTTTCCTCATCAGTCATTTAC
Organism: Nemotelus nigrinus; assembly: GCA_947369275.1. Classification (NCBI taxonomy): domain Eukaryota; kingdom Metazoa; phylum Arthropoda; class Insecta; order Diptera; family Stratiomyidae; genus Nemotelus; species Nemotelus nigrinus. The sequence continues at coordinate 99,521,722 of OX376372.1, read as the reverse complement.
TTTTTACCCAAAAAATATAAAAAAAATAAAACAACAAAACAAATTAAATTTTTGTTTTGTTTTTATCTTCAATAAATTGAGAAAAATAAAAATTTAATTTAATTTAATGGTTTTAATGGCAGCATCAATGTGCAAAACTTTTTTCAGTCAATCAAGTTCAGCAAACATATTCAGACCACAAGCTTAACATCCACTCTGCTCTTTGCCAGCTAACACAGGCGCACACGTTTCACAAGCTCACTTTAAAAGAGTAGCTTAGCATCCACTCAGCACGAGACCATCTAATGGTTACACAGGAGAAAAAGCTTATCACCCACTCTGTTCAATACCAAGATTGCACGTCTTCCTTTTCTCAGCTCATATATTTGATATAAATTAAGAAAGGTATTTCGCTGATATTTCTCCATAGTCCAGGGAAATCTAACATGGTTCTTCGGAATAAATAGAGGACAGCTCAATTTTGGTGTGAACTTTGGTACTGGCAAGTTGAACAAAATGTCAAAAATTCCCATCTATCTGAATGCTGCGTTACTTTTTATACGGGATCAAAGGTCACCAAAAGTGACCTTTCTTAAATATCTCAGTAACGGTTACGTCTCCAGAAAAACAATGTGTGACAAATTTATAGCTTAAAAAATTTCCAGAAAAAAGCATGTGTATCTTTTTCTTGTAACCATAACCGTTTTTGAGATATATTGATCTAATAATTTGTTACTAACAGCATCCTCTTTCTCACGGAATGTTAATGTTATCCAATTTTGATTACGACTTGGCATGTTTGTGAGTTTGTTTTTCAATGTTCAATGTCGGATTTTTGTAGTGAGTTTTTATATTGAAAATAAAATTATTGAAATGAATGAAACCTATTTTTGCTAAACTGAAATCATCAAGAGCATCATCAAATTGTGTTATTTACTATAATATTGTTGCTTAGCCACATCCCGAAGAGTGAACTTTGGCTAACTCAAATAAACAAACAAAATACTAAAAATCAAACCAGCTTTGTAGAAGGCACCATAAACATTTTTACAAAAAGCATTACCGAGATTCATCAACAATTTAAGTCTTTTGAATCCCAGATTGAACAGCTTACGGCCAAAAATCGCAAAATCGCGGAAATTTCAAATATATTTGGATCAATTGCTCTTCAGACATCGCTTTTGTAAATCCATTTACAAAACACACAAGGTATGTTACTGCAAGTTATAGCTAATACTTATCACGGCAAACTCAACCCGTTACTATTAAATGTCGCCCAGTTACGTGCACAAGTGCAAACATTAAGGGAGAATCTTCCTCCTGATCTGATAGTACCAGTATCTCCCGAATCATTGCTCAAATTATATAATATAGCTACCATTAAAACGAGAACGACGAATCGACATATTATATTTGACATCCAGATTCCACTTCTTAATCCTGAAATCTTTCAGTTGTTGAAGCTTCATCCAGTACCAACACAACTAAAACAGGTATCTGTCCAGATCAATCCCACAACGACATATCTTGCCGTAACAATGCACAGAGACAAATATTATCCAATATCAGAATCAGAACGATCTAAATGTCATCTTGTTGATTATGACTATCTCATTTGTTATCTACAACATCCGATCTATACAAGGCAGTCTAACATTGGCAGTTGCAACACATTATCACTGAAAACCACTGGATTCAATTAAAAGTGGCCAATAACTGGATTTACGTGATACCACAATAGTTAACTCTTGATGTAGTATGCGGTCAAAGAATATTCAATGAGCAGATAGAAGGAAGTGGAATTTTTTTTCCTCCTTCCTTCCACTTTCTCCATAACTCAATCAAAATGCACGGTCCGTGTGCATCAAATCTCCTCAATATTATTACTTTCGTACTTTCCAAACAATAAAATGTTGGTATAAGGGGAAGCACTTCATTATACACTTTCGTCTTCAGATCATATCGCATATTTCTTGTCGTCAAGAGAAAAGTTTATATAAAACTCTGGTTGGCGTCGTCGTTATGTTTGTCTATGGAATGATCTTAGATTTTCCTTAAATTTAACCAAATTTGCTGATTTTCTTATATTCTCAGGTAAGGTATTGTAATAAGCAAAAGACTGTTGCACTGGATCCATTTTCAAACGATCTGTCCTAGCTTTTTTAATCGCAAGGTTATTCGCCGATCTTGTGGCTGTCTGACTTATTTCTCCAACATTTCTTACTGCATATGGCCATTTGAGTTTTTTGCGAAGTATCTTAAATATTAGCTTTCCTTGTTCAATACACATTATTTGTTGTACGCTTAGTAGTCCTGTTTCACGATGCACATGTAAACTTGGAGTCAGAGTTGTATATAATCTTGATAGCCTTAGTGATTAGTCTTCCGATTAGATCAATATTTTGTTTCGATGTTTGCTTCCACAAAACTGCTCCATAAGAGATGTTCGACAAAATAAAAGCATTGAGTATGTCAAGTTTGATGTTTAGAGATAAAAAATCATATTTTTTTAGGATTGCTATCATAGGCGCTACTTTATGTCTGATGTTATTGATATGTTGTAGCCAAGACATTTTCTCATCTAAAGTTAATCCTAAATATCTAATTGAGTTGACCTTTTTCAATTGTATTCCATTTATTTGTACAGACGGATTAATTTGCTGCTTTTTTGTTTTGTTGGAATGTTAAATATTTAGTTTTTTGGATGTTTATAATTAATTTACTTTGTTCGAGCCGATTCAAATATTTTCTTAGGCCATCATTTATATTTTGCTGAAGATTTGATTCATTTTTACCGGAATATAGCAGTTGTGTGTCATCATCAAATAAAACTATTTTTCCCATCAATAAATGTCCTGCACGCTGCTAATGTACTGTAAAAACAGTAATGGCCCAAGGATTGATTCTTGAGAAACGCCGATGTTTCATGACTTTTATGCATTTTGTTGGTTGTAATAATACGCCTGTTGAAAAGATAATTCTTTATCAACAGCTTGAAGTTGTGATGGATCCCGTATAGTTCGAGCCTCTGCAGCACGATGTCATGGCTAATGGTGTCAAAGCCGATTATTTAAGATATTTCAACAGGATCAGTGGGACGTAAGTGATTTGAAGTGAACGTATTAGGCTCAATATGAAAACTGGAGCGTGATGAAAGTTGCAGTTGCTCGGTGATTAGTGTTTCAATGGTAGCGAAGAAGCTGTTTAACTGCTGTGCTACTTCTTTGGGGTCTGTAATGGATGTTCCATTTATCAACAGTTCTTCTATGCACGTTGATGATTTGTTTTGTTGTTTAGACAAGAGATCATTTACTAGTTGCCAATATCTGACACTTTAAACATCGCATTACGTTGTGGTGTTCAACAACGTAGTGGAAACCAAAATTGATATTTCTGTATTGGTTCACCATTCTTTCAAATAGCTTTCCACCAACCTCTACAAAAGCTATCCATTTGTTGGTTTTCTTCACCTGTCTTATATATACCACTTCAAACTTATCATTGTTGTCTATCTGATGGTTTAGACTGATTATTTCATCTTTCAGCTCTTGCGTGCTGTATTTTTGTTGGAGTCCTCTTATCATCAGTCAAGGAAATTTTTCCTTAGTACACTCAATTTTGTATAGCGCTCCTAAGCTTTCTTCGAGGTTTTTCAAAAGAACTGGAGTAGTATGCTGGTTCTTAGATTTCATTATTATACCCCCACTTCTAAGTGATTTCGTAAATTCAACAGGGGTTTTCAATTTGACCGGGTTGATGGTTTTGTTAATGTTCTACATCGTACTAGCAGCATCTTGATCACTTTGTGGTTTGATGACTATGCCTTTGTTGAATTTTTTCATTGCAAACGTGCTAATTGGTTTTGCCCTGGTGACATCTGCGTATGTAGGAATAGGAATAGGCGTAACAGCTGCTTTCGTCATTTGCTCAATTTTACCACTAATTGTTTTTAAGAGCTCATGGTTTTTTTTGACTTGCAGTGTAATTCTATCTTTACGACTTTTGCGCAGTGCTGTTTCACACTTCTTCCAGAACCACTGAACTTTACTACCAAGCTCTTTTATTAGCTCGTACTCCACATTGGTAATATTCATGCAGCCGATGTGGTACCACTTGTCGCCACAATAGCCTTCACAAGCGAGTGCAGGATGTTCTTCCGCTACTTGCTTTTTGCATTTCGCACACTTTTCCTCATCAGTCATTTACTTTTTACCCAAAAAATATAAAAAAAATAAAACAACAAAACAAATTAAATTTTTGTTTTGTTTTTATCTTCAATAAATTGAGAAAAATAAAAATTTAATTTAATTTAATGGTTTTAATGGCAGCATCAATGTGCAAAACTTTTTTCAGTCAATCAAGTTCAGCAAACATATTCAGACCACAAGCTTAACATCCACTCTGCTCTTTGCCAGCTAACACAGGCGCACACGTTTCACAAGCTCACTTTAAAAGAGTAGCTTAGCATCCACTCAGCACGAGACCATCTAATGGTTACACAGGAGAAAAAGCTTATCACCCACTCTGTTCAATACCAAGATTGCACGTCTTCCTTTTCTCAGCTCATATATTTGATATAAATTAAGAAAGGTATTTCGCTGATATTTCTCCATAGTCCAGGGAAATCTAACATGGTTCTTCGGAATAAATAGAGGACAGCTCAATTTTGGTGTGAACTTTGGTACTGGCAAGTTGAACAAAATGTCAAAAGTTCCCATCTATCTGAATGCTGCGTTACTTTTTATACGGGATCAAAGGTCACCAAAAGTGACCTTTCTTAAATATCTCAGTAACGGTTACGTCTCCAGAAAAACAATGTGTGACAAATTTATAGCTTAAAAAATTTCCAGAAAAAAGCATGTGTATCTTTTTCTTGTAACCATAACCGTTTTTGAGATATATTGATCTAATAATTTGTTACTAACAGCATCCTCTTTCTCACGGAATGTTAATGTTATCCAATTTTGATTACGACTTGGCATGTTTGTGAGTTTGTTTTTCAATGTTCAATGTCGGATTTTTGTAGTGAGTTTTTATATTGAAAATAAAATTATTGAAATGAATGAAACCTATTTTTGCTAAACTGAAATCATCAAGAGCATCATCAAATTGTGTTATTTACTATAATATTGTTGCTTAGCCACATCCCGAAGAGTGAACTTTGGCTAACTCAAATAAACAAACAAAATACTAAAAATCAAACCAGCTTTGTAGAAGGCACCATAAACATTTTTACAAAAAGCATTACCGAGATTCATCAACAATTTAAGTCTTTTGAATCCCAGATTGAACAGCTTACGGCCAAAAATCGCAAAATCGCGGAAATTTCAAATATATTTGGATCAATTGCTCTTCAGACATCGCTTTTGTAAATCCATTTACAAAACACACAAGGTATGTTACTGCAAGTTATAGCTAATACTTATCACGGCAAACTCAACCCGTTACTATTAAATGTCGCCCAGTTACGTGCACAAGTGCAAACATTAAGGGAGAATCTTCCTCCTGATCTGATAGTACCAGTATCTCCCGAATCATTGCTCAAATTATATAATATAGCTACCATTAAAACGAGAACGACGAATCGACATATTATATTTGACATCCAGATTCCACTTCTTAATCCTGAAATCTTTCAGTTGTTGAAGCTTCATCCAGTACCAACACAACTAAAACAGGTATCTGTCCAGATCAATCCCACAACGACATATCTTGCCGTAACAATGCACAGAGACAAATATTATCCAATATCAGAATCAGAACGATCTAAATGTCATCTTGTTGATTATGACTATCTCATTTGTTATCTACAACATCCGATCTATACAAGGCAGTCTAACATTGGCAGTTGCAACACATTATCACTGAAAACCACTGGATTCAATTAAAAGTGGCCAATAACTGGATTTACGTGATACCACAATAGTTAACTCTTGATGTAGTATGCGGTCAAAGAATATTCAATGAGCAGATAGAAGGAAGTGGAATTTTTTTTCCTCCTTCCTTCCACTTTCTCCATAACTCAATCAAAATGCACGGTCCGTGTGCATCAAATCTCCTCAATATTATTACTTTCGTACTTTCCAAACAATAAAATGTTGGTATAAGGGGAAGCACTTCATTATACACTTTCGTCTTCAGATCATATCGCCTATTTCTTGTCGTCAAGAGAAAAGTTTATATAAAACTCTGGTTGGCGTCGTCGTTATGTTTGTCTATGGAATGATCTTAGATTTTCCTTAAATTTAACCAAATTTGCTGATTTTCTTATATTCTCAGGTAAGGTATTGTAATAAGCAAAAGACTGTTGCACTGGATCCATTTTCAAACGATCTGTCCTAGCTTTTTTAATCGCAAGGTTATTCGCCGATCTTGTGGCTGTCTGACTTATTTCTCCAACATTTCTTACTGCATATGGCCATTTGAGTTTTTTGCGAAGTATCTTAAATATTAGCTTTCCTTGTTCAATACACATTATTTGTTGTACGCTTAGTAGTCCTGTTTCACGATGCACATGTAAACTTGGAGTCAGAGTTGTATATAATCTTGATAGCCTTAGTGATTAGTCTTCCGATTAGATCAATATTTTGTTTCGATGTTTGCTTCCACAAAACTGCTCCATAAGAGATGTTCGACAAAATAAAAGCATTGAGTATGTCAAGTTTGATGTTTAGAGATAAAAAATCATATTTTTTTAGGATTGCTATCATAGGCGCTACTTTATGTCTGATGTTATTGATATGTTGTAGCCAAGACATTTTCTCATCTAAAGTTAATCCTAAATATCTAATTGAGTTGACCTTTTTCAATTGTATTCCATTTATTTGTACAGACGGATTAATTTGCTGCTTTTTTGTTTTGTTGGAATGTTAAATATTTAGTTTTTTGGATGTTTATAATTAATTTACTTTGTTCGAGCCGATTCAAATATTTTCTTAGGCCATCATTTATATTTTGCTGAAGATTTGATTCATTTTTACCGGAATATAGCAGTTGTGTGTCATCATCAAATAAAACTATTTTTCCCATCAAAAAATGTCCTGCACGCTGCTAATGTACTGTAAAAACAGTAATGGCCCAAGGATTGATTCTTGAGAAACGCCGATGTTTCATGACTTTTATGCATTTTGTTGGTTGTAATAATACGCCTGTTGAAAAGATAATTCTTTATCAACAGCTTGAAGTTGTGATGGATCCCGTATAGTTCGAGCCTCTGCAGCACGATGTCATGGCTAATGGTGTCAAAGCCGATTATTTAAGATATTTCAACAGGATCAGTGGGACGTAAGTGATTTGAAGTGAACGTATTAGGCTCAATATGAAAACTGGAGCGTGATGAAAGTTGCAGTTGCTCGGTGATTAGTGTTTCAATGGTAGTGAAGAAGCTGTTTAACTGCTGTGCTACTTCTTTGGGGTCTGTAATGGATGTTCCATTTATCAACAGTTCTTCTATGCACGTTGATGATTTGTTTTGTTGTTTAGACAAGAGATCATTTACTAGTTGCCAATATCTGACACTTTAAACATCGCATTACGTTGTGGTGTTCAACAACGTAGTGGAAACCAAAATTGATATTTATGTATTGGTTCACCATTCTTTCAAATAGCTTTCCACCAACCTCTACAAAAGCTATCCATTTGTTGGTTTTCTTCACCTGTCTTATATATACCACTTCCAACTTATCATTGTTGTCTATCTGATGGTTTAGACTGATTATTTCATCTTTCAGCTCTTGCGTGCTGTATTTTTGTTGGAGTCCTCTTATCATCAGTCAAGGAAATTTTTCCTTAGTACACTCAATTTTGTATAGCGCTCCTAAGCTTTCTTCGAGGTTTTTCAAAAGAACTGGAGTAGTATGCTGGTTCTTAGATTTCATTATTATACCCCCACTTCTAAGTGATTTCGTAAATTCAACAGGGGTTTTCAATTTGACCGGGTTGATGGTTTTGTTAATGTTCTACATCGTACTAGCAGCATCTTGATCACTTTGTGGTTTGATGACTATGCCTTTGTTGAATTTTTTCATTGCAAACGTGCTAATTGGTTTTGCCCTGGTGACATCTGCGTATGTAGGAATAGGAATAGGCGTAACAGCTGCTTTCGTCATTTGCTCAATTTTACCACTAATTGTTTTTAAGAGCTCATGGTTTTTTTTGACTTGCAGTGTAATTCTATCTTTACGACTTTTGCGCAGTGCTGTTTCACACTTCTTCCAGAACCACTGAACTTTACTACCAAGCTCTTTTATTAGCTCGTACTCCACATTGGTAATATTCATGCAGCCGATGTGGTACCACTTGTCGCCACAATAGCCTTCACAAGCGAGTGCAGGATGTTCTTCCGCTACTTGCTTTTTGCATTTCGCACACTTTTCCTCATCAGTCATTTACTTTTTACCCAAAAAATATAAAAAAAATAAAACAACAAAACAAATTAAATTTTTGTTTTGTTTTTATCTTCAATAAATTGAGAAAAATAAAAATTTAATTTAATTTAATGGTTTTAATGGCAGCATCAATGTGCAAAACTTTTTTCAGTCAATCAAGTTCAGCAAACATATTCAGACCACAAGCTTAACATCCACTCTGCTCTTTGCCAGCTAACACAGGCGCACACGTTTCACAAGCTCACTTTAAAAGAGTAGCTTAGCATCCACTCAGCACGAGACCATCTAATGGTTACACAGGAGAAAAAGCTTATCACCCACTCTGTTCAATACCAAGAATGCACGTCTTTCTTTTCTCAGCTCATATATTTGATATAAATTAAGAAAGGTATTTCGCTGATATTTCTCCATAGTCCAGGGAAATCTAACATGGTTCTTCGGAATAAATAGAGGAAAGCTGAATTTTGGTGTGAACTTTAGTACTAGCAAGTTGAACAAAATGTCAAAAGTTCCCATCTATCCGAATGCTGCGTTACTTTTTATACGGGATCAAAGGTCACCAAAAGTGACCTTTCTTAAATATCTCAGTAACGGTTACGTCTCCAGAAAAACAATGTGTGACAAATTTATAGCTTAAAAAATTTCCAGAAAAAAGCATGTGTATCTTTTTCTTGTAACCATAACCGTTTTTGAGATATATTGATCTAAACATTTGTTACTAACAGCATCCTCTTTCTCACGGCATGTTAATGTTATCCAATTTTGATTACGACTTGGCATGTTTGTGAGTTTGTTTTTCAATGTTCAATGTCGGATTTTTTGTAGTGAGTTTTTATATTGAAAATAAAATTATTGAAATGAATGAAACCTATTTTTGCTAAACTGAAATCATCAAGAGCATCATCAAATTGTGTTATTTACTATAATATTGTTGCTTAGCCACATTCCGAAGAGTGAACTTTGGCTTACTCAAATAAACAAACAATATACTAACGTTTTGTTCCAAAACTACAGAGTAGATTTAGTTATGTATACTTTAAAATGTATTTTAATTTAATTTTGCATAAATTGTACATCCAACTTACGAGCACATAGTTTCATTGAACATATTATAATTCCCTAAGTGACAGTTTTACGTACAAGAATGTATGCAAACATGTTTTAATCACGGATTGTACATGAACGAATCGTTTGTTGTGTCGACGTTTTCATTTCGTTATTTATTTGAGTAAAACAAGTCTCCCACAATTGTCTCACGTCTAAAAGTAATAACTCTGTCGATCTCAATTTGTTCCGATGATTTCGTCGAAAGTTACAAGGATACAGAGATGTTTGCAATCAAATAACGAAGATTTTTAGGACCGAAAAATTTCTAGAACTTAGAAAATTCAAACATGGGTAGCTTATTTTCATTGTAAATGTTCGCGATATGAATACTTAATTGAAGCATTTATTGATACGAAAATAGCAAAAAACGCATGGCACTGTTAGCACTTCGCTAGCATCAAAGCCAAAAATATATCACACCTGCGAATTTTGTTTTGATCCCATGACTGCATTGGAAGTTATAGGAGTGCAACAAAAATTAGGGTAACCAGTTGCAAAAGTTTTCAGTTTTTTGAAAACGTAATATTTGTTGTTTATCATTACCGTTTAAAAATTTTACGATAAAATTGCTTAATAGATATATTTAAAAAAAATGCATAATCGTTAATAACTGGTCACCCTAATCTTGGCTTTGTAGCCACATTCCTTCTAAATAATGCCTATAAATAGTTCCTTTCATCATATGAAATTCGTTTAGATTTCATGATTGCACTGGAAATTATAGGCTTAAACTTTTTATTTTCCTGAGCCGATTTTCAAAACCCAAGACACCAAAGCTACTAAATATGGCTAAGAATAAGGTTCAGCTTCTGTGTGAATTTCTTGAAAATATAGTAATTGAATCCGAATTCATAGAGCATAAAAAAGTTTGTTTTGTCTGTAATTTTTCAAGATGGCACCACTGGCGCTGAGTTGCCCGCATTCCAAATCGCTTCTATCAAACCAGTCCTATTTAACACCAATATATTCTGTGAATTTCAACTGTATCTAATGTATCTCACAATATAATTCTTGAGTTATCGTGAACAGAAATTTTGGATGCTTAAAATATAGGTAAATTGGAGGAGGGACCGTTCTTGTCCGATGTGAAATTGAACAAAAATTGCATATATTGTATAAACAAAGCATAAGATTTTGATATCAGCTCGTTCTTGCTTTTGAAGACGGACATTTTTCAAGAAAGTCGATGGTTTGATGGTATTCATTTTGAAGCAGGGCTGCAGGGCTGCAAGCACGTTCTACAGCTTAACAATATCATTATGTCCTTTAAGTTTCGTAATCATTTGATAATCTGGTCAAAAGTTATAGCAATTCAAAAACTTTCAAATTTTCCCAATCTTATTTTAAGCGCCTAGCGCACACGTAGGGCTGAAGATTTCAAAAATATTGTCATATTTACATTAAGAAGACGGTTGAAATTCATTCCATAATCTTTGCCTTGCAAAAGTT
>OX376372.1:99407417-99510600 GCA_947369275.1 Nemotelus nigrinus | reverse complement strand
ATATATATATATATATATATATATATATATATATATATATATATATATATATATATATATATATATATATATATATATATATAATCAAAAAACTTCAGTGACTATTTCTCGGGAACGCGCCATTTGATTGAGCTGAAACTTTCAGGATACATTGATATAAATGCAGAATAGGTCCAGGTCTCACCAAATGTTCATTATCTTTAATTTAAGGCGAAGGCGGCTTTTAAGTGGTATTATTAATATACGTATTATTCCGTCCACAAATAATTTTTGCAAAAATTTAACTAACGAAATGAGTTTTGAACGTGTTTTAAATGTGAATCGGATAACATTTTGGAATTGTTTAGCCCCATGTGTGTGCTAGGTGCCGAAAAAGAGATCAGCAAAATTTGAAAATTTTGAAATTTGTGTTGCTTTTGATGAGCGTGCTAGCAGCCTTGTAGCTAGGGCAGGCGCTGAAAGGGAAAACCTTGAAATCATCAACTCTCCTGACGAACATCCTGACAACTTATATACAAATATATATATATATATATATATATATATATATATATATATATATATATATATATATATATATATAAATATATATATATATATATATATATATATATATATATATATATATATATATATATATATATATATATATATATATATATATATTAAAAATATATACATATTTAAAAATAAATGTATATGCTTTATATATATATATATATATATATATATACATATATATATATATATATATATATATATATATATATATATATATATATATATATATATATGTATTATGCTTTGTGTACATTGTCAAAGTTAATCATTTGTGACTTTATTCCAAATTTATCGCAGATCGAACAATTAGTGAAGGAATTATTTCGTAAAGGCAAATTTTTTTAGTTGTATCATCCTTCACGACATGAAGTAAAAAACTTAGTTTTAAATGCTCTAAGTTGAAATATTTGGGATCTTTCAAAGTCCATCGCGATTCAGTGCGTATGGTTTGCATCAAGGAGTTTATCAGATACTGAAACAAGATATTCACAAATTGAAAAAGAGCTTCTGGCAATAGTATTTGCTTGCACAAAATTTCATTATTTTATTTATGCAACTCATATTAATGTTTTCACCGATCACAAACCTATCTTAGATCTGGTCACCAAAGATCTATTGAAGCTAGCGATCTTGGAAAAACTGCTACTTCGCTCATTGAAATATGATTTAAATATAGCTTACTTACCGGCAGATAAATGCTCGTTGTAGATTTGCTGTCCAGGTATTTTAATAAATCTAATGAGGAATCAGAAATCCATGATATTGATTTGTTCGTGCATTCTTTAAATGTAAGTGATAGCCGTAAAGAAAAGTTCAAAAAAGAAACTGTCAGGGATCCAGAGTTGCAAGTTATTATTAGATATTTGAAAGACGGTTCGCCTGAAAAGAAGTTTAACGTTCCAGATAATGTTAAAAGTTTTTACAAGTTGAAAAATGATCTCACCTTAGATGAAGATGTAGTGTTTCTTCATGATAGAATTATTGTCCCCCGGACCATGCGTCAATAAGTTCTTTGGCAACTCTAGGATCTTCATCTGGGGATTGAGAAGACAAACAGTCGGGCCCGACTGTCATTTCTTGGCCAGGCCTGAATGAAACAATTGAAAATATGATAGCAAACTGTGAAATATGTCAAAAGTACAGAAGTTCTAACGCAAGAGAGCCCTTTATTCCTCACTCTGTCCCAAATATTCCATTTGATAATATCGGTATTGATATATGTGAATTATATCGAATACCTTACTTGATAATTAATGATTATTTTCCAAAACATATAGATATTTTGCTGCTTAGAAATAAAACTACAAGTGGAGTGATGACGAAATTAAAGCACGTATTCTCCTATCATGGAATTCCTAGAACTATCATAGCAAATAATATGCCATTCGGATCATATGAATTCAAAAATTTTTGCATGAGATTCGACATAGATATCGTCACTACAGGTCTTACCAACTCACAAGCAAATGGCTTGGCAGAAAAATCGGTGAGCATAGCCAAAAACTGAATTCGAAAAACAGTTGAATCCAATCGGGAATTATGGCTCAGTCTTTTAAAATATCGTAATACGCCAGTTTAAGGCTCGAATAAGTGCCCCGCTGAAATTTTATTAGGTAGAAAGCAAAAAACTTTAGTTCCAGGTCGTAAAAAATTATTTGAAAGCCATACCATAAAAATAATTGTCGAAATCAGAAATACTATAATCGAACCGCAAAATCTAGAAGGGAACTTTCTCCAAACCAACCAATCTGGGTGCAAGGTAACAAATTCTGGGAAAAAGGAAAGGTACTGGCAAGATATGAGTCACCGCGTTCGTATAGGGTCGAAAAAGAAGATGGAACAGTTTTTCGTTGAAATTCGTCAGTTTTGAGATCAAGACAATAAATTGGTTAAATTTCGAAGCAATAGCAAAATGCTGCACATTTGTGGCCATTGAATAAGAAAATATTTAGTGTACATAAGAATTCGTACAGAAATATCGCGTTAGAAAATGCAATGATAGCTGGCTTAGAAACAATGTAATAAGTCAGTACTTAAGGTCGTAAATGTTTGAACTAGTAGAAAACGTATCAGATAATCAGTTGTCGCTTGAGAGAATAATTACCTACGTATAGACAAAATATTGGATTTATACGAAATAAAGGAAATATGTACATAGTTATAAGTATAAGCAAAATTAATTTAAAGAGGGCAAGATGTAGTAGTTGGATACGATTAGATTTAGTACAATTGTAGTGTATTGGATAGAACCTGTTCAGCTATGCAATATGCATGCTCAGAGAACATGGTAAAATACCTGTGAGGGATTATAGTCAGTTATAAGTATGAAGTACATGAATAAAGTTGTTTTAAGCTGTTATACAGATAGAGTCCCTAACTTGGCACTCGAGAACTTGCCCAGAAAGGCGAAAGTATTGATTACTTTCATATTTAATGCTTGCATTAAATTACGCTACTATCCGAAAGTGTGGAAAAGATAAATTGTCCTCCCGATTAGAAAACCGGGTAAAACTTTGGGGTCTTTCAAAGATTTCCACCCAAGCAGTCTTCTGACTACGTTGGGTAAAGTAGTTGAGAAAATCCTTCTTTCCCGAATACAGTAATTTTTCGAATTCACGAAAGTCATACCTGATTTTCAAATTGGATTCAGATGGAAATACTCTACAGTCCACCAGCTACATAGAGTATCACAATATATTAAAAATTCTCTCAATACAAAAAAATCAGTGGGTCTCGTAACTCTTGACATTGAAAAGGCGTTTGACAGTGTTTGTCATCAAGGTCTTGCATATAAACTAATAGCGTTCGCATTCCCCTCTCACCTTATAAGAATCATTCAATCCTTCCTTTCAAATTGCACATTTGCTATAAAAGTGAACGCTTTTTCTGCGAAATTTTACAACGGGTACGACTGGTAACCCTTCCCCAATTAGCCGACATTTAAAGCATCGAAAATTTCTGTTCATGGGAACTCGCGACCCAATAATCAGATATAATTGAAAATTACAAAATGTATTGGTCTTAAGTAGGACAAGGTCTGATAGAAGCGATTTTGAAATTTGGGTGATTCTGTGCCAGTGGTGCCATCTTGAAAACTTATTAAGAAAAATAACTGCTTTTAGCCCTATAAATTCTGATTCAGTCACCAGATTTTGACGAAATTCACTCAGTAGCTGAGTCCTACTTTGAAACTGCCAGATACGGTAATTTTAGTGTTTTAAGTTTTAAAAATTCGATCAGGAAAACAAATTTCCTTGCTCTATAGCTTCAAGTGCAGTCATGGAATCATAACGAAATTGATATGGCAAACTGAACTTGATGTGGACAACACTCAGTAGAAATCTACTTGGAAAAAAATCAGAGGATTACCAGCTATGGTTTCTTTTGTATTTTTTGCCAGTCTTAAGTTAGCGATTTTATCACAAAATTTTCCAACTATAGTGATCTTGTAGTGAAAATAAACAAAAAATATTACGATCTAGAAAATTTGAAAACTTTTACGGGTTGTAACCCTAAATTTCTTTGTATCCTTATAACGTTCAATGAAGTCATCGAATCAATACGAAATTCGCAGAGTAAGTTGACTTCAGCGTGGGGTAAATGTGACATATTTTTGGCTTCGTTGCTAGCAAAGGGCTGACAGCACGAGACGTTTTTGTTATTTTTGTACGAATAAATGCTTACATAAACATTTGCAATGACCTAAAATAGGTCGTGAACTTTATCGCTGTTAATACACCCGACCTATGCCTTGGTTTTTGCGCGATTATTAATAATAAATGAACGTCAAATTTAAGCTCGCAACCCTTTCGTTAGAATCAAAATCATTTAAATAATCACGTTTGAGATAATTACAGGGTATGAGCTTAAATTGAACTAAATGACAGCTGTCACGAACAAACGAGGACTAAATTCGACCTGACCAAATTTTAGGTCAGGTCCATGTAAACACCTAAGGACTAAATTCACTTAGTCCGCGCTTTAAGTCAGGTCACATTTGGTCCAACCGCTGCAAACCCTACCAGTGTTTAAATTTTCTAAGGTCTGCGCATTTTGAGGTTCTGATGCGCTAGGGTTTTTTTTATTTTTGGCTCAGCCCTACTACTTGAAAATTGCCCCGTGAGCTTTAAGTCGAGATCGCTGAAAGCAAATTCTTGCGTTTAAGTTTAGCACAGGCACACGTTACTTATACACTCGTCCACAAATGACAGTCACACAATTTCCACATAACAGAAAATAGGATAAAGTCACCCAAATCCGGATTCTCGCCAATTATCAAAACACATGAAATTGTTTCTAAAGTTATCAAATTATTTCTGCGACAATTCGTTCTGAAATAATGCTTTAAATTTTCAAAATTCAGCTTTTGGGTCTCACTAATCATTTTGGCAGTTTAGTAGTTTTAACGTTGAAGTCTATTTTGAAGTCTACCAACCCTGCACATTTCATTTGCATCCGATGTCTGCATAGGGGAACAACAAAATTTAGGGCTACTACTGCTATGTAATGTAACAACAATAGCATTACCATTTGAAAGCTTAATAATAGCATAACTAAGCAAAAGAAACACAAAAAATATTTAAAAAAAGCTATAGTTCACCTGAACCGCTAGAAATACTAATGTTCGATGAACAATAGAAAAACCGTTCAGATTTTGAGTGCATATTCTACTATACGTGCTCCAACCTGTTTCAAGTGCAACACTTCTTTGATCTTAACAATGCATCTAAGCTCATAAACTGTGAAGGTTTTCAGGACTACAACTTCCATGTATTTCAAAATCAAGGACAGCCAAACACTGCAAAACTTTGAAAGCAGCATAACAACATAAACAACGAAAATGGTTAGTGCTTGTAATACTTTACCAGCACTGCACCTAAAAGCCACAATTGCCTCGCGTCAAAATCAAATAATTCTATCAATCTCGATTTTATCCGATAATTTTGTCGAAAGTTACAAGGATAGAAAGATGTTTCTACAATTTTAGTACTTCGAAAATTTAAACATTGGTAACTTATTTTCATTGTAAATGCTCGCAATATGAATACTTAACGTAAACATTGATTGATACGCAAATATCAAAAATGTCTCGTACTGGCAGCCCTTCCATAGCATCAAAACCAAAAATTATATCACATCTGCCCCTCCAAATTTAATTTTAATCCGATTACTGCATTGGAAGTTATAGGAGTACAAAGAAATTTACCAGTCGCAAAAGTTTTCAAAAACACGAAAACTTCATATTTAATGTTTATTGTCACTACAAGATCATTACTGTTTGAAAACTTTACGGTAAAATCGCTTAATAAAGATTTTGCAAATAAACACAAAACCAACAATAGCAGGCAATCCTATCATGATTTTTTAACCAGATTCCTTCTGAATAATGCCTAAATTAAGTTCTATTTACCATGTAAACTGTAAGTTATAGGGCAAAAAGCTTTATTTTCCTGGGCGATTTTTCAAAACACAAGACACCAAAATTATCATAGCTGGCAGTTTCAACCGAATTTTCAACCAAATTTTTGCTTCATCTACGGTATGAATTTCATGCAAATCTGCTTTCGAAATCAGAATTAATGAGGCTAAAAGCAGTTTTTTATTTTTGTAATTTTTCAATATGGCACCACTGAAACAGAGTTGCTCGCATTCCAAAACCGCTTCTATCAGACCTGGTCCTATTTAATTCCAATACATTCTGCGAATTTCAACTGTATGTGATTATTCGGTCGTGAGCTCTCGTGAACAGAAGTGTTTGATCCTTAAAATATAGGTTAATTGGAGGAGGGCTACCATTCTTGTCCGATGTGAAATTTCAAAAATTTTGTTTTGGTCGTACAAACAGCATAGTATTTCTATATAAGTAGGTTTTCACTGTACAAGACGAAAATTTTTTAGGAGAGTCGATTGTTTGAAATATTTCACTTTCAACGCGTACCGTAGCTGCAGGGTGTTATGGACGTTCATGAAAAACTACACGAGTCTACAACGTAGTTATATCAATATGTACTGTAATATGTAACACAGTGAGGCCGGTTGACGAGGTCTGGATGGAGATGAGGACAGCAATCAAAGCCGCTGCAGAACAAGTGGTTGGGTATGAAGCTCGGCGCAAAAGAAACAACTGGTTTGACAACAAATGCCAGGATGTGCTGAAAAAGAAAAATCAGGCATATAAACAGTTCCTTGAAAGGAACACCAGGACAAAGAAAGAAAAATATGAAAACCTCTGACAAGTAGCAAATAAGATCATTAAATGTAAGAAACGAAAATATTATGACGAGCAATTAAAGAGCATTGATGAAATCTGGCGAGCAGTAAAACTAGGCAAGCTTACAAGGTAGTTAAATGTTTAAGACGCGGATACTAGGCCAACACGACACTCTGCAAAGACAAAATCGGCAATATCATCACCGAAGATAGCCAGATTAAGGAGAGGTGGGCCTGCTATTTCAAAGAACTCCTTAATCCTGCACATGGCTCAATAATATCAGAGCCGATAGACGTCTCTGACGAAGTCCCAATCACACCCCCAACGCTGGAAGAAGTAAATGCTGCCAGAAAAAGCCAGAAAAACAATAAAGCGCCGGGCATTGACGAGATTCCGGTTGAGCCAATCAAATACGGAGGAAGCTGCCATATAAAAGCCATCCACAAATTGATCCAGCACATCTGGGGTCAAGAAAAACTACCGCAAGAGTGGAGCAAATCCATCATTTGCCCTATCCACAAAAAAGGAGACAAACTTCGGTGCAAAAACTACAGAGACATATCGCTACTTTGTAGATCCTAGAAGATGCTGACGAAAATACTAAAAAAATAAAATAAATGTACACGCCGAAAAGGTCTTTGGGGAGTACCAAGGAGGCTTTAGGTCTGGTGGATCAACTACGGATCAGTTCTTCACAGTCAAACAAGTGCTCGAAAAATACTGGGAATTTAACATCGACGTCCACCAGATTTGGGAACCGAATGTTGGACTAAAGCAAGGCAATAGGTTGGCTCCTCTGCTGTTCAACCTAGCATTAGAGTACGTGATAAGGAAGATTCCTGTCAATACAGGGGGTACGTTTCTTTATAAGTCGAACCACTAAGTGGTCTACGTGGATGGCATTAAAATCTTGTCACGTTCCTTCACATCCGCCAAGGAACTCCTGTTGAAACTTGACCAGGAAGCCAAAAAAGTAGGCCTGAAGATCAATCAGACGAAAAAAAAAATCAAGGCGCAAACAAGAAAAATGTTCGAAGAACAGTAGAAGAATCGTGCAGGTTTTGAGTGCATATTCCACCACATGTGCTGCTTATTACGGCCAAACTGTTTCAAATGCCAC
Source organism: Nemotelus nigrinus (assembly GCA_947369275.1). Lineage (NCBI taxonomy): Eukaryota > Metazoa > Arthropoda > Insecta > Diptera > Stratiomyidae > Nemotelus > Nemotelus nigrinus. The sequence continues at coordinate 99,502,708 of OX376372.1, read as the reverse complement.
GTTTTACTTTCGTCTTAAGAATGCATTATAACTCATACGGTGCAAGGTTTCAGATATTACCACTGGCATGAATTTCAACGTTTATGAGAGCAAAACACGGGTTAATTATATTCGTTATCAGTTGCTTATTTCACATAATTTTGAAAGCAGCATCTCATATAACATCAATGAAGAAAATGCTCAGTGCCTGCAGCACTGTAACTGAAGTTGGTGTTTGGGGCTGCGATCCGAAAAATTTGCAGAACTTTGCGAATTGTAACATCGGTTATTTATTTTCATTGTAAATGTTTCCGGTATGTATACTAACTGTAAGCATTTATTGATACAAAAGTAGCACAACCGACCCGTGCTGGCAACCTTTCGCCAGTATCAAAGCCAAGAATATATCAAATCTGCTTCACGTTGTTTCATTACATTCGAAGTTATAGGAGTATAAAGAAATTTAGGGTTACCTGCAGCGAGTTTTTTCAAATGATCGAAAGCTTAATATTTGCTGTTTATTGTCACTACAATATCATTACCATTTGAAAATTCTACGATAAAACCGCTTAATAAAGATATTGCAATTAAACACAAAACCAACAATAGCTGGCAACCCTATCGTGTCTTTTCAACCAAATTTGGCCTGAATAATGCTTATGACAGGTTTCATTAATTGTATGAAATTCGTATTGATTTCATGACTGCACTGGAAGTTATAGTGGAAAAAGTTTTATTTTCCTGAGCGAATTTTCAAAACCAAAGACACAAAAATTACCATAGCTGGTAGCACCAATCAAATTTTTCAACCAAATTTCCACCAAACAGAGATTAGAAATAGGTTTAGCTTCTATGTCAATTTCATAAAAATCTGGTAACTTATTCACATTTCATAGGGCAAAAAGCAGTTTTTTTTCTTTGTAATTTTTCAAGATGGCACCACTGGCACAGAGTTGCCCACAATTCAAAATCGCTTCTATCAAATCTGGTCTTACTTAAGTCCAATGCATTCTGTAAATTTTAGCTGTATCTGATTATTGGTTCGTGAGTTTCCGTGAACAGAAGTTTTTGATGCTAAAAATATAGGTTAACTGGGAGAGGGTTACCGTTCTTGTCCGACATGAAATTTCCAAAGTTTTATTTTGAACGTGTAGATAAAACATAAGATTTATATACAGATTGGTTTTATTGTAAGAAACGGACATTTTTTTGAATATTCGATGGTTTGAATGTTTTCACTTCCAAATTTTTTTTTTCAAAATGGAGACACCAAAATTATCATAGCTGGCAGCTCCAACCGAATTTTTCGACCAAATTTCTATTAAACGTGGCTTAAAGTAAGGTCCAGCAATTGTGTAAGTTTCGTCAAAATCGAACGATCCAATCAGAATTTATAGGGCTAAAAACAGTTATCTTTTTAGTAGTTTTTCAAGATGGCACCACTGCCACAGAATCGCCCGCATTTCAAAATCACTTCTATCAGACCTGGTCCTATTTAAGGTCAATACATGCTGGGAATTTCAAATAATTCTGCCCATCGGATCGTGAGTTTCCGTGAACAGAAGTTTTTGATGCTAAAAATATAGGTAAATTGGGCAAGGGTTACCAGGCGTGCCCGTTATACCATATCTTTTTTTTTTTTTTGGTTATGTAAACAAAGCACAAGATTTAAATATGAGTGGCTTTTTTTTTGAAGAAACGGCATTTTTTCAAGAGAGACGATGATTTGGAGGTTTTCTTTTTCAGTACCTGCCCTAGCTACAGGGTTGCCAGCACGCTCATTAAAAGCCACACAAATCTACAACTAAATAATATCAATATGTCCTGAAAATTTGGTAATGATTGAATAGCTCTGTCAAAAGTTATCGAAATTTAAAAATTTTCAAATTTTCCCGTCCTCTTTTTAGGCACCCAGCGCACACATAGGGTTAAAAAATTCCAAAGCATTATCCGATTCATATGTAAAACACGTTAGAAATTTATTTTATTAACTTTATTTTTGCGAAAATCATTTGTGCACGAAATAATAGGTATATTAAAAATATCACTTAAATGCCCGCCGGCGCGAAAAGGTTTACAATAACTGACATTTAAAGAGACCTGGACCTATTCTGCATATACACCAATGTATCCTGAAAGTTTCAGCTCAATCGAATGGCGCGTTCCCGAGATTATCTCACTGAAATTTTTTGTACATATATATATATATATATAGAAATATGAATTTTTGGCCGAATCGATTTTAATACTAATGTTCTTCGAACATTAGTAAAAAGACCTCCATTAGACGAAATATAATTCTGGACGAATACTTAGGCTCTACATTGACAACGAAAGGCAGCGAAACTTTTTCTGAAATTAAACGGAGAATACAGCTCGCTAATAAAACTTTCTACTCCGTTCTGGCCCTACTGAAGACCAGCTGCATATACAGGAAGACAAAGCTCCAAGTCTACAAATCAATAATCAGACCTGTGTTGTGCTACGGATGTGAAACTTGGACCCTTACCCCAGCATCCGCTAATATGTTGAACGCCTTCGAAAGACGGGTCCACAGGCGTATAATTGGAGCTAAACAAAAGTATGGCCAATGGCGGATAAGGTACAACCACGAGTTGGACGAGGTTTTTGACGAGCCAGAGGTTGCTACAATAATCAAACTGCGGAATGGGCTGGTCACGTGCAACAAATGGACGAGCATTGAGTACCTAAGAAGGTATTCGACGAAAAGGCCGAGGGTCGAAGACCAGTGGGAAAACCCAGAAAACGCTTGTCTGACTCTGTAGACGAAGACTGCGCAAAGCTGCTCGATTTTCGAAATTGGAGGACGTGGTCATTGGACCAAGACAACTGGAGGCGTCACCTGCGAGAAGTCAAGGTCCAAGAGGGGCTGTAGTGTTACGACGACGACGACTGTAAGTCTCATATTAATCTGATAATCTTGTCAAAAGTGATGGCAATTCAAAAATTTTCAAATTTTCCCAATCTCATTGTAGGCGCCTAGCGCAAACATAGGGTTAAAACTCTCAAAAATATTATGCAAAAGCTATTATACAAAAGCTATTTTTTGATATAATTGAAGGTATATTCAAAATATCAATGAAATGGTCGCCGGCGCCAATATGTTAAAGATTATTAATTTTTGTGAGATCTGTCACTATTCTGTATGTTCACCAATGTATCTTGAAAACTTCAGTTCAATCGGATGGCGTGTTCCTGAGAGTTTTTTACTGATATTTATTTTATAATAACTACATACATATAGAAACATGAATTTGTCGCCAAAGTGATTTTAATACTTATGTTCTTTGAACATTAGTAAAAAAACCCCTAGTACATTAGATCCGCTAGAAAAACTAAAATTCGAAGAGCAGTGGAGGATTTCAGCAGATTTTGATTGTATACTAGCTACCTTTCCTCTTTTTCTCCCTAGTGTAGATGTCAAAAAAAATCTGCTAACCAAATCCCTGGGTAACATATCACCACGGGGTATGTGAGGTTTGACTCAGTAAAAAAAAGGACCATCTACAAGCCCACGGAGTTCCGAGTCGGGACCCGCCTAAGCACTGCTTCGACCCAGTTGTGCTGACTCACCCATTGGTAACCACGGACTTATGGGACTACCACAGCTTATGGGTCGGCAGCGCAACCCTCCTCCCACTTTATACGCAGCACTTTCTTACCGTACGTTGAGACTGCGCGCCAGTTCTCCTCGTTTCGCAGCATTGCATCCACGATCGTCTCAGGTGCTACCAGGGCGATTGTGGACTCAATGTTGCGCCTCAAACTTACGAAGCCACTGCACACAAAGAATGTGTGCTGAGCATCATCGAGCTCATTCACACAGTACCAGCAGTACGGTGTGACCACCTTACCCAATCTGTTCAGGTATTTCCTGAAGTAACCGTGCCCTGTCAAAAATTGATAAAGGTAAAAGTTTACCTCTCCGTGGCTCCGATTAAGCCAAAGCTACAATTAGCTTAGCCGTCCAGCGTTCTTTAGCACTTTCACACCAACGTTGTTGCTAAAGTTAGAGGGTCAGTGTACGCGCGTGCGTCAAAGCTTCAGTTCTGTCTAGCTCTGAGTGAAAGACGTACCCTTCCTTGCATCCTCGCGCTAGCAGATCGATCGGGATTAGTCCCGATACAACCATCACAGCCTCTTCGCTGTGATGGCTGCGCTTCGTCAGCATGACAATCTCTGTCTTTGAGACTTATACACCCTAAGAGTTATAAACCCTAAGTAAAAAACGATCCTAAGACAGTTTAATTTCGATAGCTTCATTGAAAGTTACAGCGATAAAAAGGTGTTTGGGGTTTCCTTGCGAAAAATGTCCAGACCGTCGAAAATTTAAATAATTAATGCAAACATTTATTAGATTTTTGCTACAACCAAAACCGAAAATCACGTTACAGTCAACCTTCTCTGTGAATTTCGTATTGATCAGATCACTGTATTGGAAGTTAAAGGGATACAAAGCAATTTAGGGCTACCATTCGCAAAAGTTTTCAAATTTTCTTGATCTTAATATTTGTTGTTTTTTTTCACTACAAGATCACTACGATTGAAAATTCTATGATAAAATTGCTTGCTAGATATATAAAAGCTGAATTTGCTATTTCAATTTCGCTTTATTTCCATGACTGTCCTGGAAGCTATTGGACAAAGAGCTTCATTTTCCTCAGTGAATTTTCAAAATTTAGGACACCAAAATGACCATACCTGGCTGCTCAAACCGTATTTTTCAACCAAATTTCTACCAAACTTGGCTTAGAAGAAGGTTCAGTCACTGTGTGAATCTAATTAAAATTAAATGACTGAATCAGAATTCATAGAGCCAAAAGCAGTTATTTTTCTAAGTGATGTTTCAGAATGGCAACACTGGCACGGAATTGCCCGCGTTTCAAAATCACTTCTATCAGATCTGGTCCTTTTTAAGATCAAAACATTCTGTAAATTTCAACTGTATCTGATCGGGTCGTGAGTTTCCGTGAACAGAAATTTTTGATGGTAAAAATATAAGTTAATTGGGGAAAGGCTACCATTCTTGCCCGTTGGAAAATTTCAAATCTTTACTTTGGCTATGTAGACAAGACATATGGTTGATATATGAGTTGCGTTTTTTTCCAAAAAGCGACAATTTTTCAAGAGAATCGATGTTTTGAAGGTTTTCACTTTCAGCGCCTGCTCTAGCTACAGATTTGTCAGTGCGCTAAATCAGAGCAACACAAATTTACAACTTAATAGTACTAATATGTCTTGAAAGTTGCATAATAGGTGCGTTTTTTTTGCAACCTAGCAGAGCAGGTTAACGTAGGGTTGCAAAAAAACGATCCAGAGCAGAAAATCGCATTGTTCGAAAATGTTGTTGCATTCGCTGAGCTTTTGCTTAGATTGGTTGTTAAATTAGAATAATCCATATAAAAAACCTGAATGAAATCTTATATAGATTTTAATCGAAATCAGACATGAAACTTGCATATGAAACAATCTACAATGTAAAGTGCATCGAAACACTCAAAAACTGTCTACACACTACAAGATTTGATGTAAATTAATTGAAAATTGCAGAGTGCTGTGCAAATTCTTTCAATTCAAACTGCCGGTTTCACAATAATCAACAGCAAGGGTACGAACCGTTTAGAACAATCTTACTGATATCAGCACACTCTACATGTAAGCCCATAAACTACCATTGCTTAACATTTTTTGATTCAGTGGCGCCACAAGTGCAGGATTTTTGTTGTTTTATTCAATATGCTTAACAAAATTTGATTTGCTCGGGTGTGCAAAAAAACGCACCTATTGATTTGATAGCTCTGTTAAAAGTTATCGAAATTTGAAAATTTTCAAATTTTTCCGATCTTTTTTTTTGGCACCTAGCGCACACATCGGGTTCAAAAATTCCAAAACATTATCCGATTCACATTTAGAACAGTTGTACAAAAGCATCAAATAATTTGAAACTTAAACTGTTATATTCTGAATTGGGAAAGATGCTTAACGGTGGAATTGAACACACTTATTAATATAATCAGATTTACCTTAATTATTATATCCGGTTTTTGAAGTTTCAATTCGGCCACTTGCATTGTAACTCTGGACCGACTCAGACGTAGTCTCCCCGCGCCACGTTTTATTATTAATAGATTAATAGATAGTATTAATAGCTCTTATTACTGTTAAATAAAGTGATACTTTAAAAGGGTGCCAGTCGGTGTTTGCTTCCAAAAACGTACATATACAACAGTGACGACGAGAATGGGATTGATGCAAATGGATTTCTAACAGGTAAATTGTGGAAAGGCAACCGCGCCGGGAGACATACATTTAGGCTATCTCACGGGCGAGCTCGCAGAATTGTGTTATTTACAGCAGGGACAAAACAGGTTAATTATTCCAGGGACAGTGCGCATAGTGCGATGACAGTGCATTCCACCTTCACCGTCGACCCATACACGCCGCAGCTCAAATGGAGTAGATGGGTGAAAAGACTCGAAGTGGCATTTAAAGTATTTAACGTCCCCAATACGCATAAAGTGCCCTATTTGCTACATTACATGGGGGTCGAAGCCTATGATACGATATGTGATAAGCTGGCACCAGAACTTCCTGAAGATAAGGCTTACGAGTACATAGTTAAGGTTGTGGAAAATTTTTATAATCCAGCACCACTAGAAATTGCGGAAACATTTCGGTTTCACTCACGCAAGCAGCAGGAGGGAGGGACAGTGCAGGAATAGTTGCATGCATTGCAGAAGTTGTAATTTCGGTGGGTTTCTACAGCGAGCGCTGAGAAACCAATTTGCTTACGGGCTGCGTTCTCAACGAATCCAGGGTCGGTTGCTGGAGACACGTGGCTTCGATTTAGATAGGGCAGTAGAAGTGTCTACGGGAATGGAACTTTCTGAGAAAGATGCCGAGCAGTTGCATCAAAGAGAATTGGTTAATAAAGTATATACAAAATTAAAAGTACCAGGTAATCAGAAATTTATTAATAAGAATAGAAATACAAAGTCAAGTAACGCTTTTAATAAGAACTCTTGTTTTAGGTGTGGTAGTTCGAAACATTTCGCAAATGCCTGTAACAAAATTAATGCGATTTGTAATAATTGTAGACGAAAGGGACACCTCCAAAAGGTTTGTTTGAAAGTGACGCGAGATCGGCAAACAAATTTTACCGTGCAACAGAACGCTGTGGAAGATATCATGTAGATATCCGAAGACAGGGTGAAGCGGCAACGTGAGCGGTTTCAGGCTACTCTCCATATTAACGAACGAATAGTTAGGATGGAAGTTGGCACAATTTGAGGCATTATTTCCGAATTTAAAACTGAAGTCATCTGACATTAAATTGCGTTCGTATGGTGGCGAACATTTAAAGGTGATAGGTGTATGTTGCGTTCACGTAGTTTTCAATAACAAAAGTGCAGAGTTAGATTTATATGTAGTAGATAATGACAATACACCATTATTAGGTAGGGAGTGAATACGAGTGCTGGGAATAAGTTTATTAGAAGGAAAAATCAATGTAGTGCAGGTGAAATCACCACTTTCCTGTTTGTTAAATGAGTTTAAAGAAATGTTTGAAGAAGATATTGGGAAAGTTCAAGGTATACAAGCTTCTCTGTCTCCAAAGCCAGGCAGCGTACCCATTTTTCGAAAAGCCCGACCAATACCATTTGCTATTAAAACTAAAGTAGAAGATGAAATTGCGAACTTAGTGGAACAAAGAATATGGGAATCAGTAGATCACTCCAAATGGGCAATACCAATAGTTCCAGTGATGAAAGCATCAGGTAGCGTACGTTTGTGTGGGGATTTTAAAAGTACGGTAAACCCATGCATACATGTGGATGAGTACCCACTGCCAACGATTGAGGAGTTGTTTGCAAATATGGCAGGAGGGGAAAAATTTACTAAAATCGACGTAATCAAAGCTTATTTACATCTCGAAGTTAGAGAAGAGATGCGCCATATATTAACTTTGTCTACACACAGGGGGCTGTATAGACCAAGTCGTTTAATGTTTGGTTTAGCAAATGCTCCAGCTATTTGGCAACGTACGATGGAAATTATTTTGCAAGGTATTCCGAGCATCTCTGTTTTTCTCGAAGATATCAAAATAACAGGTAGAAATGATGCAGATCATTTACATAATTTAAGATTAGTGCTAGAAAGATTAAAGAGACATGGTATAAAAATCAACAAAGAGAAAAGTGTATTTTTAAGGGAAGATATTGAATAATGCGGGCATAAAACTAATAAATGGGGAATTCATAAAGTTAAGGAAAAAGTACAAGCTATTCGGGATGCTTTCATAGGATTAGCCAACTACTATGGCAGGTTTATAAAAAATTTGAGTACGCTACTTCATCCCTTAAATATATTGCTATGTAAGAATGAAACATTTGTTTGGGATGGGAAGTGTGAAATGGCATTTCGAGCAGTGAAACAACAAATGCTGAGCAACACTTTCCTAATTCACTTTGACCCGAAGGTACCACTTTGTTTAGCTACAGATGCTTCGCCTTTTGGAGTCGGAACTGTCTTAAGTCATAAATATGCAGATGGTTCTGAAAGGCCTATACTATTTGCATCGCAAACTTTGAACGAAACCCAGAAAAAATATTCACAGATCACAGAAAAATATTCAAGCCATAATTTTCGGCTTTAAGAAATTTCATCAATATTTATATGGCAATCACTTCATTTTATATGTAGACCATGCACCTTTGGTTCAAATTTTGAACCCCCGAAAATCATTACCAACATTAAGTGCTACTAGAATGCAGCTTTATGCATTATTTTTGAAAGGCTTTGACTACGAAATAAAGTTCAAAAAATCAAATTTACATGCAAGCGCAGATGCAATGTCAAGATTACAGGCTCGTTTTGAGAGATCGGAAAAATGGGATGAAGCTGACATTTTTGAAATTAAACAAGTTTATTCACTACCAATTACATTGGAGCTATTAGTGCAAGAAACAACGAAAGATAGGAGTTTGCGGGTGCTACTTGAAGGTTTAAAAACGGGCAGAAGTGTCGAGAAGGAATATCGGTTTGGAGTAGATCAGTCTGAATTTAATTTGCAAAGTGGCTGTATTTTTAGGGGGCAAAGAGTTTTAATTCCAATGCAATTGCAAAATAATATTCTAAAAGAATTACATGAAGCACATTTCGGCATGGTAAAAATGAAGGGCTTAGCGAGGAGTTATTATTGGTGGAAAAATATAGATATCGATGTAGAAAATTTGGTTAAAAATTGTTTTGTATGCAACAAATTGGCTAAAAATTTGCCACTGGACAATGGACACTACTGGGAACCAGCTGGTAAACCTTTTGATCGAGTATATGTAGATTTTATGGGACCATTTAATGGCGGGTATTATTTTATTCTGGTGGATGCGTATTCACATTGGCCTGAAGTGCATTTCATGAAAAATATTTCAAGCGAAGAAACAATAGGGGTTAGTAGACTTCCAAAAGTATTAGTTTCGGATAATGGCCTGCAATTTACATCACATTAATTTCAACTGTTCCTCAAATTAAATGGCATAAGGCACAAAACTTCAGCGCCCTACCATCCCACAACAAATGGTTTGGCGGAAAGATTTGTTCAAACTATGAAAAAAGGGCTGAAAGCTATGCAATTGGAAGAGAAGCCAAAAGATATCGCTCTAAGTCAACTATTACTTCAATATAGGAAGATGCCACATGCAGATACGGGGATTTCTCCTTCTAAGTTAATGTTAAACCGAGAAATACGATCAAGACTAGATTTAATAAAACCCAAAATAGAAAAGAAACAAGTAGATCCTCGATATCAAGAGAAGCTAATAGCTAAAATACTGGAGGAAGGTGCACGAGTAGCGGCAAGAAACTACCAAGAAGAGAAATGGAGATTCGGTACGGTAACTGAAAAGCTTGGTAAGCTTCATTATAGGGTAAAATTAGATGACGGTAAAGAATGGGGTAGGCCTTGATCAGCTTCGTTTAATAGGAATGAGTACCCCCGACGATCTACCACGACTAGACTTTGAACTTCCTTTACAGACGACGCAAAATACGCAATTTGACAAGAACACAGCACCTTCAATAGTCCCAAGCGGAAAATTAAGAGTGGACGCTAATCAGACACGTGAAAGCAAAAGGGAACCGTTAGTTAAGCAGTCGGATAATCCTCCACACATAAATGTATCAAATGATGATTCATGCAGGCCGTTGCAAAATTATGGTAATGACGCAAACACTGGCGGTGTCCCAGAAGTACGTCGATCATCAAGAATTAGGAAACAACCAGATCGACTTAATTATTAATCTTCCTTGAAAATAACTTATGAAGTTCAATGTTGGTTTAATTAAATGATGTGAATTTGCAAATCACTATGAAATAGAATTATGATCAAAATTATGTACTAAATTATTGGAATAAAATGGCAAGAGGAGAGATGTTATATTCTGAATTGGGAAAGATGCTTAACGGTGGAATTGAACACACTTATTATGATAATCAGATTTGCCTTAATTATTATATCCGGTTTTTGAAGTTTCAATTCGGCCACTTGCATTGTAACTCTGGACCGACTCGGACGTAGTCTCCCCGCGCCATGTTTAAGTATTAATAGATTAATAGATAGTATTAACAGCTCTTATTACTGTTAAATAAAGTGATACTTTAAAAGGGTGCCAGTCGGTGTTTGCTTCCAAAAACGTACATATACAACATAAACCTTATTCCACATTGAATTTTTAAGCATATCATCGCTGTGAAATCAAACCGGCATATCTGCAAAATACACATTCTTCACTAGCGCGCTTTAAAGCTTTCGCATGTGGGCTATTTCCACGTGAATGCAAAGCGGCAAAACACCATTAGACGGGTTTTTATTCAACTTTACGATTTGCCGGTGCGACATAAAAATAGAGGGGAAAATAAGGAACTTTTTGATACCAAAAACTCAAAAACTCAATTTTTGCAGATATGCCGGTTTGATTTCACAGCGACGATATATCGATATAAAGCGATATGGTGGGTAATATAGATACTGTTCTTATGCTTAAAACCGAATCCAGAAATCATTAGATTTTCCTGTACCACTCCAATTGCTTAATATACACTATTGAAATTCGTAGAATTCCTTCTTAATAACATTACATTTGAACAACTTCAAAATTCACTCACAAAATCGCAGTTTACATGAAACTTTATGACCAAATTTATAAAAACTCCAAAATAACCGTGAAAATGAAAAATTTCGTTAGAATCACGTCGTCAAACTGGAATTCCGTATACTTTCAATTACGAAATTCCATAATAAATGCCATCTATAGACTGATATTCGGAATTTTGAAATTGAATGAAATTATGAAATATGATGAAAAATGAAATATGTTCTATTAAAATTTACTCAGCAGAATCGCCAACAGATACATAGATATATGTTTTAAGTAAAAAAGCTCGAAATTTTAGCTTGCCGCTGTCTGCTCTCCATACTTTTAACTACCGCTCTATCTGTTATTTTTTCTCTCTATCTGATATGTGGTGGAAACAAGCTGAGTCACATCTGCTCAATCGATAGCTTTGCTGAAAATTTTAATCGCTTCCTTTGCATTAATATTTTGTCTTTTTTCTTCTATTATTATTTGGACTTCCGAATCATTTTCTTCCCAAATTTCTAATAGATATGCATCCTCTACTGGGACATCAGTGTTCCATTCCAGTAGATATAAAACGCCGGTTGTGGACATAAAAAATGAGGAGGAGGAGGAGGAGGATGACGTCATGCGCAGGGTCATGCGTGACATCACGTACAACGTCTCTGAATGAAAAAGACAAAATAATATTCTTAGGGGACTTCAATCGTCCCAGCTTATGTTTTATCTCGGATGAAAACGACGTATTTCTTCTCCCTGTTAACCTCTCAGATTCCAATGACTTCAACCTTACGAGTACTTTTTATGGCAACGATTTGCAGCAAGTCTCTCCAACTCCCAACCAAAACGGTCATTGGTTGGATCTTGTATTTACAAACGCCTATGACGAAGTAGTGGTAAGTCCAACTAATGATGCAGAGCATCTTTTTTCAAATAGTTTACACCACACTGCACTATCAGTTGAACTTCCCACTTCTGATTCCATTTATTTCAGAGCGTACAATAATTTAATTGTAAATGACTTTCTTAATGCTAATTATGAAAGCATTCACGATCACCTTGACTCTTTAGATTGGACGAATTCTCTTTCAATATTAGATCTTGAGGAAGCCATTTCCACTTTTTATAACAAAATATTTGACGCCATTGAAAGATATGTATCTAAGATAAAAAAACTCTAGCGCACCTGAACCGCTAGAAAACTAATTTTCGAAGAAATTGTCTTTGAGTGATAAAAAAGTGTGGAAAGACGTAATACACTGTTTTTTAGAATCATATCAATCATTCCTTATCCAAAGCAACAAAACTCAACTATAACACATATAATTCAGTGCTGGCAACACTTTCTGAATGAAGCAGCAATAAGTTTACCATAACAAGCTCATACTCAAATCAACGTAACCTTTGAATTTCGTTCTCTTCGCAGGAATCATATCAACCATTCCTTATCCAAAGCAACAAAACTCAACTATAACACAAATAATTCAGTGCGGGCAACACTTTCCGAACGAAGCAGCAATAAGTTTACCATAACAAGCTCATACTCAAATCAACGTATGCTTTGAATTTCGTTCGAAGGTTTCAGCGGTTGTTTGAGGCTGCCATCCGAAAAATGTTCAAAACTCGAAAAATTTAAAAAAGAATTCCTTATTTTTTATTGCAAATGCTTTGCATATGAGAACGTTGTTTGAAGCATCTGTTGGTGCAATATTTACGGAAATGGCTAATGCTGGTTAGCCTGTATCAACAGCAAAGCATAATACATAACAATTCTGCTTCACGCTAAGTTAAACCCAACCAGTAAATTTCGTTTCGATTGAATCACTGCGCTGGAAGTTATACGGGTGAAAAAAATTTTAGGGTTACCACCCTCAAAATTTATCAAATTTTCAAAGCGTTAATATTTGTTGTTAATTTTCATTGCAGGATCATTTCCATTTGGAAATCTAATGACATAATCGCTCAGTAAAGAAATTTAACAAAATTACAAAAATGGTCATAGCTGGCAGCTCTTTCATGATTTTGGTACGAAATTTCTATGACATTTGGTTTACATTAAAGTCCATTTGCTGCGTGAACTTCGTTTTGATTTTTACACTGGACCGGAAGTTATAGGGAAATAAGCTTTATTTTGCTGAGCAAATTTGCAAGTTTTAGGAGACAAAAATCACCATAGCTGGCAACTCTATTCTAATTTTTCAGCCAAATTTTCAGCAAACGTTACATAAAATAAGATTCAAGTATTGGATGAATCTTGTCAAAATCTGATGGCTGAATCGGAAGTAATAGGCCAAAAACCGGTTTTTTTTCTGGGTGATTTTTCAAGATGGTACCACTGGCACAGGGTTGCCCGCATTTCAAAATCACTTCTATCAGACTTGGTCCTAGCTAATACCAACATGTCCTGTAAATTTCATTATGATCGGATAATCCGGTCGTCAGTTCTCGTGAACAGAACTTTCGAGTGCTGAAAATAGAGGTAATTTGGTGATGGGTTGCCGTTCTTGTGCAAATCGGAATTTTGAACATTTTAATGTGATATGATGGATAAAGGTTGGAATTTATCAGTGATCTGATTTTTTTGTCAAATATCAAAAAATTTTCAGGAAGGTCAATGATTTGAAGGTTTTTTATTCAGGAGCCTGCCGTAGCTACAGGGTTACCCGCACTGTCCTAAAAATCCACGTGTGCTAAATTTTAGTCAACATTAATACGCTCTGCAAATTTCACGATGATCCATTGTTTTTCTTACAAGTAATGACAAATCAAAATTTGAAAAAAAATCTTTGCCTACTTTTAGGCACCCTGCACCCACACACGACTCACAATTTCCAATTTTTTATCATAAACAAGCTAAGAACATAATTACTTTTTATTCCCAATACTTTTCTTTAGCAAAACTTTTCACTGCTTGGAAATATAGGAGTACATCAAAATTCACTAAAACGCTCGCCGCCGCCAAAAAGTTTAGAATATCTGAATTTGAGAAAGTTGTGGACCTACCTACTATATACATCTACGTTCTCCGAAAATTTCAGCTCAATCGAATCGGCCACTCCAGAGATTATCTCCCTTAATCATTTTGCTGATATATATATATATATATATATATATATATATATATATATATATATATATATATATATATATATATATATATATATATATATATTTATATATATATATATATATATATATATATATATATATATATATATATATATATATATATATAAAAATATGAATTTTCGGCGAAACGAGTTTAATACTATTGTTCTTCGAACATTAGTAAAAAAACTCTAGCGCACCTGAACCGCTAGAAACACTAATGTTCGAAGAACAGTAGAAGAATCGTGCATATTCCAATACATGAGCTGCTTATAACGGCCAAACTGTTTCAAATGCCACGTTTTACTTTGGTCTCAAGAATGCATTGTAACTCATATGGTAGAAGGTTTCAGATATTACCACTGGTATGGGTTTCAAAGTTTATGAAAGAAAAACACTTGTTAATTATATTCGTTATCAGTTGCTTATTTCACCAAACTTTGAAAGCAGCATCTCATATAACATCAATGAAGAAAATGCTCAGTGCCTGCAGCACTGTAACTGAAGTTGGTGTTTGGGGCTGCGATCCGAAAAATTTGCAGAACTTAGGGAATCGAAACATCGGTTATTTATTTTCATTGTAAATGTTTCCGGTATGAATACTAACTGTAAGCATTTATTGATACAAAAGTAGCACAGCCGACTCGTGCTGGCAACCTTTCGCCAGTATCAAAGCCAAGAATATATCACATCTGCTTCACGTCGTTATATTACATTCGAAGTTATAGGAGTATAAAGAAATTTAGGGTAACCTGCAGCGAGTTTTTTCAAATAATCGAAAACTTAATATTTGCTGTTTATTGTCACTACAATATCATTACCAATTGAAAATTCTACGATAAAACCGCTTAATAAAGATATTGCAAACAAACACAAAACCAACAATAGCTGGCAACTCTATCGAGGTTTTTCAACCAAACTAGGCCTGAATAATGCTTATAATAGGTTCCATTAATTGTATGAAATTCGTATTGATTTCATGACTGCACTGGAAGTTATAGGGCAAAAAGTTTTATTTTCCTGAGCAAATTTTCAAAACCAAAGACACAAAAATTACCATAGCTGGCAGCACCAATCGAATTTTTCAACCAAATTTCTACCAAACAGAGCTTTAAGTTAGGTGCAATTGTCAATTTCATGAAAATCTGGTTACTAATTCACATTTCATAGGGCAAAAAGCAGTTTTTTTTTCTTTGTAATTTTTCAAGATGGCACCACTAGCACAGAGTTGCGCACAATTTAAAATCACTTCTATCAGACCTGGTTCTACTTAAGACCAATGTATTCTGTAAATTTCAATGGTATCTGATTCTTGGTTCGTGAATTCCCGTGAACAGAAGTTTTTGATGCTAAAAATATAGGTTAACTGGGAAAGGGTAACCGTTCTTATCCGACATGAAATTTCCAAAGTTTTACTTTGACTGTGTAGATAAAGCATAAGATTTGTATACAGATTGGTTTTATTTATTTATTTATTTATACATTTTTGGATATTCGATGATTTGAATGTTTTCACTTCCAAATTTCTATTTTTTCATATTTAAGACACCAAAATTATCATAGCTGGCAGCTCCAACCGAATTTTTCAACCAAATTTCTACCAAACGTGGTTTAAAATAAGGTCCAGCTACTGTGTAAATTTCTTAAAAATCGAACGATTCAATCAGAATTTATAGGACTAAAAGCAGTTATCTTTTTTAGTGATTTTTCAAGATGGCACCACTGACACAGAATCACCTGCATTTCAAAATTACTTCTATCAGACCTGGCCCTATTTAAAGCCAATACAGTCTGCAAATTTCAATTAATTCTGCTCATCGGATCGTGAGTTTCCGTGAACAGAAGTTTTTGATGCTAAAAATATAAGTCAATTGGGCAAGGGTTACCAGGCGTGCCCGTTATACCATATAAAATTTTTTTTTTGGTCTATGTAAAAAAAGCACGAAATTTACATATGAGTGGCTTTTTTTTTGAAGAAACGGCATTTTTTCAAGAGAGACGATAATTTGGAGGTTTTCACTTTCAGTGCTTGCCCTAGCTTCAGGGTTGCCAGCACACGCATCAAAAGCTACACAAATTTACAACTGAATAATACCAATATGTCCTGAAAATTTGGTAATGATTGAATTTTCCCGTTCTCTTTTTAGGCACCCAGCGCACACATGGGGTTAAAAAATTCCAAAACATTATCCGATTCACATGTAAAACACGTTCGAAATTTATTTTGTTAACTTTATTTTTGCAAAACTTATTTGTGTACGGAATAATAGGTATATTAAAAATATCACTAAAATGGCCGCCGGCGCCAAAAGGTTAAAGATTGTTTACTTTTTCTGAAACCTGGCACTATTCTACATACACACCAATGTGTCCTAAAAATTTCAGTTCAATCGGATGGCGCGTTCCTGAGATTTTTTCACTGAAATTTTTTGATGATATATATATATATATATATATATATATATATATATATATATATATATATATATATATATATATATATATATATATATATATATATATATATATATATATATATATATATATATATATATATATATATATATATATATATATATATATATATATATATATATATATATAGAAATATGAATTTTTGGCCAAAGTGATTTTAATACTAATGTTCTTCTTCGAACATTAGTAAAAAAGAAAAAATTGTCTGAACCATGGCTTGATAGGGACCTTAGGTATTTGCAAAATCGAAGGAATAAACTTTATAAGTGGATTGAAAACAATATCGACGTTAGTTCTGCTATTCAGGATGAATATAATGAAACTGCTTAGCAATTTTTGGCTGTCTCACGAGGCTTATGACAATTATATTAGGACAACAGGTGAAAATATAATCCGAGACCCGAAAAAATTTTATGATTTTGTAAATGTGAAGCGGAAAACTACTGGTTATCAATCTTCGATGTCTTTTAAAGATATCACTTCTTCCTCTCCTAATGAGATTTGTGATTTATTCGCAGATAATTTCCAGAATATTTTTATTGCTCCTGACTCGTCAAACTCACATCTCACTTCGTCTCATCCTACTCCTACAGCTTTTATTAGCCACTAAGAAATTACACGTGACGAAATACGTAAAGCTATTTTGGAACTCGACTGCAACAAAGGTCCAGGGCCAGATCTTCTTCCTCCAACTTTCTGCGCAAATGTGTAGAGCAGCTTATAACTCCCTTCCATATTTATTTCAACAGATCACTTTCGTCTGGAGTTTTCCCATCCTGTTGGAAACTTTCATATGTCACACCCTTCTTCAAAAATGGTGATAGACGCTGTATCGGAAAGTATAGTGGCATCGCCATCTTATCTTCTATTCCGAAACTTTTTGAAAAGATTGTCTACGATAAACTTTCTCCACTTGTTGACTCCCGTCTGAACGAGCAACAACATGGTTTTAGAAGAGGTCGCTCAACTACCACAAATTTGACAGTCCTAATCTCAGACGTCCTGTGCAAAATGGAGAAAGGATACCAAATTGTCGCAGTCTATATAGACTTTAGTAAAGCTTTTGACACAGTTGACCACCCTATCTAAATTCTAAAGCTACTAAAATTCGGAAATGGTGGATCTTTGCTTAGCTGGCTGACTTCTTACCTTGGAAATCGAACTCAGCTGGTAAAATTTAAATGACTTTTATCGAAAAATATATCTGCTACCTCTGGTGTGGCACAAGGTAGCCATCTTGGCCCACTTCTCTTTAATATATTTATTTCTGACCTATCTGACGTCCTATCAAATATACCTCATCTACTTTATGCCGACGATCTCAAAGTATATCATATCATTAAATCTAAATCCGATGCACTCTTTCTCCAATTCAAACTTGATTCACTTGATCATTGGTGCAATGAAAACAAGCTCTCTCTCAACATTGCTAAGTGCCAAGTTATAAGTTTTTCCCGAAAATGCACCGTCTCACATAACACATACTTCCTCGGCAATAATTTGTAAGCTCGAGTTGATATCGTTGTCAACCTTGGTGTTATCTTGGATGAGTGACTCCGCTTTACCTTGCATTATGATAAAGTACTTTCCCGTGCAAACAAACAGCTAGGCTTCGTAAAAAGACGTGCCAAGGAATTTCGTAACCTGTGGGTCACAAGATCCTTATACATCTCACTTGTACGCCCCATTCTCGAATATGCTTCCATTTGCTGGAATCCGGCTTTTGAAACCCACAGTAGCAGGCTCGAGTCCATACAGAAGCAATTCTTACTTTTCGCATTGAGAGAACTATACAGCCCTTACGATTTAAATACCCTTCCTCCTTATGAGTTTCAACTGGGTCATCTTAAATTATTAACACTTGCATCTAGAAGAAAGATGTTTTCGACCTGCTTCACATTCGACGTCATTAGAGGCGTCATCAAAGTTGAATTCCTAAATAGCAAAATAGTTTTGAATAACCCTGTAAGAAACACCAGGTCCTCTCGTTTATTTAAGGAATATCCACATTCCACTACTTACGCAGCTAATGAGCCAATAAATAGAAGCTGCAGGATATTCAATAGCATAAGTAATCTGTAATCTCCAACAGTCTCAAAATTATCCTTCAAATCTTCCTTTTTCCAAGCCATCCGCAACCCTTTATCCTAAGCTATATGTTCAATGTTTTATTTATTTGTTATTTATTAATTTGTTATTGATTTATCTGGTTAATTATTTTATTTAATTTTTCGTTTTATTTCTGTGTACTCGTAATTTTCAATTTCGTTTTTTAACTAATGTTCGAAGAAGAACATAAGTATTAAAATCACTTTGGCGAAAAATTCATATTTCTATATATATATACATATATCTATATATATATATATATATATATATATATATATATATATATATATATATATATATATATATATATATATATATATATATATATATATATATATATATATATTGTTAACACTTAAACTATAAGCTTAATTTTAATATAACACACATTGTCAAATATTGATGCCAACATACATTGTATTCATGTTATCATGTTGCAATATAATCAATGTACGCATTAAACATATTACTCTAATTAATTTGTAAAGAGCAATATGCACAAAGTGCAATAATATATCATAACCCATATACAGTGTCAATGTACGCACTAAGCATATGCTCTAATTAATTTTGTAAAGAGCAATATGCACAAAGTGCAATAATTTTAAACTAGAGCAATGTACGCGATATGTAATTATGCTTGCTGAAATGTGTGAAAGTAATCAAAATAAATAAATCAGGTTAGCAATGTGCAATTTGTCGATACACAAGCATTTTATAGGTAAGCAAAATTACGCATTGCACTTTTTAAGTCAATGAAAATAATGTATATAAACATAGGTGTTTTAATAAAAAAATTCATTCGGTCTAGTGACAATCAAACAGTCTTTTAAAATAACTTTACATCGGAACATTGGTCCTTCGAACCGGATTTTCAACATGGGCTATCAGCTGCAAGAAGTAAACATTAAGCAGGTCCAACGTGTCGTTTCAAATTTTAAAAAAGACAGTGAGTCACGGCATAGTTTCATTTATTTTCAGACGAGACTAGAAAGACTAACCGAATCGTGGAGGAAATGTGAGGAACAGCACTTCCAAACATCTCAGGAGTTAGCGGTCAAAACTGAAGAACTCCAAAAATACATGGACGAGTACGAAAGACTGGAGGCACTAGTCATCGACTACATTACTCTATTCAGGATAAAGATGACTGAATACGGTGAAAAGAGCAGTCCAACGTCCGAAACATCGGAGCAATTGAAGCTGGAGCGTATAAGGATCCCAACATTCAATGGGACGTATACAAATTGGTTTGCATTCCGGGACCTCTTCAAAAGCATGGTTCATGAGAATTTGTCCTTAAGCCCGGTGCAGAAGCTCCAGTATTGGCGCAATTCATTGCGAAATGAGGCAGAGCAGCTAATAAATCATCTGAGCATAACTGCAGCCAATTATCAACCAGCATGGGAACTTCTTTGCGAACGGTACGACAATCATTGAGCAATATCGCAGGAAATGATGCAACGGTTTAGTAATATACCGAAATGCAATCATGACGACCCGGATGGCTTGAAGAGGATGCTGGACATAGGCGGGCCGTGGCCTAAAATCTGGCAGGGGCCAGGGACCGAAAGGTTCAAAACATGCGATGACTTTGTCTTCCGTAAGATACACGTACTGTTCATACAACTTATATAATTTACTAATACATTATATATCTGTAGATTTATTTTTTGTTATTTGCTAATGCATAATGCATTATCAAATAAACTTCATGTCTGTGAACACGTATAAGCTACTACCACATGTATATAATGTGAATGGTAGGTATGAGCTACACATGAATTATCTATGACCGCTAAGAAAGAAAGCTTGTATGAATTATATGGGAATACAATGGAAATAACTAAATATATAAGAATATTTTTTCGTTTAGAAGCTAAATATATTTCAACTTATACTTGAAGAACAGGATAGCTTAGCTTCAAAATATCTTTGAAGAAATTGGAATATATTAAGCTTAGAAGGAAGGAATTGATCTCTTACTTCAAAAAAATAAGCTAGAAAACCTAGGAAAAGCAAAAATAATTGGCCAAGATGAAAAGTGCTGTAACTTACTCTTTTGAGCCATTTGGTTTGTAGCCTTAACTGCACCCTAACTACTAGTGCTTTTTGCTGTTTTCCGTTTTCGCGATTATCTATGAAATGTGAGGTCCAAACAGTTATTCTCTGCAAAAGATTTAATTTTTTCCCAAACTAAGTACAAGTCTAATCGCTCACTTAGTAGTGTTTTAACTCTTCCATTCACAAGGTCTATCCCATCTCTAAGAGTTGTATTTTTAGTTTAGAAATATGTGCTTAACATGTTCGTTATAAAAAAAACATAGTGAAAGATGAAAAGAGTTACTAAAAATTTAGGATTACTGATTGAATAAAAGATCCCCAATGAGTCGTTGTATTTTCCCTCATTCATTTCTTTTTCTAAAGCCTCTTTCATAGTCCTACAGCTATCGACCACATATTTGCGATTGCAAAATCTCATTGACTAACGAGTCGAGCTTAAACTTCTCATTCCACGCCTTGTATTTACACCAACTGCCTCTTCAAGCTGCTTGAACAATTTGTGTTGTGATGGCTTCGAAAAGTGTAGGTAAAAGGATTCGATGGCATTGAAAAAGGATGTACACGTTTCGATTGTGAAAAATGTGTCCATCACAGCAAGGGTAATTTTATGAGTTAGACAGTGTGCAAATGTGGCTATTAAGATTTGTACATCACTTTTTTGTCCTGATATGACACTAACACCATCATAAGACTGTCCAACAACAAGCAATTCGCTAAGTCCGTAGCTGTTTAACAGGATCAAAATTATATCTGCTAAATACGAGGCATTTCTAGCTCCTAAACAGTCTACAAAGCTTGAAAAAATTTCTTCGACAGCTAGCTCTTTAGCAAATCTGACAACCACGGAGAGTTGTTCGTTTTGTGGACCCTTGCTTCGTCTGCCATAATGGATATCAGTCCGCACTCTTTTATTTCAGCTGTATTGTCCTCACGAACGATTTCAGCAATTATTTTCATTAATTCATTTTGTGTTTTGCCACTACAGTAGTTTGCAACCTTGTTTTTAAAATGTTTTTCAAAAGTTGAATCATGCATCGCGAATAATTCACAACATTCCAAAAAAAAAATCACGGCTATCACTGGTACCACTTTCATCATGTCCTCTGAAAGCACGTCTTTGGCGACTGAGATACGTCGTAAGGTCGATAGCCTTTTCCAAATAATTTCGGTTCATCTTGGCAATATTCCAAGACTATTCAAGCACCATATCATTTACTGTCTTCCAAGCACTAGTAGAATTTTCATATCCGGATCGCAAACTTTGATCGAGCTGAAATGTTGGTGTATTTTCGGCGACAATCGAGATTCTATGGAAAATTTCGCATTGTGATAACTTCACACCAACTCATCAGATCATCACAAAATTTACAAGACTCATCAATGGGCATAAAAAATAAGTCTCTGTCGTTTTTAAATAATGTCTGGGCTACCTTGTAGCTACCATAAGTGGGTGAACACAAATCTTTCACACGGCTGTTAGAACAAAATGCAAATGATTGATGAGTTTGATACTATATTTATACACTCAAATATAAACTTGTAAAATTCCCAATCGCACAAAAATCGCACCGAAATATTTATATTTTTAGCACCTGGAACTAGCGTTTACGGTGTCGCGACCGGATAAAAAGATAAAGGTCTGACAAAAGTTCAATGAATATGATAAGAACCATGTAGCAGCTGTGTCACTATGAAAAAACGCTCGGTGAAATTGAAGTGCTATGTCTTCTAACTTCCGATGAAGTTCTCAAATTATAATAAAATTCACACACATTTAACCTGAGTGTAAACTAAGTAGGTCATAGATAGCATAAAGGCCATTTCTATTCTCCAAATGACTTCGAAAATTGTATCCTACGTTAATTACCTTATTGCCTACCATTTTAATACTTAGAATATGTTTTGTGAAAAACATAATTGTATAAAACGCTAGTTTATAAAAGTGTTCTTATCTAAATACCTGTATATTGCCTAGTAAGAATGAACGGTAATCTTAATAAAAAAAGAATGATTGGCGAGGCGTTTTTTTAAGTTAAATATTGCCGTCCATTTCTCAAAATGAGTCTCATAACATTGTAATTAATACTGCAAATAACACAGTCTCTATGTTATAAGTAGTGTGTATGCTTTGGTATAGGCTTACACTACTGCGCTTCTCAACTCTTGCTATAACCACAAAAACCTAAGAGGCGAAAACTTAAGTGTCTGCTGTTGGAAATATTTATTTTTCTGGGAGGGGCCAACCTAGGGTCTGGGGGGGTCCCGGCCCCCCCTGGCCCCCCCTACGGCGCGCCTATGATGCTGGATACTGTTAATCAACTTGTGGCGAGTATCAAAACGATCAAAATGGATCCATTCGACCTTATAGCCGTCTTTATGCTGGATCAAAAATTGGATGGTGAGTCACGTAAAGAGTGGCAGAGACACATAGGGAATACAATGGAAATTCCAAAATTATCGCAATTTTTGGAGTTCATCAAACAAAGATTTACGATGCTGGAAGCATTATCACTTACACAAACAAAAGTGCAATCGAAGAATTACAAGCATGGTGTATTAAAGGCCCATTCCGCGCAGGTCGAAACAAAGCAGCAGTGTCCAATGTGTAAAGCCTCTCACAAGATATATGAATGCAACGTATTCAAACAAGCAAACGTACTAGCTCGTCATGAGCTGGTTAATTCAAAGAAATTGTGTTTCAACTGTCTTAGCATGCAGCATAAGGTCAACAAATGTCCGTCACAGCATAGTTGCAAGGTTTGTACCAAAAAACACAACACACTCTTACACATATACACAGAAACACCATCAACCAATTTACCTATGAAGATTAAATCCCACTGTGCAGCAACGAAGTCGCATCAAGAATATGTGCTTTTGGCTACAGCATGGGTCAAAATTCAACAAGCAGGAAGCGAACCAGTAACTCTGCGAGCATTACTGGATACTGGTGCTCAACGGTCGTTCATTAGCGAATCAGCAATGCAAGTACTGAGAGCCTCTCGCAGTCACGCCAAAATTAAAATCGGAGGAGTTGGTGCTGTACATGCTGTAACCACTCGGGGAATTACGACAATCACAGCATTAGTTAAAAATGAAGATGGCTCAACTGGCGAACTAACGTTCAAGCCATTGATTCTAAAATCTATAACTTCACCACTACCATCGGTACACTTGCCAGTTAAAGTGCCAAAGGGACTTAGTACAGAAGACTTAGCTGATCCTACCTTTTATCAGCCATCAGATGTTGACATACTACTTGGAGCGGACATATACAGTCAAATTGTGTTACCTGGCTTCTTAAATGGCAATCCATCTGCCCAGCAAACGAAATTCGGTTGGGTACTAATCGGGACTGTACCACACTCAGCAGGAACACAAGCCTGTCATGCTTTAGTTTCATATCAAGAATTAGATCAAGCACTACAGCGTTTTTGGGAAGTTGAAGAAGTTTCATCTACAAGGCCAGCATCCGAAAGGGAAAAAAAAGCCGAAGAGCATTATCAAAACCATACAGTTCGAAATGAGACAGGCACATATTCAGTGAGATTGCCGTTTACAACAAGTGATCCATGGTCAGAAATTGGAGACACAAAACGGATTGCTCACATTCGATTCAGACAATTGGAACACCGATTTTCACAAAACTCAAAACTTCATGACCAGTATAAACAATTCATGGAGGAATATATTGCTAAGGGACATATGACTCGATTACCAGATCGATATGTGAACGGAAAGAACTGCTACTATTTACCGCATCATGCTGTAATCAAGGAAAGTAGTTCTACTACCAAATTACGTGTGGTTTTCAATGCATCGCAGAAAGGTTCGAATGGTAAGTCTCTAAATGATTTACTTTTGGTTGGACCAACAATTCAAGAGACTATTCTGCAAATTCTCATGCGGTGGAGGCAGCATCGATTTGTGGTAGCTGCCGATATAGAGAAAATGTATCGGCAGATATGGGTACATAAAGCAGATAGAAATTCTCAGAGAATCTTATGGAGAAGTAGTCCAACTGAGTCAATTCAACATTATCAGTTGAACACCGTTACATACGGCACAGCGAGTGCGCCTTTCCTGGCAATTCGAACACTTCATCAACTAGCATCAGATGAACAACAAAATTTTCCGGAAGCGTCTCAAACATTACGAACAGATTTCTATGTTGACGACCTGTTGCCTGGTTCCGATTGCCTGGAAGAGCTTTTGAAAAGGCAATCAGATCTACGACGCTTATTGCAAAAAGGCGGTTTGCATCTGCGAAAGTGGACAGCCAACAATTCGCAACTATTAGAACGGATTCCTGTCGAAGACAGAGAAACCCACGTACCGTTCAGTATAACGTTAACCGATGATATCAAAACGCTAGGACTTCGATGGCATCCAGTATCTGACGAGTTCTCATTCATGGTTTACAATGTTGAAGGTGAAACCAAAAACACAAAACGTAGCATACTGGCAGAGGTGGCTAAATTATTTGATCCTATCGGTTGGTTACAACCTTGTATTATAATTGGTAAAATAACCATACAAAAACTTTGGCTAGCTAAGAGTGGCTGAGATGACCCTTTGGAAAAGGAGATTGTAAAGGAATGGCTTATAGTTCGCAATCAGTTGCCAAGTCTTTCTAACTTACGCATTCCTCGTTGGATAGGGTACTCATCAGAAAGGCAAAATGAACTTCATGGATTTTGTGACGCATCAACAATGGCGTATGCCGCAGCTGTGTACATAAGAGTTATTACACCGTCATCAATAACAGTTAAGTTATTGGGAGCAAAGTCGAAAGTAGCTCCAGTTAAAACACAATCGATACCAAGGCTGGAATTGTGTGGAGCAGTACTACTAGTTAAGCTGATGAACCAAGTAATGAAAGCACATCATTGGATAAATGTGCAAAGGTTTTATTGGACTGACTCTACAATAGTCTTAGCTTGGATTCAAAGCTCCCCGTCTAGGTGGAAGGTATATGTTGCTAATCGAGTAAGTACTATTCAACAATAGAGTACAGTGGAAAGTTGGCACCATGTGTCATCCGAAAACAACCCAGCAGACATTGCCACTCGGGGAATGTACCCTGAAGAATTAAAAACAGCAGGTATATGGTGGCATGGACCAGAGTGGCTCAGAGCTCCACTCATCCGATTTCCGAAAAAGGTAGTTATGTCACACAATGGAATAGAAGAGCGGATTGTAGCTCACGTAGTGACGTCATTACCTGAACCAGAAATATTCAATCGATATTCCAGTTTCGGTAAATTAACCAGGGTATTAGCTCAATGTCTTCGATTCATACATAACACACGAAATCCTCAGTACAAACGCTCAGGCTATTTAACAACTCAAGAACTGAAAGCTGCCCACAACAGGTGTATTGTAATTGCCCAACAACACTCATTTGGAGAAGAACTACAACAGCTGCGACAAGCGAAGCCAATCACTAGCAATATTCGTTCACTCTTGCCTTGGATTGATACTGAGGGTATCCTCAGGGTAGGCGGGAGAATACAGAATGCCTTAGTCGGACAGGAAACAAAACATCCGGCAATTTTAAAAAAAGGTACTTTGGCAAAGTTACTGGCGCAGCAAGCGCATCACCAAACATTGCACGGTGGTGTGCAATTAACCATAGCCACGCTGCGACTTCAATATTGGATATTGTCCGGACAGTCATTAGTGCGGAAAGTAGTTCACGAATGCTTAAAGTGTTATAAAATGATGGCGAGACCCAGGGAACAATTAATGGGAATTTTACCTCCTGCAAGAGTTCAGTTAGAAAAAGCCTTTATGAACACAGGTGTTGACTATGCTGGACCTATCATCATAAAATGGAATGGAGGACGTGGCGCGAAAACCACAAAGGCTTATATAGTCCTTTTTGTGTGTATGGCAACAAAGGCGTTTCATTTGGAATTGGCATCAGATTTATCGTCAACTACATGTATTGCTGCAATACGTAGATTCATCGCTAGACGCGGAAAATGCCGTACAATTTATAGCGATTGTGGAAGCAACTTTCTGGGTGCCAACAAACAATTACAGGAGCAGTACAAGAGAATATTGCAAACAAGTGGCGCTGAGTTAGCAAATGAGGGTATTGAGTGGAAATTCATCCCTCCCGGTAGTCCCCATTTTGGTGGACTATGGGAAGCCGGTGTAAAGTCTATGAAGAAACATCTCTACAAAACAATCGGACATCAACTTTTGTTGAATGTTGAAGAATTTACTACCCTTCTTGCGCAAATAGAAGCTTGTTTAAACTCGCGTCCGCTTACTCAAATAAGTGATGATCCAACAGATATGGCTGCTCTTACTCCAGGTCATTTTCTAACTGGGGACAATTTGTTCGAAATGAAAAGCGATCCAAGTGAAACTGCTGCCACACTGCTAAAGAATTGGAAGTTAGTACAGCAAATGAAGCATTCATTCTGGCGTCGATGGAGTCAGGAATATTTACATCGACTACAGCAAAGACCCAAATGGCTCAAACCACAAGAGAATCCTGAAGTAGGACAGCTGGTGCTGGTTAAAACTGATCACATTCCATCCATGCAATGACCATTAGCAAGGATTGTAGAAACTCATAAAGCGACCGATGGTCTAGTCCGAGTTGTCACACTCAAGATGAATGGGAAACTTACAAAGCGGCCAATCACCAAGATTTGTATGCTTCCTTTTTCAAACAAACCGCAAGAAAACAACATACCAGAAACTTTGACAATTCATCATTCAGAACCAATAGTTTTGTCTGGAAAGAGGTCTCAGTCGATTGATAACAAAGAGGATAATAAACGAAGGAAAAGGATGTTACCTTCAACAGCAAAGAACCCGCTAGGAACCGTGTTATTCACCATGCTAATGGTTCTTGGGTCAGCAATATCACCGTCATTTGCAGCAGCTAACATTACCCAGTTAAGTGGTGGAATATACATTGAACATCTTGGATCAGCAAACTTATTACGAGGAAGTTTACAAATAAAAATACAAGTACCATTTGGAGACTTATCAAAAGACGAACAACACATACAAACCGTAAATGAAAGCATACGATCTATGTGCTCACTTGGGAAAAGCACAACAAACGAAATACATTGTTGGGACTTAGTCAGCCATGTGGCAGAGTTAAGTCCGGAGGCGATGCAAAAAATCAACACATTACGTTTTATGCGAGCCCGCACTAAACGAGGCATTCTTGGGCGAATGCTTACGGCAGCGTTTGGAGTAAATGAAGAAGTGATCACTGATGTAAATGATTTAAAAGAAAATCAAGATAGCTTGAAGCATTTAATTCAGCAACAAGGAAAAATCGTGCTTCAGGCAACAAAAACTTTAAACACAACATCCAGTAAAATCAATAAGCAGCTTGAAAGATTTCAACAACAGCTTCAAAATGGAATAGATCAAATCAATGGATTCAGAAAGTGGTATAGTATGACAGTAGACCACAACAAAATTAACATCCAGTTTTTGGCGACATATCAAAGAGCGATAAATTTTGTTCAAGAGGTCCATAGCAAATATAACAGCATTTTGACAGCCATTTACACACAAAAGGGAATCTGGGACTGTATAAAACTGGCAGAATTTGAGCCTACTATAAGGAACACGCAAAAATTATTAACAGCACATTTGGAAATTCTGCACATAACAACTACAAAATTATCGGTAGAAAACACTGACAAGGAAATAGAAATATCTGGATTCTTGCCCATCATTGACAATCGAAATTATGAGTTAGTGAAGGCAACGGCAATCCCACAGCAGGAGAATTTGAATATTTTTGCTGCTTTAAATATTAATTCTGATATCCTTGAAATCAACTATAATGAGCAATTATACTTTGAAATTTCTGAAACCTCTGTACTTGCAGCTCCAGAGATTGACACCAACAAATTTCTGCTGTCGCTACCAACACTAATCGACATGAAGACCAGACCTAATTGCGTGATTAAAGAAATGTATGCTGCTTACGGAATGAGCAATTGTTCTTCGCAAAGATTTCGAGTTCACACACTACTTTGGAAGCAGATGGTCAATGCAAATTCTTGGCTTTTTGTTTCACCAAATCCCGTCCCAGCACAGACAGTATGCCTAGGTGTAAGGTCAGACATAATATTGAAGGGCACAGGTATACTAAGGTTATCAAAAGATTGCACGCTGTTCACCAAGGATTTTATACTAACGGCGCAACAAAATTATAAGGGATCAGAGTTTCCAGTATATATCACACCAAAAATAGTATCATTTGACAACAGTTCAATGACAACACAAGAAATAGAAACCCTTAACATTACATCAATCATGAAAACAACAGATTCATTCGCATCGTTAGTCACCGCTCAAGAAATGATAACTAGAAACATCGGCGAGATACCATGGAAGTCCGTGCGACATCATGTAACAACTGGTAGCATATCTACTGTGACATCATGTCTAATCTGCGCAACAGCAATTATAGCGTTTTTACGTTACAAATACCACAACAGACATTGCAGCAAACAGGACAGTGGCCCAACAAATACGTCAACCTGGTATGAGGAACATGAAGTATAATAGCCAAGAGGCTCTTGGTGGGCGGTGATGTTAACACTTAAACTATAAGCTTAATTTTAGTATAACACACATTGTCAAATATTGATGCCAACATACATTGTATTCATGTTATTATGTTGCAATATAATCAATGTACGCATTAAACATATTACTCTAATTAATTTGTAAAGAGCAATATGCACAAAGTGCAATAATATATATCATAACCCATATACAGTGTCAATGTACGCACTAAGCATATGCTCTAATTAATTTTGTAAAGAGCAATATGCACAAAGTGCAATAATTTTAAACTAGAGCAATGTACGCGATATGTAATTATGCTTGCTGAAATGTGTGAAAGTAATCAAAATAAATAAATCAGGTTAGCAATGTGCAATTTGTCGATACACAAGCATTTTATAGGTAAGCAAAATTACGCATTGCACTTTTTAAGTCAATGAAAATAATGTATATAAACATAGGTGTTTTAATAAAAAAATTCATTCGGTCTAGTGACAATCAAACAGTCTTTTAAAATAACTTTACATCAGAACATATATATATATATATATATATATATATATATATATATATATATAATATATATATATATATATATATATATATATATATATATATATATATATATATATATATATATATATATATATATATATATATATATATATATATCATCAAAAAATTTCAGTGAAAAAATCTCAGGAACGTGCCATCCGATTGAACTGAAATTTTTAGAACACATTGGTGTATATGCAGAATAGTGCCAGGTCTCACAAAAAGTTAATAATTTTTAACCCTTTGGCACCGGCGGCCATTTTAGTGATATTTTTAATATATCTATTATTCCGTACACAAATAATTTGTGCAAAAATAAAGTTGACAAAATAAATTTCGAACGTGTTTTACATGTGAATCGGATAAGGTTTTATAATTTAATCGGATAACCCCATGTGTGCGCTGGGTGCCTAAAAAAAGAAAGGGAAAATTCGAAAATTTTTAAATTGCGATAAGTTTTGACAGAGCTATTCAATCATTACAAAATTTTCAGAACATATTGGTATTATTTAGTTGTAGATTTGTGTAGGTTTTTATGTAGCTAAAACAGGTACTGAAAGTGAAAACCTCCAAATCATAGTTTCTCGTGAAAAAATGCCGTTTCTTCAAAAAAAAGCCTTTCATATGTAAATTTCGTGCTTTGTTTACATAGACAAAAAATAAAATTTGATATGGTATAACGGGCACGCCTGGTAACCCTTGCCCAATTAACCTATATTTTTAGCATCAAAAACTTCTGTTCACGGAAACTCACGATCCGATGAGCAGAATTAATTGAAATTTGCAGATTTTATTGGTCTTAAAAAGGACCAGGTGTGATCGAAGTGATTTTGAAATGCGGGCGATTCTGTGCCACTGGTGGCATCTTGAAAAATAACAAAAAAAGATAACTGCTTTTAGTCCTATAAATTCTGATTGAATCGTTCGATTTTGACGAAATTAGCACAGTAGCTGAATCTTACTTCAAACCACGTTTGGTAGAAAGTTGGTCAAAAATTCGGGTGGAGCTACCAGCTATGATAATTTTGGTGTCTTAAATTTGAACAAATCAAAATTTGGAAGTGAAAATATTCAAACCATCGAATATCCTAAAAATGTCCGTTTCTTACAATAAAACCAATCTGTGTACAAATGTTATGCTTTATCTACACGTTCAAAGTAAAACTTTGCAAATTTCATGTCGGACAAGAACGGTAACCCTATTCCAGTTAACCTATATTTCTAGCATAAAAAACTTCTGTTCACGAGAGCTCACGAATCAATAATCAGATACAATTGAAATTTACAAAATGCATTGGACTTAAATAGGACCAGGTCTGATAGAAGCGATTTTGAATTGTAGGCAACTCTGTGCCAGTGGTGAAATATTGAAAAATTACAAAGAAAAAAACTGCTTTTTGCCCTATCAAATGTGAATAAGTTACCAGATTTTCATGAAATTGACACAGTAGCTGAACCTTACTCTTAACTCTGTTTGATAGAAATTTGGTTGAAAAATTCGATTAGTGCTGCCAGCTATGGTAATTTTTGTATCTTTGGTTTTGAAAATTCGCTCAGAAAAATAAAACTTTTTGCCCTATAACTTCCAGTGCAGTCATAGAATCAATACGAATTTCATACAATTAATGGAACCTATTATAGTCCTTAATCAAGCCAAATTTGGTTGAAAAGCCACGATAGGGTTGGCAGCTATTGTTGGATTTGTGTTTGTTTGCAATATCTTTATTAAGCGGTTTTATCGTCGAATTTTCAATTGGTAATGATATTGTAGTGACAATAAACAGCAAATATTAAGCTTTCGATTATTTGAAAAAACTCGCTGCAGGTAACCCTAAATTTTTTTATACTCCTATAACTTCGAATGTAATATAACAACGTGAAGCAGATGTGATATATTCTTGGCTTTGGTACTGGCGAAAGGTTGCCAGCACGAGTTGGTTGTGCTACTTTTGTATCAATAAATGCTAACAGTTAGTATTCATGCCGGAAACATTTACAATGAAAATAAATAACCGATGTTTCAATTCCCAAAGTTCTGCAAATTTTTCGGATCGCAGCCCCAAACACCACCTTCAGTTACAGTGCTGCAGGCCATGAGCATTTTCTTCATTGATGTTATATGAGATGCTGCTTTCAAAATTTTGTGAAACAAGCAACTGATAACGAATATAATTAACCCGTGTTTCGCTCTCATAAACGTTTAAATTCAGGCCAGTGGTAATATCTGAAACCTTCTATCATATAAGTTACAATGCATTCTTGAGACCAAAGTAAAACGTGGCATTTGAAACAGTTTGGCCGTAATAAGCAGCTCATGTGGTGGAATATGCACTCAAAACCTTCACGATTCTTCTACTGTTCTTCGAACATAAGTGTTTCTAGCGGTTCAGGTGCGCTAGAGTTTTTTTACTGTTTATGTTACTTGTACCTTGCTTGGTTGATAAATAAAATGACAAGAGGGTATTCCCCAAGGTCACTGATAAGGAGGTATTCCCCAAGGTCACTGAAGAGGTGGGGCTCCCTAAGGTCATTGATAAGGAGGGTATTCCTTAGAGATACACGGTGTGTCCCACGGAAATCGGAACTTTTTCAAAATATCCTATATACATAACGCCATCTATTACTGACTATATGCGTTGGAAATGTTCATCCTTCCCGAACATTCCAGTCCAACATTCATGACATTTGGTTCAGTAAAAGCCGAGATATCGCGTTCAAAGTGACAGTGAGTTTGTGTCATCGGTCGAAAAATGAACTTCGAACAAAGAGCGAATATTAAATTCTGTTTTAAACTCGGTAAAACTTTTACCGAAACGTTTAATTTGATGAAAGAAGTTTATGGTGATAATTGTTTGTCCCGTACCAGAGTGTATGAGTGGTTTAAGCGGTTCCAGGCAGGTCGTGAGGACATACAGGACGACGAACATCCAGGTCCCTCAAAAACCATTGTTACTGAAAGTAACATTGAAAAAGTACGTGAATTCATAAAAAATGAGCCGAAATCTTCATTGAGATACATGGAAATGGAACTGAATGTGTCCAAAAATTCAGTTCATCGCATTTTGACCGATCATTTGAATCTAAGGAAGATCTGTGCACGATTTGTTCCACACAAATTGACCGACGACCAAAAAATGCTTCGAATCCAACATTGCTGTGACTTGATTAAAGAGTTAAAAAAGGATCAAAACTTCAAATATTCCATCGTGACTGGTGACGAAACGTGGTGTTTTCAATATGATCCGGAAACCAAGCGTCAAAGTTCTGAATGGAAGCACCCAAAACAAAAGGACCCAAAACAAAAGGACAAAAGGACAAAAAGGACCTTAAAAATTCATTCGACATGCTAATTGAACGTGCAAAACGTTGTATCGCAGCGGAAGGAGACTATTTTGAATAAAATGGAAGTTATTTGCAGAAATAATGAGTGTTTGCTTTTATTTCGAAAAAGTTCCGATTTCCGTGGGACACACCGTAAGAAGGTGTATTACGCTTCCGTGCTGAAAAGTAGGAGAATGACGTCGATGTGGAGGATGACGTCACTGACGGTGCGAATTATGTGAAACATGACGTTACGGAGGATGATGGCGATGCAGATTATGTGAAGCATGACCGTTTTTCCTAACCGTCTTATTAAAATTATATTATAGCCTATGGCTTTGAATAAATGTTGAATTTTGTTTGAAATAATTAGAATTTTATTGAAAACAGAAAACGAATTTCACAGCATGAGAAATGTTATTTTGATAGCGTTTTTTATAGTCATGTGCTTATGTCTTTGGCCGTATTATTAAAATTTAGTTATAGCCTATGGGGTGAATGGCTTTGATTATTGAATTTCGTGGCGCCAGCGATAATCGCATAGCGTGTGAAATAATTATGATTTTATTGATGACAGCAAATGAATTTCACAGATTTTATTTTGATAGCGTTTTTTATAGTCATGTGTTTGTGTCTTTTACCGTCTAAAATTAAGCGTATGAGGGGTAAATGGCTTTGATTCCATCAAATTTATTTCGCAACATGAGAAATGCTTATTTGATAGCGTTTTTAGCATGTGCGTGATAAGAGAATAGAATATCCGGCGAATGAGAATATTTCAATATGGTACAGCGCGTAAACAAAAAATCCTAGCGGCAGTGATTATCGCAAAGCGTATGGAAAAAATTGAGTTTCATTGATAGCAGCAAACGAATTTCGCAATATGAGAAACGTTAGCTTGACGGCGTTTTTTAGCATGGGCGTGTTAGAGAATAGGATTTTCATCGAATGAGAATTGTACAACAATATGAAACAGCGTGTAAAAAAAGTTTTGTGGCGTGATAAGAGCAAGCATCTACATCAGAAACGTTTAAGAAGTGTAGTGCAGTATGGAGAGTCAAATGTTAATAAAAGTCGATGATAGTGAAATAAAAATATTTAAATCACACTACACAATCGATGACGTAGAATTTCTTTAGAGCATGGAAATGGTAGAAAAATTTTCCGGGAGAGATGGTCGAATTACTATTTATCATAATAAAACAGCAGTGGTGATATATAAAAACTATTATTTAGCCAACGGAGAAAAACATTCATGGAATGAAAAAACCCTGGTGCTTAAAACACAAACAGCTCTATTTAGGGCTACCAAATTATAAAGAAAAAGTAAAATTTTTATTCAAATATGATGAATGGAAACATTGTTTGTGAGGTTACAAATTCATATTTTATTGTTATACGTTTACATCATAGGTTATCAGTATTATTCATTAGCATAAACAAAGATATTGATACAATTTTGAGCAGAACAACGGATATAAGGTTGTTAGATTAGTGAATTTCACAATGTGTAGTAAAATTTTCAAGATCGCTTAGCCTAGGTATTTTTAGCTGCATTATTTTATTGGTTGGGAGGTATTGTTTGATGAATCGTTCTTTGGTATGTCCTTTCACGTATATAGTGCAGTCGGTGTAGTAGCTCATTATTGTTGGTTAATGGTTATAGTCCATGTTGACATCAGTCCAGCATAAACCATTTATGTTTTCGACTTCAAATTGGTTTGTTAAATTGGTAGCGTTTTTTAGCATGGGTGTGATAAGAGAATATGATTTCACAATGTTAGTCTGCCGGTGTTTTTTTAACATTAACGTAATAACAGAACTACAAGTCTTATCAAAATTTAATTATGGCGTATGGGGTCAAATTTGAATTTCATAGCGACATTGATTATCGCAAGACGTATGGAAGAAGTTGAGTTTCGAATTTCGCAATATGAGAAATGCTAGTTTGATAGCGGCTTTTAGCATGTGCATGATAAGAGAATAGGATTTCCGGTGAATGAGGATTGTACAGCGATTTGATACAGTGTGTAAAAAAGTTTACTTGCGTGATAAGATATTGCTTTACAAGGACGTTGTTTGGAAGTACCTACGTCAGAAACGTTTTAGAATTGTAGTGCGAGTGACTGCAAAGTGGTAATATCAAATAATATACAAAAAATTATATAAGTGCTTAATTAATAATGGATTCAGCTGGTAAGTACCGAATTTTCAAATATATAGGGTAAGTGCACTAGTAGTCGGCCACTTAAGCATTTTTTCCACTTTGGCTAAATATATCTACTCAGAAAAAAATAGTTACGGAATAGTTTTTTTCGCTAAAACTAAACCTGTGCTTTTCCTCGGGGAATTGATATTTAATATTCTTTGTAACGAATCAAGTTTTTTCTTTGTAATTAATTCTATAAAAACTACGCTTTTGAATCATTAGTCAGCCCCTGAAATTTAGTTATTGACCTCTTTTGTATCAGTGTCCGGCCAAGCTGCATATTTCATTATTTTACAAAGAAATATCCATGAAACATAAATAAAACATATTAAACTTGAGACATTTTGTATTTATTCTTCAATCAAATTATATATTATGGAAAATTGTAAATAAAAACAATTAATTTAACATAAATCAAGCATGTTTCTTTCAAAGTATTTCTAATTCTAATATTGACTTGGATGGTTCTACTTTTTGACTTTTCATAAGCTGTTACAGACAACCTTCACTTCTTTTCCTGTTGGTTCTCACATATCTTGCAAGAAAATTTCTCATCAGATGCTCTCTCATAACATAGAGGATATAGAAAACAACATTTTAGATGATACCATCTAGGGCAGTTGTCGCACCCAATATTTTTTAGGTCATCCACTTTTGTGTCGCTTATTAGAACGTTGTCACATTCCTGACACTTAATCGCTTTCTTCTGTTTTTTCACGTCCGTTTTTTTCTCTTTCCTTTCAGTTATCTGTGCGTCTTTTTTTTCCTTTCAATTATCTGTGCATCTTTCGATTTCCTTTTTTTGATACGATCCTCTCTTCTTTTTTCTAATTGTCTGATCTGTTCTACTTTTTCCTCTTCTTTTATCTTGTATATATTTCTCCAAGCTTCAGACGATATTGCGCTTGGTGCTCTAGTGGTTTTTGAAATGTTTGATTACTTCTTTGAAGGTTCCGGAAAAAATAAATGTTTCGATAGGTGTGGGGAGACTGGTGAGCACGATCTACTAAATAAAGGTAAACAGGATCTGCTCGTGGATAGAGAGTATCTTCTGGATGTAGATTCGAACCGATTTGAAGTACCTTAAAGGCATAACAACAAAAATTTCAAGTAAATTGATAGTGATGTGAGAAATTACTTGGTGTGATTAGTCCTGAAGAAGTGCTGGGAATCTCTAAATTAACAGACGCTGGTTCTGCAGTTAAATTTTTCTTATTGGCTTCTGCAACATACGTTTTTTCTATGGCTGCAACATAGTTAAAAAAAACCAGCCTCCTTGTTCGCAATTGATCATCTTTGCAACTCGACTTTGGAGTTGAGCTTAAGCAGGTCATGTTTTCGGTGAGATGTTTGAACATATTGTTTGATGAATCAGGACTGTTTCACGCTTCAGCATTATTCAAATTGACATTCGCAGGTGAATTTGCTATGTAATTGATAGGGTCTATATCATCTTCGTTTGGTACGTTATTCGCTATTCGCAACTTTCGGTCGTCGTTAATATCGAATAACACTCCCCGAGTTGTCCCCTGTTGACTTATTAGTGTCCTCTTTGCTCTGAGATTTCGGTGACTCCTCTAAAACCTTCAAAACTATACCAACATTGATTCCCTGTCTGAAAAGATCTTCTGACACTTGTTCGATTACAGTTGAAGCAATCACAAATCTTTCATTAGATAAATTTGAAGGATATATGTTGTCAGTTGCCTCTTCATTTGCATCCTCCAATACATTTTGTACACATTTTTAACAGTCCACTGCCTCAGAGTTAAACGGAAAAATTTTGCATTTTCTAAAACCATTTTTTATAGTTTCAGGAAGATAAATATATATTTTCAGTTCGCTCTCTAATAATGGACAAAATTCCATTCTGGTAAGAATTTTTCCCAGATTGCTCATGTTCCATCCGCGAACTGTCTTCTTCCAATCCTGCTTGAGAGGCTTGAATATGCTGACATCGGCAGGTAGCAGAATATGTGTTGTATTTGGTGGCAGCGCATATAGCAAAATGCCTGCTTTATCAGAATACTCACTTAATTGCATAGACAAATGGGATTTATGGCCATCAACCAGCAGCAAAACAGGCTTTGGTACTTATTGTTCAATCAGCCAGCTATTGACACAGTTTGCCACATATTCATTGAATGTTTCACTCCGCATCCACCCAGAATCTATATTACCAAGGATCCAACCATTTGGTACGCTGTCCACAATATCTTAAGGAATGCGTTTGTATGAAAATACTACTAAGAATGGTAGTATTTTGCCATCAGCCGAAAAGGTTAACAATGTTGTGATTGTATCCTTTTCTTTACCTGTTTCCACTTGATACTTTTGTGGCTACAACAAGGAGCAATAATTTTGCCAGTTTTGGGACAAAGGCAGAAGCTTGTTTTGTCGCCATTAATGATTCGCCTGGGATCTTGCAGCAAATCTTCTTGGTTGACTGATCGAAGAAAGTATTTGAGCTCATTGAACCAGTTCTTAATATACTGCGAAGTAACAGCTGCTCTGCCTTTATGTAGTGTTTCTGCTTCTCTTAAACTTAAAGAAGGATTTCTTCTAAAGAATGATTTTAGCCAGGTTCTTCCAGGGCGATTATTTCTAAACGGATTCACCCTGGCATCATCCTTCAAAAAATTTTGAACAGTGTTCAATAAATTATCATGCTTTAGAGGAAAGCCACATTTAGATAACCTAATGCACCATTCAGTAATGGCTGCTTCTTCCTCAGTAGATAATATGGAACTTGGACCTTTTTTGTCGCACTCGTCAGGTATTCTTCCATGCAAACGATCCTGTAATGTTGCTCTTGGGATGCAATATTTAGCTGCAGCTTTACGTATGCTAAGCTTACTATTGCGGATATCACTAAGTGCCATTATAATTCTATATTTTCTGTAAGATTATAGAGTTGGTAACATATGGCCAGTCCCGTCTTCATTCGTTTCGGTATTCATTTTCTTGGAAATAAAGAACAACTTTAGGAAAACGTTAGATGAGTCCAATTACTAAAATTTTCGACGTCAGTTTTCGGCCATGGTAGATTTTCATGATTTATATGGGGCCGAATACTGAATATTTTTGTATTTTTTAATAATTCTCCCTTATAGCCAACATATGACGTCGTTTCGTGGGAAATATTACCAAAAGAACATTTCTGGTGAAGTTTCAATACTCGGCCCCCATGGCCGGCAATTGAACATATCGTAAAATATATGATTCAGTATCCGGCCTCCTCATATTTTTCAATTTATAAGTATTAAATCAATTAATTTCAATAAAGTTAAGATTCTAGCGTGAACAACTTACCCACCAGTTGATTTTCAACACCGATCACACACAAAAACAGTAAATATTTAATAATAATTTGTATGTGACTTCTTTAGAAAATATGACATTCCCATGAAATTTTTGAGTGCAATGACGATCCCACAAACCAAATGAATAATTGCGTTCATCGGACTTGACACACAGCGCTAGATTTTACGCCACTTTGAGACCATCTTTCTACCGATCCGTTAGAGTATTTTTTTCCTTTTTTTAGACGTTTGTTCTCTTATTTTCAGAGTGTATAGACTAAATGGCCGACTTCTGACGCATGGCCGACTTCAAATACACCTACCCTAGTTAGTGAAAATAGAATAGTGAAAAAATGATGAAATCAATTGAAGGAGGACGGGGTATCTCTATGTGATCATGAGTATATTTGTGTATATATGTCGCTCTATGTGAAAATAATTTGATGATGGGGAGACACAGTAAATCTAAGCGAGTTAAAAGTGAAGCAGATTGGAAATAAAAGAGTAGTTTTTTTTCCGCTCTCAGATTTAAAACGACGAACACTCAGCACATTTAGCTCGGTAGGCAATATTCTGGACGCTACAGTAAAATAGGCTAAAATAGAAGCAATACAAGCATTTAATGATATCCCAAGATATTTTAAGCCTTGTATTAGTATGAAAGATTTGGTTATTAACCAGCCGTACAAGATTTGTTGAAAAGATGTGCCTTGAATTGGAAGAAAACGTACTATTCTTGCCTGACCGATACAACAAGCTAATTGGGGAAACGTTGGACATTATCAGCAAAAGTTCGTAGTCGATTACATCAAAAGGTCTAGTCAACGACGGGGGAAGCATATACGATTTACATCTAATAGATATTAGAAAATCTGTTGAGAAGACACCAGTCGATGAAATAGAAAAGCCGGTTGTAGTAAGTAAGCAAATATCATGTAACTGTAAATGTAAATATAGCCTTAAGTATTAAATATTGAACTGTAAAGAGTCAGTCTGAAATACACGTTCCTAACAACAACATCGGGTCTCTTTAATATTTCATGGCGCAGCCGGTTTAAAAATAAAAATTAATGAGTTTCAAGTGCAAGTCAAAATAAATTAAAATGAATTGTCGGAATTTTGACTGAAGTGTGTGAAAGTAGGTCATGGGCATAAGTAAAAAGTCCATATCAGAAAAAGTGAAGATTAGCAGACCACGAGGAAGACCCCCGAGAACGAGAATTATTTATAAAGAGAGCATGGATTACCTGAGGAAAGTAGACGAATTGAAACTGGATGGGAATATTGCGGAAAATTGGCGCAGGTTTGAGCAAAATTTTTAAATATTCGCTACAGCAATAGAATTAAACAAAAAACCAGAAGAAGTGAAAGTGGCAAGTTTTCTAAATGCTGTCGGGGCAGAGGCACTTGAAGCCTTCAATGCTTCACTTTAACAGCAAAAGAAAGAGAAGAATACGACACTATCGTAAAATCATTCCGAACATTTTGCGAACCGAAGCACAACCAGGTTTATGAAAGTTTTTTATTTCATGAGCGAGTGCAAATCGAAAATGAACCGTTCGATAGTTTTTTTCTGGACCTGAAAGAGATGGCAAAGAAATGTGAATACAAAGACCAGGAAGAAAGAATGATAAGAGACCAAATAGTTCAGGGAGTGTCAAATAAAAGCGTTCAAAAGAAGATGCTGGAGATTTCGGATTTGACATTGGAGAAAGCAGTGCAACTAGCTAGAACTAGAGAAGCATCGGATAAACAAATGAGGGAAATGCATAAAGGTGATTCATCATTGGATGCTGTGACCAAGCTGAAACCACATGGAAGTATTTTTTTGCATACTAACAAGCTAATGAATAGATCTTATGGCAACAAAGTCTCTAATACTAATAAATATTGTTCTAGGTATAATACTAATGAGACAAATGCAAAACCACGTACAGAAAAGAAGAAAAATGTTAGTACTGAATACAACTCATGCAAATATTGTGCCCAACAACACACAAAAGGCAAGTGTCCAGCATTTGGAAAAATGTGTAATAGCTGTAAAAATCCCAATCATTTCGCAGTAGCCTGTAAAAGTAAATATGTGCGCACAGTAAGTAAATCAATGAACATGGCTAACAGTGATGATAGCACTTTTACAATAGATACAATAAATAATTTACATACAAGCTCTTGGTATGAGAATGTGTTAGTCGAAAGACAGTTAATTAAATTCAAGCTAGATACTGGTGCTGATGCCAACATTTTGCCAATCAAATTTTTAAGAGACTTCAAACAAATCAAAATAAAAAGATGTCATCAGAGATTAGAAGCTTATGGGGGTACAAAATTAAATACGATCGGTAATGTTTCAATGCATTGTGTAGCGAGAAATAATAAATCACACTTAATTTTTTTTGTTGTAGATCATGATACAATACCATTGTTAGGGCTTCAGGCATGTGTTGAATTAGATTTAGTAAGAAGAGTAATGAGGCTTGCCATTGCAAATGTAGGTAGTTTGATTGAGAGATACAAAAGTGTATTTGAGGGCCTAGGATGCTTTTACAAAAACGTTAAATTGGAATTAATAGACTCAGCCAGACCTGTTATTAAACCATCTAGAAGAATACCAACATCAATCAAAGATGCTGTGAGGGACGAATTGCAACGTCTATGTAAACGGAGCATTATCGAGCATGTAAATGAAGCTACCGAATGGGTATCGAACATAGTGATAGTGGAAAAAATAATGACAAGATAAGGATTTGTCTTGACCCTAAGGATTTAAATGCATCATTGAAAGATCACATACACCCAATACCTTCTTTTGAAGAGATAGCGGGGAAGTTGGCAGGAAAAAAAATATTTTCAGTATTCGATTTAAAAGATGGATATTGGCAGATACATTTAGATGAGGAATCAAAGGAGATTTGTACATTCAGCACACCTTTTGGGTGTTTTAGATTTTGTAGGCTACCGTTTGGGATTAAAATAGCTCCTGAAGCTTTTCAAAAAATCAATGAATTGAATTTTGCAGATATTCCAGGAGTAATTGTGTACATAGACGATATTCTAATTGTAGCTGAAACAGAAGAAGAACACGATAAGATAGTTGATTTAGTAATGAAAAGAGCAAAAGAGAAGAATGTTGTTTTCAACCCAGACAAAATCCAATATAGGATGAAATCAGTGAAGTTCTTTGGTCACATTATAAGTGAAAAAGGCATATCATGCGATAAAGACCGAATCAAAGCCATTGAAGATATAGAAGTGCCAAAAAATAAAACAGATCTTCAAAAATTATTAGGATTTATCAATTATCTTAGAAACTATATACCTTACTTAGCAGATATATCAAGCCCGCTTAGAAACTTGCTAAAAAAAAGACACGATTTTCCAATGGTTAGAAGTTCATAAAAATACATTAGAGAAAATAAAAAAACTAGTAATAAATGCACCTATTTTAAAACCTTTTGACGCAAAGCAGGAAATAACTGTACAGACAGATGCGTCTAAAGATGGGTTAGGTTGTTGTTTAATGCAGCTAGGGAAGAAAGAACCCATAATTAATCATGAGATACCTGAATTACCTTTTTATAAAATAGGTATGGATATCATGGAGACAGGAGGAAAAAACTATTTGATTGTTGGTGATTACTATACAAAATACATAGACATAATACCGGTGAATAGAAAAACCGCTGAAATAGTCAGCAAAAAACTTGAAATTTTATTCTCTAACCATGGAATACCGGTACAGATCGTAGCAGATAACATGCCATTCAATTCGTTTACGTTTCACAGATTCTGTAAAAACTATGACATTGAAATAATCACAAGCAGTCCACACTATGCACAATCAAATGGTTTTGCTGAAAGGTTAGTCCAAATTGCAAAGAAAATGATATTAAAATGTGCTGAGACACATACTGAATTGTGGGTGGCGCTGTTAGAGTATAGAAACACGCTCATAAAAGGATCGGAAGTTTCTCCAGTAGAGCTCTTAATGGGAAGGAAAACGAGATCAATTGTACCGGCCAAGAAATGAAAATTTGGAAATGTAGAAAGGTCATTTATAATGAAACTCATCTTAGAAAGAAACATTCAAACTAATACGAAATACTAAAACCAAACAGCGAAAGCTAGAAATGAATTTGATCCAGGTGATAAGGTCTGGGTAAGGAAAGGAAATAATTGGCATCCAGCATTAGTTGAAAGCAAACACAAATTACCAAGATCGTATTGGATTAAGAGTGAAGAAGGTGGCACTGTGCGTAGAAATTCTTTTTTTTTTAAAAACAGATATGAAAAATGAATTGAAAAGTGAAATGAATTGTTGTCAGTACAAGTTAATAGAAGCTGAAAGAAAGTAATAACATTAGTGAGTTACATGAAATGATATGCTATGAAAATATAAATTAATATAAAATAGAAGAGAGTCAAAATGAATGGCATTTAAAATGTACTATGCTCAATTTTACCACACAAATCATACTAATGTACTAAGCAAAAAGCATACTAACTCTGTATCTAAGCTAAGACCATCTGTAAAGTATATAAAAAAAACTCTAGCGCACCTGAACCGCTAGAAACACTAATGTTCGAAGAACAGTAGAAGAATCGTGCAGGTTTTGAGTGCATTTTCCACCACATGAGCTGCTTATAACGGCCAAACTGTTTCAAATGCCACGTTTTACTTTGGTCTCAAGAATGCATTATAACTCATATGGTAGAAGGTTTCAGATATTACCACTGGCATGGGTTTCAAAGTTTATGAAAGAAAAACACTTGTTAATTATAGTCGTTATCAGTTGCTTATTTCACCAAACTTTGAAAGCAGCATCTCATATAACATCAATGAAGAAAATGCTCAGTGCCTGCAGCACTGTAACTGAAGTTGGTGTTTGGGGATGCAATCCGAAAAATTTGCAGAACTTAGGGAATCGAAACATCGGTTATTTATTTTCATTGTAAATGTTTCCGGTATGAATACTAACTGTAAGCAGTTATTGATACAAAAGTAGCACAGCCGACTCGTGCTGGCAACCTTTCGCCAGTATCAAAGCCAAGAATATATCACATCTGCTTCACGTCGTTATATTACATTCGAAGTTATGGGACTATAAAGAAATTTAGGGTAACCTGCAGCGAGTTTTTTCAAATAATCGAAAACTTAATATTTGCTGTTTATTGTCACTACAATATCATAACCAATTGAAAACTCTACGATAAAACCGCTTAATAAAGATATTGCAAACAAACACAAAACCAATAATAGCTGGCAACTCTATCGAGGCTTTTCAACCAAACTAAGCCTGAATAATGCTTATAATAGGTTCCATTAATTGTATGAAATTCGTATTGATTTCATGACTGCACTGGAAGCTATAGGGCAAAAAGTTTTATTTTCCTGAGCAAATTTTCAAAACCAATGACACAAAAATTATCATAGCTGGCAGCACCAATCGAATTTTTTAACCAAATTTCTTCCGAACAGAGCTTTAAGTTAGGTGCAATTGTCAATTTCATGAAAATCTGGTTACTAATTCACATTTCATAGGGCAAAAAGCAGTTTTTTTTTTCTTTGTAATTTTTCAAGATGGCACCACTGGCACAGAGTTGCCCACAATTTAAAATCACTTCTATCAAACCTGGTTCTACTTAAGTCCAATGCATTCTGTAAATTTCAATGGTATCTGATTATTGGTTCGTGAATTCCCGTGAACAGAA
The DNA here is from genome assembly GCA_947369275.1 of Nemotelus nigrinus. Lineage (NCBI taxonomy): Eukaryota > Metazoa > Arthropoda > Insecta > Diptera > Stratiomyidae > Nemotelus > Nemotelus nigrinus. Next base: position 99,458,155 of record OX376372.1, on the reverse strand, counting down.
GTTTTTGATGCTAAAAATATAGGTTAACTGGGAAAGGGTTACCGTTCTTGTCCGACATGAAATTTCCAAAGTTTTACTTTGACTGTGTAGATAAAGCATAAGATTTGTAAACAGATTGGTTTTATTGTGAAAAACGGACATTTTTACGATATTCGATGATTTGAATGTTTTCACTTCCAAATTTTTATTTTTTCAAATTTAAGACACCAAAATTATCATAGCTGGCAGCTCAACCGAATTTTTCAACCAAATTTCTACCAAACGTGGTTTAAAATAAAGTCCAGCTACTGTGTGAATTTCTTCAAAATCAAACGATTCAATCAGAATTTATAGGGCTAAAAGCAGTTATCTTTTTTAGTGATTTTTCAAGATGGCACCACTGGCACAGAATCGCCTGCATTTCAAAATTACTTTTATCAGACCTGGTCCTATTTAAGACCAATATAGTCTGCAAATTTCAATTAATTCTGCTCATCGAATCGTGAGTTTCCGTGAACAGAAGTTATTGATGCTAAAAATATAGGTAAATTGGGCAAGGGTTACCAGGCGTGCCCGTTATACCATATAAAATTTTTTTTTTGGTCTATGTAAGAAAAGCACGAAATTTACATATGAAAGGCTTTTTTTTGAAGAAACGGCATTTTTTCAAGAGAGACGATAATTTGGAGGTTTTCACTTTCAGTGCTTGCCCTAGCTTCAGGGTTGCCAGCACACGCATCAAAAGCTACAAAAATTTACAACTAAATAACACCAATACGTATTGAAAGTTTCGTAATGATTGAATAGCTTTGTCAAAAGTTATCGCAATTTAAAAATTTTCAAATTTTCCCGTTTTCTTTTTAGGCACCCAGCGCACACATGGGGTTAAAAAATTCCAAAACATTATCTGATTCACATGTAAAACACAATCAAAATTTATTTTGTTAACTTTATTTTTGCAAAACTTATTTGTGTACGGAATAATAGGTATATTAAAAATATCACTAAAATGGCCGCTGGCGCCAAAGAGTTACAGATTTTCAACTTTTTCTGAAACCTGGCACTATTCTGCATATACACTAATGTGTTCTAAAAATTTCAGTTCAATCGGATGGCACGTTTCTGAGATTTTTTCACTGAAATTTTTTGATGATATATATATATATATATATATATATATATATATATATATATATATATATATATATATATATATATATATATATATATATATATATATATATATATATCTATATATATATATATATATATATCTATATATATATATATATATATATATATATATATATATATATATATATATATATATATATATATATATATATATATATATATATATATATATGTATATATATATATATATATATATATATATATATATATATATATATATATATATATATATATATATATATATATATATATATATATATATATATATATATATATATATATATATATATATATATATATATATATATATATATATATATATATATATATATATATATATATATAGAAATATGAATTTTCGCCCAAAGTGATTTTAATACTAATGTTCTTCTTCGAACATTAGTAAAAACAATCAGTCCTTATCAGAACTACCAAATTCCGAATCAAAGAGTAAATGCTGTAGTTTAAATAGTAAATGTCACTGATTTCAAACTTTTTTACCCTGAAAATCATTCTTGTCACAAAATGCAGTTATTAGCCTAGTTTACAACGTGGACTGATTTAGGGATTGAGATTGAAACAATGGAAAGTAAACGGGTTGTTCAAAGGTTTCGATTCCATTGTTTCAATCTCAATCCCTAAATCAGTCCACGTTGCATAATGGGCTATTGACAATTTGTAGTCGTCCATACGTTCCTCATACATTTTTCATTTACAAATTTTTCAATTTTAATCATCCCGCAAAACACATTTCCAATTTGATTCAGCTTTCGGAGGCTGATTCCGCAAAAACGATCGAGTTTCCCGTTTCAAAATTCTCGGCTTTGATAAGCTTAAGAGACGATATACGTTGTCCATGCTGATTTATAGACAAGAAGGGAACCGTGATCAAATTCAATTACCTTTACTAAGTAAAATTATATCGATGGATTTAAGTCGGATATGTTAAAATTTGTGACAACTAGCATAAATAAAAATGTAATGATTTCCAACTGCAAGTGGTCACATCAGTCAAGTATGCACTGTGACCTGGTGTCTGATGAGAATCAGTGCATGCTTTCGAAACCACTTTGTCAAAAATAGAATTTTCAATGTAGATTAAAATTTTCTATGTAAATAAAATTTTTTTTCAATTTTAATCATCCCGCAAAAAATATTTTCAATTTTATTCTGCTTTCGGAGGCTGATTCCGTAAAAACGATCGAGTTTCCCGTTTCAATATTCTCGGCTTTGATAAGCTTAAGAGACGATATACGTTGTCCATGCTGATTTATAGACAAGGAGGAAACCGTGATCAAATTCAATTACCTTTACTAAGTAAAATTATATCGATTGATATAAGTCGGAGATGTTAAAATTTGTCACAGCTAGCATAAATAAAAAAAAACTCTAGCGCACCTGAACCGCTAGAAACAAAATGCACTCAATGTTCTTCGAACATTAGTAATTAATGATTTCCAACTGCAAGTGGTCATATCAGTCAAGTATGCTCCGTGTGCTGGTGTCTGATGAGAATCAGTGCGTACTTTCGAAACCACTTTTTCAAATAAAAATGTTCTATGTAAAAATTTTCTATGTTCTCATGCTTTGATAGTTTAGTTAATATTTTTTGTATACCGTATATATTCTTTGTTTGAATTGATTAAAATCAAGATCTGACCTAATAAAGTTACGATGAGTCAGCAGTCAGTCTAGCCTATGATGGAAAATAATGAATGATATAAAAAAATGTATATTTTCAATTAAATTAATATTTTATTACACCATATGTACATTGTTAGAAGCTAATAGCCCTATTAATAAAATTCACTATACTATCAAATCATGAGAATCGGGAAAAACGACAGTCTGGGCTATAGCCCCAATAATATTCACTATACCATCAAATCATGAGAATCGGGAAGAACGACAGTCAGAGCTGGTTGAGAGCCCCCCATTGGATTGATCAACATCCCTCCTTGAGCAAGGAAAGTAAATCTTGAGGATCAATACTCTTAGCTCCTCTTTGTAACGTCATCATGCATCTCTTTGCTCCTCTTAGGTATACAACAAAACCCTGCAGAATAATTTAGCAGTATCCTTCTACTTAAGCTGCTCAAACCTATAAAACAACAGAAATTGAAGAAAATAATTACAAATAGCCGATAGAAAAAGAGACGTGTTTTTTATTTCAATTTTTTTTTGTTTTTCCTTACATTTACCTATTCGTAATATGAATTAATTTTTCCTTATAGTTCCTTACTACTACTTAGCTCACTTAAAAATATGTTTGACAATGCATCACTTATTATTGTCAGATTATAAAATAGAAACTTATAACTATCTGTAGGCTTAAAATTTAAAATACTGGTTTCTGAGGCTACATCGTGGTACAGATCTAAAGTATCGCAGGTTACGCACTCCTTTAAATTTGCTAAAATAATCTCGAACGCTTTCGAGTCGAACGCTTACTCTGGCTCACAACCTGTAAATTAAACTTTTTAGTAAATTATACAACTAAAATTTATAATTTTACCTTTCAACTCTAAAAAATATTCATCGAGTGGTTCGCAATATATACATTGAAAATATTTATTGGCGAACACCACTTCCTGTCTTGATTTTGCTTCGGGAAATAGGGCTTCCATCTTCTAGAGAAAAAAAACAAAGAATTTAATGAGTTTTTAAAAAAATATACATAGGAGCGTACTTACTCAATGTTTTATTCGCCGAAAATTTGTCAACAAACTTGTTTCAATAAAGACTCCTACAGTCCTTTTATATGAAAATCAGAAAACCGTAATTATATGCTAATCAAATAACTTCCTTACAATATTCCAAATATTTCACGATAATCATATATTCTTAAAACTGAAATACTAAAAAACCGTAAATAAAGAAAAATATGATAGTGCTGCTTTCGCGCCAATGCTAAAAAAACGCTGCCAAACTTGCATTGAGAAATCCCATTCTCTTATCGCATTAATGCTAAAAAACGCTTTCAAGCTAAGAATTCTCATGTTGTGAAATTCGTTAGCTGTTATCGCATCAATGCTTAAAAACACAATCAAGCTAAAATTGCGAAATTCTAATTTTTCCATACGCTATGTGATAATCGCTAAAATTCAACATTTCACCTAATCTAACCGCACACGCTATAATTAAATTTTAATAAGACAGGCATGGTCCCAAACAGATCACACCATCTTCATTTAAGCTATAAAAACCGCTATCAAGCTACCATTGCGAAATTCTGATTTTTCCATGCGCTATGTGATAATCGCTAAAATTCAACATTTCACCCAATCCTCTCCCACAGGCAATACATCATTAACGTTTTTATAAGACAGATAGTGCTGTTATCGCGTCAATGCTTAAAAAATCTAGCGCATCAGAGCCGCTAGAATACTAATTTTCGAAGAAATATCCGGTGAATGACAAAAAATGTGGAAAGACGTAATATACTTTTTTGTAGAATCATATCAACCATTCCTTATCCAACGCAACTAAACTCAACTAAAACACAAATGAAGAAAATGTTCAGTGCGCAACACTTTCCCAATGAAGCAGCAATTAGTTTACCATCCAAAGCAACAAAACTCAACTATAACACAAATGATGAAAATGTTCAGTGCTAGCAACACTTTCCCAACGAAGCAGCAATTAGTTAACCGTAACAAGCTCATACTCAAATCAACTTATCCTTTGAATTTCGTTCTCATCGGAGAATTTCATCGAAAGTTTCAGCGGTTAAACGTTGTTTGACGTAAACGGTCATGACGCGCATGACGTAAATTATCATCCTTGAACTGATAAACAGCTTAGTTAAGCTGATAAACAGCCAAGTTGAGCTGATTAACAGCCCTGTTGAGCTAATAAACAGCCCAGTTAAGCTGATAAACAGCCCTATTTAGCGTTTGAACAGCCCTGTTGAGCTGTTTGTCAGTTCAAGGATGATCGTATACGTCATGCGCGGACGTGATGCGTAGACCAGCGATTGCAGACACCTTATCGTTATTGCTCCTCCTCTTTTGCGTTAAAGCCAACACATATTTATCATACCAACGCTCATCTTCTTCATCCTCTTGATCACTTGTGACGGCATCGTGCTCCTTTCAGCTCCTCTTGAATGTCCACTTGATCCTCTTTGTGACGTTATCGTGCTCCTCTTTGCTCCTCTTAAGTGCCCATCTCAAAGATGTTCTTAATATGCTCGTAAGCGTATGACAATACTATGTATAATTCTAGTAATAAACTGTTTGTTGCTGCAAACTAATAAAATTATGTTCTACAACAATCAGATCAATCATGGTTATGGCCAAAGATCTAATCGGAAGCTGAAATTTGATTACAATTCTATTAAAAAGCATCATGCTGACAACAATAATAATTCTGCAACATGCAGATAACACAAAATCGTGACCAAGATCAAAGACACAAGCACCTAACGCCGTAGTTATTCCCACGCGAGTGCCAAGAGATATGCTTTTCTAAGTTTTACTTTCATACCCCTCTGCTCAAACAGAGATCTTTATGAAAATTCAATAGTTTTTTTCCTCAAAATTCAATCATCCCTTTTCATATGTTTATTAGCATATGATAATACTGTATACAATTCTTTTAATATATCATTTGCTGTTGATAACAAACAAACACTAACAATTATATTCTAAGACCCTCATGCGCGTCTGTCCAAACAGCGATGTTTATCAATTCAATATGGCTGTTAGCCTGTCCAGACTCCCGTTCTTCTTGATTCTCATGCTTTGATAGTTTAGTTAATATTATTTGTATAATAATTAATATTAATATTAATATTATTAATATTAATATTATTTGTGTATTCAGTATTATCTTGTCCGTTGACCAGTTAACACAAATCGATAGTGAAGTGCACCGAGAAGCAAAACCTGTTACGGAATTATTTTATATAAATCAAAAACAAACCAGCATAAACAGATCACCAGTGTAGTGTATCGGGAATCGAAACCGGTTACGGGATCATAATCTATAAATTTAAATTGTTTTAACAGCTCCTTCAAAATAATATCACTTTATTACGTTTCATAAACTAACACCAAAACAACTCTAAAATGGTTATGTGCGGTTTATGCAGCGAGGCCACGCAACGGGGAAATTCAATTACTTGTTCTAACTGCAACCTACAAATCCACATCAAATGTGCAGGCTTAACGCAATCAGACTTAAATTACCTAAAAGAAAACAATAAGACAAGCCATTGGATGTGCAAAAAATGTGCTACAAAGAAGCGAAATCTCTTACGTTCAGATGATACGCCGGTAAAAAGCAGCGGAACTTTGGCTACGAATAACCCTTCACACGAGCACCAAGAACTTATCCTAAAAATAAGCCAATTAATTGATAGCAACAATTTTTTGGCTAAACAGCAAGAAGATACAATGAAGCAGTTAAAAGAAATGACTGATGAAATTAAGCTACTTCTCGGGAAAATAAATTCTCTAGAGAATTCATGCACCCAAAAAGACATCCAGATAAGGAAACTGGAAACGCGCGTTAATCAATTGGAACAAAAGTCTAATGCAAACAAAGTTGAAATATCTGGAGTAGATTTCCAACACCAGTCAAGTGTCTTGCTTTCTGTTAAAAACTTTTGTAAGGAAAACCATGGTCTAAGTGATGATACGATAATGGGTGCATTCTTTCGGCCAAAAAAAGGAAACAAAATTCCGTCAGTTGTGGTGGAATTTAAAACGACTGAGGCAGCAGCTCAATTTCTGGAAAAGGGCAGAGGTAGAAATGTTCTAGGTGATAATGTTTACTATGTAAACCAACATTTAACACTATTCTTGCGGAAACTTCTATGGAAAACGAAAACTTAGACCAAAGAAACTAACTTTAAGTATGTGTGGTGTCGTAAAGGCATAATTAGATGCAGAAAAACAGATGGGGAGCGCGCACTAAAAATTGACACTGAAGAAGATTTGAATTTTTTAGTATAACTTTGCTAGCAAAAATCACCAACATTAGAATTATATTCATATATCCACTCACTTTGTGCGATTATTTGTATACAACTAAGCACATTGTTGATTACCCTCATAATATATACATAGCACAAAACACAGTTCATCCCAAAACTTTATCATTCACACTATCAACATTTTCAAAACACATCAATATCATAGCACAGAAATCTAATAGTTTCATAACATCAAAATTTATACTGTCTACAATGTTATCACCTCTTTTTTTAATACCAAATCACAGAAAAATGAAGTGCACATTAAATCTAATAGCACCTACATGCGAGTATTTGAATACAGCTGATCATAATGTAAATTACGCACTTTGTAAACACTTTGTAAACATAGCACATATCTCTCCAAATTTTTATCACATTATCATTTACGCTATCAAACTCATCAACATCCCTTTTTTACAATCAAGGTTTAAAACAAAGACTCAAATACTCAATTCACAAATACCGTATACGCAACTGACTCAGATTTTTTACGAAATTGCCTTACGCACAACACAATTCAAAACGATTATATAAAAACGCTTCAGAGTGTGTAAAGCTACTAACACAGCCAAAATTTAATATCATTCACTTGAATATAAGAAGCATTAAAAAGCATATAGCCGAATTACAATGCTTACTAAACGAATTTCTAAACAATAACTTAGAAATAGACGTAATAGTGTTGACTGAAACACACCACCACAGCTATTCTATACCGCAAGGAAAATTTCAGTCAGCATTTGAAATAGATAACTTCAACATTCACTACACAACAAAAAAAACTAAGCAAATGTGAAGGAGTAATCGTTTATGTAAATAAAAAACTAAGCTACAGCGTAGATGAAATACACTCTTTCATAAATTCAAACGCATTAAATGTAAAAGTGGTTACTCAAGGAATTACTGTTAATATACTAGGTACATATAGATCACCTAATAAAAATGTAAATGAATATATTCATGATCTAGATAACTGGACAAACAACACTAGCAACAACACTGACATAGACATTATTATAGGTGATATTAACATTGACCTATTAGACCATCTAAATGATGATACAAACAGCTACATGACGACTCTACTCTCCAAGGGCTACCAACAATTCATAAATCAGCCAACACGAGTGATAAACAATACAGGAACTTGCATAGACCATGCATTCATAAAGCAAACTAACAGTACAAACCATATTAAAATAAAAGCGTTAATTCATGAAACACATATAACAGACCACTATGGACAGATCATAAGCCTAGCTTGGCCTACATCTCATCACAATATAAAACAGGAAATGCCCAAACAGTCTAAGACAGTAATAGATTACGTAAAACTTAAAAATATTTTCGAACAAGACGAACTGTGGGAATTGAAGTATAGATTATGCCCAAATGTTGAAACATTTGCCCACGCATTAACTAACGACATCTCAACTAAGATAAAACTTGCATCACATACGATATCGATTAATCAAAAAAAGTCAATTATCAAACCATGGATAACTCAATCGATTGTTAAGTCTATTAAGAAACGGGACAAAATGGGACAGAAATCAAAGCAGCAACCATTTATCACTGCACTAAGAGAGACATACAAAAACTACAGAAACATTCTATCGAAAACTATACGATTAGCCAAAGAGATATATTAAAGAAACAAAATACAAAATGCTGGGTCCGACCTAAAAAAGTTCTGGAGTATTATTAATGAACTAACATTCAGATCAGAAAATAAAAAAAATTGTGAGGGCCTAAATGCAAAGGGAGTGTACTTAGATGGAAAATCTAATTCCAAATGTCTTGCAGATGAATTCAATAATTACTTTGTAAGTATCGGAACGAACATAGCCGCCAAACTGGAGACAGACCACGATACATTGTACTTGGAATCGTACACTAATCCATCTGAATTACATTTTTACAACATAACAGAACATGAAAAAGGGGAAATAATAAATAATTTAAAAGGAAAAACTGCCCCAGGTAGGGACGGAATAGCTATGGATACTGTTAAAGTAGTGAAAAACTTCATCATAAAACCCCTAAAACTTCTTTTCAATACATGTTTGAAGCAGGGTAAATTCCCCAACATATTTAAGCAAACCATAACGATTCCACTATTCAAATCAGGATATAAAACGCTTATTAGCAACTATAGGCCAATAGCACTGATAAACTCATTTGCGAAAATATTCGAACGTTGTATAAAAAATCGCATCTCGAACTTCCTAGAAGACAACAAACTGATTTCCGACTCTCAGTATGGTTTTCGAAAAGGAAAAGGTGTAGATGTCGCATTGGGCAGCCTTACGCAATACGTATTGGAAAATTTAAAAAACAAACGAAAAACGTTAGGCATTTTTCTGGATTTTTCTAAAGCCTTTGACACAATCTCCCACAGCAAGCTTAGGAAAATATTACAAAAAATAGGAATAACGAATAAACCTTTAAAGTTATTGACTGACTGTGCAATAGACCACATATAGTAAGACTAAATGGAACAGACAGCAACCCAAATATGAATACAAATTATGGTCTCCCACAAAGTACAGTTCTATCCCCCCTGCTGTATCTTATATACGTGATATCCTTCTTCAAATTAGCAAGCAATAAAACTAAAATACTAGGCTTTGCTGAAGACACGTTTATCTTAGTATCAGAGCCTGATTGGGAAACATGTAACAGTACAGCTACAGTAACGATGGAAAAAATTATCAAATGGACAAATGACCACTCACTCAAACTCAACAATAATAAAACTAATATTTTACCATTTGCCATTAAACAAAATGAACTCCAATCAAATGACTATGGAATAAATATCGTTACAACAGAAAACGAAATACAAAGTTCAATAAACCTCAAAATAACTTCAACGACAAGATACTTGGGAATAACTATAGACAGCCATCTAAGATGGAAAGATCATATAGCTAACTTAAATAATAAACTAAAACAACTCGTCTACATCTTTTACAAATTGAACCGAATAGTAAAATTTGAAGACATAAAAATGACATATTAGCACTTGACACTCATTTAAAACACTAACAGATAACACAAAAAAGTGTACTAAAAACAATGGCAGGCGTTCCCTTGACGTATCCTTCAAATCAAATACATACACTTACAAGCACACTCAACCTAGAAAGTCTATACACTGTAAAATTATTGACGTACGTTATTAAAAAGAATATACTCATACCTTTGAATCACACTGCAAATACGAGACAGAGAGATGTTTGTGTGACAACAATGCTTGCAAATACGACACTAGAACAAAAACAATTCATGTATATTGCCCCAAGATTATATAATGGACTCCCAAACCATTTAAAAGAGTTGTCAGAAAATGTTCAGGCATTCAAGAGGCAACTAAAACTACATTTACTAAGAACACAGACATCTGGCCAACTTGACCTCGACCGAGAATAACCCCATTGGACTACACCTATATCCATAGTTAATTACAAAAAAAACTCTAGCGCACCTGAACCGCTAGAAAACTAATTTTCGAAGAAATTGTCTTTGAGTGACAAAAAAGTGTGGAAAGACGTAATACACTGTTTTTTAGAATCATATCAATCATTCCTTATCCAAAGCAACAAAACTCAACTATAACACACATAATTCAGTGCTGGCAACACTTTCCGAATGAAGCAGCAATAAGTTTACCATAACAAACTCATACTCAAATCAACGTAACCTTTGAATTTCGTTCTCTTCGCAGGAATCATATCAACCATTCCTTATCCAAAGCAACAAAACTCAACTATAACACAAATAATTCAGTGCGGGCAACACTTTCCGAACGAAGCAGCAATAAGTTTACCATAACAAGCTCATACTCAAATCAACGTATGCTTTGAATTTCGTTCGAAGGTTTCAGCGGTTGTTTGAGGCTGCCATCCGAAAAATGTTCAAAACTCGAAAAATTTAAAAAAGAATTCCTTATTTTTTATTGCAAATGCTTTGCATATGAGAACGTTGTTTGAAGCATCTGTTGGTGCAATATTTACGGAAATGGCTAATGCTGGTTAGCCTGTATCAACAGCAAAGCATAATACATACCAATTCTGCTTCACGCTAAGTTAAACCCAACCAGTAAATTTCGTTTCGATTGAATCACTGCGCTGGAAGTTATACGGGTGAAAAAAATTTTAGGGTTACCACCCTCAAAATTTATCAAATTTTCAAAGCGTTAATATTTGTTGTTAATTTTCATTGCAGGATCATTTCCATTTGGAAATCTAATGACATAATCGCTCAGTAAAGAAATTAAACAAAATTACAAAAATGGTCATAGCTGGCAGCTCTTTCATGATTTTGGTACGAAATTTCTATGACATTTGGTTTACATTAAAGTCCATTTGCTGCGTGAACTTCGTTTTGATTTTTACACTGGACCGGAAGTTATAGGGAAATAAGCTTTATTTTGCTGAGCAAATTTGCAAGTTTTAGGAGACAAAAATCACCATAGCTGGCAACTCTATTCTAATTTTTCAGCCAAATTTTCATCAAACGTTACATAAAATAAGATCCAAGTATTGGATAAATCTTGTCAAAATCTGATGGCTGAATTGGAAGTTATAGGCCAAAAACCGGTTTTTTTTCTGGGTGATTTTTCAAGATGGTACCACTGGCACAGGGTTGCCCGCATTTCAAAATCACTTCTATCAGATCTGGTCCTAGCTAATACCAACATGTCCTGTAAATTTCATTATGATCGGATAATCCGGTCGTCAGTTCTCGTGAACAGAACTTTCGAGTGCTGAAAATAGAGGTAATTTGGTGATGGGTTGCCGTTCTTGTGCAAATCGGAATTTTGAACATTTTAATGTGATATGATGGATAAAGGTTGAGATTTATCAGTGATCTGATTTTTTTGTCAAAAATCAAAAATTTTTCAGGAAGGTCAATGATTTGAAGGTTTTTTATTCAGGAGCCTGCCGTAGCTACAGAGTTACCCGCACTGTCCTAAAAATCCACGTGTGCTAAATTTTAGTCAACATTAATACGCTCTGCAAATTTCACGATGATCCATTGTTTTTCTTACAAGTAATGACAAATCAAAATTTGAAAAGAAATCTTTGCCTACTTTTAGGCACCCTGCACCCACACACGACTCACAATTTCCAATTTTTTATCATAAACGAGCTTAGAACATAATTACTTTTCATTCCCAATACTTTTCTTTAACAAAACTTTTCACTGCTTGGAAATATAGGAGTACATCAAAATTCACTAAAACGCTCGCCGCCGCCAAAAGGTTTAGAATATCTGAATTTGAGAAAGTCGTGGACCTACCTACTATACACATCTACGTTCTCCGAAAATTTCAGCTCAATCGAATTGGCCACTCCAGAGATTATCTCCCTTAATCATTTTGCTGATATATATATATATATATATATATATATATATATATATATATATATATATATATATATATATATATATATATATATATATATATATATATATATATATATATATATATATATATATATATATATATATATATATATATATATATATATATATATATATATATATATATATATATATATATATATATATATATATATATATATATATATATATAAAGAAATATGAATTTTCGGCGAAACAAGTTTAATACTATTGTTCTTCGAACATTAGTAAAAAAGCAATTCTGATCTTGTTCCTCTTATACAAAAATCGAACTTATTTATTTTTATTTTATTTTATTTCTTAACCAAGCAAGGTACAAGTAACGTAAACAGTAAAAAAAACAAAATTGGAAATTACGAGTACATAGAAATAAAACGAAAAATTAAATAAAATAATTAACAAGATAAATCAATAACAAATTAATAAATAACAAATAAATAAATAAAACATTGAACATATAGCTTAGGATAAAGGGTTGCGGATGGCTTTGAAAAGGGAGGATTTAAAGGATAATTTTGAGACTGTTGGAGAATACAGATTACTTATGCTATTGAATATCCTGCAGCATCTATTTATCGGCTCATTAGCTGCGTAAGTAGTGGAGTGTGGATATTCCTTAAGTAAACGAGAGGACCTGGTGTTTCTTACAGGGTTATTCAAAACTATTTTGCTATTCAGGAATTCAACTTTGATGACGCCTCTAATGACGTCGAATGTGAAGCAGGCCGAAAGCATCTTTCTTCTAGATGCAAGTGTTAATAAGTTTAGATGACCCAGTCGAAACTCATAAGGAGGAAGGGTATTAAAATCGTAAGGGCTGTATAGTTCTCTCAATGCAAAAAGTAAGAATTGCTTTTGTATGGACTCGAGTCTGCTACTGTGGGTTTCAAAAGCCGGATTCCAGCAAATGGAAGCATATTCGAGAATGGGGCGTACTAGGAAGATGTATAAGGATCGTGTGACCCACAGGTTACGAAATTCCTTGGCACGTCTTTTGATGAAGCCTAGCTGTTTGTTTGCCCGGGAAAGTATTTTATCATAATGCAAGGTGAAGCGGAGTCGCTCATCCAAGACAACACCAAGGTCGACAACGTTATCAACTCGAGCTAACAACTTATTCCCGAGGAAGTATGTGTTATGTGAGACGGTGCATTTTCGGGAGAAACTTATAACTTGGCACTTAGCAATGTTGAGAGAGAGCTTGTTTTCATTGCACCAATAATCAAGTGAATCAAGTTTGGACTGGAGAAAGAGTGCATCGGATTTAGATTTAATGATATGATAGACTTTGAGATCGTCGGCATAAAGTAGATGAGGTATATTTGATAGGACGTCAGATAGGTCAGAAATAAATATATTAAAGAGAAGTGGGCCAAGATGGCTACCTTGTGGTACACCAGAGGTAGCAGAAATATTTTTCGATAAAAGTCCTTGAAATTTTACCAGCTGAGTTCGATTTCCAAGATAAGAAGTCAGCCAGCTAAGCAAAGACCCACCAAGTCCGAATTTCAGTAGCTTTAGAATTAAGGTAGGGTGGTCAACTCTGTCAAAAGCTTTACTAAAGTCTGTATAGACTGCGTCAATTTGGTATCCTTTCTCCATTTTACACAGGACGTCTGAGATTAGGACTGTCAAATTTGTGGTAGTTGAGCGACCTTTTCTAAAACCATGTTGTTGCTCGTTCAGTCGGGAGTCAACAAGTGGAGAAAGTTTATCGTAGACAATCTTTTCAAAAATTTTCGGAATAGAAGATAAGATGGCAATACCTCTATAATTTCCGATACAGCGTCTATCACCATTTTTGAAGATGGGTGTGACATATGAAAGTTTCCAACAGGATGGGAAAACTCCAGACGAAAGTGATCTGTTGAAAAAAATATGAAAGGGAGTTATAAGCTGCTCTACACATTTGCACAAGAAAGTTGGAGGAAGAAGATCTGGCCCTGGACCTTTGTTGCAGTCGAGTTCCGAAATAGCTTTACGTATTTCGTCACGTGTAATTTCTAAGTGACTGATAAAAGCTGTAGGATTAGAATGGGACGAAGGAAGATGTGAGTTTGATGAGTCAGTAGCAATAAAAATATTCTGGAAATTATCTGCGAATAAATCACAAATCACATTAGGAGAGGAAGAAGTGATATCATTAAAGAACATCGATGATGGATAACCAGTAGTTTTCCGCTTCACATTTACAAAATCATAAAATTTTTTCGGGTCGCGGATTATATTTTCGCCGGTAGTCTTAATGTAGTTGTCATAAGCCTCGTGGGACTTCGTTAAAAACTGCTTAGCAATTTCGTTATATTCTTCCTGAATAGCCGAACTAACGTCAATATTATTTTTAATTCGCTTATAAAGCTTGTTCCTACGATTCCGTAAATGCCTAAGGTCCCTATCAAGCCATGGTTCAGAGAGTTTATTCTTTTTCTTTATCTTTGGTACATATCTCTCAACGGCGTCAAATATTTTATTGTAAAAAGTAGAAATGGCTTCCTCAAGGTCTAAAGTTGAAAGAATATTCGTCCAATCTATAGAGTCAAGAAAATGGTGAATGCTTTCATAATTAGCATTACGAAAGTCATATACAATTGAATTATTGTACGTTCTTAAGTAAGTAGAATCAGGAGTGGCAAGTTCAACTGAGAGTGCTGAATGGTGCGAACTATTACAAAAAAGATGCTCTATGTCATTAGTTGGACTTACCACTACCTCGTCATAAGCGTTAGTGAACACAAGATCTAACCAATTACCGTTTTGGTTGGGAGCCGGACAAACTTGCTGCAAATCATTGCCATAGAAGGTACTCATAAGGTTAAAGTCGTTGCGATCTGAAAGGTTTACAGGGAGCAGGTAAGTGTCATTTTCATCAGGAATGAAATATAGATTGGGGCGATTGAAATCTCCCAGGAATATAACTTTGTCCTTTTCGTTTAGAATTGATACGAAGGAAGATACAGATTCGCATAAATGGTCGTATACCGATTCGTCGGATCTGGGTGGAATATAAACTACACCAATGTAAATCGATGTATTATTCAAAGAGATTTGAACAATTAAGTGCTGGAACATTACGTTTGGTGTGGTATCGATGCGTTTGCTTGAAAATTTGTTGCTCACAGCAATTAAGACACCACCTCCTCGCGTTTGGCCTGTAGAGCAGTAGTCACGATCATCTCTGTAAATGGTCCAGCTACTGTCAAGAATTTCCTCGTTTGTATGTGAGTCATTAAGCCAAGTTTCAGTGAAGGCAAATAAATTAAAATGGCATGATTTGGCGTCAAGAAAAAGTTTAGATAGTTTACCTCTCATACCACCACAATTGTGGTAAAACAGTTTGAGGTTTGTGTGTATTTTGTTAGGAAAAATTCCTAACAGATTGGTCTGGTCTTTGAGGAGATGCAGAAGTCGCCAAGTTATCATTCGATATTGAAGTTCCCGTTGCCGCAGTGGATGCAAGATTTGCAGTCCCTTTGTTATGGTTTCTCAATGGGCCTATATTCGCCGCGCTGTTACAAGCTTTTAGAGAAGAGGAAAAGGAAATACTAGAATCAAGTGATTTCAGCCTCTTGGTACGGTTAGAAGTAACATTGAACGGACCGCTAAAGAGGCGGTCTCGTGAAGTTGTGGGAGGCAGACGATCAGTATCTTTGAGAAGAAGAGGTTTAGGAGAAGATAAGGAGTAAAGTTTGTGGTTGAAGGGGATATCGCAGGTAGGGACATTTGGATATATACATTTTTTCTTTACAATATTCTTTTTTTTCTTACTGCTAATTTTGTTGCTGACTTTCTTCCAAGGGCTGAACGTGATTCCTTTCCAGTCGAACCTGTCGCTATTTCCATTGAGATCGATAAAGAGCCAGGCATATTTAGTTGGTATAAAAACCTTGTACCGCTTAGGTGATCTACATTTGCGCTGGGGTAGTTGTTCGATATTGTAATCGGTGATGCAGAAATCAGCTTCAAGAAGTCTTCCCAGCCATCCATCATCAGCATTGTGAGGAACTTTATTTACGTAGAATGCCATTCGGTTTACTTTGATAGGCAGTTTGGAGCATGCTTTCTCAACATGATTGTTCGTGTTAGCTGTCTTAAGTTTTTGTAGGCGAGTGGCCCAGTCGTGCTTGGACCAAAAGGTACTGAATTTGTAGATCGATGCGGCTTCGGGGTCTGAGGGCAAACGTAAACTAGAGCATGGAGCTGTTGGTGCAGTGCTGTTTATCAACTCTTTTATAGGTGAAGAAGCCTTGTCCTGCGTGTATATCTTCTTACAGCTTGTTGAGATGCTTGACGAACTGTTATGATCTACCATCAGCAGTTCCTGGTGTAGTGACTGCTCGTTCAACGCAATATGTTTGATATTATCATCGATCAGGGTCTGCTGGGCGCCCCTCAAACTTTCGAGTTGGCTGCTCAATTCTTCAAACTTTAATTGTTGTGCAGAGAACGCATCTGTTATCGAATCAATAAGTGGTTTCATCATACTCGTCATTTTTAACTCTATATTTTCTAGTATATCGGTGCTGCTAGCTTGGGAACTGTTACTTGATTTTCTGGCGGATGAGAATAGTGCAGCAATGGATTCCATTTTGTCCGCTAACTTATCAATTTTTTCATCCAACGTGTCGAAAGACTTCGCGACGTTTATGTTATTGCTGTTGTTGTTGTTTGACGCGGAAATTGCTGACGTAAAACCATCAAAATGTTGTGTTAGTTCGATTAGAATTTCCTCATTTGCTTTTGACTGGGCTTGCTGTTTGGAAATCAAGCATTCAACGTTCCAATAAAGCTGATTAGGCTATCATACATACCCTTCATGAGTCGCTCGACATTTTGGCAGTCTGTACATATGAAATGATTGTCTAAATAGGGATGATACCAATCCCTTGGAGCGCCCATGCAAGCGCCATGCAATTTTCTGTTGCAGAAAGCTTTGCAAGTCACAAATTTTAACGTGTTATCAAAAGCAAAGCAGTTATCTAGGCTGCACTTGAAATTCATTGTTTTGTAGCGTATGCTGATTTGGTCAAAAAAGCGCCCAAAGATATGCAATTCTTGTTGAAAATTCGATTCAGAAAAAACGGGTAACACCTGGGATCGATCTGTGGGATACTGGCGTGGAAGTCCGTTGATGAAACTGCAGAGCCACGAGTGTTTAGTTATCGATTGTCCAAAATACAAACTAAATTAGATCAATTGTCGTCGTCAGTTCAAGTAAAAATAATTTCGTTCTTGTTGAAAATTCGATTCAGAAAAAACGGGTAACACCTGGGATCGATCTGTGGGATACTGGCGTGGAAGTCCGTTGATGAAGCTGCAGTGCCACGAGTGTTTAGTCATCGATTGTCCAAAATACAAACTAAATTAGATCAATTGTCGTCGTCAGTTCAAGTAAAAATAATTTCGTTCTTTGTAGCTGCTTCGGAGTTATTATTTTTGGACAATATTTATTGACTTTGTTGATTGAATGAATTCTTACGTAGATTTTGAAGAAAAAAACTGATGGCAGCGCTCAGGATTGAACCGAAGGATTCTCGTATGTAAGACCGCGTCACTACAGTCGAACCACGGGCAGTTATTATGTGACGAATATAAAAATGAATTAGAATGACACAAACGTCAATTTGAACAGTACACGAAAATTTAACAGTTTTTCAAAAATAACTGTTTTAACTGTTTTAGAAAATCAGAAAATCAACACTTCACTTAAGCAAAAAATTTCGAAGAAAGGTAATTGGGTCAAATAGCACTTTCATGTGTACATGCGAAAAAAAAATCTCAAGCAAGAACCGCAGAGAAACCGAGTCGACCTCTCGGAGTTTCGCTGTAGTTGCGATAATGATCGAAAATTGCGCGAACTTGAGATTAAATTATTTTACGTTAGGCTGAAGGGGATTCACAAAAACGGCGAAAAACTCAAGAATAGGCCGTCGGAAATTGAAAGAGCTAAGAGTCGATCGAAGCCACGGTATAGATATTAACTATAAAGCACAATACTAGGGATATAATATATTGATTACACTGTGAAATGTGGATTTTAGTCAGCACTATTGTCACTTTGCGTCACGACACGTTGAACGTTGAACCACTAAGAAATCCGAATTTATTCTGTGTGACCCTGTATGTGAACTTATATATAACCTTTTGATTAACCAAGCCCCGATCACCTATATTGATTAGACTATAAGATTATAAATCTAAATCACTAATATCAACATATAAAATACTAGGCATAAGAAAAACTATTGTAAGATTACTCCTCCTTCCATGCCACCAGCCTAGCTTATTTTGGAAGGAGTAAAATAACACAAATAAATGAAAATGAAATACCGTATATATTCTTAGTTTGAATTCATTAAAATCTAGATCTAACCTAATAAAGTTACGATGATTCAGCAGTCAGTCTAGCCTATGATGGAAAATAATGAATGATATAAAAAAATGTATATTCTTAATTAAATTAGTATTTTATTACACCAATATGTTCATTGTTAGAAGCTAATAGCCCTAATAAAAATATTCACTATACTATCAAATCATGAGAATCGGGGAAAACGACAGTCTGGGCTATAGCCCCAATAATATTTACTATACCATCAAATCATGAGAATCGGGAAGAACGACAGTCTGAGCCGGTTAAGAGCCCCCCATTGAATTGATCAACATCCCCCTTGAGCGTGGAAAGTAAACCTTGAGGATCAATACTCTTAGCTCCTCTTTGTAACGTCATCATGCATCTCTTTGCTCCTCTTAGGTATACAACAAAACCCTGCAGAATAATTTAGCAGTATCCTTCTACTTAAGCTGCTCAAACCTATAAAACAACAGAAATTGAAGAAAATAATTACAAATAGCCGATAGAAAAAGAGACGTGTTTTTTATTTCAATTTTTCCTTATAGTTCCTTACTACTACTTAGCTCACTTAAAAATATGTTTGACTATGCATCACTTATTATTGTCAGATTATAAAATAGAAACTTATAACTATCTGTAGGCTTAAAATTTAAAATACTGGTTTCTGAGGCTACATCGTGGTACAGATCTAAAGTATCGCAGGCTACGCACTCCTTTAAATTTGCTAAAATAATCTCGAACGCTTTCGAGTCGAACGCTTACTCTGGCTCACAACCTGTAAATTAAACTTTTTAGTAAATTATACAACTAAAATTTATAATTTTACCTTTCAACTCCAAAAAATATTCATCGAGTGGTTCGCAATATATACATTGAAAATATTTATTGGCGAACACCACTTCCTGTCTTGATTTTGCTTCGGGAAATAGGGCTTCCATCTTCTAGAGAAAAAAAACAAAGAATTTAATGAGTTTTTAAAAAAATATACATAGGAGCGTACTTACTCAATGTTTTAATCGCCAAACACATCACACCATCTTCACTTAAGCTATAAAAAACGCTATCAAGCTACCATTGCGAAATTCTGATTTTTCCATGCGCTAATTCAACATTTCACCCAATCTGCTCCCACACGCAATACATCATTAACGTTTTTTATAAGACGGATAGTGCTGTTATCGCGTTAATGCTAAAAAAAATGTATAGCGCATCAGAATCGCTTGAATACTAATTTTTGAAGAAATATTCTGTGAATGACAAAAAAATGTGGAAAGACGTAATATACTTTTTTGTAGAATCATATCAACTATTCCTTATCCAAAGCAACAAAACTCCACTTTAACACAACTGATGAAAATGTTCAATGCTGGCAACACTTTCCCAACGAAGCAGCAATAAGTTGACCATAACAAGCTCATACTCAAATCAACTTATCCTTTGAATCTCGTTCTCATCGGAGGATTTCATCGAAAGTTTCAGCGGTTAAACGTTGTTTGAAGCTGCCATCCCAAAAATGTTCAAAACTCGGAAAATTTAAAAATTGGTTTCTTAATTTTATTGCAAATGCTTTGCATATGAGCACGTTATTTGAAGCATCTGTTGGTGCAATATTTACGAAAATGGCTAAAACTGGTTTCCCTGTTTCAGCAGCAAAGCAAAATATATACTAAATCTGCTTCACGTTAAGTTAAACCCAACCAGTAAATTTCGTTTCGATTGAATCACTACGCTGGAAGTAATGCGGGTGAAAATTTTTTTAGTGTTTTCACCTTTAAAACTTTTCAAATTTTTAAAGCATTAATATTTGCTGTTAATTTTCATTGCAGGATCATTCCCATTTGCAAATCTAATGAAACAATCGCTTAGTAAAGAAATTATCATAGCTGGCAAAAATTACAAAAATGATCATAGCTGGCAGCCCTTTCATGATTTTCGGACGAAATTCTTTCGACATTTTGTTCACATTAAGATTCATTTACTGCATGATTTTCGTTATGATTTCTGCACTGGACCGGAAGTTATAGGGAAAAAAGTTTTCTGTTGCTCAGCAAATTTGCAAGATTTATGAGACAAAAATCACCATAACTGGCAACTCTATTCTCATTTTTCAACTTTATTTACATCAAATGTTATCTGACGTAAGGGCCAAGTACTTTGTGAGTTTTGTTCAAATCTGATAGCTTAATCGGACGTTATAGGTTTTTTTTTCCTCAGTGATTTTTCAAGATGGTACCACTACCGCAGGGTTATACGCATTTCAAAATTATTTCTACCAGATCTGGTCCTAGCTAATGCAAACATGCCCTGTTAATTTCATTATGATCGGATAATCTGGTCGTCAGTTCTCGTGAACAGGACTTTTGAGTGCTGAAAAAAGAGGTAATTTGGTGATGGGTTGCCGTTCTTGTGCAAATCGGAATTTCAAAAATTTCAATTTGACATGATGGACACAGGTCAAAATTTATCAATGATTTGAATTTTTTGTCAAAAATCAAAAATTTTTGCGGAGGGTCAGTGATTAGCAGAATTTTTTTTTCAGCAGCCTGCCGCAGCTACAGGGTAAACCGCACTATCTTGAAAATCCATTTGTGTTAAATCTTAGCTAACATCAATGTACAATAACTTTAGATGTAAGCGCTTAACAATAAAACATGAATACCCTTTGCTCAGCAAACATATTTTCACTTATCATATCTGTTTGTAAATGAAAAACGTATGAGGAACGTACGGACGACTGAAAACTGTCAATAGCCCAGTATGCAACGTGGACTGATTTAGGGATTGAGATTGAAACAATGGAATCGAAACTTTTGAACAACCTGTTTACCTTCTATTGTTTCAATCTCAATCCCAAAGTCAGTTTACGTTGTATACTGGGCTTATAACTGCATATTGTGACAAGAAAGATTTTCAGGGTAAAAAAGTTTGAAATCTGTGACATTTACTATTTGAACTACAGCATTTACTCTTTGATTAGGAATTTGCTAGTCCTGATAAGGACTAATTGTTTTTACTAATGTTCGAAGAACATTAGTATTAAAATCGCTTCGCCGAAAATTCGTCATAAATATATATATACACTCGGCAGAAAAAGTCTGCGTACACACTCAACACATCAAACATATCTATAAAAAAACATCGTTTCTAACATGTTATTCCGAAAATATTTTTTTTCCCTATTTTTCATTACTTCATTATCAACATAAAACAAAACAAAAATGAGAATTACTGCACTTTTAAACAACGATAAAATTTGGAAACCAAAAATAGTCTGAAATTCCAGAAATAAAAAGTCTGCGTACAAAGCGTATAAAGAGAATTCAAAGTCACTGAGTTGCAGTTAAATCAATAACAATAAAGTTTGTGTAGAAAAGTTGATTTACGTGTTTTTATCTAAGGTTTGTGTTAAAAATAATTTCTTAAAAACTTTAAGTAAGAGATGTCTAATAAAGGAAAGGAAATTGACTTTGGGGAAAGGGAAATGATCGTGGATTTGTTGAAAAAAGGTACGTCATATCGTGAAATAGGTGCAATAGTCAGCAGAAGTCATTCAACTGTCCAACGAGTCGTAAAAAACTTCAAAAACACAGGAGTTTTGGTTTCAAAACCCAGATCTGGCCGTCCTCCAAAGTTGAGCTCTCATGAAACTCGAAGTTTGCTCCGAACGATAAAGGCTAATCCTAGATTAACTGCAGCAGATATGGCAAAGGACATCAAAGCAAAGTACCGCAAGTCTATTTCTGATGATTTTGTTCGTAAAATTCTTAGGAATTATGGGTATCACGGACGCGTTGCCCGTAGAAAGCCATTTATAACAACAGTCAACAGACTCAAGCGGCTGGCGTTTGCTAAGGAACACATAAATAAGCCCAAAGAATTTTGGAAACAAGTTATTTTCTCAGATGAAAGTAAATTTTGTATTTTTGGAATCAAAGGTTGGAAGATTGAATGGAGAAAAACTGGCGCGGCCTTCGACGTAAAAAATCTCTGTCCAACAGTAAAGCACGGTGGTGGCGGTGTTCTGATATGGGGGTGTATGGCTAGTGGAGGAGTAGGAAAAATGGAGTTTATTGAAAGTATTATGAATAAAATAGACTACCTTAATATTCTCAACCGCAATTTGAAGGAAAGTCCAGAGCATTTGGGCTTAAGCGACAACTTTTACTACCAACACGACAACGACCCAAAGCACACTGCGGAGGTAGTAAGACTCTGGTTGCTGTATAATGCCAAAAATCAGCTTCGTACACCGCCCCAATCTCCTGACCTTAATCCAATAGAGCATTTGTGGCATCACTTGGAACAAAGAATTCGAGCGCACACAATAACGTCGAAGGTAATGCTCAAGGAAGTCCTGATCCAGGAGTGGAATTTAATAACCCCAGAGTTCACTAAGAAGCTGGTAGATTCCATGCAAAAACGGTTGTGGGAAGTAATAACGAGACGAGGATATCCCACAAGCTATTAACGAGGAAAAACAATTGTTTTATTTTCAAAAGAAATATTTGTACGCAGACTTTTAATTGCTACAATTCAGGATTTGTCTTCGTTTTTTAATTTAAATATTTTTATGGAGTACAATAATCATCATTTTTGTTTTGTTTTATGTTTGTAATAAAGCCATGAAAATAAAGAAAAATAACTATTATGAAATAAATTACTTAAAACGATGTTTTTATAGATATGTTGGATGTGTTGAGTGTGTACGCAGACTTTTTCTGCCAAGTGTATATATATATATATATATATATATATATATATATATATATATATATATATATATATATATATATATATATATATATATATATATATATATATATATATATATATATATATATATATCAGCAAAATGGTCAAGGGAGATAATCGCTGGAGTGGCCGATCCGATTAAGCTGAAATTTTCTGCAAGCATAGATGTGTCTAACAGGTAGGTTTATAAGTTGCTAGAATTCAGATTCCTATATTTCCAAGACTCCTATATTTCCAAGCAGGGTAAATTTTTGTAAAAAAAGGTACTAGGAATGAAAACGTATTATGTTTTAAGTTGGCTTCTGATAAAGAAAAAAAAATTTGATCCTTGTGTAGGCGCTGAGTGCCTAAAAGTAGTTAAGGATTTTTTTTCAAATTTCGATTTGTCTTGGATCATCGTGAAATATTCAGAGCGTATTTATGTAGACTAGAGTTTAACACACATGGACTTTCAATACTGTGCAGGACACTCTGTAGCTACAGCAGGCTTCTTAAAACAAATCCTACAAATCATCGACCGTCTTGAAAATTTTTTGGTTTTTGAAAATGAGTTCAAATTATTGATAAATTTTGACTTTTGGCCACCAAGTCAAATATAATATTTCAAAATCCCGCGGTAAACAAGAACGGTAACCCGTGATCAAATTACCTCTATTGACAGCACTCAAAATTTCTGTTCACGAGAACTCACGATCGAATAAAGTGATCAATATCAAATTTACAGGACGTATTGAAACTAGCTAGGACCAGGTCTGGTAGAAGTGATTTTGAAATACGGGCAAAACTTTCTCAGTAGTGCCATTTGCAAAAATCGCTGAGAAAAAAAACTGGTTTTTGGCCTACAGCTTCCGATTTAGCCACCAGATTTAAACGAAATTCACGCAGTAGGTGAACCTAGCTCTAAGATAGATTTCATAGAAATTTATGTGAAAAACTAGTATAGGGACGCCAGCTATGGCAATTTTTGTCTCCTAAATATTGTAAATTTTGCTCAAAAAAATTAAGATTTTGTCCCTATAACTTCCGATGCAGTGACGGAATCAAAACGAAATTCGTGTGATAAGTGAATCTTATTGCATTTATTATGCTGTAGGGATTCCGTTCAAAAACCGTGAAAGGGTTGCCAGCTATGATGAATTTCGTAATTTATTGACATTTCTCTATCGAGCGATTTTGTCATAAAATTTCCAAATGGGAATGATCCTGCAATAACAATTAACAAATATTTACGTTTCAAAAATTTAAAAAGTTTGAACGATGGTAACCCTTAAATTAAATTCACTCCAATAGCTTCCAGCGCAGCCATTCAATCAAAACGAAATTAACAGGGTGGATTTAACTCAACGTGAAGCAGCTATGGTGCTAGCACATGATTGTCAGCACCAGAAAATTTCGTTAATATTGCACCAACAGATGCTTCCATTTTGTATTCATAAGCAATTTTTCGGATGGTAGCCCCAGACATAATTTAACCTCTGAAACTTTCAATGACATCCTCAGATGAATATGAAATTCAAAGGATAGGTTGATTCAGCACGAGCATGTTATGGTAGATCTTTTGCTGCTGTGTTGGACAAATGTTGCCAGCACTAAACATTTTCATCATTTGTGTTATAGAAAATGCTGTCAAAAAATGATATTTGTTTCTTTGAGTAAAATATGGCTGATATGATACTACAAAGAAGTGTATAATGTCTTCACACATTTTTAAATCCCTCAAAGAAAGCTTTTTCGAAAATTAGTTTTCTAGCGGTTCTGATGCGCTAGACTTTTTTATTCTATTATGTTGCTTTACTATGCCACACCGTATTAAAAGTCAAAACCTATTAGGTAGTGAGTATGTAAAAGGATGATTTGCTCGTTGTTAGATTTTATAACGAAGTTTTGTGTGCATGAGTATATTTTCGCTATACAAAAAATCCAGCATTGTTAGCTATATAATGAGTTTTATACATTATGTATGACTCATTGTGTAACGTTATAATGAAATAATTTCCTCTCAAAGCAATTCTCTGTAACATTTTAATCGCGTTCGAATAATAAAATTTTATTCTCGTTTGAACTTTTACAAACTTGAGAAAATCGTTTACAAACTTATGCAGGTTGAAAATCTTACAGCAGATTTTATACGGAAATTTAAACCATCTAGTCAGGCTTTTTTCAGAAGAACATATTTTTATTTTTGTAATACGGTAGCATTTCGCTCTTATATCAGAATTTTTCCCATACTTGTCACTTCCTAAAAATACTTTTGTTACAACTGAGGCAATGGATTCGTATAGTTGTTGATCTGGTTAAGTCGTACAACAATAAATACACAGAACAATAAAAATGACTCTGTCTGCTGTGAAAAGTTCCAATAAAATATTGCTTCTGTATACCAAATATAACAACATTAAAGTGACGGACCTATCTAAATATAAAATGGGTGATCATGTGCGAATCAATTAATACAACCATGTTTTTGAAAAGGGCTATACACTAAACTGGACCACGGCTATTTTCAGGATTCGTTAAATTCGAATAACCAACCCCATCACATACCTACTGGAAGATTATGAAGGAAACCTTATCGAAGGTGGCTTCTGTGAGTTTGAACTACTGAAAGCTAAGTATTCGTCACTCTATTTCGTGGGAAACACAGTATTGAAGCGGAGTGGAAATCGAGCGTTTTGGCTAGTGGTTGGGATTTTCAGAAAAACACAAATCCACAAATAATTTAAATTAAATATTGTATAGTTTGATTGAAAGAAAAATTATTTATTTATTAAGAGTACGTAAAGTTGAAAACGTTTTTTCATTTTTAATAAATCGTATGTAAATTTGAGCACGCTTTTTTATTTCACATATTGTCCTTTGAGCACTATACCATTCACAAGTATCTGGCTCGGGTTTCACATCATCATAAGCCCAAGGACAGCTCATTTAATGTTTTCCAAATTTGCTGACTTTCTGCTCTATATCAGTGCAGGGCATCGAAAACTTATAGTTGCTCATAGATTCGTCAAAGTGTTCCTCAAAAATGTATTCTTTGTTAGCGTAGAAAAAACTTGTGTAATCCTCAAGAGAACGTTGAAGATCGTTATTCAGATCGTTTTGTTGTTGTTCATGATTATCAGCTTGATGTGTATTGTTTCACGGTTCAAGTAATACTATAAAATATATAATATTTATACCTAAAATATGTGTGGCGATGATTTTGTATCCCCGGAGCTGCCAATGTTTTCCACCGCAAGTAAATTATTTTGTCGACAGTTTCGTCTTCGTCCGCGTATAATACCGGCTTTTCTATTTCATCGACTGGTGTCTTCTCAACAGATTTTCTAATATCTGTTAGATGTAAATCGTATATGCCTCCCCCGTCTTTGACTAGACCTTTTGATGTAATCGACAACGAACTTTTGCTGATAATGTCCAACGTTTCCCCATTTAGCTTGTTGTATCGGTCAGGCAAGAATAGTACGTGTTCTTCCAATTCAAGGCACATCTTTTCACCAAATCTTGTACGGCTGGTTAATAACCAAATCGTTCATACTAATACAAGGCTTAAAATATCTTGGGATATCATTAAATGCTTGTATTGCCTCTATTTTAGCCTATTTTACTGTAGCGTCCATAATATTGCCTACCGAGCTAAATGTGCTGATGGTTCGTCGTTTTAAACCTGAGAGCGGAAAAAAAACTACTTTTATTTCCAATCTGCTTCACTTTTAACTCGCTTAGATTTACTGTGTATCCTCATCATCAAATTATTTTCACACAGAGCGACATATATACACACATATACTCATGATCACATAGAGATACCCCGTCCTCCTTCAATTGATTTCATCATTTTTTCACTATTCTATTTTCACTAACTAGGGTAGGTGTATTTGAAGTCAGCCATGCGTCAGAAGTCGGCCACTTTTTCTATACACTCTGAAAATAAGAGAACAAACGTCTAAAAAAAGGAAAAAAATACTCTAACGGATCGGTAGAAAGATGGTCTCAAAGTGGCGTAAAATCTAGCGCTGTGTGTCAAGTCCGATGAACGCAATTATTCATTTGGTTTGTGGGATCGTCATTGCACTCAAAAATTTCATGGGAATGTCATATTTTCTAAAGAAGTGACATACAAATTATTATTAAATATTTACTGTTTTTGTGTGTGATCGGTGTTGAAAATCATCTGGTGGGTAAGTTGTTCACGCTAGAATCTTAACTTTATTGAAATTAATTGATTTAATACTTATAAATTGAAAAATATGAGGAGGCCGGATACTGAATCATATATTTTACGATATGTTCAATTGCCGGCCATGGTGGCCGAGTATTGAAACTTCACCAAACTTCACGAAACGACGTCATATGTTGACTATAAGGGAGAATTATTAAAAAATACAGTATAGCTCAAAAATATTCAGTTTTCGGCCCCATATAAATCATGAAAATCTACCATGGCCGAAAACTGACGTCGAAAATTTTAGTAATCGGCCTCATCTAACGTTTTTCTATAGTTGTTCTTTATTTCCAAGGAAATGAATACCGAAACGAATGAAGACGGGACTGGCCATATGTTACCAACTCTAGAATCTTACAGAAAATATAGAATTATAATGGCACTTAGTGATATCCGCAATAGTAAGCTTAGCATACGTAAAGCTGCAGCTAAATATTGCATCCCAAGAGCAACACTGCAGGATCGTTTGCAGGGAAGAATACTTGACGAGTACGACAAAAAAGGTCCAAGTTCCATATTATCTACTGAGGAAGAAGCAGCCATTACTGAATGGTGCATTAGGTTATCTAAATGTGGCTTTCCTCTAAAGCATGATAATTTATTGAACACTGTTCAAAATTTTTTGAAGGATGATGCCAGGGTGAATCCGTTTAGAAATAATCGCCCTGGAAGAACCTGGCTAAAATCATTCTTTAGAAGAAATCCTTCTTTAAGTTTAAGAGAAGCAGAAACACTACATAAAGGCAGAGCAGCTGTTACTTCGCAGTATATTAAGAACTGGTTCAATGAGCTCAAAGAATTTCTTCGATCAGTCAACCAAGAAGATTTGCTGCTCGATCCCAGGCGAATCATAAATGGCGACATAACAAGCTTCTGCCTTTGTCCCAAAACTGGCAAAATTATTGCTCCTTGTTGTAGCCACAAAAGTATCAAGTGGAAACAGGTAAAGAAAAGGATACAATCACAACATTGTTAACCTTTTCGGCTGATGGCAAACCACCCTTAGTAGTATTTTCATACAAACGCCTTCCTTAAGATATTGTGGACAGCGTACCAAATGGTTGGATCCTTTGTAACATGGATTCTGGGTGGATGCGGAGTGAAACATTCAATGAATATGTGGCAAACTGTGTCAATAGCTGGCTGATTGAACAATAAGTACCAAAGCCTGTTTTGCTGCTGGTTGATGGCCATAAATCCCATTTGTCTATGCAATTAAGTAAGTATTGTGATAAAGCAGGCATTTTGCTATTTGCGCTGCCACCAAATACAACACATATTCTGCAACCTGCCGATGTCAGCATATTCAAGCCTCTCAAGCAGGATTGGAAGAAGACAGTTCGCGGATGGAACATGAGCAATCTGGGAAAAATTCTTACCAGAATGGAATTTTGTCCATTAATAGAGATCGAATTGAAAATATATATTTATCTTCCTGAAACTATAAAAAATGGTTTTAGAAAATGAAGAATTTTTCCGTTTAACTCTGAGGCAGTGGACTGTTAAAAATGTGTGCAAAATATATTGGAGGATGCAAATGAAGAGGCAACTGACAACATTTATCCTTCAAATTTATCTAATGAAAGATTTGTGATTGCTTCATCTGTAATCGAACAAGTGTCAGAAGATCTTGCCAAACAAGGAATCAATGTTGGTATAGTTTTGAAGCTTTTAGAGGAGTCACCGAAATCTCAGAGCGAAGAGGACACTAATAAGTCAACAGGGGACCACTCGGGGAGTGTTATTCGATATTAACGACGACCGAACGTTTCGAATAGGTAATAACGTACCAAACGAAGATGATATAGACCCTATCAATTACATAGCAAATTCACCTGCGAATGTCGATTTGAATAATGCTGAAGCGTGAAACAGTCCTGATTCATCAAACAATATGTTCAAACATCTCACCGAAAACATGACCTGCTTAAGCTCAACTCCAAAGTCGAGTTGCAAAGATGATCAATTGCGAACAAGGAGGCTGGTTTTTTTTAACTATGTTGCAGCCATAGAAAAAACGTATGTTGCAGAAGCTAATAAGGAAAATTTAACTGCAGAACCAGCGTCTGTTAATTTAGAGATTCCCAGCACTTCTTCAGGACTAATCACTCCAAGTAATTTCTCACATCACTATCAATTTACTTGAAATTTTTGTTGTTATTCCTTTAAGGTACTTCAAATCGGTTCGAATCTACATCCAGAAGATACTCTCTATCCACGAGCAGATCCTGTTTACCTTTATTTAGTAGATCGTGCTCACCAGTCTCCCCACACCTATCGAAACATTTATTTTTTCCGGAACCTTCAAAGAAGTAATCAAACATTTCAAAAACCACTAGAGCACCAAGTGCAATATCGTCTGAAGCTTGGAGAAATATATACAAGATAAAAGAAGAGGAAAAAGTAGAACAGATCAGACAATTAGAAAAAAGAAGAGAGGATCGTATCAAAAAAAGGAAATCGAAAGATGCACAGATAATTGAAAGAAAAAAAAGACGCACAGATAACTGAAAGGAAAGAGAAAAAAACGGACGTGAAAAAACAGAAGAAAGCGATTAAGTGTCAGGAATGTGACAACGTTCTAATAAGCGACACAGAAGTGGATGACCTAAAAAATATTGGGTGCGACAACTGCCTTAGATGGTATCATCTAAAATGTTGTTCTCTATATCCTCTAAGTTATATGAGAGCATCTGATGAGAAATTTTCTTCCAAGATATGTGAGAACCAACAGGAAAAGAAGTGAAGGTTGTCTGTAACAGCTTATAAAAAGTCAAAAAGTAGAACCATCCAAGTCAATATTAGAATTAGAAATACTTTGAAAGAAACATGCTTGATTTATGTTAAATTAATTGTTTTTATTTACAATTTTCCATAATATATAATTTGATTGAAGAATAAATACAAAATGTCTCAAGTATAATATGTTTTATTTATGTTTCATGGATATTTCTTTGTAAAATAATGAAATATGCAGCTTGGCCGGACACTGATACAAAAGAGGTCAATAACTAAATTTCAGGGGCTGACTAATGATTCAAAAGCGTAGTTTTTATAGAATTAATTGCAAAGAAAAAACTTGATTCGTTACAAAGAATATTAAATATCAATTCCCCGAGGAACAGCACAGGTTTAGTTTTAGCGAAAAAAATTATTCCGTAACTGTTTTTTTCTGAGTAGATATATTTAGCCAAAGTGGAAAAAATGCTTAAGTGGCCGACTACTAGTGCACTTACCCTATATATTTGAAAATTCGGTACTTACTAGCTGAATCCATTATTAATTAAGCACTTATATAATTTTTTGTATATTATTTGATATTACCACTTTGCAGTCACTCGCACTACAATTCTAAAACGTTTCTGACGTAGGTACTTCCAAACAACGTCCTTGTAAAGCAATATCTTATCACGCAAGTAAACTTTTTTACACACTGTATCAAATCGCTGTACAATCCTCACTCACCGGAAATCCTATTCTCTTATCATGCACATGCTAAAAACCGCTATCAAACTAGCATTTCTCATATTGCGAAATTCGTTTGCTGCTATCAATGAAACTCAACTTCTTCCATACGTCTTGCGATAATCAATGTCGCTATGAAATTCAAATTTGACCCCATACGCCATAATTAAATTTTGATAAGACTTGTAGTTCTGTTATTACGTTAATGTTAAAAAAACACCGGCAGACTAACATTGTGATATCATATTCTCTTATCAGACCCATGCTAAAAAACGCTACCAATTCAACAAACCAATTTGAAGTCGAAAACATAAATGGTTTATGCTGGACTGATGTCAACATGGACTATAACCATTAACCAACAATAATGAGCTACTACACCGACTGCACTATATACGTGAAAGGACATACCAAAGAACGATTCATCAAACAATACCTCCCAACCAATAAAATAATGCAGCTAAAAATACCTAGGCTAAGCGATCTTGAAAATTTTACTACATATTGTGAAATTCACCAATCTAACAACCTTATATCCGTTGTTTTGCTCAAAATTGTATGAGTATATATTTTTTTATGCCAATGAATAATACTGATAGCCTATGATGTAAACGTATAACAATAAAATATGAATTTGTAACCTCACAAACAATGTTTCCATTCATCATATTTGAATAAAATTTTTACTTTTTCTTTATAATTTGGTAGCCCTAAATAGAGCTGTTTGTGTTTTAAGCACCAGGGTTTTTTCATTCCATGAATGTTTTTCTCCGTTGGCTAAATAATAGTTTTTATATACCACCACTGCTGTTTTATTATGATAAATAGTAATTCGACCATCTCTCCCGGAAAATTTTTCTACCATTTCCATGCTCTAAAGAAATTCTACGTCATCGATTGTGTAGTGTGATTTAAATATTTTTATTTCACTATCATCGACTTTTATTAACATTTGACTCTCCATACTGCACTACACTTCTTAAACGTTTCTGATGTAGATGCTTGCAAAAAACCTCCTTTTAAAGCAATCTCTAATGACGCCACAAAACTTTTTTTACACGCTGTTTCATATTGTTGTACAATTCTCATTCGATGAAAATCCTATTCTCAAAAACACGCCCATGCTAAAAAACGCCATCAAGCTAGCATTTCTCATATTGCGAAATTCGTTTGCTGCTATCAATTAAACTCAATTTTTTCCATACGCTTTGCGATAATCACTGTCGCTACGAAACTTTTTTTACACGCTGTACCATATTGAAATATTCTCATTTGCCGGATATAATATTCTCTTATCACGCACATGCTAAAAATGCTATCAAGTAAGCATTTCTCATGTTGCGAAATTAATTTGATGAAAGCAAAGCCATTCACCTGTCATAGGCTTAATTTAATAAGACGATAAAAGACACAAACACATGTACAATACAACATACCCCTGGATATAGAACTTCAAGAACTTCTTAGAACATTCAGG
The DNA here is from genome assembly GCA_947369275.1 of Nemotelus nigrinus. Classification (NCBI taxonomy): domain Eukaryota; kingdom Metazoa; phylum Arthropoda; class Insecta; order Diptera; family Stratiomyidae; genus Nemotelus; species Nemotelus nigrinus. Next base: position 99,425,298 of record OX376372.1, on the reverse strand, counting down.
GGCAAACCATCATCATCTTCAACAAGTGCATCTTCCAGATATCTGAGTAACGTATTCCAACATTTAGCAATAGTCTTCGTTTCAACCTGGTTCCACGCGTGAGCGAGGTTCAAAATAATAACCTTAATAGTCAAATTTTTCAAAATCTGTTCAATAATACCAATTTTTGCCAATATATTTGGCAAAAGATTTTTCCTCTAGAAACGTTTAGCCAACCTTATAGCATTCTGATTCATTGGTAAAATCAATGCTGTTACATTTAGTGGCATGAATAATGTTCAAATGCTTCCATCTTCTGTCTTTAACTCACTTTCGGGTGGATGAGCGAGAGTGTTACCCAAGAGGAGAATGGCTCTCATTGGAATACTCCGTTTTTTTTAAACCTCTGTACCTATTTATGACGAGATGTGGATCAATTTATTCTAATGTTGATATAAATTCTTACATCTGGAACAAAGTGGTTAAAGAACCAATCTTTAAATATTGCTGCCGTCATCCAGGCTCTTTTAGAGTTTTTATAAAGTAAAGAGCAAGCAACATTTATGAATGTTCGTGGACTTTTGGCATGCCCAATGACAAGTGGCTTTAGTTTATGGCTATTTGTTCCATTTGCACATGCCAAAAATGTAAGTCGTTGCTTCTCATTTTTTCTTTCACATGCAGTTTATTCAAATGAAGATACAACAGTTTTGTCTGGAAGAAGCTTCCAAAAAAGACTACTTTCGTTTGAATTGTATACTTGTTCGACCAAAAGCTTCTTATCTTGCATTTTGTTATGCAAGCTTTGTTTGAAGGAATCAATGAACTCAGATCTAGCTGATAGTTTTTCTCATATTAATTTCAAAAAATTTATGCCATATCGTGTTTTAAATTTTTGTAACCACCCCTCATTTCCGTTAAAAATCAAATCATAACGTTGTTCCAAAAACCAATGATACAATTTGTTTTCCATAATTGGCAATTCAGCTTTTTTTAAAGTTCTTCTTTTGCCTGGTCCTGAATAAGTATTTGTTACCATTTTCAGGATGTTTTCCGGTGCTAAATCTGTAACTCGAGCTCCAGCAGATAAATCATCAAAAAGACGGCTCTTATCTGCGAGTGTCAAACACTTAGCTTTTTCGGACATTTTTAAAATCGATATTAGGTTTAAAATAATGCACAGAAGTGCTCGTGAAGGATCGGCTTAGTTCGACAGTCTGGAATGAACTCAATCATAATATCAACAAACACATTCAGATACAAGTCAGAATACTTTAGCTAATAAACTTGTAAACGTAGTTAATAAGCTTGTGACAAAATGCACTCATCATGTCCAAATTTTATTTTGTTGTGGCTCGCCTGTATAAAGGCAGATATAGCAGGCTTTTGCCACGTTTTTTCCGATGACAGAAAGAGGTGTGCTTTTAAGAATGTAACTTATCGGTAGTGTGTCAACCATTATACTGTAAAAAATTAAAGTGTGTGTTTCAAATATTTGGCGTTTTTTGATTGCGTTTGATTTGATTGAAAAAGGAGCTATTCGCGTGTAGTGACATTTATTTGCAAGACATTTAATTTTTTGGTCCGTCGAGCCGGATCAGCGGTGAGTTAACACAAACTTTCCTCATCCATTGTAAATTTTTCTAACCTATTCCTCGTGCTGTGCCTGATTTTCGTTGCATAAGATGTCGGTCGAAGGGGTACAAGCCTTGCTTGCGAAACAAAGGACGAATGCCGAGTCCATTAATAATTTCAAAAAGAATTTTTAAAAATGCTCAAAGACCAACATGACCATGGGGTATTTCAAAAGGCACATTGAAAGTTTGGGGCGGTTATGGGAACAATATGAGGATGTGCATTAGCGGCTCGTGTATTCTGCGAACGACGCAAAAAAGAAGCTTTGCCATATTTTTTGAACGATGAAACGCCACCTTCGAGGAGAAATATTATGATTCGTACGGAAAAATATACGATAAACTCAACCACAGTTCCACCAGTATCCCAAAGGTGGTACAGAGTCAAAACAAGGTCCACTTCCTACCGATAAGCCTGCCAATTTTTTCAGGTTTATATTCAGAGTGGCAAGATTTCCACAAATGTTTGTCGGCCTTGGTGGAAAACAACTCCTCTATCACGGCTGTTCAAAAGCTCCACTACTTACAAAGAGCCGTTTCCGGTAAAGCTGAACAATTGCTTCGAATTTACACTATCGCGGAAAGCAATTATGAGCCTGCATGGAAGGCTCTCTGTAAACGATACAGCAACCGACGCTTGTTAATTAATGCCCAGCTATCTACTCTTCTGAACAGTACACCAATCTCTAAAGAATCAGCATCATCGATTCGAAATCTTTTCGATTCCACCAAAGAATATCTAGCTGCCTTAATCTCTTTAGGCGTTAATATGAATGACTGGGACCTGGTCATAATTCATAAGCGATCACAACGCCTTCCTGCTGAGACCCAACAACAGTGGGAACAGAACTTAGGTTTCACTACGGATCCTCCAACACTTCAGTCCTACTTGGATTTCTTGAAATCTCGTTTCCGAATGTTTGAGGCTATAAGTGCATCAATCAACAAGACAGCTAAACAGAAGGTTAATGCCAATCACACAACTGCAAGTCAGCAAACACTATCGTGTAACTATTGTAAAGAACAACACAGCATCCGGAAATGCTTTCAATTTAATGCCCTTTCCCGGGATGCCAAAATACAGCATATAAGCGCCAAGCAGCTTTGTTTTAATTGTCTTGTCTCCTTTCATGGGAGCAGCTTTAGTAAACGTGGAAGTTTTCATTCTGGACGAAGACACCACTTATTACTTATTTATTTATTTACCAAACAAGGTACAAAAATCACATATAATAAATCAAATTAAAAGTAAAATGGAGAAGTAATGTACGTTAAAAACAAAAAGTAAAAACAAACAAGTTAAATAAGTAACAAACAAATTAAAAAATGAAACAAATAAATCAATAAATAATAATCAATAAATAAAACATTGACATAAAAGCTATAGCTTAATGTTAAGGGGTTAAGGGGTATGCAAAAAAGAGCAAATAACGCATCAATAAATTAGTTAAAAAAAGATAACAAATAAAGTAGTAAATAAATGACAAATTAATAAATGAATAACAAATAACAAATAACTAAGTGAATTTAAATTTAAATTAAATATACAATACATGTATTTATATAAGTATGGTGGGGGAAAGGAGGCGACTATGAAGAGGTTTAAATTAAATATACAATACATGTATTTATATAAGTATGGTGGGGGAAAGGAGGCGACTATGAAGAGAGAGCCTTCATAATATTTGTTTTTAAAGTTGTTTTAGATATCGTAGGAGAAAAGTTCTCGCTCATGCTATTGAATATCCTGCAGCACCTCTTTATTGGCTAGTTTATTTCATATGTTGTGATGTGTTGGTATTCAGTAAGCAATCGTCAGGATCTAGTGACTCTCAGGGGCTGATTGAGCACAAACTTTTCTTTCAAGAAGGCGACATTAACCACGTCTCTGATGACGTTGAAGCTGAAGCAGACAGATAACATTAATCTTCTTGACGCAAGGAGTAACAAGTTAATACATTTAAGGCAATATTTGTATGGTAGTAGATTACTGAAATCAAAAAGGTTGAAAAGATCTCTCAGAGCAAACAGTAGAAACTGCTTCTGAAATCTTTGGCTGTGAATTTCAAAAGCCAGGTTCCAGATAGTGCATGCATATTCAAGAAGAGGACGCACGAGTGAAATATATAAGGACTAAGTAACCCAGAGAGACTTAAACTCTTTGGCTCGTCGCTTAATGAAACCGAGTTGTTTACTTGCTCGGAAGAGCACTCTATCGTAATGTAGATTGAAGCGGAGCTTTTCATCCAGGATGACACTGAAATCTAATATGTTGTACGGAAAATGAACGCGTGCAATTTTGCGAGAGAAGCTAATTGTGCGGCATTTAGCAATAATGAGAGGGAGTTTAGGTCTAGAGAGTTCAGCTTAGACTGAAAAAAGGTCGCGTCAAATTGTGACCTGATGACGTGGGAGATTTTGAGGTCGTCCGCATATAGTAAATGAGGAATGTCAGATAAAACTACCGATATGTCAGATATAAAAATATTAAAAAGAAGAGGACCAAGATGACTTCCTTGAGGTACACCGGATTTTACGTCGACTTTCTTAGAAAAAAGACCTTGGAATTTTACGAATTACAAGCGGTCGTGGAGGTAGGAGCCAAGCGAATTAAGTAAAGATCCTGCGATTCCGAATTGTTTTAGCTTAGGGTCCAAAATGGAGTGATCAACTTGGTCGAATGCTTTGCTGAAGTCTGTATAGACTGCGTCAATTTGATCATCTTTCTCCATTTCGCACAAAACATAAGAAACAAACACCATAAGATTAGTTGTAGTAGAATGGACCTTTCCTATATCCATGCTGCTGCTCGTTCAGTCAAGCTTCGACCAGAGGAGAAATTTTGCTGTAGATGATTTTTTCAAATAGTTTGGGAATAACAGATAACAGAAGCCTCTATAGTTTTGAATAAAACGTCTATCGCCACTTTTATTAATTAGAGTAATATAAGAAGATTTCCAATACGAAGGAAATATCCCAGAGGAGAGAGAATTATTGAATATAGTACGAAGGGGCGAGATTAGGTGTTTTACACACTTTATCAGAAAAGAAGGAGGGCGAAGGTCAAGTCTTTACTGACGAGCTCCATAATGGCAGTAAATATTTCATTCCTCGATATGATCATATACTCAGCAAAAATTGTTTGAGTCGCACCCGGGAATCGATACAATGTTGGGTTGCTAACTGGACTAAAAACTTCTTGAAAATGGTCAGCAAAAAAACTGCAGATTTTCTGAGGAGAAAAAGACAACATCGAGCTTTCAGTGGACATTGAAGAGGGGTAGCCGCTTGTTTTCCGCTTCATATTAACAAAATAAAAAAAAAATTTTGGGTCGCGAATTATATTCTTCCCAGTAGTTTTAATGCATCTGTCATACGCTTCGTGAGATTTAGTTTAGAATTCTTGAGCAATTAAATCGTATTCCTCTTTAACACGACGGCTAATGTCGACTTGATTTTTCATTAGCTTGTAAAGTTTGTTTCTGTTATTTCTCAGACGTCTAAGAGTCTTGTCAAGCCAAGGTTCAGAGAGTTTATCTTTTTTCCTTATCTTAGGTACAAATTTATCGACCGCATCAAATATTATTATATAAAACATGGCTACATCATCATCAAGGGAATGGCACATAAACACATTTGTCCAATCGACATTGTCAAGGAAATTGTGAATGCTGTCATAATCAGCATTATGGAAATCGTATACAATCGTATTATTGTATATACTTAACATGTTCCAATCTTTAGTGGAAAGTTCAACTGTAAGAGCGGAATGGTGAACACTATTAGAAAAGAGATTCTCTGCGTCATAAGCTGAACTAACCACTTCATCGTCATAAACATTTGTAAAGATTTAGTCTAACCAATTACCATATTGGTTGGGAGTCGGAGCAACCTGCTGCAAATCATGGCCACACAACGTAATCACAAGGTTAAAATCAGAATTGACTCAAGTAGGTTTACTGGTATTAAACCATCATCAGACTTATCAGAACCAAAACTCAAATTCGGGCGATTAAAATCACCTTAGAATAAAGCTTAATCTTCAGCACTACGAGAAGCCATAAAAGAAGATATTTGCTCGCATATATAATTGTACACTGATTCGTCAGATCTCGCTGGGACTTAGAATAATACTATATAAATCGAGTTATTGTCAATTGAAACGCGGATAAATATATGCTGGAACAATTTGTGCGAGGCAGAGTTTACAAGTTCACTTGAGTGAGTGTTTTTAACAGCGAGTAAGACACCACCACCTCTTGGTTGACCAGTGCAAATATTATCTCGGTCCTTTCTAAAGATTGTCCATATACTGTTAAGGATTTCATTATTGATATGGGAGTCATTTAGCCATGTTTCAGTGAAAGCACGTTGAAATGGCAAGATTTGGTGTCGAAAAAAAGTTTCTTTATTTTACCCCTCATACCACCGCAATTGTGGTAAATAAATTTTGGATTTTTGATTGAGGATATCTTGTTAGGAGCGATTCTCGATTCGGATATAGATTTTACGTAAAGAATTAGAATTGGCAGCAACCAGTGTAGTAAAAACAGTGTCAATAATTGATGTTCTACTAGATAAATTTGAATAACTAGTAACGATTGAGTTGGAACATACCTTACGGGGATGAGAAGCCTGAGATGGAGCGGAGGCTTGAATTGGATATGCTATAGCATGAGTCTGTGGATAGGAACACCTGACGGTAGAATTTTGATTAAATCTGGGGAAGTTTTTAGTCAGAAGATGTGAAGGAGCTATCTGGTTAGTAGATACAGATGAGGTACAATTACTTGTCACAATTGTGTTCTTATTTCTACTTTTGATGTTGTTGCTAGCGACGATGGTCCTCCAACGACGAAATATGATGCCATTCCATTAAAAGCTCCATTTGTGTGAGTGAAAAGCCAGGCATACTTTTCAGGAATTAAAACTTTATAGCACCTGCTTGCATGTTTATTACGTTAAGGTAAGATCTCAACGCTACAATCACTGATGGAAAGTTTTTCCTTTAAGATCCTGTTAAGCCAAGATTTATCGGTGAAATCTGATACTCTTTTTACGAAAACGAGATTTTCTTATCGGTCGAAACTTTGTGAGGAGGTTGAAAATCGTCATGAATTAAATCACAACTTTTGATTTTTGAGATACGTCTCAACCAATCATCTTCCGACGAATAAGTGCCAAATTTAAAAATTTTTTTATGAGAATCGTTCTTGGGAGGTTTAGATAGTGTTTCATGTTGGATAACAGCTTCGTGATTTTTGATGGCAGTGAACAATTTCTTAATAGGAGAGGTTGCGACATCTTTGGTAGACTTCATCGGCATTAACAAGTTTGAAGAATTGTTATTATGTTCACTCAATAGTTCCTCGTGAAGTGATATTTCAAACACAGGTGCACAAGGATTGGATGGCTCTACTTCTGCCGACGATTTCGTATCGGACTTAACTATACTCTCTTATTTATCAACAACCAAATTTTGGTTGGAAAGTGAGTGGGTAGAGATGATATTTGACAACTGATCAATCTTGGGTAGTAAGTGCTGCCGTTATTTTATTTTCAAGCATTTTAAACAGATCGCTATCATTCGCTTGGCATTTAGATTTGGATGCGCTTAATGTGTTGATAGATGAATTAAATTGAGCTTAGATGTCGTCAAACTCAGTTTATCGGTCTGAATTTCTTTCTAGATTTACCAAAATCCTCAATAACAATCAAAAACTCTAGCGCACCTGAACCGCTAGAAAACTAATTTTCGAAGAAATTGTCTTTGAGTGACAAAAAAAAATTGGAAAGATGTAATACACTTTTTTATTCAACCGTTCCTTATCCCAAGCAACAAAACTCAACTATAACACAAATGATGAAAATGTTCAGTGCTGACAACACTTTCCTAATGAAGCAGCAATAAGTTAAGCTTAACAAGCTCATACTTAAATCAACTTATCCTTTGAATTTCGTTCTCATCGCAGGATTTAATCGAACGTTTCAGCGGTTAAACGTTGTTTGAGGCTGCCATCCGAAAAATGATCAAAACTCGGAAAATTTAAAAATTGGTTTCGTATTTTTATCGCAAATGCTTTGCATATTAGTACGTTATTTGAAGCATCTGTGGGTGCAATATTTACGAAAATGGCTAATGCTGGTTAGCCTGTGTCAAGACAAAAAATATACCAAATCTGCTTCTCGTTAAGTTAAACCCAACCAGTAAATTTCGTTTCGATTGAATCACTGCGCTGGAAGGTATACGGGTGAAAAAATTTTCAGGGCTACCACCCTCAAAACTTTTCAAATTTTTAAAACGTTAATATTTGTTGTTAATTTTCATTGCAGGATCATTCTCAATTGCAAATCTAATGACATAATCGCTCAGTAAAGAAATTCCAAAAAATCACAAAAATGGTCATAGCTGGCAGTCCTTTCATAATTTTTGTACGAAATTCCTACGACATTTACTTCACATTAAGGTCCATTTACTGCATGAACTTCGTTTCGATTTCTACACTGGACCGGCAGTTATAGGGAAAAAAGCTTTATTTTGCTCAGCAAATTTGCAAGATTTATGAGACAAAAATCGCCACAGCTGCCAGTCCTATACTAATTTTTAAACCAAATTTTCACCACATGTTACGTAAAAAACATCCAAGTACTGTGTAAATTTCGTTAAAATCTGATGGCTGAATCGGAAGTTATAGGCCAAAAAGATGTTTTTTTCTCAGTTATTTTTCAAGATGGTACCACTGCCACAGAGTTGCCCGCATTTCAAAATCACTTCTATCAGACCTGGTCCTAGCTAATATTAACACGTCTTGTAAATTTCATTATGATCAGATTATCTGGTCGTCAGTTCTCGTGAACAGAACTTTCGAGTGCTGAAAATAGAGGTAATTTGGTGATGGGTTGCCGTTCTTGTGCAAATCGGAATTTTAAAAATTTTATCTTGAGATGAAGGACAAAGGATAAAATTTATTAAAAATTTGAAATTTTTGTCAAAAATCAAAAATTGTTCAGGAAGGAATGATTTGAATGATTTTTTTCAGCAGCCTGCTTCAGCTACAGGGTTACCCGCTTTATGCTGAAAATCTATATCTGCCAAATTTTAGTCAGCATCAATACGGCCTTTAATTTTCACGATGATCCATTGTTTTTCTTACAAGTAATGACAAATCAAAATTTGAAAAAATTCCTTGCCTACTTTTAGGTACCCTGCACCCACACACGGCTCAAAATTTCCAATTCTTTATCATAGACAAGCTTAGAATATAATAGGTTTTCATTCCCAATACTTTTCTGTAACATAAATTTACACTGCTTGGAAATATAGGAGTTCCTCAAAATTTACTAAAACACTCGCCGCCGCCAAATTGTTCGAGATATCTGAATTTGATGGACTTACCTACTATATACATCTACGTTCTCCGAAAATTTCAGCTCAATCGGATCGGCCACTCCAAAGATTATCTCCCTTAATCATTTTGCTGATAGATATATATATATATATATATATATATATATATATATATATATATATATATATATATATATATATATATATATATATATATATATATATATATATATATATATATATATATATATATATATATATATATATATAAAGAAATATGAATTTTCGGCGAAACGAGTTTAATACTATTGTTCTTCGAACATTAGTAAAAAAAAGGTTGTGGGCTATGCAAGCAGAATAATGAAAATAATCAAAAATGAGATGCGAAAGGCTAGTATCTCAGGTGAACGGTTCATTCGATGTTTCTCTAGGAAAAGACATTGTTACCATCATAGCTGATGAAAAGAAGGCACACTAGTTGATACAGAACAACATATTTGTTTGGCGCATAGCATCCTTTTCGCAGTTTTCTGTGTTCTCTATAATAGGAGGTCCATTCCAGATTAAAGAGTTGATGAAGCAGCTGATAGTCTAGACGGCGACCATGAAGATTTGGGCGCTCTTGACTCAGCTTACTACGTTGAACCCGGTCGCCTGCAAGACACGCTAGATCTGACGAAGGACATCAGCGCATGCATTAAGAAAGTTCGTAAGGTAGTTTTATATTTTAAACAAGCTCCAACGAAAAATAATAACGATTTTCAAAACTATGTCAAAAACGAGCAAGGCATTTAATTGTCTCATTTACTGGATTGTAAAACAAGATGAAATAATCTTTTGAAAATGCTCGAACGGTTTTCCATTTTGAAAAATAATATACATTAATAGGCCTGCAATATCCAGAGCGATTAAAAAGATTTGAGTTTGATTCGATTCAGAAACTCATTGAAGTTTTACTCCTTGTTAAATTGACTGTGGAGGCCTTAAATCGCACAGATGCAAATTTATGCACAGCCAATATTTCATCAAGATTTTTATTTAGGCTGTTAGGAGAAAAACGGTCCATTCTTGTGAATGCTATGAAAATTGCAATATTGGACCGAATAAAAGGGTGTCCGCGTACTGAGCTATCTGGTTAGCTAAGCTTTCTTCAGAATCTACATTGTGCCAGCAAAAGTTTAACAAGTGAAATAGAATCTCTATTTTAGACACCAAGCAATGCAAATATTTAAAAAAAATACTTCAATGATCTAGATGCTGAACCCTTCGCTTACTAGCCAAAGAAATGAGGAGAACCCAGTAGATACCCATATTGAATCAGAACAAGGTAGTCGTCAATTGATGCTACAAGAAGAGCTGCAAAAGTCTGAAAATAATCAATCGTGAAATGCCGCAGGACACTCATCTAATTAAAATCATTGCAAAAGAAATAAATCTTTTCGAAAGTGGTGGCACTCGCATAGTTTGGAGCAGGCTTACCAATATTTATCGACCGCGTCGTCCAACACCGGCGTCCGTCAACTGCGGCGTCCAACATCGGCAATAAATTTAGAAGCAGGCTTGGAGACGATACTTTGGAAACTTTGCTATTGCTCCAATGTTACTTCCGAAAAACCCAATGATCTTTGGCAGAGTTTTTCATATGTTACTTTATTATGTATCTCAATTTTAAGAGTTGTGATTTTTGTCGTAATTTTTTGTTGAAATTTGTAATATTTGTAATTTTAAATATCTGTCTTCATACTGTCAACGTTTTGGATAATTAAAATTATTGTTTTTATTAGCCTCAATTAAATAAATTAGTAAATATTCAGTAACATATTTTTTTATACAGTTTTGAGCTTACTTATTGTTGTAGTTTTGAAATGATGGCACAAAATATAATCTGTTTATTAAAAACTTGACTTGTTGTTGTGTTATATTTTGAATCTCGAATCCCGGAATTTAAGGATTTAAGATTTTTTAATCCCGTAATCTCGGGATTGAAAAAATGGTTCGGGATTGGAATCCCTACTTGCATATTACAGATTTCAACATATTGTCGAAGGCTATGCAGTTATCAAAACTACACTTGTAGCTCATATTAACTAGTTAATTCAAGTCAAAATGAAAACGCTCGAAGAAAGTTACAAAAAGCCGCACGAGTCGAGGATTGAACCCAGGACACTAGTATGCTAGTAAAGAAACCTTCACACTATACTGCAGACGTTATTAAAATTATGCTCAAAAAAAGTAGTGAAATTAGCATTATCATCCTGTTCACAATTTCAATTATAAAAAAATTGCAATTATACAATAGCCATAACAATATATTAAAATATGTTATTTTAATTTTTGAATTTTGAATTTATTTTCTATTATTCTTTTGTTAATATTTGTTACGACTTACAAAAACGAAATGCTGTGTACGAGGATCGAACTCCGTACGCTAGATTGCCAGCCGCGAATTTTCTCAGCTGTACTGTGGAACTCGGATGTAGAATTGAGCAATGAAAGTATTCGAATGCAAACAAACACTTATATCAATTTTCAGAATAAATGTTATGATCAACCGTAAGCATAAATTTCTAAGTCAGTGATTTTCATTACAAACAATTTAAATTTATCCTCCAAGAAAACGAAAAAATAACTAAAACGAACGATGAAATAGAACGTACAAGGCTTAACACAAATTATTTCCAAAGCATCGAATTCATACACTTCACGACAACAAAACTCAAATACAACAACAATAGACCTCTGATACGGCAAATATTTCCAGTTTTCATGCTAATGATCAGCGCAACACGGTTCTATTATCAACTGTGATTATTAAGGGCAAGGGATATGGGTGCGATCAAATCTTGTGAGCACTTATCGACACAGGATCCAGGCAAGTTTCATAACTGCGTCTACCATGCAATGCTCTGCCTCGTGCCAAGTTCTATCAAAGCTTCAATATCAGGGATCAGATGTACGACATCCGTATCCTCCCGTAAGCTAGTGCATTTTGATATTTTATCTCGCTTTGACGACGACAATTCTATTCCTGCGGAAGCAATAGTACTGCCTTCGTTGACGGATCGTATTCTTCAGAAAACGCTGTCTCCGAAGTTGTATTCGCATCTTTCCGCGTTATCCTTCGTTTCATCAGTCTGGACAGATCGACATATGTCCCGTGGACATATGCCCATACATTATTCGCGATGGCATAAAAACTGGAGAAGTTAATACCCCCCAAAATACGAGTCTAGGTTGGATCCTGTTGGGACCAGTCCGTTCCGATCTACCGTCTACCTCTATCTATACATTTTTTAATAAGCTGGATCTAATAAGCTGAGATGTTTTTGGGAGATGGAAGAAGTGGATCCACCAGTTCATACTTCAGAACAAGATGCAAAATAAGAAGAACACTACAGAAATACACACACTCGAGATGCGGAAGGCAGATAAATCGTATCTCTACCTTTCAAGACATCTTAGGAAAATCTTGAGTTTCCTTCAGAATCTTCATTGTGCCAGCAAAAGTTTACCAAGTGAAATAGAATCTCTATTTTAGACACCAAGCAATGCAAATATTTAAAAAAAATACTTCAATGATCTAGATGCTGAACCCTTCGCTTACTAGCCAAAGAAATGAGGAGTACCCAGTAGATACCCATATTGAATCAGAACAAGGTAGTCGTCAATTGATGCTACAAGAAGAGCTGCAAAAGTCTGAAAATAATCAATCGTGAAATGCCGCAGGACACTCATCTAATTAAAACCATTGCAAAAGAAATAAATCTTTTCGAAAGTGGTGGCACTCGCATAGTTTGGAGCAGGCTTACCAATATTTATCGACCGCGTCGTCCAACACCGGCGTCCGTCAACTGCGGCGTCCAACATCGGCAATAAATTTAGAAGCAGGCTTGGAGACGATACTTTGGAAACTTTGCTATTGCTCCAATGTTACTTCCGAAAAACCCAATGAACTTTGGCAGAGTTTTTCATATGTTACTTTATTATGTATCTCAATTTTAAGAGTTGTGATTTTTGACGTAATTTTTTGTTGAAATTTGTAATATTTGTAATTTTAAATATCTGTCTTCATACTGTCAACGTTTTGGATAATTAAAATTATTGTTTTTATTAGCCTCAATTAAATAAATTAGTAAATATTCAGTAACATATTTTTTTATACAGTTTTGAGCTTACTTATTGTTGTAGTTTTGAAATGATGGCACAAAATATAATCTGTTTATTAAAAACTTGACTTGTTGTTGTGTTATATTTTGAATCTCGAATCCCGGAATTTAAGGATTTAAGATTTTTTAATCCCGTAATCTCGGGATTGAAAAAATGGTTCGGGATTGGAATCCCTACTTGCATATTACAGATTTCAACATATTGTCGAAGGCTATGCAGTTATCAAAACTACACTTGTAGCTCATATTAACTAGTTAATTCAAGTCAAAATGAAAACGCTCGAAGAAAGTTACAAAAAGCCGCACGAGTCGAGGATCGAACCCAGGACACTAGTATGCTAGTAAAGAAACCTTCACACTATACTGCAGACGTTATTAAAATTATGCTCAAAAAAAGTAGTGAAATTAGCATTATCATCCTGTTCACAATTTCAATTATAAAAAAATTGCAATTATACAATAGCCGGAACAATATATTAAAATATGTTATTTTAATTTTTGAATTTTGAATTTATTTTCTATTATTCTTTTGTTAATATTTGTTACGACTTACAAAAACGAAATGCTGTGTACGAGGATCGAACTCCGTACGCTAGATTGCCAGCCGCGAATTTTCTCAGCTGTACTGTGGAACTCGGATGTAGAATTGAGCAATGAAAGTATTCGAATGCAAACAAACACTTATATCAATTTTCAGAATAAATGTTATGATCAACCGTAAGCATAAATTTCTAAGTCAGTGATTTTCATTACAAACAATTTAAATTTATCCTCCAAGAAAACGAAAAAATAACTAAAACGAACGATGAAATAGAACGTACAAGGCTTAACACAAATTATTTCCAAAGCATCGAATTCATACACTTCACGACAACAAAACTCAAATACAACAACAATAGACCTCTGATACGGCAAATATCTCCAGTTTTCATGCTAATGATCAGCGCAACACGGTTCTATTATCAACTGTGATTATTAAGGGCAAGGGATATGGGTGCGATCAAATCTTGTGAGCACTTATCGACACAGGATCCAGGCAAGTTTCATAACTGCGTCTACCATGCAATGCTCTGCCTCGTGCCAAGTTCTATCCAAGCTTCAATATCAGGGATCAGATGTACGACATCCGTATCCTCCCGTAAGCTAGTGCATTTTGATATTTTATCTCGCTTTGACGACGACAATTCTATTCCTGCGGAAGCAATAGTACTTCCTTCGTTGACGGATCGTATTCTTCAGAAAACGCTGTCTCCGAAGTTGTATTCGCATCTTTCCGCGTTATCCTTCGTTTCATCAGTCTGGACAGATCGACATATGTCCCGTGGACATATGCCCATATATTATTCGCGATGGCATAAAAACTTGAGAAGTTAATACCCCCCAAAATACGAGTCTAGGTTGGATCCTGTTGGGACCAGTCCGTTCCGATCTACCGTCTACCTCTATCTATACATTTTTTAATAAGCTGGATCTAATAAGCTGAGATGTTTTTGGGAGATGGAAGAAGTGGATCCACCAGTTCATACTTCAGAACAAGATGCAAAATAAGAAGAACACTACAGAAATACACACACTCGAGATGCGGAAGGCAGATAAATCGTATCTCTACCTTTCAAGACATCTTAGGAAAATCTTGAGTTTCCTTCAGAATCTTCATTGTGCCAGCAAAAGTTTACCAAGTGAAATAGAATCTCTATTTTAGACACCAAGCAATGCAAATATTTAAAAAAAATACTTCAATGATCTAGATGCTGAACCCTTCGCTTACTAGCCAAAGAAATGAGGAGTACCCAGTAGATACCCATATTGAATCAGAACAAGGTAGTCGTCAATTGATGCTACAAGAAGAGCTGCAAAAGTCTGAAAATAATCAATCGTGAAATGCCGCAGGACACTCATCTAATTAAAACCATTGCAAAAGAAATAAATCTTTTCGAAAGTGGTGGCACTCGCATAGTTTGGAGCAGGCTTACCAATATTTATCGACCGCGTCGTCCAACACCGGCGTCCGTCAACTGCGGCGTCCAACATCGGCAATAAATTTAGAAGCAGGCTTGGAGACGATACTTTGGAAACTTTGCTATTGCTCCAATGTTACTTCCGAAAAACCCAATGAACTTTGGCAGAGTTTTTCATATGTTACTTTATTATGTATCTCAATTTTAAGAGTTGTGATTTTTGACGTAATTTTTTGTTGAAATTTGTAATATTTGTAATTTTAAATATCTGTCTTCATACTGTCAACGTTTTGGATAATTAAAATTATTGTTTTTATTAGCCTCAATTAAATAAATTAGTAAATATTCAGTAACATATTTTTTTATACAGTTTTGAGCTTACTTATTGTTGTAGTTTTGAAATGATGGCACAAAATATAATCTGTTTATTAAAAACTTGACTTGTTGTTGTGTTATATTTTGAATCTCGAATCCCGGAATTTAAGGATTTAAGATTTTTTAATCCCGTAATCTCGGGATTGAAAAAATGGTTCGGGATTGGAATCCCTACTTGCATATTACAGATTTCAACATATTGTCGAAGGCTATGCAGTTATCAAAACTACACTTGTAGCTCATATTAACTAGTTAATTCAAGTCAAAATGAAAACGCTCGAAGAAAGTTACAAAAAGCCGCACGAGTCGAGGATCGAACCCAGGACACTAGTATGCTAGTAAAGAAACCTTCACACTATACTGCAGACGTTATTAAAATTATGCTCAAAAAAAATAGTGAAATTAGCATTATCATCCTGTTCACAATTTCAATTATAAAAAAATTGCAATTATGCAATAGCCGGAACAATATATTAAAATATGTTATTTTAATTTTTGAATTTTGAATTTATTTTCTATTATTCTTTTGTTAATATTTGTTACGACTTACAAAAACAAAATGCTGTATACGAGGATCGAACTCCGTACGCTAGATTGCCAGCCGCGAATTTTCTCAGCTGTACTGTGGAACTCGGATGTAGAATTGAGCAATGAAAGTATTCGAATGCAAACAAACACTTATATCAATTTTCAGAATAAATGTTATAATCAACCGTAAGCATAAATTTTTTAAGTCAGTGATTTTCATTACAAACAATTTAAATTTATCCTCCAAGAAAACGAAAAAAAAAAAACTAAAACGAACGATGAAATAGAACGTACAAGGCTTAACACAAATTATTTCCAAAGCATCGAATTCATACACTTCACGACAACAAAACTCAAATACAACAACAATAGACCTCTGATACGGCAAATATCTCCAGTTTTCATGCTAAAATCTTGGATCATCATATCACCGAGCAATTATTCAGTTAAACTCATCTTATTGAAAGCTACACAAGGACCCGAACCTGAAAGATGCTTATCATCAAGGTGTACAAGATTTCCTTAATCGACGATATATGGAGAAAATAGTTAGTGATCTGGATGAGGTTCAACATTGCTACCTTCCTCATCATGGGGTGATAAAACCGTCCAGCACAACTATCAAAATAACGAATAGTCTTTAGTGCATCAAGCAAGACGTCATCAGGGAAATCGTTAAACGACTTGTTATATACCGGTCCCAACCTTAAACAGGACATAACTTCTGTGATATCAAGATGGAGAATGTCACGCATCGCAGCAGCAGCAGCAGATATGGAGAAGATGTTTCTGCAAATACGGGTGGCCGATGAAGATACTTACTTCCAGCGTCTGGTATGGCGGGAAAATTTAGAGAGCCCAGTGGAACATTTTCGCCTCAAAACCGTACTGTTCGGGGTCACATCGGCCCCATTTCTCGTGATGCATACAATACAGTAGTTAGTCATAGACGATGGAAAGGATTTTGAAATGGCTTACGCCGTACTTTGTGAGCAGCTTTATGTCGACAATGTCTTGTTCGGAGCTGATAATAAATCGAAAATACTAGAAACACAACGCCAGCTTATCTCCTTACCGGAAGGAAGTTGGTTTCAAGCATCGTCAGTGGGCATCAAATAATATAGATGTTTTGAAACGAGTCCCTGAAGTCGACATATTATACTCTTCAACTGTAGATGTTTCAAGTAATCAACCTTCCGTCAGTACGCTGGAGCTACTATGGAACCCTTCCGATGATAACCTACTACTACGAATTCAAACTCTATAAGGAGTTTCGAAATTATTCGACCCGTTAGGATGGTTTGCGCCAAATATAATAGTAGGGAAAATACTGATGAAGAAATTGTGGCTATTGAATCTGGATTGGGATGACTTGCTCCCACCTCAAAAACAACGTGAATGAAATCAATTTCATGCTAGTCTCAGCGATCTGAAACTAATTAAATTACCCCGTTGGCTAAGCACTACCCAAAGGTGTTAAATGCAACTACATGAGTTTACGACTTATCACAAAACGCTTACGCTACCGTAGTATGTCTTCGAGTACAACATGACGGTGGCGAACCAGCTAAGACATCAGTTCTGATGGCTAAAACCAAAGTGGCACCCGTCAAAACGATCTCACTTCCAAGATTGGAACTGTGTGAAGCAACCTTGCTAACCACGCTAGTGAAACGAATTCTACGCGATCTCAATTTAACGGAAGTCTCTCTTTACTGCTGGGCTAACTCAACCATCGTCCTCGCTTAGCTGAAACAACAATCATGCAACTGGAAGACATTCGTAGCTAACCGAGTATCCATGATATGAGATGGGATTGATGGTGTCATGTACCATCTAAGAAGAATCTTGCCGATGTGCCAACCAGAGGTTCATCGTCCGACACGCTTAGGA
>OX376372.1:99374350-99407217 GCA_947369275.1 Nemotelus nigrinus | reverse complement strand
ATGTCTATAGAAAAACAATGTATGACGAATTTGTAGCTCAAAAACGTCCTACAAAAACAATGTATAACTTTTTCTTGTAACCATAACCGTTTTTGAGATACATTGATGTTTACATTTGTAATTATCAGTATTGAGTTTTTCAACGGCAGATTTGTATTATCCCATTTTGATTACGACTTGGAATATTTGTGAGTTTGTTTTGCTATGTTTAAGAGGCCCATAAAACAGTCGGATAATATAAACATGCCGTTAAGAAAGTCGATACTGTTAGTAACAATTGTATAGATCAATATATCTCAAAAACGGTTATGGTAACAAAATTAAAAGTTATATAGTCTTTTTTGTAGAAAATTTTCTAAGCTACAAATTCGTAATACATTGCTTTTCTGAAGATGTGACCGTTACTGAAATATTTAAAAAGGTCACTTTTGGAGACCTTTGAACCTGTATAAAAAGTAACGCAGGACTCGGATCGATGAGAACTTTTGACATGTTGTTCAGCAGGCCAGTATCAACGTTCACACCAAAATTCAGATTTCTCTTGATTTTGCCGAAGCTTTGCTTTCTTTATGTCGAGTTTCACTGGACTAGAATTCCTATCAATCGACTTGACTCCAGTGATTTCACTCTAGTAAGTACATTTTACGGCAATGCTTTGCAGCAAATAGCTCCAACACCTATCCAAAATGGAAATCGGTTGGATCTTATCTTTACGAATAGCTATACGATGTAGTGGCTCATTCAACTGTTGATGCAGAATTTTTACTAATTTTCGAAGAAAATTAGGATTAAACTCACTTGGCTGAAATATCGTCATATATATAAGTAGTAGTAATTCAAGGGTTCTAACTCCCGTTCATACAAAAATCTGCGGGTAGCGATATCCGGTCAGGGTTCTAACTCCCTTTCATACAAAAATCTTTGCGGTTAGTGACATCTGGTCGTGTGACGTCACACATTGTGACGCATGCTGCATGGAGGTTTTGGCGCTTGCGGGCCGGTCGGTAGGGAAGGGGATAGGTGTGTGGCGTATGATACAAGAGGGAGGGGGACAGGTGTGTGTAATGATGGTCATTGATCTACTGTTTGATTCCTACGTAAAATGCATAATCATCAAAGCATTACGAATAACGGTTCTAGCGTTTCATTTTCAAAAGAAGATGTATGGTTTTCATATCAACGATACATTTTTGTGTTATAAATATATTTTCTCTATATGAAATTTCATGTGTGGTTTTTGGCGCATGCTGCATATGAAGCGGCATATGAGTTTTCGTGTTCGCATCTTATCAACATAGCCCAGTGAAATCCGACATAAAAAAGGCGAAACTTCGGAAAAATTAGGGGAAAGCTGAATTTTGGTGTGAACCTTGGTACTGGCGTGTTGAACAAAATGTCAAAAGTCCCCATCGATCCGAGTGCTGCGTCACTTTTTATACGGGGTCAAAGGTCACCAAAAGTGACCTTTCCTAAATATCTCAGTAACGGTAAAGTCTTCAGAAAAACAATGTATGACGAATTTGTAGCTTAGCAAAATTCCAACAAAAAAGATTATATAACTTTTTCCTGTAACCATAACCGTTTTTGAGATATATTGATCTAAACATTTGTTACTAACAGCACCCTCATTCTCATCGGCATGTTTATATTAACCAATTTTGATTACGACTTGGCATGTTTGTGAGTTTGTTTTTCTATGTTTAAGAGGCGCATAAAAAAAACATGTACACAAACTTATCTACCAGACTCCAGGGTAGGTGGAAAAGTGTGCTCCGAAAAGTTCCCCCCACCCCCCGTCCCCCTTTGCCATAAAACTTGTATGGACACCTGCTCGCTACTCTCTTCTCCGAAAAAAAACTGTATTGGGGCATCATTTATGGGATATTCCACGAAAGAGTAGGACAAAATAACCAAATTGCAGGTGGAAATAGGTTTTGTAACATATCATGGGCCTAGGAGCATGAAAAAGCACGATAATATCATGGCATAATTCTGTAAGCGCTCATTACTGACGTTATAGGAGCTCAATCCGATGCAGATTATCCCCGAATAATCAGTTTTTTTACCAATCCTGTTATGGCTCCATAACGCCAAAGGGATATGACACGTCTCGAAACCAATTTGCACCTGAAATTACGTGACCTTGCCCTGATCTTTCATGGGATAAGACGGTATAGAAAAAAAAACTAAAAAACCGGGTATTTCGGGGTGGTTCGTTTGCGGGGGTGGGTAGGGTGTGCGAAGGGTGTGGATGTAGGGCTGGTCGTGTCATGTCAAGAATAGGCAATTAATAGGATAAAAAGTGATCCTACCTTGTTTAACAGTGGGCAAAGGGTAGGCAACGAGCTCATTTCTGAAGATTTGGGATGGATGCTCAGGGATACCGTTTTATGGCAAAGGGGGAGGGGGGAACTTTTCGGAGCACACTTTTCCACCTACCCTGGAGTCTGGTAGATAAGTTTATTTACATGTTTTTTCTATGCGCCTCTTAAACATAGAAAAACAAACTCACAAACATGCCAAGTCATAATCAAAATCGGATAATATTAACATGCCGTGAGAAAGAGGATGCTGTTAGTAACAAATGTTTAGATCAATATATCTCAAAAACGGTTATGGTTACAGGAAAAAGCTATATAATTTTTTTTGTTGGAATTTTGCTAAGCTGCAAATTTGTCATACATTGTTTTTCTGAAGACGTAACCATTACTGAGATATTTAGGAAAGGTCACTTTTGGTGACCTTTGACCCCGTATAAAAAGTGACGCAGCACTCGGATCGATGGGGACTTTTGACATTTTGTTCAACACGCCAATACCAAGATTCACACAAAAATTCAGCTTTCCCCTAATTTTTCCGAAGCACCATGTTAGATTTCCCCGGACTAAACAATGCTTTGTGGTTTTAGCGTTTCGAGTTTGCTTTTATTTGAGTTTTGTTTACATTCGACTTTGTTTACATTTGAATTTGTTGGGGAAGCCCTTTGCTGGATGACGTCACGCGTCAACATGTTTGAATATGAAATTTTACCCTGTGATATTCGAATGACGAAGAATTTGTTAACCTGTGGTTTTGAATGGTAATAAGCAACATGTGTGATCGTATGAAAACGGCTTATCAGCAATGGAATTTCATGTGGCGGTTTTAAGTTCTTTCGGTAGAGAATATTATAGTCAAATTAAGTGATTACGGATTTTTTTTTCGATGTGGCTATCTAGTGTTTTGTAGCAATTGTGTTTTTTGTGAATTGTAACGGATTAGCATTGCAATATTTTCTTAATTTGTGGTTTTCTAGTATTTGAGAATATTTTTTTTATTGTGAAATATTTGGAATATTGTAGGAAATTAGGTGATTAGTGAATTTTTCGATGTGGTTACTTAACGTCGTATAGGAAGTTTTGCGACAATTGTGGTTTCTATTGTTTAAGGATGCGAGAAGTGTGAGAAAACTTTTCTATGGTAAGTAGTTTCTAAAAATGATTTGATAAGTGAAAAATGATTTGATAAATGATTTGATATAATTGCGGTTACGATTTTTCGTATAAAAGTAGAATCTTGAATCAGGTTTATTTCAGTTGAAACAGAAGAGGAGCTGGAACCAAGGCCTCCAGTGTATAGGCCTCAGGTATATATTGGAAAAAAAGATAATATTCAAACTTTAATTTCTTTTATATATTACAGACGCCGAGGCCATCACGAGCACCGCCATCGCAACTGCAGCAGGCTCTTATCAAGTCCTTCATAAAAGAGCGCTACCGCGGTGAAGCAGAGTTTTTCAATTTGATTGCAACATTGTTAAAAAAATGATTTCTAGCTGAAGTTTTTTAATAAACCATATGCAAAGTCAACCAAATTTTTTTTTCACTTTTTCTCCTTCCTTCCACTCTCTCCATCACTCAATCAGTACCGCAAGTTAGAATTTCAGCGGTTTTGTTTGTTATGTGAATAAGTGAGTTTAGATTGAAGTGCCTGATAAGCGTGCGATCGGAAAAATATTGGCTCGTCAGCAATAGACGGAAGTACTCCACGACAAGCGACAATTTCACTAATTAGTGAAATAATTGTGGTTTTTATTGTTTAATTATGTCAGAAGTGGTTTTCACGCGCATGTTCAAACGTGTTGTTGTTTGCGACAATTGTGGTTTTTATTGTTTTAGGATGTCAGAAGTGGTTTTTACGCGCATGTTCAAACGTGTTGTTGTTTGCGTCAATTGTGGTTTTTATTGTTTTAGGATGTCATAAGAAAACTTTTGCAGTAGTTGATTTGATAAGCATTTAATTAGGATTTTTGTATAAAAACGACTGCAATCGTTTCTTGACACAAGTTTGTATTCGGCTTCTGGTGAACTCAAACGGTTCGAAATTCGATTGCCTTTTTGAATAAATTTATCAACAGTTTCGATTATTTCAATTTAATATAGCGATTAAATTGTTTGAACAGTGAGTAGGTGGAAAGCAAGCGAAAACAGTTTAAATTTGGTGAGTAACTTTAAATATGAATATTTTTTGTGCGTAACATTTTGATTTTATATGCATTACTTATCGCGACTTTCTGTTTGTTTCAGGTTGTGAAAAGTGATAGTGAAAAATAAACTCTGAGAATTATATCGTTAATATATATATAAACAAATGTAAAGCAATAGACAATTTTCGGTGTTTAACCAAGTGGCATTATTTTCGAAGACAATATGCATTGTGAAACTTGTAAAATCGAAGTGCAAAACACTTTATGGGTGAGCTATTTGCGGACGAATTTCCACAAACGAAACTGCACAGAGTCCGTAAATGAGCATTTTAAGAGGGTAAAAGGGTGTTTCAACAACCAGATTGAAACCCTTATCTTTGAAAACAAAGATGAAGGTTTGTTGTTTGCCGAAGATTTTTAAAAAGAATGGAAGGCCCACTAATGGAATACCTTATTAAGACTGTGGACAAACGCGGCGCGATCAAATTTAACATTGAACTTTTTGGGGAATATATCAAAATGGATGTAAATAATGATGATAATCTGCAAAGTGAATTAATAGTGAGTGTAAAATCATTTAATACAAAAATGACTGTGATTACAAATAGGTGTGAATTGAACTCTGCATTCAAGGACATGTGTATTCAAATTAAAGTGAAAATGGAAGAGTTCCAAGAGAGAGACAGTGGGTGGGCTCTTATTAGAATCGGGCATTGTGAGTTGAACGTTAATGAATACAAACCGCTGAGAGGTTCAAGTTACATGCCCACTGCAAGCTATTTATCTGTAAAAAAGGCATGTGTGAACGTAAAAAAAAAAGACAGTTATTGTTTCAAGTGGAGCATAATTTCCGCTCTGTACCCAGTGGAACGTAATTTAGAACGAATTTTCTCATACAAAATCGATGATATCACTGACACAGTAATACGATTGAAAAATGGACTCGTTCTGAATTTTTGGGGGCTGAGTTTCCGTTAAAGGTGGAAGATATTCGAAATTTTGAGATGATGAATCACACCATAAGCATCAATATATTTGGCTGCGGTGCAGAATTAAAAAAAGTGGTTGGGCCCTATCATATTAAAAGGAGGAAAAAGAACACCATGTTAACCTGCTGTTATTGCAAGTCGAGGAAAAGTGCCACTATATTTGGATAAAAAATATTTCAAGGTATGATTATTCGAAAGAATAAATGTTTCATAGTTAAATATGTTTCTTTTTTTTACAGGTTAATTCGTTCTCAACAAACATTGGACAAAAAAGCAATATATGTGTGCAACAAGTGTCTGCAATACTTTACCACCGCTGAAAAGCACGAAAAATACAAAAACGTCTGCAGTCGAATAGTGACAAAAATGGTGGAGCCGTAGAAGTCAACGCTGCAGTATAAAAACTACGAGCGGCAAATGGATGTACCGTTCGTCATCTACGCAGACTTTGAGTGCCTTCTGCAGGACATCGATAGTTGTGAGCCCGATCCAGAGGAATCATCAACAACGAAAATTCAGGAGCATATACCTTGTGCTTTCGCCTATTATATTAAATGTTCGTATGATAAACGTTTGGATAAGTTTAGAATGTATAAAGGATCTGACTCGCCCAAAAACTTCGTTGATTCAATTGTCAATGACGTTAAATTCCTTTACTTCAATCACGTCAGGAACCCAAAGGCAATGACTCCCCTTACATTGGAAGAGGAAGTAGAATTTCAAAATTTAAATTATTGCCATATTTGTCAAAAAGAGCTTGGGAGTGACAGAGTGCGTGATCATTGGCATTTCACTGGCAATTTTAGAGGTCCAGCTCATAACGCGTGCAATTTATTGTTTCGGGTTCCGAAATTCTTCCTAATACTATTCCACAACCTCTCCGGCTACGATTGCCATTTATTTATTAAAGAATTGGATAGGGTTGATGGGGGAATATCAGTAATTCCCTTGAATAAGGAGCTGTACGTCTCACTCTCTAAACGCATTAAAGTTATTAATGACAAAGGCTTTGAAACGATTGAACTTAGATTCTTGGACTCGGCTAGATTTATGCAGAGTAGTTTGGATGCTCTCGTGAAAAATTTATCCAAAGAAGATTTAAAAACGGTATTTTCGGCGTATGGAGAGGATGAAAAAGTTCAGCTACTTACTCGAAAGGGTGTATTTCCTTATGACTATATTAATTTTTGGGATCGATTGAATGACGTTTGTCTACCACCACGCGAGAAGTTTTTCAATAAAATGACAAATAGCGAATGCAAAGAGAACGATTACCAACATGCGCAAAATGTTTGGAAAGAGTTCAATTGTACAGTGCTTTCGGACTATTTGGAATTGTATTTAAAGACGGACGTGCTACTTCTGACAGATGTGTTTGAGAATTTTAGGAAAGTTTGTCGGAAAATATATGGTCTTGTTCCTTGTCAGTATTATACAACTCTTGGGCTATCGTGTGATGTAATGCTCAAAACAACATCTATTCAACTTGAGTTGTTAACTGACGTTACCATACATCATTTCGTTAAACGGGGAATCAGAGGTGGTATCGTTCAATGCTCGCATCGTCATTCAATCGCTAATAGTAAATATATGGACAATTATAAGGCGCAAGATCCTTTCAAATATCTGTTATACTTAGATGCTAACAATTTGTATGGGTGGGCGATGTCTCAGCCACTTCCTCATTCTGAATTTAAGTGGATTGTCAATCCGGAAGATATTGATATTTTTAGTATTGCTGCAGATTCTGACATTGGTTACATATTTGAAGTTGATTTGGAATATCCGCAATCAATGCATGACAGTGATAAAGATTTGCCTTTCTGCACAGAAAACAAAATAGTGGGTGATTCAAAAATTTCAAAATTGATTGCTGATTTGACGAACAAATACAAATATGTAATTCACTATAGGAATCTGCAGCAATGCATTAAAAATGGAATGAAACTGGTTCGAATCTATAGAGGTTTACAGTTTCGGCAGTCATCTTGGATGAAACAATATATCGATCTTAATACTTTTCACCGCAAAAAAAGCACAAATTCATTTGAGAAAAACTTTTTCAACCTAATGAATAATGCGGTTTATGGGAAAACTATGGACAATGTTGACAACAGGAAAGACGTTCAAATTGTCACAGATTGGGAAATTCGAGGTAGACATTCGGGTGCTCAAAGTCTAATATCGAAGCCCAATTTCCATAGTGCAGCCGTATTTACTGAAAACATGGCCGCTATCCAAATGGATCGAGTATTAACCTGTTATAATAAGCCGATCTATCTGGAGTTCATAGTGCTCGACTTATCAAAGTTAAAGATGTACGATTTTCACTATAGTTTCATGAAGCCCAAGTATGGTGAAAATATTACTCTTAACTATATGGATACGGATTCATTTATATACACGATTCAAACGGCTGATTTCTATAAAAATATTTCGCCCGATATCGATGAACACTTTGACACTTCAGAATATGCCGCCAACAACGTTTATAATATTCCTCAGAGGAATGGAAAAGTATTGGGGAAGATGAAGGACGAGAACCATGGAGTAATTATGAAGGAATTTATAGGATTAAGATCTAAAATGTATTCATTAAGTGTAGATAATGGAGAGATAATTAAGAAAGCATAAGGTGTGAAAAAATCATAATACATGGATTAACTTTAGATAGCTATAGAGATTGTTTATTTAAGAATAAAATTTTTAGAGGTAGTATGTATGTATTTAGATCTAAGCTGCACAATTTATATACGGAATGTATTAATAAGATTGCATTTAATTGTACAGACAATAAGCGTTTTATAAGGAAAGATGGGGTAAGTACGTATTCATGGGGTCATTATAATATAGCTATGGATATCGATTAGGTTTATTAACAATAAAAAGAAAAAATGAAAAAAATGTTTTCTTTCTCTCTTTCTTTCTAGTTCTGATAGTGGTGTGAATGAGAGAGTAAAAGAATTACTATAAATTACTATAAATAGTTTCAGGTTGGGAGGCAGAAAATCAGTTTGTTTGTTAATTGGAATAGAGAATGGCGTTCTTAAACATTGCTCTTATTTTGAGTGTAGTGTCTTTTCATCAAGGTAGCCCCTTGCCAGTGGTGACCCTTAGTGAGAACGAAAGCATTAACAATTTGGCATTTAATCTTGCGCTTCCTGAAAACAAGACAATGGGAGTAGCATTATCTTTTCAACTTATGACTATGAGTACAATTTCATCACAAACGGAAACATTGAATGAAGACGCTGCTATTTCATCATCGTCGGAAATTTCACCAACTACAACAACAACAGAACCATCGAGAAGATTCGTTACGGTCGATGAAGCAATAGAGGGATTTCGGCAAGATTTGCTTAAGAAAGAAATGGAAATAGCTGGAATAATCGAGAGCAAAAATATTTTTTACAGACATTTTAAATTAGAGTTTGACGATGAAAAAATCTTGACAGTTCGATGTACATATGATAGCAATTATTCGATGCGCTCACTCAAAATCTCGTGTTATGAATATCATGAGTTTGAGGCCGAAAGAATTCTAAGTAATGGTGAAGTTGAATATGTAAAACAGGAAGATCCAAACTATAAGTCAAATATAGAATTTCTGGATTTAAAGAGGATGAAGCAAACAAATAGCATGAGTATTATATGCACCGTGAAACACTGCACATCGTAGTCATGAACAACAGCGAAACGGAAAACGATCTTCAACATTCTCTTGAGGATTATAAAAAATTTTTCTACGCTAACAAAGAATACATTTTTGAGGAACACTTTGACGAATTTACGAGCAACTATGTGTTTTTGAAGCCCTACACCAATATGGAGCAGAAAGTCAACAAATTTGGTCAACATTATGTGAGCTGTCCTTGGGCCTATGATGATGCAAAATCCGGAACAGATACTTGTGAATGTTGTAGTGTTCGTAGGATAATATGTGAAATGAAAAAACGTGTTCAACTTTACATGCGTTTTATTAAAAATGAAAAAATTTGTTCAACTTTACGTGCTATTAATAAGTAATTTTAAAAACTATACAATGTTTCAAATTATCTTATCATATCCTCAACATTTAGCCAGGAATTGTGTTTTTCCGAAAATCCCAGCCACTTGACAAACGCTCGATTTCCACTCCGTTTCAATACTTTTTCCATGAGATAGAGCGACGGATACTTGGCTTTCAATAGTTCAGACTCATAGAAGTCACCTCCGATGGGGTTTCCTTCATATCTGAAAATCTTGAAAATCTCCGTGGTCCAGTTTGGTGTATAGCCCTTTTCAAACACATGCTTGTATTTACTGATTCGCACATTATCACCCACTTTATATTTAGATGGATTCATCACCTTAATGTTATTGTATACGGTAGACAGAAGCAATTTTTCATTGGAACTATTGACAGCAGACGGAATCATTTTTATTGTTCTGTGTTTTTTATTGTTGTATGACTTAACCAGATCATCAACTATACGAATTCATTTGTAATTTCCATTCATACTAAACTCCTTCCACATCATGTTCTTTAGTGTTCGATTGAATCGTTCAACAATTGACGCCTTGAGCGAACTATATGTAGAACAATGGTTTATTTGATATTTTTTCATGAGATTTTTGAAATGACTGTTGTAGAATTCTTTTCCATCGTCTGTTTGTAGGTTCTGATGAATGCGTTCTTGTTGGAGTATGTGTTCCATCGCCCTAGTAACTTCTATGCCAGTCTTCGTTTTGATAGGCGCCGTCCACGCAAACTTGCAAAATGTGTCAATGATTGTGAGGAGGAAACGAAATCCTGTATTCTCGCTAGCATATGTTCCCATCTCAACTAAATCGGCCTGCCACAGATCATCCAAACCTTTTACTACAACTCGTCGTCGTTTAAAATTTTTTCGAGCGGCCTTATGTAATTCGTTTACGACTTGTCTTTTGCTCATTGTATGCAACCAGTCTACTTATGACCAGAGACATTAGTGTGTGGTTTTTGAATTTCCTTATCTATATATTGCTTAAGTTTCACAATATTAATATCAACGTAGTTCTTTGTGCAAGCGTCGTCATCTTCAATGGGTGATGCAAGGTATCTAATTCGTTTAAAATTAAGAACGTAATCACCATATTCCGTTTTACTGAACCCTACACCTTGGGGACCCTCGTTACCAGGTTTTCCTGGTGGTCCCTGCTGACGTGGTGCTCCTGGTGGCCCCTGAAGACCTTGTAAGCCACGTTTTGCTCCTGTTTCCGTTGAAAATCGACCAAATTTATCAATACCCATTTGCGAATAATTAGTATTAATCTATTATTTGTGATTCTTTCAGTTCTTCAATGATTGATATAATTTCGTTGTTGTGATTATTGTGACCGGCTTGGCGTGATGCAATAAGGAGGCGCAACCGATCCACTAATTCATTCGGATCATCCCAATATATGTAATTTTTTGGCTTGTTCGATGTTTGCATCAAGCTGTAATCTTTGTTAATGTTAGGTTCTAGCCCTTTTCCTCCCTTGTTGCTGTTTAGAAGCTTAGAAATTATTTTTGTATATTTAAAACTTCGATTTCCATTTATTTGACTATCGCTGTCGTAAGAACGTCTGTGAGCACTCTTGTGCAGAAGAATACTTTTATAATTCTCTAAATCTTTATCGATGTATATAGTTTCATCTGGCTGTTTCATAAAAAGCAATTCATATAAACCACGAGTTCCCGTATACGATTTCTCATTTACAAGTATTTTATTGCCATCGATTGCGAAATTTGAATTTCCTATTTTCCATTGTTCTCCATCATCATCATCCTTATATACCCCATATGTATTACCGATTGCAGAGGGTTCATTAATAAATGTGTGTAGATATTGCATAGGAATTTCCGAAAATTGTTTTTGATCCATATATTGGTTAAGATGTTCTCGTCCTTTCGGGGTGCTAACAAATTTACGAACATCTATTGTAGAAGAGTTGGATGGGGTGGTGGTGGTGAGGTCAAACTTTCGCCTCGTGGGAGTTTTGAAACTGTCTTCATCGTCGTCACTCCTCTCCGAACTTCTTTCTTCACGTTTAACTGAAGGCACAGGCTCTTCTTTAATTTCCGAGAGCTTGGTTCTTTTCACGAATTCATTGAGAGGTTTGGTGATTGGCTTAAATGTTTCCTCCAACTGAACTTCAATTCCGGCTTTGTTGGCTTTCAGCTATTGATACTTTTTCCTTATCGAATTTGCCGTCTCCACAATATCATTGAGCAACCGTTTATCAGACTTCATTGTTCTTGGTGTTTGCGCAACAGTTTCGAAAGGTCTCTACAATATTTTGAAATATTCTCCTAATGGGTTCTAATTTGATTTTGAAGTGATTTTTGTTGTATTTAAATAATTTACGTTCTTCTCGATTTTTCCTGATCTATCTTCTTTGTTGCTACACTCAAACCGTATTGATCTGGTATCAAACTGTATTGAACAGCTATCGAGCTGCATGAAACTGATCCACTGAACTGCCTTTAAACTGCCTTTTAACTGCTTTTGAACTGCTTTTAAACTGCTTTTAACTGTTTCTGAACTGCTTTTGAACTGCTTTTAACTGTGACTGAACTGCTTTTAACTGCTTTTGAACTGCTTTTAACTGTTTTTAACTGTTTTTGAACTGCTTTTAACTGTTACTGAACTGCTTTTAACTGCTTTTGAACTGCAACTGAGCTGTTTCGATGTTATGAGTTGTTTTTGTATGATCCTAATTTATCATTATGAATATATCGAACCTCTTTCGATACCGGCCCTTGTCTAGGGGACTGTCTTTATCGAATACACAGAATCCATATTTATCATTCCAACATTCCGTTCAAACGGCTCTAAACTGTTCGAAAGTCATATCGGTGTTCACGTGGTCATTGTAAATGTGTCTTAAATTCATATCATCCTGTTTAAATGCAATCAGAAAATTTGCGTTATCTCGAATAAGGTGCTTCGGTATTTTCGTATAAGTTTGGCACAGATAGAAACTATCAATATTATGATGTCGTCCCATACAGAAATATGATCGAACGTTATCTTGTTTTTCGGTGGCAATGTCATCGAAAATGAATATAGAATTAGACTGAGCTTCTTCAGGTGCAATCACTTCACTATTGTTTGAAAATGTATGGAAGCCTAGTCCGGAAATAGGTCTTACCGCCTGCTCCAAGTGTATCTATTTGGGTTGATGCAATGACTTTGAGTAGATGTATATATTTTCGAATTTAACACCATTCGGATGTTTCAGCAGAGAAATCATTACGTTGGTCTTACCACAGTTTGAAGGACCCACTATTATACCTCGGATGCTATTAGGTAATAAATTGCTATGTTTAGCTGAGCAAATTTCATTCGTATTGTCAGCATTTTCCACCGACAACTTTTGCTGTTGTTGTATGAATCGCATCCTGAGTTGAACTAACAGAAAACATGAAAACAACTAGGTTTTAGGTATAGTCAACGAGAAGTTGTTGAACGAGACGGATCGAATAGTATAAAATGATTGATCACAAAAAGGAATGTTCCAGTAGATCACAAAAAGAGGTCTTGTTTATACTCTCATCAGTAAACTACCGTTTGAACTGCACTTACCTGGCTATCAGTACTGTGGACCTGGCACAAAACTAAGCGAGCAACTTGCTAGAGGTGACCCCGGAATAAATTTATTGGATCAGGCCTGTAAAGAACACGATATTGGATATTCGAAATTCAAAGAAACGAGCGATCGTCACAAACTTGATAGAATATTAGCCGAAAAGGCGTGGCAACGAGTCTGGGCAACAGACGCAGGATTAGCAGAACGCATCCACGCACAGCTCGTGACCAATATGATGAAAGCTAAAGTAAAATTAGGAGTGGGACTGAAAAACACAACGAGATTTGGAACAGTTGTTAACAAACTACGAAAAATCATCAAGAAAAAGAAGCCCGACAATCTCAAGACAAGCATTAAAATTGCTTTAGCTGCAGCAAAGAGTATAACAAAGGGACAGAAGAAGTCAATCCAAACTCCCAGAATAATACACATTCCTAAAGTTGGAGGAGTCCTACCGTTTCTGATTCCTCTTTTCGCGGGATTATCTGCAATAGGCACTTTATCAGGTGGTGCTGCCGGAATAGCTAAAGCTGTTGATGATGCTAGTAATGCGAAAAGCACAATAGATGAAAAGATTCGATACAACCAGAAAATGGAGCAGATAGCAGTAGGTCGAGGTTTACATTTGAAACCGTACAGGAAAGGATTGGGCTTGTATTTAAAACCGGCCCCAAAAAACTCTTAGAAACGCTACCCAAGAGAGCCCTAAACGAGAATGATTTAACAAAGTTTGCACGATTCTTGCCCGACGTTAGAGGAGTTTTCATGCGAAATAGTTTACCGAAGGAATCCCTAATGCAAAACGAATGTGGGATTGTCAATCTCGATGATATTCAAGGTTCCGGTACACATTGGGTAGCGTACAAGAAGAAAAAACGTAATGTAGAATACTTTGATAGCTTTGGAAACTAACCTCCACCGAGAGAATTAATTGACTATTTAAGATCTAGTATAAAATACAACTACAACACATATCAAAGCTATGATTCATACAACTGTGGCCATTTATGTTTGAAATTTTTGTATGAGCTTTTGTAATGTTCAGATGAATAAAAACTATTAATAAACCAAAAATCAATCATTGTTTCGTATACTACCATGGCATTAACATTGACTCTAAGTGGGAACTCACCCATTCTTACAACAGATTACTTTCCTCCCATCGAACTACAAGGCGACTATGTATGCGGACTTGTTGATTTTCAAACATATAATTCTATACCTAATGTGGATGAAAAAAATAATCAACTACACATTGAAAAACACATTATAGAAATTCCCGTTGGATCGTACGAAATTGATGATATTGCCAACTACCTATACAAAGAACTATCCAAGATCAATAATAAAATAAATCTTACAATACGCGCCAATAACAATACAAAATACAATACAAAAACAATACAATACAAAAAGTATTTGCCTGTATTGGTATATTTTTCACATCCTCCGCCCGGCATTCTAATTTATCTCCAACGGGAATAAGTGTTGACGACTACGAGGATGCTTTGCAACTTTACTTCGAAACTTGCGAGATTTTGGGGCGAATATCGATGAATGTTCGCAAATGGAAGTCAAACGCTGTACAAATAAGACGCATTTTTCGGGAAGAAGCTACTTTATTAATGAAGCAGAAAGTTTTGGGAGTCATTTGGCAGACGGAGGCTGATGAGCTTAGCGTTGATCTTAGCCGTATTCTTGGTTCGAGGTCTCAGAATCTAACGAAACGAATATTGTTACAAACTATTGCGGCTATTTATGACCCTCTTGGCTTTTTAACGCCCTACGTAACTAAATTAAAGTTATTATTCCAAGAAACCTGGCGGCAGAAGCTGCGATGGGATGAACCTCTTCCATCTATTATGATAGCAGAATGGAATAAACATGTAGCGAACCTTGATAGCTTAACGGATTTTACCTTGCCACGATGTGTTTTCAATCAGCAAAATCGATCAACGGAGGAGATTCACATTTTTGCAGACGCTTGCCCAAAGGCTTATGGAGCAATGGCTTTCATACGAAGCGTCTATCATAATGGTTCAATTAGCACTGAACTCTTATGTTCAAAAGGACGCATTGCACCGATTCGAAGTAAAGATTCGAAAGAAGTGACACTACCAAAGATGGAGCTTGCTGCAGCATTAGTGGCTGCTAAATTGGCAGATTACCTAAACAATAATTTAAAGCTTTCTCGCCAGAAACGTTACTTTTGGACCGATTCAAAGATCGTTTTGTACTGGATTCGCAACAGTAGTAGCAAGCGTAATGCATACGTTGATAACAAGGTGAAAGAGATTCGTCATTTGACGGAAGTCGGTAGCTGGAATCACTGTCCTGGCTCTGATAATCCAGCAGACTTACTGACACGGGGTGTGTCTGCTAAGATATTACTCAATTCTAATAGTTGGCGCCACGGACCTGATTGGCTAAGTGCTGATGAGACTGAATGGCCCACTCAAGACGAAGAACTAGCGCAACCAAAGATCGAGTTCAGTTTGCTGACCTCTAGCAATATTCAGTCCGCGGTGTTAATTATTTACATTTGGTGCCGAAACCCGGGAAGAATTGTGCGAAAATTATGGACCTAACGGAACGTTCGGTTTATCGTGGTCAGATCACTAAGCTAGCAAAGAGTGCTCAAGAATACCTATCGAGTTCCGACTCGAAAATTGAAGGCGATAACGAAAAGCAGTGCGAAATCGAAGAGGAGCTTTCTTCTTATATTCAAAGGATTACAGTCGCACGAGATTGTCTTAACAGAATTAACGCTGAACTGAAGCCCTCCATTAAAGCCGAAGCTGCCCAAAAGGAATTTGAAGCGATCTGTGACTACCAAGACAAGGCGACGGCCATCTTGGCCCGTCTTGATCATCGACTGAAATCAATGAAATCAAATGTTTCGAATCCTGTATTTCGAAGTGAAAATGAACGGCCTATCGTCCCTAGCTGCGCCAAATTGCCCAAACTATCGCTGAAAGTGTTTAGTGGTGACTCCAAGGATTGGATATCGTTTTGGGAACACTTTCGGGCGGCTGTGCATGATAGGGATGATATTAGCGGAGCGGATAAGTTCAATTATTTATCGAGTCATGTGTCAGGTAGAGCAGCTGAGTGCATTGCTGGATTCACTCCAACGGGTGCTAACTATGATGCTGCAGTTTCATTGCTTTTAGAGCAGTTTGGCAATGAGGAAAAGATAGTCAACGACATAATGCAGCAATTAATGAATTTGCCCAAAGTAGTGTATAGAGGAGATACTGTGAACCTCCGCAAACTACATAATTGTGTCGTTACTAATACTAGGTCGTTGACTATGTTGAATGTGCCTTCTACTCGATACTCCATCATGCTTAAACCACTTTTACTTCGCTGTCTGCCTCGTGAGATGGTGTTAGAATTTCACCGACAACAATCGACTGGTAAGACTGAAAAGGTATCAGAAACCAGCGATGACGAAAATGCATCGATATCTGCCTGTAGTAATGCAAGCTCCATATCAGGAATTGGCTGTGATCAGTTAAAAGCAGTTATATTGTTTTTAAAAAGGGAACTCAGTTCACTTGAGAGTGCCGAGTTTTTGTTGGAGAAAAAGGCGCGCACACAAACAAGTGGCAATATTAAGTCGTACAAAACTGCCGCTAGCCTTCTAACACCTTCAAAAGAAGCTGAATGCTATTTTTGCCAATCGGTCACGCACACAACAGAGATATGCAATTCAGATCTTACGATACCAGAAAAGAAAGCGATATTAAAACGAAATGGCTGCTGCTTTAAATGCACAAGAAAAGGTCATAGTGCGAAAAGGTGTTTCAATAAGCATCTTAAATGTCAGAAGTGTGGTGGCAAACATGCTACGTCTGTGTGCGATCCTACGTTTAAAACTCATAGAGCTAATCTACCTATTGTAAATCACATGAGTGGGAATAGTAAGAGCGACACAGCAACTGTCTTGTGCTCTTCAACACAAACATCTCTGGCTACTGGCGTATTGCTACAAACAGCCCGGGCGATTGCATTGAGCAAGAATAACAGCAAGTCAATATTGATTCGGATCATATTGGATGGAGGATCACAACGAACGTACATTAAGCGAAGTGTGGCTGTAATGCTGGGACTGCAAGCGTACGATACGGTTAGTATGCAAATTTTGCCTTTTGGAAGTTCGTGCAAATCAACTGAGTCAAAGGTATTTGAGAGAGTCCAAATCAGGTTACAAAGTGCAATAACTGGAGAGCGCATAGAAATGCTTGCCATTGTCGTGCCGAATATATGCCCGGACATATTGCAATCACCTAAAACGGTCGTACCAAGCATCTTACCAGAATTGGCATTAGCAGATGATGATAATATCGGAGAAATACAGAACGAGATCGGCATGCTGTTAGGTGCAGATATATACTGGGCGATTATATCGGATGAGTTTAAACGGATTAATGACAGGTTGGTGGCCATTAATACAATTTTTGGATGGACTTTACAGGGGCCGGTACCGCTGCAGGAGCAGGAGATGACGTCTGCTGTCAATCTTACGATAAGTCAATTGAATGATGACATGGATTCGACAGATTTTGTGGTGAAACACATTGAAGATTTATGGCAATTCGATCGTATTCCATCGTCAACGGACAATCAGTGTGATGTTGATGAGCTTATTTCCAAGCACGTTCGCAAGAAGGATCAGCGCTATGAAGCCTCACTTTTATGGAAAAATGAAGACTGTGTTGTAGAGGACAATCGAAGAACAGCTATGATAAGACTATTGAAGCTAATTTCCAGGCTAGAGAAAGAGCCGCAAAAGCTTAAGCAATACAGTGATTTAATTGATGAATGGATCGATTCAGGTATTGCTGAAGTATGTAAAGATGACTCGTTTGATCCGAAGACTTATTACATGCCGCACCGTCCAGTGTATCGGGAGGATAAAGAAACAACAAAAACTAGGATTGTTTTCGACGCGTCGTTCCAAGCGAGTAGTCAGGCGGCTCTGAATGACATGTTGTGTACAGGGCCGAACCTTTTACCTGACGTGTTAGCGGTTCTGTTAAACTTTCGTCTGGGCAGCTTTGCAATGACAGCAGATATCTAAAAGGCTTTTTTGCAGGTAGAACTGAACCCCAAGGATCGAAACTCACATCGTTTTTTGTGGCTGAAGAATTTAGCAGACATTCATTCAGTTATTACTTTAGTAATGACACGCGTAACTTTTGGAGTTAGATGCAGTCCATTTTTATTGTGTGCAGTCCTTAGAAAACATCTGAAATGCTCGGCGCAAGAATTCCCTAAAACCGTCGAGTTGCTTTTATCATGCTTTTATGTTGACGACTTGGTAGTAAGTGTCAACGCAATGCATTTAAAGAAGAAGTTACTGCGGTTAGCGGCAAAAATTCATGTCCAAAGCATTCCAAAATTTTGTCACTTAACCCTTTTTTGGACGAAGATGAGGTTCTACGAGTAGGCAGTCGGTTAAACGAATCAGGGATTGAATTTAACGAGAAATTTCCTATCATCTTGCCGAATAAATCTCGCTTTACAGTTTTACTGATTTCTTATATGCATGAGCGAGTTTTACATAGTGGAACTAGTATCGTGCTCGTCCAATTACGTAAACGTTTTTGGATAATTAAAGCTCGACAGGCGATAAAAACGATTGTCAACAAATGTAGTGTATGCAAACGGCTCAAGGGAAAAGCTGCTGTTCAGCCATTTGCTCCTCTACCTAAAGAAAGGCTCCAGCTGTCGCGTCCCTTTGAAACAGTTGGAATTGACTTTGCGGGACCTCTCTATGTTCGGATTGCATCTGAAGGCTCTACGACACGAAAAGTATATATTTTACTCATTACGTGTGCTGTTGTACGCGCAATACATCTAGAGTTGGTTTTGGATCTTAAGACCGAGTCCTGCATATTAGCACTTAGGCGTTTCTGTAGTCGTCGCGGTGTTCCAAGCCTTATTCTGTCCGATAATGCAAAAACATTTAAACGAGCCGCGCTAGAATTTCGAGAATTGCAGATCGTTATTCAATCAGAAAACTTCCAGAACTACTTATCAAATAACAATATAGCCTGGAAATTTAATGTCGAACGAGCACCATGGTGGGGCGGTTTTTGGGAACGGCTAGTGAAAATCACAAAGGATCTTCTTAAGGTTTCTATTCAACGTGCTACCGTTTCATTCGATCAGTTAAGCACTTATTTAGCAGAGGTGGAATATATTATCAATGTTCGGCCTCTTACTTATGTAAGCAGTGATTGCAACGACCTATCTCCGCTTACGCCGGCCAATTTTCTTTTTGGTACGTTTCCATCTGGTGTTACAACTTTAACTCACACGACTGGCAGCGATATCAGGGCTAAATGGCAGTCAAGATTTCGCTTTGCAAATTACTTCTTTAAACGTTTTAAAACGGAATATGTTCAGTCACTACGATCGGCACACCATACCGCTACAGCATTTTCACGGCAGCTTGAAATTGGTGATGTGGTTCTTGTTCATGATGCGTCAACACCTCGACTTTTCTGGAAGCTGGCGAGAATTACGAAAACTTTTCCTGGAAGAGACAACCGGGTTCGAGCGTGCGAGGTACAATTGGGCAATGGAATTGTACTGAAGCGGCCTATACAACACTTATTCCCGTTGGAGATAAATTAGAATGCCGGGCGGAGGATGTGAAAAATATACCAATACAGGCAAATACTTTTTATGACTACTGCTGAGTTGTACATTGCTAATCTCTTGTACAGTCAGTCGGAACAATAACGTTGATAATTAAAGTTAGACATAGAGAAACCGAAGAATAAGAAATAATCTCTGTACAATTCTTTCAAGACAAAATAAATATATTTTAGTTTAAAGTGTCCGCGGTGTTAATTATTTACAATACCCTCAAAAGTGAAATCAAGTCGACTGCTCCTATTTACTTTGATAGAGAAAGATCGATTGGTCAATTACTAGGATTCAATAAACGAGAATTAAAAGCCAATATAAAGCATACTTCCGATCTACCTGTAGCATAAGTAAAGCGAACGTAATATGGATTGATTGCACCATTGTTGGAAATTCCTATATTAATAGTATTCCTTCACACACAATACACGAATTCTCGCCGAGTTAGGACCAGGCTATAAAATAGTGGACGTTCCTAGTAATGTAATCTATTTACCGGTAAACGTTAAACGAATAAGTACGTTGGCTCTTAAACTGATTGATCAAGACGGTGACATAATAAATTTCAAGGGAGAAACAATAACTATAAGACTGCATTTGAAGCCCCAGAATGCTGCTATATAACGATAAATACCCGCCCAACGCAATCAGTTGCAACAGGAAAACCAAACGAGTCAGATCACAATTGACGCTACAAAATAAGCAGTTCTTGAAACAATTAGGATTCAAAGTAAACAGAAAATGAATGAATTTCTGAACGTTACGCGTAAAGTCAACTTCGACAATAGTATTTCTAAAACTGAATACCACAGCTATTCTCCATTTTTATCATCATTCAACTGCAGTGATGAAATAAGAATTCCTCTACAACAACAGAATTTGTGCATTTTACCCAGCCAGAGTTTCATCTGTATTGAAGGTGCTCTAACTAAGGCGGATGGAAAAAGCTCAACAACTGCCCAACTAACGAATAATACCATCGCATTCCTATTTGACGAGATCAGATATGAACTTAATGGAATCGAAATTGACCGAAACAAAAATGTTGGAATAACATCGACATTGAAAAACTATATATCCCTTAATGAAAACGAAAGTAAAATGCTTTATAATGCCGGCTGGTCGCCAAACGAACTCATCACCCCGTCAAGTGGTTACTTTAACTTTTGCGTTCCGCTTAGAAAACTTTTGGGGTTCGCCGAAGATTACAAGTCGATTCGCCGTTTATCGTTAATGCCAAACATGAGCTGTTTCTTATTCGTACTAGAAGCGACAAAAACGCTTTTCTTTCCAACACCGATGATGTACACGTCAAAATCTTTAAATTGCAATGGAAGGTGCCACACGTCACACCAGATGGCTCTGAAAAGCTGACAATGCTGAAATATATTGAAGGAGCACAACCAGTTCAAGTAAGCTTTCGAAGTTGGGAACTATACGAATATCCGATCTTACCAACAACAATAGAACATGTGTGGAGTGTAAAAACCACCAGTCAGCTCGAAAAATCTCGTTATATTATTTGAGCATTGCAAACAAATCGAAAAAATCACAAAGATAAGAATGCTAGCAAATTCGGTCATTGTGATTTATCCAATGTCAAATAACATTTGAACTCTGAATCGTATCCCTATGATGATATGAATATCAAATTCACGCGTGATCGATTTGCTCTGCTTTATGATATATACAGCAATTTTCAACAATCTTATTACGGTGTTCAACCACAACCACTACTCTCACGAATCGAATACAAGAAATCTGCACCAATTGTAGTAATTGATTGTTCACGTCAAAATGATTCCATGAAATCCAGCTCAGCTGACATCCGACTAGAAATCAAAACATCTGTAGATGTACCTGCTTCAACTACAGCCTACTGCTTACTCCTTCATGATCGCGTATTAGAATACAATCCTCTGACAAGCTCAGTTGAGAAACTTGTATAAAAACTATGACAAATATAAATGTTTATTCAGTATCACGTTTATGTTCTTCCATTATGGCAACGACAACTTTCGCCATCGACATGCAAGGATTTAGAAGACCCAACAATGCTTTTATCGTCAAAAAGTTGGCTGTCGTAAATGTGTACGAGCATTCTCATCGAAATTTTCTACTCAAAGGTTCCTTCAGATTTGCAACACTTTCAAAAGAGCTTCAACTTCAAGCGCATTGGTTGTACGAAAATTATCATGGTCTGGATTGGGAATGTGGCTCTACGCCGTTCTGGACGCTGAAAGAATATTTGCTTTTAAATATGAAAGATGTCGTAATATTCGTCATAGGATTGGAGAAGAAAAACTGGCTCACTGACTTGTTGGGGAACATTGCCAGTATAATCAACTTGGATGACTACAATTGCCCTAATCTGAAAGCATTGAAAAAACAATATTCTGAAACACCACGATGTACTTTGCATAGTGGATGTTGTGCACAACAAAATGTATTCCTTCTGAAAAATTATATTATGAAATCAAATCCTTTCATTGAATAAAAAATACTTTTTTATGAATAAACATTTTGTTTTATTTCAACTATTTTTAATAGGGAGTGTAGAATACTTTTTTTATGAATAAACATTTTGTTTTATTTCAACTATTTTTAATAGGGAGTGTAGAAAAAGGTTCCATCCACTTCATGGAATTGTAGTCCTTTGTGATCGTTGGTGGTACAACTCAGCGCTAGCTTTCCACCGTTAAAATCCTCCAAAACTCTATCGCTACATTTGTTAAATCGTGATGGCAGAAATATTCGCATGCTGTGGTCCAAGTCGATTACGATTACCGTTCCATACCTGAAAACAAACAAAAAATTACTTTCAAGTACTTATGCAAATCATTAAATTCAACTTACCGTGTTGACATTCTCTCCCCAGATGTAATTCTATACCGCTTGCCAACTTCCAAATCTGTTACTTTCGCGTATAATAACGGCTTGCACTTTAACAGCTCATTGATTGATTTCATTGTTCTTCGATGATCACGCTTTGACTAACTTTGAAGGAAACCGATACTGTTCTCAGATTGCACGGCTATTTATACGAATTTATTATCAAGATAAATATTTACATTCCCCCCGATCACTTGCAAATGATATCATGAAATAGTTTCCTAAACCACAATTTCGCTAATTAGTGAAATTCTAACTTGCGGTTGGATACTTCCGCTGTATTTCAGCATGATTCTAAAATTTCTCAGATTGCACGGCTATTTATACAAATTTATTATCAAGTTAAATATTTACATTCTCACGATCACTTGCAAATGATAACATGAAATAGTTTCCTTATCAAAACCACAATTTCGCCAATTAGTGAAATTCTCATGAATCTACTTGCGGTTGAATACTTCTTTCAACATTATTCTAAAATTTTCGGTTACGATTTTTCGTATAAAAGTAGAATCTTGAATTAGGTTTACTAGAGTTGAAGTTTTGAAAATTGAGTGCAACGTCAAACGCGATATTGAGTACCAAAAATATGACTGAAGAACGCGAATATCAAGTGCCTACTTTACAACATTTTGCGCTAGCATCCTGGGCGAGCTCGAAGAATTTTAATCATGAAGACTTCTACTTTTTAAAGGATAGGATGCAGCTTCCGGATTTGGAATTCATACCCAGATGTCGCTTCTATGGTAGAGAACAATGCTCGTTGGACCACATCATCTTGAAGTCTCGATGGCTGTCAACAAAACCTTTTCGAACAACTTATCACGATATTGCTGTAAAAGCTGCGCAAACTTATATTAAGAAAATATAAAAAAATAATTAATTGAAAAAAATCTCTTTTAGTACACTTTTGTTGTATAAGGAAAAAGAACATGATTTGCTATTTTTTCTCTGGAACTTTCTCCCAAAGAACCTCTGAATCGCTGTTGGTTCTAGGTTCGCGTTTGCCGCTATCTCTACGCATTTTCTCTTTGATTCCCGCTTTCTCACTTATTCTCTCCATACACAATTTGTGGAATGATTCGCTACGATACCATTCATCGTAATAATTGAAGGTGCACCCGGATGGGAATTTATTGAGTGCTCGGGAGTTTTTAAAGCCCCTGATTGTTGATCCCATTAGAACGATGTCACCTCCTAGAATAGAAGTAACACCATTATCTTACAAAGAGAAAGAATGTAATCATACTCACCATATACTTCAATTTGAACGTGTGGAAATGGTGCGAAATTGAAATCAACGTTGAAATGCTTGGGAATAAGTTCGCCATTTCGTAGTCTTAACACCAATGATTTTGGACCACCCTCAGGAGTCATGTACAATTCGAAAAATCCACCAATCACGGTTATATTGATAATTCGAAAAGATAACCATGCATGCTCACAGATACAATATTCAGTTTTATTTTCAATTACTTCGATCCAAAACATTTTAACTTTTTTCCATCGAGTTCGCTTGAAAGAATGATTACTCTTGATCTTGTTTACTATTTATATACAGACAAACTATACCTGTCCGATAACGAACATTATCAATCAAGCTTATCACTCACTCCCACCACCATAGACACACTCAACGAATTCATGTTCAAACGTGTCGACGATCCAAAAATTCAAATGTAAACTCGAAACGTACAAGCTAATTATAGAAATTTTAGCTTGCGGTTGATTCTTTTCGTTCATTAGCCACGAGCGAATATTTTTCCAATACTCGCACGCTTATCAGTCCCTCCAATCTGTCACTTATTCACATAACAAACGAAACCGCAATGCGCATGTTCAAACGTGACGTCATCCAACATAAACAAAGTCAAAACGCTAGAAAACCACAAAGAATGATAAGACCTAATTTTCGTGTACTCCATTATTTCCAAGCAGGGTAAATTTTTGTTAAAAAAAGTATTGGGTATGAGAATTTATTATGTTTAAGGCTTGCCTATGATAAAAAGTTGGAAACTTTGGGCCTTGTGTAGGCGCTGAAAGCCTAAAAGTAGGCAAGGATTTTTTTTCGAATTTCGATTTCTTCGAACTTCTAGAAAAAAACAGTGAATGAACGTGAAATTGGCAGAGGGTGTTGATGTACACCAAAAGACTGTGCGGGTAACTCTGTAGCTACAGCAGACTCCTGAAAAAAGGATCTTCAATTCATCGACCCTCCTGAAAAATTTTTGATTTTTGAAAATAAATTTCGCGGTAAAGATTAATGGCAGCCCATGATCAAATTACCTCTATTTTCAGCACTCAAACCTTCTGTTTACGAAGACTGACGATCTGATAATGCAACTAGTACGAAACTTACAGGATATGTTAGAATTAACTAAGACCAGGTCTGATTGAAGTGAATTTAAAATACGGGCAATACTGTGATAGTGGTGCCATTTTGAAAAATCGCCGAGAAAACAAAACTGGTTTTTAGCCTAAAGCTTCCGATTCAGCCATCAGATCATAACCAAATTCACGCAGTAGCTGAACCTTACTTCAAGATAGATTTCGTAGAAATTTTGTTTAAAAATTAGCATACGGTTGCCAGCTATGGCAATTATTGTCTCCTATATATTGTAAATTGTCTCAGGAAAATAAAGGTTTTTCCCCTATAACTGATGCAGTAACCGATGCAGTTATGAAATCAAAACAAAATTCATGTGACAAGTGGTTCTTGCTACATCTCTTATTCTCAAGCAATTTCATTGAAAAATCATGAAAGGGTTGCCAGCTATGATGAATTTCATAATTTGTTGACATTTCTTTATCGAGCGATCTTGTCATTAAATTTTCACATGAAAATGGTTCTGCTATGACAATTAGCAACAATATTTAGGTTTCGGAAATTTGAAAAGCTTTGAGGATGGTTACCATAAAATTCTATTCACTCTTATAACTTCCAGCGCAGCCATCCAATCGAAAGGAAATTCACAGGGTGGATTTAACTCAAGGTGAAGCAGCTATGGTGCTAACGCATGATTGCCAGCACGAGGCAATTTCGTAAATATTGCACCAAGAGATGCTTCTATTTTGTATTCATAAGCAAAGCATTTGCAATAAAATAAGCAACCGATATTCAAATTTTCCGAGTTTTGGAAATTTTTCGGATGGTAGCCCCAGACATAATGTCTGTTCCCGTACTACGATTAATTGCGATTAATCGCGATTAATTGTATTGAAGCTGTTCTCGTACTCTGTTTTACTGAAAACTGAAAATTTCCCCTCTTTCAGTAAATTTCAGTAGGGTCTGAGCTCCTGAAAAATACTGAAAAGTGTCAAACGGAGTAAATATTTTCAAATGTGCGCGGCAAGCAATATATTTTTTGCATAATGTTGCTATGAAGGTCGAGTATTCATGTGGCGATAATTTATTACCGCTAAGGATGACTCTATAATCACTATTGGTCTCCCAAAAACCGAAAACTGACACTTTCGGTTGTCAATTTTCAGGAAATTCAATGAGAGCGTTCCCGTACTTTTCATGAAATTCCCCACCGCAT
The DNA here is from genome assembly GCA_947369275.1 of Nemotelus nigrinus. NCBI lineage: Eukaryota > Metazoa > Arthropoda > Insecta > Diptera > Stratiomyidae > Nemotelus > Nemotelus nigrinus. Next base: position 99,381,070 of record OX376372.1, on the reverse strand, counting down.
GATTCAGGAAAATTCAGTAAAATTCAGTTACTGAAAGTACGGGAACAGACCTATAGTTTAATCGTTGAAACTTTCGATGACATCCTTGTTTGGAAACGAAATTCAAAGAATAGGTTGATTAAGCACGAGCATGTTATGGTAGGTTTATTGCTGCTGCGTTGAACAAATGTTCCTAGCACTGAACATTTTCATCATTTGTGCTGTAGAAAATACTGCCAGGAAAAGATATTTGTTCCTTTGAGTAAGAAATGGTTGATATGATACTACAAAGAATTGTATTACGTCTTCAGATATTTTTAACTCCCTCAAAGATAATTTCTTCGAAAATTAGTTTTCTAGCGGTTCTGATGCGCTAGACTTTTTAATTTTTCTGGAAACCCTCTTCACCACTTCGCTTTCATAGCTGAGCTGCTATCTACATCTGATATGTTCACCTCAATATCTTGCAATAACCCAATTGTATATGACTTTGGTAATGCTACTTATAATAGCATAACAGATTATCTTTTCATAAATAACTGGGCTATTTATTTTTCAACGATAGACTTGAATTATGCTGTATCCTTATTCTATGAGCTGGATGTTGACTCCGTTGGAAATTTCAACCCAAAGATTAAGAGAAAAGGTAATATATCTGAACTATGGCTGGATAACAAGTTACGGTATTCGTGAAATCAAACAAATAAACTTTATAAAGTAATTAAAACCAACAATTATGTCAGAAAAGATATCAAAGATATATAAAATGAATTGAGTCAAAAATTCCTGACGAAATCCTATGAAGCGTACGAGCGCTAAGTAACTATCATGGGCGAAAATATAATTCTTGATTTTAAAAAGTTTTGATATTTTGTAAACACGAGACAGAAAACTTCGGGCTTCCTTACTTCCATATACAAAAAAACTCTTGATCGTCAAGCCCTGACGAAGTTTGTGACCTGTTTGCTGACCATTTCCAGGAAATATTTTGTTCATGTACAAGCTTATCTTACATTTCTTCCTCTCAAACATTCCTACCTAAAATCGTCTGTGAAATGTGTTCAATTAGACAGGAGATTGCAAAGGCCATCAAAGATCTTAACGTCATCAAGAGTCCTGGTTCCGGCTTGCTACCTTCTACTTTCATACGTGATTGTATGGAATCGATTATCTTGCCCGTGCAGTTAATTTTCAATAAATCACTTTCTTGTGGAGTTTCCCCTTTTTCTGGCTATACTTTCATCTGACGCCGATTTTGAAATGTGTTGCTAGGCGGTCCATTGAAAATTACAGAAGTATTGCATTACTATCATCATTTGAAAAAATATACACAATATAACATATAAAGTATACACAATGTGGACTTTAATAGAACCTCTTTTGAACGAACAACAAGGTTTAAGAATAGGCAGGTCAACTACTGTCAGTCTGGTAATTCGTGTTCAAGATGTTTTCTGTGGCATGGAAAGAGAGCATCAAATTGATACTGATCGCGTTACGTTCAGTTTCAGAGTATTTTATCCAAAAAATCTATTTTTCGTCAGGTCCACCATAAAACAGTCACTTGGGACCTTTTTTATTCAATATTTGCATATCGGTTCTTTCTGAAGTTTTACCAGACATTCCTCACCTTTTTTTATGCAAATGATTTGACAATGCACTTCGGAATTTAATCGATATCCGACTCAGTCTTCTTCCAATTTAAACTGTTCATTAGTTTTTTCCGCAAAACCAGTTTTATAATAAAGGTTATTGATTTGTGATCATTGTTCCTTTCTGGTCCATAAATCAGCATAGATAACGTATATCGTCTCCTAAATCTTATCATAGCAGAGAATATCGATACGGGAAACTTGATCAATTTGCGGAATAAGCCTCCGAAGCCAAATCAAATTGAAATTGTTTATTTACATAGATACTTTGTTGTTTATTTACATAGAAAATTTTTATTTGAAAAAGTGGTTTCGAAAGTATGCACTGATTCTCATCAGACACCAGCACACGGGGCATACTTGACTGATGAGACCACTTGCAGTTGGAAATCATTAATTTTTATTTATGCTAGTTGTGACAAATTTTAACACCTTCGACTTATATCCATCGAAATAATTTACTCATAAAGGTTATTGATTTGTGATCATTGTTCCTTTCTTGTCTATAAATCAGCATAGACAACGTATATCGTCTCTAAAGCTTATCAAAGTAGAGAATATTGATACGGGAAACTCGATCGTTTTTGCGGAATCAGCCTCCGAAAGCAAAATCAAATTGAAAATGTTTTTTGCGGGATGATTAAAATTGAAAAAAATTGTATTTACATAGAAACGTTTTATTTGACAAAGTGGCTTTGAAAGTATGCGCTGACTCTCATCAGACACCAGCACACTTGCATACTTGACTGATGTGAACACTTGCAGTTGGAAATCATTAATTTTTATTTATGCTAGTTGTGACAAATTTTAACATCTCCGACTTATATCCACTACATCGACTTATTTATAGACAAGAAAAGAACAATGATCACAAATCAATAACCTTTATCAGTAAATTATATCGATGGATATAAGTCGGAGATGTTAAAATTTGTCACAACTATCATAAATAAAAATTAATGATTCAAAAAATTTCATCAAAAAATTTCAGTGAAAAAATATCAGTAAGGCGCCATCCGATTGAACTGAAATTTTGAAGATACATTGGTGTATATTGGTGTATATATGTAGGTCTCACAAAAATTTATAATCTTTAACCCTTTGGCGCCGGTGACCATTTTAGTGATATTTTACAGATACCAATTTCTCTGTCAACAAATAACTTTCGCAAAACTAAAGTTTATAGAATGAATTCGGAACGTGTTTTCAATGTGAATATGATAATTCAAAGAAAAAAAAAATCAAAGGAAAACTTTTGTAATTCAGCATCGGACAAGAACGGCCGCCCTCCTCCAATTAACCTTCATTTCAAGCATCAGAAACTTCTGTTCACGAGAACTAACAACTCAATGATCAGTTACAAATGTAATTCACAGAATGCATTGGTTTTGAGTAGCACTAGATCTGATAGAAGCGATTTGGGAATGCGGGCAACTCTGTGCCAGTGGTGAAATCTTGAAAAATTATTAAGAAAAAAAACTGCTTTTTGCCCTAAGAATTCTGATTCAGGAACCAGATTTTCATGACAACACAGTAGCTATATCTTATTCTAAGCCGTGTTTTGCAGAGATTTGGTTGAAAACTTCGGTTGTTGCTGCCAGCCATAGTAATTTTGGTGTCTTGGTTTTTGAAAATTTACTCAGAAAAATAAAGCTTTTTTCCGTATAACTTCCAGTGCAGTCATGACATCAAAACGAATTTCATATGATGTATGAAACTTATTATAGGCATTATTCAGAAGGAATCTGGTAAAAAAACCATTCTAAGGTTGCCAGCTATTGTTGGCTTGGTATTTATTTGCAATATCTTTATTTTGCGATTTTATCGTAAAATTTCCAAACGGTATTAATTTTGTAGTGACAATAAACAACAAATATTACGTTTCCGAGTTTTTGAAAACTCTCGCGACTGGTGGCCCTAAATTTTTTTGTACCCCTAAAACTTGCAATGCAGTCATGGGATCAAAACGAAGTTCAGTGAGGAGGTTGATTTCAATGTGAGGCAGGTGTGATATAGTTTGAGCTTTGATGCTAGCAAAGCATTGCCAGCGTGAGGCGATTTTTGTTTTTTTCGTATCCATAAATGCTTACAGTAAGTATTTATTTCGTGAACATTTACAATGAAAATAAGTTGCCAACGTTTCAATTTTCTAAGTTCTAGAAATTTTTCGGCTCCAAACACCTTTTTTTTACTCTGAACATCTTTCTTTCCCTGTAATTTTCGACGAAATCATCGGATAAATCGAAATCGATAGAATTATTTGATTTTGACGTCAGACAATTGTGGGAGACTTTTATTTGCAGTGCTGATAAAGTGTTGCAAACACAAAGAATTTTCTTTGTTTATGTGTTGTTATGCTGCTTTTAAAATTTTGCAGTGTTTGGCTTTCCTAAATCTTGAAATTCCTGAAATCTTTTCCATCCTATGAGTTTATAGAAGCGACCGTGATTATTGTTCTACGGTTCAGTCGCGAGGAGGTGGTGTCATACTTGCTGTAAGCAACACACTTTCAAGTGAGCTTGTAGATACCACTCCCAATTTTTTCTTCCAATATTTAATTGTTTGAATCTCCTTTAATAACAAATCAGTTTACATCGCTGTTGTTCTACATCCCGCCCAGATCTGACGAATCCGTCTACAGCAATTTTCGTGGTACTATTATCTTCGTTCGCAACATCACTTAGTGAAAAAGACAAAATAATCGTTTTGGGAGATTTCAATCGTCCCGAATCTATGCTTTGTTTCAAATGATAAGGACTCTTACCTTCTACCGAAAAACCTTTTCGACACCAACGATTTCAATCTTGCGAGTGCCTTTTGTGGTAATGATTTGCAGCAGGTTTCCCAACTCCTAACCAAAATGGTAATTGGTTAGTTCTTGCTTCGCAAATGCTTATGACGAAGAAGTGGTTAGTCCAATTAGTGATGCAGAGCATCTGTCAGTCGAACTTTCCACTCCAGATTTGACCTGCTTAAAAACTTACAATGACTCAATTGTATTTTACTTCCGGTAATGCTGGTTATGAAAGCATTAAACATGTTCTTCATACTACTGATTGGTCGACTACTCTTTCAACACAAGATCTCGAGACAGCCATTCCTCTTTTTACAATAAAATATTTGACGCGGTTGAAAGATATGTTCCAAACATAAAAAAAAAGAATAAATTTTCTAAGCCTTGGCTTGACAGGGACGTTAGGCATATGCGAATCGTAGGATCAAACTTTATAAGCTGATTAGATAAAATACCGATGTTAGTCCTGCTATTCAGGAAGAATATTATGAAGCTGCTAAGCAATTTTTAGCAAAGTTTCATGAGGCTTATGACACTAACATTAGAACAACCAGTGAAAATATAATCCACGACCCGAAAAAATTCTTCAATTTTGTTAATGTGAAGCGAAAAACTACTGGCTATACATCGTCCAATGTTTTCTTAATAATATAACGTCTTCCTCTCTCCTAAAGAGATATGTGACCTATTCGCTGTTAGTTTCCAAGAAATTTTTAATACACCAAACCCATCAAACTCACACCTCTCTTCTGATTCAGCTTTCAACAGCTTTTGTGAACCATTTAGAAATTTTCCGTGATGAAATACGTAAAGCTATTTGGATCTCGACTGCAACAAAGGTCCCGAGCCTAATCTTCTTCCTCCGACCTTCTTGCACTAGTGTGTAGAGCAGCTTATAGCTCCTTTGCATATTTTCTTAATGAATCACTTTCGTCGAGAACTTTCCCATTCTGCTGGAAGCTTTCATATGTCACACCCCATATTAAAAAATGGTGATCGACGCTGTAATCGAAAATTATAGGGACATTGGCCATTTTGTCTTCGATTCCGGTGATATACGATAAACTTTCTCTGCTTGTTGATTCAAGTTTGAACGAACAACAACATGGTTTTAGAAAAGGTCACTCAACTACCACGAATTTGACAATTCTAATCTCTGACGTTCTATGCAAAATGGAAAAAGGATACCAAATTGACGCAGTCTACACTGACTTCAGTAAGGCGTTTGACAGAGTTGACCCAATTCTACCTTAATTCTTAAGCTTCAGAAATTTGGTATTGCTGGGGTCCTTTACTCAGCTGGCTAACCACCTACCTTCGCGATCGAAACACATTGCGTAAAATTTCAAGGATTTTTATCGAAAAACTTTAGTGCTACCTTTGGTGTACCCCAAGGTAGCCATCTTGGCCCACTACTTTTAATATATTTACTTCCGACTTTTCTGACGTCCTAGCAGGCATACCTCATTTACTCTATGCAGACGATCTCAAACATTATCAGACTACTGAATCGAAATCGCATGCCTCCTTTTGCCAATTCAAGTTTGATTCACTTGATCAGTGGTGCAATATAAACTAGCTCTCTCTCAACATTAATAAATGCCAAGTTGTTAGTTTTTCCAGGAAATGCACGGTCACACACAATACGTACTTCCTCGGCAATAATATGTTAACCCGAGTTGAAAGCATAGCTGACCTCGGTGTTATCTTAGATGAAAAACTCCGCTTCACCTTACACTTTGATAAAATACTTTCTCGTCCAAACAAACAGCTAGGTTTCATCAAAAGACGTGCCAAAAATTTCGTAGTCTGTGGGTCACAAGATCTTTATACTCTTCACTTGTACGTCTTATTCTCAAATACGCTTGCATTAGCTGGAATCCCGCTTTTGAAACCCAAAGTGACAGACTCGAGTCAATACAAAAACAACTTTTATTTTCGCCTTTAGAGAACTGTACAACCCTTATGATGTTAATAGCCTACCCCCTTATGAGTTTCGACTGGGTCATTTAAACCTATCGACACTAGCCTGCAGAAGAATGGTTATATCGGCCTGCTTCACATTTGACGTCATTAGAGGTGCTATTAATGTAGAATTCCTGAATAGTAAAATTTGATAAATATCCCTGTGAGGAACACCAGGGCCCAACCGTTTGCAAAAAAAAATATTCACATTCGACAAATCATCTTTCAAATCCCCCCTTTTCCATGCCATTCATACCCCTTGACCTTAAGCTATAGCTTATATGTCAATGTTTTTATTTATAGATTGCTAATTATTAATCTATTTGTTAC
>OX376372.1:99356108-99374150 GCA_947369275.1 Nemotelus nigrinus | reverse complement strand
CAGCAGTTTTGAGTTGATTTCCAGTATCACAAATCAAAAAAATCCAATTTCAGCAAAATAATATTCTTTAAATACTCTGTAATTTACGTTTACAAACAGTTTTTCTAAAACGATCATTTTTCTTCAACGAACAACATTTCTTGAACGAACCGTTTTTCTTAAACGAGCAATTATTCTAAAACGAATAGTTTTTCTTAAACCAATAGTTTTTCTGAAACGAACCGTTTTTATAAAACGATTCGTTTTTTTAAAACGAATCCTTTTGCGTTTTTCTAAAACGAACCATTTTTACTAATGTTCGAACTTTATATACATCGTTACCACTTATCACATATATATATACACCAAATAAAATCACTTCTATATATTAGTTGGCAAGGATTTTTTTTCAAATTTCGATTTGTCAAAACTTCTAAGAAAAACAATGGATCATCGTGAAATTTTTCGAGTGTATTGATGTAGCCTAGAATTTAACACACATGGACTTTTAAAAGTGGGCAACTTTGTAGGTACAGCAGGCTCCTAAACAAAAATCCTACAAATCATCGAGTTTCCTCAAAAATTTGGTACTTTTCTGTTAACCCCCCCCCCCCCCATTTTTTTTCACTTTTTGTTATTGCAATGTTTCTAAAATTGATTAGAAAGTAGTAATTAACCAAAATTATGATGGAGAAACACGTTTAAAAGAAAAAAAATTTTTTTTTTAAATATATTTTTTATATTAATTTTTTAATTTAAAAATTAATTAAATTAATTTAAATTGTAAATTAATGTCACATAACAGTGAGAATAGATTTTGCTCCATTTTTGACGTCTTACCTTTCCGAAGCTTCAACGCAATATACAATTAAGCTATTACATTAATAATGTTGAATACAATTTGTTTATATGATTAATAACAGTATAATGAGCAGGCCTCCCCAACAACACATTAACTTTTGAAAAACTCATTCTGCCACATAAAAATGAACAAAAAATTTAAAATCGGAAAAAAAAATTTTTTTTTTTATGAATTTTTCCATCTCAATTTTTGTGGAGTAACTTTTTAACCCATTTCGAGCAGTTTTCATTAAAAAAATTAAAAAAAATGGAAGGAGAAAAACAGAAAAGTACCAAAATTTATTCTCACTGTTATGTGACATTAATGCCAAATTTAAATTAATTTAATTAATTTTTAAATTAAAAATTTAATTTAAAAAAAATTAAAATTTTTTCTTCTTTTAAACGTGTTTCTCCATCATAATTTTGGTTAATTACTACTTTCTAATCAATTTTAGAAGCATTGCAACAACAAAAAGTGAAAAAAAAAATGGGGGGGGGGAAACAGAAAAGTACCAAAAATTTTTTCATATTTGAAAATCAATTTAAATTTTTGATAAACTTTGACCTTTGTCCACCGAGTCAAATAAAATATTTCAAAATTCCGCAGTAAACAAAAACAGCCACCCGTAATCAAATTACTTCTATTTTCAGCACTCAAAACTTCTGTTCACGAGAACTGACCGATAATGCGATCAATATGATCCGATAATGCGATCAATATTAACTTTACAGAACATGTTGAAATTAGCTAAAACCAGGTCTGATAGAAGTGATTTTGAAATACGGGCCAGTATACGGGCAAAGGTGCCATTTGGAAAAGTCGCTCCAAAAAAAAAAATTGATTTTTGGTTTATAGCTTCCGATTAAGCCACCAGATTTTAACGAAATTCACGCAGTAGGTGAACCTTTTATTAAGATAGATTTCATAGAAATTTGGTTGAAAAATTAGTATAGAGACGCCAGCTACGGAAATTCTCGTCTCCTAAGTATTGCAAATTTGCTCAGAAAAATAAAGATTTTTTCCTTATAACTTCCGATGCAGTGACGAAATCAAAACGAAATTCGTGTGATAAGTGGACCTTGTTGCAGTTCTAATTCTGTAGGAATTTCGTTGAAAAACCGTGAAAGGGTTGCCAGCAATGATGAATTACGTAATTTATTGACATTTCTTTATCGAGCAATTTTGTCATAAAATTTCCAAATGGGAATGATCCTGAAATTACAATTAACAACAAATACTTACGTTTCCAAAATTTAAAAAGTTTGGTCGGTGGTAACCTTAAAATAATATTCATTCCTATAACTTACAGCACAGCCATTCAATCGAAACGAAATTCATAGGGTGGGTTTAACACAACGTGAAGCAGCTATGGTGCTTGCACATAATGGTCAGCACTAGACTATTTCGTAAATATCGCACCAACAGATGCTTCCATTTTCTATTCATAAGCAAAACATTTACAATAAAATAAGCCTCCAATGTTTGAATTTTCTGAACTTTGGAAGTTTTTCGGATGGTAGCCCCAGACATAGTTTAATCGCTGAAACTGTCCATGACATCCTCGGATGAAAATGAAATTCAAAGGATAGGTTGATTAAGCACGAGCATCTTATGGTAGATTTATTGCTTTCTGTGTTGGACAAATGTTGCCAGCACTGAACATTTTCATCATTTGTGTTATAGAAAATGCTGTCAGAAAATGATATTTGTTCCTTTGAGTAAGCAATGGTTGATATGATACTACAAAGAAGTGTATAACGTCTTCACATATTTTTAAATCCCTCAAAGATAACTTCTTCGAAAATTAGTTTTTTAGCGGTTCTGATGCGCTAGACTTTTCATTTGTTAAAACGAACTGTTTGGTAGTGGAAAAAAGTTTGCAAAAGAAATACCATTTTTCAGCAAACTGTTTGGTAGAGAAACAGTGTTTGGAAACGGCGATTTGTTTCGTATCGGCAGAATGTTTTTTAAGGACAAACTGTTTGGCTATGGAAAACTGTTTAGCAGCGGGAAATAGATGTTCAGAGGCAAAGTATGAAATGAATAACCCTATATAATACGAGGTTGTCAGACTTATTAAGTGCGTATTTTTGCATCTCGATCAAGAGCTAGTTAGGGTAAGTAGCATTGAAAACAATAACTGTTGTTTTGAATGCTGCTTACCAGAACCAGCTCTCGATGGCATGCGAGCATGAATGTTGATTCTTTACGACCATGTGTACTGATTGATGTTTAATTATACGGTTGATCAAGTAAATAGTATATTAGAAAATTGGGACAATACAAGTATAAATTCAGTTTAGAAGCGCTTAGTATTAGCAATGAATGTTTACGATACGATAGTAGAAGACATAATACATAAAATATATATCAGAAAAACATAATACGTGAAAATCCATTGCACTGAATTAATTGCAGATTATCGAAACTATGAACGATGTTTGTGAATTGAACTACATACATTTCAAATAGATATTTTTTCGTACAGCATTAAATTTTTTCTTGTCGATGACAAACCATTTTTAAAGCAGTTTGTAATGGGTCAATTAATTGAGTATACATTCACGTAAGACAAGACAGAAATTAATTGGCTTTCAAGACACTTAACCTTGATAAGCGTAGACTACATCCATATTCCACTATAACATTGATCTGTATAAGACATTTGTCCTGGTTTGGACATATTCTATGTGAACAAATATAATCAAACAAAAAATTGTTTGGCGAGCGTTTAGGTAGAAATTATACAATAAAATGAAAAGTCGAACTCGTTTCCTTTATTTCTACCAATTTATATTTCAAAATCCGTATACCAGTATTTCGGCTATCACTTATAGCCTTCTTCAGCGATGTTTCTTCGACTGAGGAAAATAGTCCCTAATCGTCCTATTTGTAGATAAACTTTTAAGTCTCCTTAAGCGTTTTCTTTCCGTCTGGGTATTTCCCCCATCGTCGGTAGGTGGTGCGCTAATTAAATCCTCATTAGCAGCCTCATTAACTGTTTCGTTAATCCTTCTTTCCTGGCTCGTTGGTGAGATGTTAATTATCGTGTTATTATGATCTCCGGTTGCCCTTGCGGTACTTCTTCTAATCAATTTGAACAGTGGGGAATATCCGGTTCCCAAATCCCTGTTAAGGAGACACTCCCGTGGAGCCTTGAATATCTCCAAACTTTCCGCTACATCTAGCTTTCTACTATCTCCCACGTTGCTTATCAGTGAGAGGTTTTCCACCGAGATGTTGTGGTCTGCTCCAACCATATGCTCCGCTACTTTAGATTTGAACTCCTTAATGTTTTTCCTCCTTGCTGTTTCTGCTTCCCTCCGATGCTCCTTGAAGCGAGTAAGTGCACTTCGTTTCGTTTGGCCTATATATTTTAGGTCACAGTCCCCGCATTGGATCGAGTATATCCCTGCTTTTTCCAATCTTTCTATTGGGTCCTTTGTTGACCCAAGTAGAGTCTTCAGCTGGTTGCTTCTGTTTTGGAATACAACCTCTACGCCCCATTTCTTTAATTTGGGCTTCAAACCCAACGAAATCCGATTATATTCTAACACGACCCTTCTTAGTGGGGGCTTGTCCTCCTTCAGGTTTGTCAAACCTTTAAGTGCCAGGTTCCTCATCTGTTTTCCAATCAGTCCTGTTATCCGTTTGGTGGGGTATCCATTGCTCTCAGCTACTTTCAAAATGTGGCCATTTTGGCAGCTTTGAAATGCTCTGTGTTATGAGTCCTCTTTCCCACGTTCTGATGTTGTTGGATGCCATCGGTGATTTGATTCTGATTTGGTGACTTTTCGGAGTGGTGCAGAGACGCCCGGGGGTGGGGGGGGGGGGGGGGGGGGGAGGTGCAGAGACGCCGGGGTCACTCCGAAAAGTCACCAAATCAGAATCAAATCACCGATGGCATCCAACAACATCAGAACGTGGGAAAGAGGACTCCTAACACAGAGCATTTCAAAGCTGCGATCCAAATTTAATCAAAAAACTCTGGAAGCATACAGCTTGCATTTGAAATTAGCTCAAAAGTACTCAGGGGAGTTTCCTTTATTTTTAACTAAAGTTAAAAGAGCGGAGGAAATTGAAGGCGAAAGGAAAAGGGAGCACCTCGAGAAGAAGTTCAAATCTCTGGAAGGGAGTAAACGGAGGCCGGGTACACAAGAAAGAAGCAGCACCCAGGAGACCGGCAAGTTGGTGGTAAACCAATCATCACAGACCTTCACGGCAGCACAAACTGATTTTTTAAACAATGGGTTAAAATTCGCCATTCGGAACAAAGCGAATATACCTCAGCTAATCGTGGATTTAGAGGCAGGCATCAACTCATACACATTGGATGGTCCAGTTTCAGGGGAGGGGAAAGAACGCATACGCCTGGCAGCAACAGATGCTATCAGGAAAAACAACAGTCACAGCGGAAAACGTATTCACCAAGAAAAGGAAATGGCCAAAGAGTTAAAAAGTAAACCGGTATACTATATCAAGGCAGACAAAGGAAACGCAGTAGTTATACTCGATAAGGAGGATTACGATGAAAGAATGAGGACAAAAATAGATAATGGGCCGTATAGAAAACTGAGGAACGATCCACTACAACCACTTATTAAGCAGGTCGATAAAGTTTTGAAGGAATGCAAACAGGTGCTATCCAACAACTATTTGAAAGTCTCAAATCCAGCGCTGCCACGGATAAGGGGCCTTCCCAAAATTCATAAACCAGGAAAAGAAATGAGGGAGATAATTTCAGCGGAAAAATTACCAACGCATCGGATTGCAAAATGGTTGGTCAAGGAATTCCAGAGCATGGAGCATAAGTTAAGGTCATATTCGGTCAAAAACTCGAAAGAATTTTGTGAGCATCTTCAATCGATAGGAGATTTAGAAGAGGATGAAATTCTGATATCCTTCGACGTTAAAGCTCTTTTTCCGAGCATACCTATAAAGGAAGCAATTCTTATATTAGAGACCTGGTTGCTTCAGCAACAAAATGATGCACTTTGGAAGACAAAGGTCAAACAGTACATCAAGCTAACGAAATTGTGTATGGAAGAAAATTATTTTACATTCAGGGAAGGGTATTACAAGCAGCTGAAAGGAGCTCCGATGGGCAACCCACTGTCACTTCAAGGAGCATCGGAGGGAAGCGGAAACAGCAAGGAGGAAAAACATTAAGGAGTTCAAATCTAAAGTAGCGGAGCATATGGTTGGAGCAGACCACAACATCTCGGTGGAAAACCTCTCACTGATAAGCAATTCTTATATTAGAGACCTGGTTGCTTCAGCAACAAAATGATGCACTTTGGAAGACGAAGGTCAAACAGTACATCAAGCTAACGAAATTGTATATGGAAGAAAATTATTTTACATTCAGGGAAGGGTATTACAAGCAGCTGAAAGGAGCTCCGATGGGCAACCCACTGTCACCGTTTATTAGCGAGATTTTTATGGCTAAGCTAGAAGCGGATCTAGAAGAAAAGGGCCTCATGCCGAAATTTTGGAGGAGATATGTGGACGACATCTGCGCGGTTGTAAAAAGAGAAGAAGTAGAAAATACCGTGGAAATCATCAATGGTTTGCATGGAAATATTGATTTCTCTTTTGAAACAGAGACAAATGGTCAGCTACCGTTTTTGGATCTATTGCTTAAGAGGAGGGAGAAACAATTAGAGCTGGAAGTGTACAGGAAGCCAACAGACACAAATTGCGTCATCAGATACAACTCCAACCATGCGTACCAGCACAAGATGGCTGCATTCAACCACATGATCCATCGTATGTTGACCCTACCGTTATCGTCCGAGGGATTAAAGAAGGAAACATTCCACATTTTGAAAGTAGCTGTGAGCAATGGATACCCCACCAAACGGATAACAGGACTGATTGGAAAACAGATGAGGAACCTGGCACTTAAAGGTTTGACAAACCTGAAGGAGGACTAGCCCCCACTAAGAAGGGTCGTGTTAGAATATAATCGGATTTCGTTGGGTTTGAAGCCCAAATTAAAGAAATGGGGCGTAGAGGTTGTATTCCAAAACAGAAGCAACCAGCTGAAGACTCTACTTGGGTCAACAAAGGACCCAATAGAAAGATTGGAAAAAGCAGGGATATACTCGATCCAATGCGGGGACTGTGACCTAAAATATATAGGCCAAACGAAACGAAGTGCACTTACTCGCTTCAAGGAGCATCGGAGGGAAGCAGAAACAGCAAGGAGGAAAAACATTAAGGAGTTCAAATCTAAAGTAGCGGAGCATATGGTTGGAGCAGACCACAACATCTCGGTGGAAAACCTCTCACTGATAAGCAACGTGGGAGATAGTAGAAAGCTAGATGTAGCGGAAAGTTTGGAGATATTCAAGGCTCCACGGGAGTGTCTCCTTAACAGGGATTTGGGAAACGGATATTCCCCACGGTTCAAATTGATTAGAAGAAGTACCGCAAGGGCAACCGGAGATCATAATAACACGATAATTAACATCTCACCAACGAGCCAGGAAAGAAGGATTAACGAAACAGTTAATGAGGCTGCTAATGAGGGTTTAATTAGCGCACCACCTACCGACGATGGAAGAAATACCCAGACGGAAAGAAAACGCTTAAGGAAACTTAAAAGTTTATCTACAAACAGGACGATTAGGGACTATTTTCCTCAGTCGAAGAAACATCGCTGAAGAAGGCTATAAGTGATAGCCGAAATACTGGTGTACGGATTTTGAAAAATAAATTGGTAGAAATAAAGGAAACGAGTTCGACTTTTCATTTTATTTTATATTCTATGTGGTTTATGTATATGATGTTTGACTTGGTTTGATGTGTGTTGTCTTGACTTGGAACATGGATGATGTATATGATGAGAATATGTAGATAGCTGTCACGTGGTGTCAATATGGACTAGAAAGCTTAATGTGGGAAAATCATAGCAAGCAACTCACATGAATTAGGTCATGAGTTTATGCATGGGAACTAATTGAGTAATGGTTATGCAATGTCGATAGGTAAGAATAGCGTAAGCAGAAATTAAGCATAAATAGGATGTAAGAATGATATGAAGGAGGAGTTGTATAGTAATCTTAAAGAAATAAACATAAATTTACGATTACTACATTTAGTTTTATTTAAACTAAATCGTTGCCTTCCATCGGCAAGACTTTATCTAGCCTGCATTGGCTAATTAGAACATATTGGCTGCATGAGTAACACTCAGCGCCAAACATGCGGCAATCTACGGGTTGCCTAAGGTAAATAATTATCAATTGACGAACAAAATAAAGTATTTAACTTACAAATAAAATTATAGTCACAAACGCGTATCTCTCGATGATTATCGTAAAAGAATAATCAATCCAAATATAAACAATGGACTTTTACATGAAGATCCTTTACAAGTGGTTTTTTAAAAAAATAGTTCGTTTCATGATACAATGAGAACAAGGTAGTCTATTCCGACTACCAAAATGCGTTCGTTCTGCGCTGGTGACAACTGTGAGTGATTTGCCTTTAAGCCAATGTAAAATTGAGCAACTTCAAGGATGGCGTTTGAGGTGTTAATGGAGCGATATTTTGATTCTGATGATGGGATTTGAATGATAAGTATGTGCTTTTAAATATCCTAGTAAATCTCAAGGAAAAAGCTTTTGTAAAAAGCACGATGATGAAAAACTCAATAGCTTATTTTTTGAAAGAAAATGTTGAATGCACTAACTTAAATGAATCATTTAGAGTGTTTTTATGGGTACGATGCTAGTTGTATGTACTTGCGATGTTGAGTTGCAGATTCATGTAGCTCGATACATGCAAATGTGCATAGATGGAAATGTGTATTGAAAAATTATGATGTACTTGATAGATAATAATTATGTTTGTTTTGGTTGTTGATCAGGTGCGTTTTGAAAATATCGGAACAGTTTGAAACAACATTGGTATTGTGTTATTAGCATCGCACATTCGGGAAATGCTTTATTGAAAAAATTAAAAAAGTTGATGTTAAGATGGGGATTCTTCCAGCCCGGTAGGGAATAAGATGTAAATATGGATTGAGAAATAATGCTTCAGTGAGATATATATGTATGTGCGTATGCATATAAGACAATGCCATGGAGCTAATTGAGGATATAAGGTTGTTTAATTATGCGCAAAGTACATACATATGATTTAATTGTTGTTTAATAATTCTGTTGATTGACATTATTTGTAAGGTGAATTTTGAAGATATCGGTGCGGTAAGCAAATAGATTTGTATTGCGTTATTAACACCGCACAATATGGAAGCACTTTATTGGCACAGAAATAAAGATTTTAATGGCCACCGAAAGGTAATTGTTGTGAGCGAAAAAATAATAAACTTGATGTTAAGTCCCTCTCGGTGGCCATTCAAATGCTTATTTATATGTCAATAAAGCATTTTCATACTGTGCGGTGTTAATAACACAATGCAAATCTATTTTCAAACTGTACCGATATCTTGAATGAACCTGAATAAACATATTTGTTATACATCAATTTAATCATATGTAGGCACTTTGCGCATAATTCAAAAACATTAAATCTTCAATTAGGTCATTGGCATTGCCCTATATGCATACGCACATACATAGATATATTTCATTGAAGCATAATTTCTCAATCCATATTTACATCTATTACCCGCTCCGGTTGCATAAATCCCCTTGTTAACATCAAGTTTATTATTTTTTCACTCACAACAATTACCTTTCGGTGGCCATTAAAATCCTTATTTCTGTGCCAATAAAGTGCTTCCATATTGTGCGGTGTTAATAACGCAATACAAATCCATTTGCTTACCGCACCGATATCTTCAAAATGCACCTTACAAATAACGTCAATCAACAGAATTATTAAACAGCAATTAAATCGTGTGTATGTACTTTGCGCATAATTAAACAACCTTATATACTCAATTAGCTCCATGGCATTGTCTTATATGCATACGCACATACATATATATCTCACTGAAGTATTATTTCTGAATCCATATTTACATCTTATTCCCTACCGGGCTGGAAGAATACCCATCTTAACATCAACTTTTTGAATTTTTTCAATAAAGCATTTCCCGAATGTGCGATGCTAATAACACAATACCAACGTTGTTTCAAACTGTTCCGATATTTTCAAAACGCACCTGACCAACAACCACAACA
Source organism: Nemotelus nigrinus (assembly GCA_947369275.1). Taxonomy (NCBI): domain Eukaryota; kingdom Metazoa; phylum Arthropoda; class Insecta; order Diptera; family Stratiomyidae; genus Nemotelus; species Nemotelus nigrinus. The sequence continues at coordinate 99,364,169 of OX376372.1, read as the reverse complement.
AACATAATTATTATCTATCAAGTACATCATAATTTTTCAATGCACATTTCCATCTATGCACATTTGCATGTATCGAGCTACATGAATCTGCAACTCAACATCGCACGTACATACAACTAGCATCGTACCCATAAAAACACTCTAAATGATTCGTTTAAGTGAGTGCATTTAACATTTTCTTTCAAAAAATAAGCTATTGAGTTTTTCATCATGGTGCTTTGTACAAAAGCTTTTTCCTTGAGATTTACTAGGACATTTAAAAGCACATACTAATCATTCAAATCCCATCATCAGAATCAAAATATCGCTCCATTAACACCCCAAACGCCATCCTTGAAGTTGGCCAATTTTACATTGGCTTAAAGGCAAATCACTCACAGTTGTCACCAGCGCGAGAATGGGATAGTGATAGACATGCGCAATGGATTACCTTGTTCTCATTGTATCATGGTTCGTTTTCGTTTTTTGAGAACAACAGAAGCGCTCATTACTAGCTTTTACCACATCACCACTGATTTATTATAGATATGAGAGTCCAAGTTCCACTAATAGGAGATTATATCTCCTTAATTAGTAATCGCTTTGCTAACACCTGTTGCTTATCATGGAACCCTGTAGTTCATATACTAATGATTTTGAAAATAGCTGCGTGGAAAAGACTTAAGGCGACATATCACCTTCAAATTGAAAAAAAAATGTTATTTTCAAAGGCTTGTTTTTAATTGAATAAAAAGACATATCTTAATGAAACTTTTTGCACATACTTTATTTGTCTTAGACTATATAAATAAAATTGTGAAATATGTTTTGTGGCCCCCTGTCGCCTGTTACAATTTTTTGAAAAATACACCAAAAAAACCTGGCGTGCATGATAACTGCCCTCAGAAAAGTCTGACAAAAAAACAAAAACGGGGTTTTGACCAACATCAAAGCGTACTTAAAATGAACTAAAACAAACAAATTTGGTTGAAAAATAACAAAATGGCGGCGTTTTTTCGAAAATCGAGGTTTTTTTTCCCCAAAAATCGGCTATAACTAAAAAAGTTTAATGCCGATTTTCTCATCCGTAGTTCATTCTGAGCATTATCATGTGCAAATTAACGTGTTAAAATTTCAAAACGATTGGATAATATTGTTTTTCTTAATCATGCACGCCAACTTGAAAAACGTTGTTTCGAGAAAATCGCGTTTCAAGTTAAAATTCAATATTTTTTGCAATAAATCTTATCGAAAATTAATCTGCGATGCTTGGACCGTACAATACACCTTCTTCTTGCTCATACTCCTCCTCTTCTAAAGATTTTTGCTCCCTTCGAGCAGTTCTGGCCTCTTTAAATGCCTCAGTCGAGTGTTTTTCCGCCTGGTTAATTCTTGCAGCATCTCTATGCTCTGCATGTTCCAGCGCACATTGGCCAATTGTAATTCCCATGGCTTGCATTATTTTCAAGATAGTCATAAATCCTTCATTAAATGTACATACAGAAATATTTGCAGCCATATTTAGTACGTTTTTCCCAGAAAAAGTATGTTTGGGGGCCGAATTCCAAACACAAGAATTATAGCTTTCGTTATTATTCCTGCGCAAAACTGCCCAAGCAACGCTTTAATAAATCTTCTGATGATAAGTCATCATAAATAGGCTTTAAAATTTCTTGTACCTCATCATCTAAAGGTGGAGGATGCTTCAAATTGTTTAATGCATTATCACCCGCTGCCTCCGCCTTGCGCCAGTTACACCAAGTCGTTTCTCCAACAGGACAATAACAGTGTTGAGGGTTCTCATCAGTTGAAATTTTGTGGTAATATGCTGCCCAAATTTCCTTGCGCATATTTTCAACTGAATCAGGATTTCGTCGTATAGTTAGGCCATAATACGTGGCTAAATTTTTCATTAATTTTAGTGGCAGCTGAACTTTTTTCGGACCTTTTTTTGGAGATTCTACACTTTTTTTAGAAACATCTTTTACAGCAATTTTTTTGTTTTTTTTCCAAGGCTAGCTTATTTTTTGCTTCTTTTAAAGGAGATGACTCACTTATCTTTGTCTACACTTTGGCTTAAGTCGATGTAGCGATATAGCGAAGTGAACGAAAATCATAGAAAAAATGATCTTGGGGCGCTTCGCTATATATACTCATAAAATTTTTTTGTTTTAGAATTTCAATTTTATATTATTAAAATCATGTTTTAAAACCTTCGTTCTAACATATTCAATCAAAAAACAAAAATCAATTTTTTTAAAATTTGGAGGTGCTACGTTGCCTTAAATTAAAAACCGTACTTTCAAATTCAATAAACTTTATTGGATTGAGTGTTGAAGACAGACTAATTCAGCTTAAATTAATAACATTTAAGTGTACTAATTAATATAATTTGAATGTATTAGGTAAGATAGTGTATGTACATAATACTGTAAGCTGTATGATAGCAAATGTATTATTTATGAATGTAAAGATGAAAGTGAAATATTTTCAGCATTCTCCCGCCGTGGACACCTCCAGAGGATACAAGTGCTGAACAGGACGTCGAAATTTGCACACAATGTGCAATCGAATTTTGTTACAACGTACTTTACCATCCCTTTCCATAAAGGCATGTTGACACTATGCTAGTGCGCTAGTTGACTGGTATCGTAGACCAGCATACTACTAGCACAATGCAAACACGCATGCGAGTGCTCCTGGTACGTTATTTTGCGTTAGTGCTACTAGCGTGGAAAAGTTGAAACCCGGTCTACTTTTCGCTAGTTCAACCGAACCAGTTGCAATTTAAAAACGCCAGCGTCTAAAAAAGTGAATGAAGAGGACACGGTTAAATTTGTAGAAATGTAGAAAAATGCGGAATGTCTGTGCTACTATTCTTTACTGAACTATAGAACCGAAATCTATAAGAAAACGTAGCAATGCTCTAGATAAAATTGCTAAGCGTTTCAATATTACGAACGAGATTGTGAAAAAAATAGTCTATTTGCGATAAATATTTTCTAGAAAAAAAGCCAAGGAATCAATTAAATCTGGCATGACAGCGGAATGTTTACATACCCCACGTCTTAAATGGTTCAATATTGCGGATACATTCTTGACTACCTGCCAGTCACGTAAAATGTTTAGCAGCATTGTGGAGGTAAGTTTCGAGTTTGCGTTCTACAAGATAACGAATAAATCTAAAAACACTTCGATGTTACCTCCAAAATCATCATCAATGATTAAATAGCCGGAAAAAAGTGTTTACAATCTGCAATAAATAGATTTTTGATTGGAAGTATTTAAAAGTATGCTTTCTATAATTTCAGATTGATAAGGAAAATGTGGACCTTGATTAAGATCATGTTCAGCTTCCAGACATTGAGCGATTTTATAGCTGTTCCCAATTTGGGATTGGGAATATACCGAAATTCGTGAGCTTTCTCTGCGCGTTATTGTATTTGTGTGTACACGATAGTTCTGTGTACGTACACGTCGGTTTTCATCATGGCACCATCTGACTACTGCTGTTCACTTCGTTCGAGCATGTGCATGGACGCAGCTTTCCGATATGGCGGCTTCTGACCAACGCTGCTTGCTTCGTGTCAGCACGTCCGTGTAGTCGGATTTCCAATATGGCAGATTCTGACTTACCCTATTCACATCGTGCGAGCATGCTCGTGCGGAAGATTTCCCCTAGCGGCTTCTGCTGATTGGTGCTGATTTCGTAAGGGCGTTTCCCTACAAGGAAATTCTTTACATGGCGACTTCTGAAAAATGCTGTTCATTTCGCAGGAGCGTGTACAAACGGGCACAATTCTAACATGTCGGCTTCTGATGAGTGCAGTTCACACATACATATGAACGCTTCGTACAAAACCGGTATTCGCAAATCAAGCTCATGAGGAGCTTCCGTGCACGTACACAGTCTGCGCACACATACATGGAAATCGGGTGAAAGCTCACGAATTTCGGTATATTCCCAATCCCAAATTGGGAACAGCTATAAAATCGCTCATTGATGAGGAAAGTGACAAAGAAGCATTTGTTCCTCCTGTTCCAAAGCGGTGCAAAAGATATGCTCAGGAAGCTGTGTTGGTACCAAAGCACAAAGCAATGGCAATGGATAAATTAGAGGCAATTTAAAATTCAATCATGGCTGATGAATTTTATCAATTCTCTATGAATGCAACGGAGCACCTAAAAGCACTTCTCATTGAAAGAGCTTTAAAATGCCATCAACAAATCGGCAGTTTATTGTTAGAAGAGGGGGAAATGGGAAAAAAATGGCGGAAGCCGTTTTTCGATACACACATCATCGGCCCATATAGTATGCTCTTCGCCACTACATTCTCCTGTCCACGCAAATGATTTATATACCAAATCATTCGTGCTTTCTGCTGGCAACGATTGCAGAGAGTAACGAATCAAACGAGCCGGTAAATTCATTCGTGACTAATTCAAATATAACAACGTTGGCTCTCACTGACGTGTTTCAATTCAAAATAAATATATCGATCTTGACTTGTATTTTTACTTAAGAAAATTTTATTTGCGAATTACATATCACTTCATTAGGTGCCACTACCAATCCATCGCTGCATCTTTCATAAATTTTTTTTTCTCTACGAAGTGGTGCTTGTTATGTGGAAATATTGCTCCCTAAATGACCCAATAAAGGTTAGAATCCACAGCTGTTTACTTCTAGTCTCCAAAACTCCGGTGTAACAAATCCTGTTTCAATATACTCTTGATCCAGGCTTCCTGGTGGTATATAGTAAGAGCAGTCCATAGTTCAGAGCCAATTATGTACCGCACAACAAGCTTTCACTATTTCAGTGACTTTTTTAGGATTTAATTGAATGCAGGATAGAAAAATTTGAAGTCGGGCAGATAAAATGCCAAAAGCGTTCTCTACAATCCTACGTGCTCTCGAAAGCCGACAATTAAAAATGATTTGCTCATTAGATAATCTTCCGCAACGTGAATATGGTTTCATCAAGTATATACTAAGTTCAAAAGGATCATCTCCTACAACTACACACCAACATTTATAGATTTTTTTTCTATCGAAGCCTTCAACTTCGATTCCCTGTAATAGAAGCATCATTAAGTTTGCCGTTAAAACCAGTTTCGATGTAGATGAATCTATAATTGCTATCAACTTAAGCAAATAACACGGTGCTTAAATGTTGTTTATACACTTCAGGTAATAGGCGGACATTTGATTCGAAAGTGTTTTCCGTCCAAAGCACCGCGACATCCAGGAAAATTTTAAACGCGTGGAAAATCCATTTGCAGTCTTTTCCCACTCAGGCTCACAGTTAGGCACCTTTTATTAGAAAACATTCTTATTATCAAAACTCATTTTGTCTTTTAATCTGGAACTCATTTCCCGTATAGAATGATGCAGAACATTGTAAATTGCCTTAAAGGCTTTAATAAGGTTTAAATTTTGAAATTGTTGACCTTGGCACTTGATATGCGTGTTCCAAGCAGCTAAACGAATCACCTGTAACTAAGAAGCGACACGTAATCACAGTTTTATTTCAGGTAATAAACACTTGCAAAAAATGGTATCCTGTTTTATTATTAATGCCTTTACCGAGAGATTCGTTTAATCCCTACTTGGAGTCCCGTTTTATTTCCTTCGACTGCCAGCATACAGAAAAACTCATGCAGAGTATGTATAATAACTAAGCAAACTACATCGGCAACCTTAATGGTGAAAAAGATCATATGCTTTCGAAATTACCCGCACAAACGAAACTCAACGATGAAATTCTAACCGAAATCACAAGGCACATCGAAAGTTTTACGGCTACCCTAGATGCTGTTTCTAATGCCAGCAAACGAAATTCAAACAGATCAGCTGAGCTTAATGGCATCTTAGCTCAATTTTATTCATCAATCAGCACTTTAAGCACATTCAAATCTAAATGCCAAGCGAATGATACCGATCTTTTTAAAATGCTTGAAAATTAAATAACAACAGCATTAGCTACCAAGATTGATCAGTTGTCAAATACCATCTCTACCAACTTACTCTCCAATCAAAATTTAACTGTTAATAAATTAGAGAGTATAGTTAAGTACGTTATCTCAAAAATTAAAAGCTGCAAATTAGATCATGACGATTTTCAACACAACAATCGAAATTCTACCGTCAGGTGTTCCCATCCTGAGACTCATACAATAGCATATCCAACTCAAGCCTCCGCTCCATCTCAGACTTCTCATCCCCGTAAGGAATGTTCCGACTCAATCGTACCTCGTAATTAAAATTCATCCAGTAGACCATCAACTTATGACACTGCTTTTGCTATGACTTCTGCTAATTCTTATTCTTTACGAAAAACCTATAACCGTATCGGGTATCGCTCCTAACAAGATATCCTCAATCAAAAGTCCCAGAATTTTTTACCACAATTGCGGTGGTATGAGGAGTAAAATAAATAAACTCTTTCTTGACAACAAATCTTGCCATTTCAGGGTGCTTGCTTTCACTGAAACTTGGTTAAATGACTCCCATATCAATGAAAAAATTCTTGACGGTACCTGGACAATCTTTAAAAATGACCGAAACTATGTTTCCACTGGTCAAACAAAAGGTGGTGGTGTCTTACTCGCAGTTAAGAACACTCACTCAAGTGAACTTGTAAACTCTGCCTCGCACAAATCGTTCCAGCATATATTTATCCACGTTTCAATTGACAAAACCTCGGTTTTAATTGGTTTCTTTTACGTCCCACCGAGATCTGACGAATCAGAGTACAATTATATATGCAAGAAAATATCTTCTTTGATGGTTTCTCGTAGTGCTGAGAATAAAGTTGTATTTTTGGGTGATTTTAATCGCTTGAAGTCGCGTTATGTTACTGATAAGTCTGATGATGGTTTCATACCAGTAAACCATTCCCCTGATGATGATGTATCCATGTTTTATAGAATAGTTTTTGACGCGGTCGATAAATTTGTACCTAAGATAAGGAAAAAAGATAAAATCTCTGAGCCTTGGCTTGACAAGACTCTAAGACGTCTGAGAAATAACAGAAACAAACTTTACAAGCTAATGAAAAATCAAGTCGACATTAGCCGTCGTATTAAAGAAGAAAACGATTTAATTGCTCATGAATTCAATACTAAGTCTCACGAAGCGTATGACAGATACATTAGAACTACTGGGGAGCATATAATCCGCGACCCCAAAAATTTTTTTTATTTTGTTAATAAGAAGCGGAAAACAAGCGGCTACCCCTTTCCAATGTCCACTGAAAATTCAGTGTTGTCTTCTTCTTCTCAGGAGATCTGCAACTTTTTTGCTGACCATTTTCAAGAAGTTTTTAGTCCAGTTAGCATCCCAACATTGTATCGATTCCCGGGTGCGCCTCAAACAATTTTTGCTGAGGATATGACCATATCAAGGAATGAAATATTCACTGCCATTATGGAGCTTGACAGTAACAAGGGCCCTGGACCTGACCTCCTCTCTCCTACTTTTCTGATCAAGTGTGTAAAACACCTAATCTCGCCCCTTCATACTATATTCTCTGGACTATTTCCTTCGTATTGGAAATCTTCTTATATTACACCAATTTATAAAAGTGGCGATAGACGCTTTATTCAAAATTATAGAGGCATCGCCATTCTATTTGCTATTCCCAAACTTTTTGGAAAAATCATCTACTGCAAACTTTCTCCTCTGGTCGATGCTCGACTGAACGAGCAGCAGCATAGATTTAGAAAAGGTCGTTCTACCACAATTAATCTTATGGTGCTCGTTTCAGATGTTTTGTGCAAAATGGAGAAAGGTGATCAAATTGACGCAGTCTATACAGACTTCAGCAGAGCATTCGGCCAAGTTGATCACTCTATTTTGATCCCTAAGCTGAAACAATTCGGAATTGCAGGATCTTTACTAAAGTGGCTTGGATCCTACCTCCACAACCGCTTGCAATTCGTGAAATTCCAAGGTTTTATTTCTAAGTCATCTTGGCCCTCTTCTTTTTAATATTTTTACATATCGGAGGTTTTATCTGACATTCCCCATTTACTATATGCGGATCATGAACCAAGAAGACAAGATCACGACATGCGCAT
>OX376372.1:99285345-99350908 GCA_947369275.1 Nemotelus nigrinus | reverse complement strand
GAATCGAGCTATCATGGAGGCCAAAAAACGTTTCTACAGAAATAAGTTTGAAGCTTCAGCCGGAAATCCTCCAGATATTGGCAACTAGTAATTGAGCTCTTGTCTAAACAACAGAACAAATCTTAAACTTGCATAGAAGAACTGTTGATAAATGGAACATCCATTACAGGCCCCGAAGAAGGTAGCACAGCAGTTAAACAACTTCTTCGCTACCATTAGAACACACTTGTCACCGAGCAACTGCAACGTTAATCACGCTCGAGTATTCATACTGAGCCTAATATGTGCACTTCAATTCACTTGCGTCTCACGGGTCCTGTTGAAATATCTGAAATAATCGACAACCTTAAATCAAAGGTTTCTCCTGGTCTGGATAGTATAACATCGGAGGATATTAAAATTCTGAAAAATCATATTTTGGAGCTTCTAACTACAATAATTAAATAAGCACCTAGCAGCTGGTACATTCCCTGATTGTCTTAAACTGGCGAAAATCACTCCCAATCTTCAAAGGAGGTGATCCAGCAGATCCATCAAATTATCGCCCAATAGCTGTCACAAGTGTCCTAAGTAAAATATTTGAAAGAAGTCATTCAAAAACAATTGCTTCAATTTTATTAAGACCTAACTCCATTTTGACGCCAATTCAATATGGCTTTCAAGGAAAACAGTAGTACAATAGCAGCGACATTAGATGCAGTACATTTCATCAACAATGGATTGGATAAGGGCGACTATGTAGCGGCAATCTTCGTGGATCTGAAAAAGGCCTTTGACACCATTAACCACGAAATCCTCTTCAGAGGCTCGAAATATACGGAATCCATCCACAACTTCAAGCTGTTAATAAAGGATTATCTGTTCAACAGGCGTATTATTACAACTAACAATATGTCTAAAAGTCAGGAATGCACTATTAACATCGGGATCACTATAAACTCAAGGATCACATCGGGATCACTATAAACTCAAGGATCAATCCTTGGGCCATTACTGTTTTTACTGTACATTAACAGCGTACAGGACATTTATCTGTTGGGAAAAAATAGTTTTATTTGCTGATGACACACTACTGCTGTATTCCGGTAAAAACGAATGAATTCTCCAGCAAAATATAAATGATGACCTAGGAAAATATTGGAATTGGCTCGAACAAAGTAAATTAATAATAAACATCCAAAAGACTAAATATTTAGTATTCCAACAAAAAAACAAGCAGCAAATCTAATTCCGTCATTACAAATCAATGGAATACAATTGGAAAAGGTCAAGTCAATTAGATTACTTAGGACTAACTTTAGATGAGAAAATGTCTTGGCTACAACATATCAATAACATCAGACTTAAAGTAGCGCCTATGATAGGAAATCCTAAAAAAATTTGATTTTTTATCTCTCAACATCAAACTTGACATTTTCAATGCTTTTAATTTTGTCGAACATCTCTATGGAGCAGTTTTGTGGAAGCAAACATCGAAACAAAACATCGATTTGATCGGAGTCTAATCACTAAGGCTATCAAGACTATATACAAAATGCCAACTTTGACTCCAAGCTTACATGTGTATCGTGAAACAGGACTACTAAGCATACAACAAATAATGTGTTTTGAACAAGGAAAGCTAATATTTAAGATACTTAACAAAAAACTCAAATGGCCATATGTTATAAGAAATGTTGGAGAAATAACTCAGACAGCCACAAGATCGGCGAATACCCTGGCGATCAAAAAAGCTAGGACAGATCGTTTGAAAATGGATCCAGTGCAACAGTCTTTGGCTTATTACAACACCTTACCTGAGGATATAAGAAATTCAGCGAATTTGGTTAAATTTTAAGGAAAATCTACGATCATTCCTTTTACAAAGATAATGAAGACGCCAACCAGAGCTTTTTTCTAAACTTTTCTCTGGGCATAAGTCTTGACGACAAGAAACAGGCGATATCATCTGAAGACGATAGTTTATAATGAAGTGCTTTCCCTTATACCAATACTTTATTGTCTGGGAAGTACGAAGTTAACATATATTGAGGAGAATTGATGCACACGGACCATGCATTTTGATTGAGTGATGGAGAGAGTGGAAGGAAGGAGGTATAAAAAAAAAAAACAATATATATATATATAAATGTATATATATATATATATATATATATATATATATATATATATATATATATATATATATATATATATATATAGATAAATATATATATATATATATATATATATATTTATATATATATATATATATATATATATATATATATATATATTATATATATATGTATATATATATATATTTATATATATATATATATATATATATATATATATATATATATATATATATATATATATATATATATATATATATATATATATATATATATAAATAAATATGTATATATATATATATATATATATATATATATATATATATATATATATATATATATATATATATAACTCCGCCGATCACAAGTCTTACTTGTGATATGCCGGTCCCAAGCCCGGAGAAAGGAGGAGGCTTTGAGGCAACGAGGTAACTCTATCCTCAGTCAAATGTGTATAATTGCAGCCTGATGGCTGTAGTTAGCATGAGGATGAAGCCTAAGAATTTTATCTCTGCCGGTGGCAGCCAGACTGAGTCTGGAAATCCACCCGTGCTGGGCGTGCTCAGCACGGCAGGGCCTCGGATTCAGCAGGCCCCAACCTCATGTAGGACTGCAATGGAGGACCCTGGTTGCAGCGGAAGCTCACAGGTTACCGTCGTGGAAGACTCCATGGCCAGCAAGTTTTCGGACTTGCTGATAGCATCCCCCCTGATCACAGGCTCCGGAAAGGTGAGTACAGCTGGAAGTCCGACTACGGCCGTACCTGGGGAAAATATGTTTCTTCCCGAATCCTTACATAAGAGGAGAAGGGATGCATTAGAGGAGGTAACTCCGACTAGTGCAAATGAGACGCCCGCAGGCAGTACAGATAGTAAGAGTGCTCATTCCTCTGAACTCTGGAATCCTGTGGAGGCTCTCAGTCGCAGATAACGAAGGAAACTGCACAAAATGGGTAAGCTGCCGGCGAAGGCTGACAGAGAGACAAATGCAGTATTAACTGTAGGTGTTTCCCTGGAGACTGGATGTCAGGCAGCGAAACCTCTGAGCCGACCGAGGGTAGCAACAGAAAGGTTGGCTTGTTATGCTTAGGTCGCATGTTTGGAGCAGAAATGTTCTGGACCGGTGGCTGGATGCAAAGCCACGCCACTGGACTTTGTGAACCAAGGATAGCTCTCAGCCGTCGACAGAAGAGGACTCTGGTCAAGAAATCGATGATTCCTGATTCAAATCGGGATTCAGCGAAGACGCTGAAAGGTAAAGACGGACCGGTTACACCGAAGACCTCCCCGCTGGCCAGCACAGATAGCAAATCTGCCAGCAGTGGCGCACGAAAGAGACGCTAGGTTGAGACGAAAGCGGATGCCTGCGTCTCTGAGCGCAAGGTGCCGAAAGGTGTCAAAATCTGCGAGAGAGATCTCGCAGAGGCTGGCCCTTCTGGCACAAACACACCTTCCGCAAAGGTAGGGAAGAGAACGTATGCAGAAGCTGCGTCTTCTTCGCTGGTTGTTGTGATTGGTGTATCTAGCAAGGGTGGCAAAATGACCCAAGGTCAGTGCGCTATCCTTAAGAACGAACTGTGGCGAGAGATAGTGGAGTCGGGACCAGTCTACAACTTCACGCAAGCGAGGTTTGTGGACGGTCACCTCCAAGTCGCCTGCTCCAATCAAACATCTATGCAGTGGCTCACACAGATCGTTCCTAAATTGGGTACTGGCAGTCGGCCCAAATTTACCATTTTGGACTCCGACCTGGCCAAACCTTATTATGTCAGTTGTTGGATCCCTGGTCCTCGCAAGAGTGCAAGTGACATCACTGGCATGTTATGCAAACTGAATCCGGGCATCGATGCGAAACACTGGATCATCAGGTACATAAATCCCAGGAAGAATCCCACCACTGGTGAAGATGGTTTCTACTTGATGATCGTATTTGACCAGAGAAGTTTCTCGATGCTAAGACACAGGTACCGGATGGTGCTGAGCTACTTCTTGTATGTTGTTAAATTTAACCAAATCAGGAAGTGGTGAGGCACGAACTTTTGTGACTGTCTATGGACACATCTCACGAGCAAAACGCGGAGATCCAGTGGGAATTCACTCCTATAGAGTTTCTTTCACTGAGGTCACGCAGACATTGTCTAAGGGTCCCTGCAAAGGGATCCGAAGATTTAAACTACGGACGTTTCTGTGTCTGAAGGTATAAGATTTGTCCAGATCAACTGGCGGCGTGCCAAGGCTTCGTCCTATCTTTTGAGCGAAAAATTGACAAAACTGCAAGCCTCCCCCTACATTGCACTTGTACAGGAACCGTGGGTTCGAGGCGGTAGGATCTACGGACTCAGTCAACCACGGGGGCCAAGATCTTTTATGATGAAAGATCAATATGGCCGAGGACTTGTGTTCTGGCTTCCAATCTCCTTGATGCCGCCATGCTCAGACAGATTTCAAGCCTGGACCTGTCAGCGGTCGTCGTACAATACCGAGAAAATGGTAGGCTTAAGCGCACGATAGTCGCCTCAGCTTACTTTCCCTTTGACTCCTTACTCCCGCCGCCGATACAGGAGCAAGTTATGCATAAGCCACCGTCCGGTCTCATAAAATATGAAACCACGAAGAAACATGACTCCGCCTTAGAAGACGTGAGAAACTTCGTAGCACATTTTCAGAAATGTGAAAAGCCAGGCGCTGACTTTGCATAATGGACATGCACCTCCAATAATTGTAATTAAGCGTAAGTGGAGTTTCATTTGATTCGTCCGCGTGTGCAGACGCATTGTACAATTCGTTAGAAGATTAAATAAATGTCGATTCTCTAAAGATTAATCTGTGTGTTTTTTTATTTTTGGCATTCACCGCGGTTGAAACCGTTTCTAGCTAAAGGAACTGGTCTTGTACGCTGAATCGGAGCGACTTGAACTTGTGGTGGGCTGCGATGCCAACTCCCAGCATACCAGCTGGGGAAGCAACAAATGTAACGCCAGGGGTAACAGTCTCTTTGATTTTATAACTTCTGCCGGGCTGATGATTTTAAACTGGGACTACTCCCACGTTTTTCACACCAAACAGAAGGGCGGTCATTGATGTATCGCTATGTTCATCTGGAATAGTTGGATCAATGACTAGATGGAATGTATCAGATGAGGATTCACTCTCTGATCATCGCTACTTGGTGTTCTCTTTAGCCACGGATCTAACACCCGTGGTGGAAAGAAGAAACCCAAGAAACACTTATTGGCCTAAGTTCAATCGGCTTCTTGCAGACAGAGCGCGTCCTAGTGGTAGGATAACCAAAGTCAATAGAATCCCGGTTGAGCACTCTGAATAGAGACCTAATAAGTAGCTATGAAGAGGCCTGCCCGATCAGTAAGAGCAGATGTGGCAAGACGGTTCCCTGGTGGAATCGGGAACTACAGAAACTAAGGAAAAGCACCAGGAAGGTTCTCAACAGAGCTTGTAAGAGCAACAATGAGGATGACTGGATCGCCTACAGAACTTTGCAGAGAACGTATAAGAAGCTGGTGAGGACCTCTAAGAGGGAATCATTTAGATCTTACTGTGAGAGACTGGAAGGCGCACGAGAGACGTCTAGGCTTTGCAAAGTCCTAGAGAAGAATCAATCAGCTTAGCTCCGATGGTGATTTTACCAAGTCCAAAAAGGAGTCTTTGCAGACTTTACTTGGGACTCACTTCCCGGGAGCTCCGGTGATTGAGTTGCAGAAGGCAAATGCGCCTGTGACTCAAATCTCTGCTCTTCGCAGCAGTAGGAAGTGCTGGTACACAACTAGATCTGTGGTCACTAGTGAAAAGGTCAGGGATGCAATCATGTCTTTTGAAAATTTCAAATCGCTGGGCCTGGATGGTATCCATCCGGTTATGCTTAGGGAGGAAATTCACCACTTGGGGGCAGACCTGAGAGAAATCTTCTGGGCATGCCTTTGCTTGGGGTATGTTCCGTCACCTTGGCGAGAGGTTAAGGTAGTTTTTATACCTAAACTGGGGAGAGATGACTATTCCGATCCAAGGAACTTTAGACCGATCAGCCTAACTTCGTTCATGTTGAAATGCCTAGAGAGACTTGCCGAACGACACATACGCACTACGGCGCTCAGGTTCAACCCTTTGAATGATGAGCAACATGCGTACCAGCGAGGAAAATCATGCGAGTCGGCCCTTCATTCTCTGGTGGCCAGAGTTGAGGGAGCGATCTCTAATGGGGAGCATGCGTTGGGGGTATTTGTGGACATTGAAGGGGCCTTTGATTGCGCGCCCTTCGTGGAACTATGTGATGTTGCGAAATGTCATGGCGCGGATGATGTCTTAGTTAGGTGGATTCATGCCATACTGACGCAGAGATGGTTGCTGGCGGAAGCTGGATCCGACTGCTACTTAAAAACAAAGGCGACAAATGGATGCCCTCAAGGGGGCGTCCTATCACTGCTCCTGTGGAGTATGCTAGTCGACTCCCTGCTTAACGAACTGCAACAAGTAAGGCTGCACGCACAGGCTTATGCAGATGACGTGGCCGCACTGGCTGTCGGTAAAGATCTGAATGTGGTATGTAGAAATACACAGCGTACATTGGATCTGATTGGCAGCTGGTGTTCGAGGCACGGCCTAACAGTGAATCCTGGTAAGACGAAACTTGTTTTGTTTATCAGGATTAGAAAACTGGGAGGACTAGTGCTTCCAAACATGAAAGGTGTAACACTTCAACTTTCAGATGAAGTTAAATATCTCGTCGTAATCTTGGACAAAAAACTTCTCTGGAAGAAACATGTTGAAGTGAAGCTTACTCGTGCTTTAAAAGCTTTCGCGCAGTGCAAGAGAGCTTTTGCTATCACATGGGGTCTAAAACCTCGTGTAGTGATGTGGATC
Source organism: Nemotelus nigrinus (assembly GCA_947369275.1). NCBI lineage: Eukaryota > Metazoa > Arthropoda > Insecta > Diptera > Stratiomyidae > Nemotelus > Nemotelus nigrinus. The sequence continues at coordinate 99,343,917 of OX376372.1, read as the reverse complement.
TACACAGCAATAATTAGGCCGATGTTCGCGTACGCATCGGTGGTGTGGTGGACTATCGTGAGGCTATTGTATGCTCGGAAAAAGTTAGCCACGTTGCAAAGGACGGTGTGCCTGGGTATCTGCTGTGTCATGAGCACTACTCCGGGTGCGGCCCTTGATGCGCTTCTCAATCTGCCTCCTCCCGACATTCAAGTTCAGAGTGTGGCGATGAGCTCTGCCCATAGACTAGCTCAGCGTGGCTTATGGGAAGGTGAAGACGATGTGGGGCACTGCTCTATTAGGGGTTCAATGTGTGAGATCTCTCCGATTCTCACTATGCCTTTGGACGCTCGGGTACCCTTCCTCGACTTCAGAAGAAGGTACGAAGAAATCCTCTTAAGCAAAAGTAACTCGGACGATCCAGATCTGTGTACGAGGAGATATTCTGAGGTTTTCTTCACGGACGGCTCGAGGTCAGATAGTAGATCTGGAGCTGGTGTCTATCTACATTCATCGAATGGTAGGAGGGCTTTCTGTCTTAGAGAGCACGTTTCGGTTTTTCAAGCAGAAATATTTGCTATCCTGAGAGCTGCCTGTTGGGCAATTGAAGAAAAATGGAGGAATAAAGGCATTGTTTTTTGCGGTGACAGTCAAACTGCACTGATGGCGCTGCGTAGATCCCTGACAAACTCGAAAATTGTCGAAAAGTGCAGCGCACGATTGAACTCTGTCGCCAGATTCAATAAAGTGCATCTGCTCTGGGTACCGGGGCACTGTGGTGTTGAGGAGAATGAAATTGCTGACGTCATTGCGAAGCAAAGCTCGGGACTTCCACTAAGGGGCCCTGAGTGAGGAGGTCAATTCAGACCCATGGGGAGATGGCTTCAAATTGGTCACTGGTAGACTTGACTGTATGTGATCTAGCACTCTCATGGACGCGATATCCATGGAGCATATCGTTGGTTCGCTGTTCCCGGTGCATCCGCCAAGGATTGATGGGCCCATATTCGTTAACCAGGCGGATGTTCCTCTTTTCACGCACGAGGAGCTGAACTTCATGATACAATGAGAACAAGGTAGTCTGTTCCGTCTACCAAAATGCGTTCGTTCTGCGCTGGTGACAACTGTGAGTGATTTGCCTTTAAGCCAATGTAAAATTGGGCAACTTTAAGGATGGCGTTTGGGGTGTTAATGGAGCGATATTTTGATTCTGATGATGGGATTTGAATAATAAGTATGTGCTTTTAAATGTCCTAGCAAATCTCAAGGAAAAAGCTATTGTGCAAAGCACGATGATGAAAAACTCAATAGCTTATTTTTTGAAATAAAATTTTCAATGCACTCACTTAAACGAATCATTTAGAGTGTTTTTATGGGTACGATGCTAGTTGTATGTACGTGCGATGTTGAGTTGCAGATTCATGTAGCTCGATAGATGCAAATTTGCATAGATGGAAATGTGCATTGAAAAATGATGATGTACTTGATAGATAATAATTATGTTTGTTGTGGTTGTTGGTCAGGTGCGTTTTGAAAATATCGGAACAGTTTGAAACAACGTTGGTATTGTGTTATTAGCATCGCACATTCGGGAAATGCTTTATTGAAAAGATGAAAAAAGTTGATATTAAGATGGGGATTCTTCCAGCCCGGTAGGGTATTAGATGTAAATATGGATTGAGAAATAATGCTTCAGTGAGATTTATATGTACGTGCGTATGCATATAAGGCAATGCCATGGAGCTAATTGAGTATATAAGGTTGTTTAATTATGCGCAAAGTACATACATATGATTTAATTGTTGTTTATTAATTCTGTTGATTGACGTTATTTGTAAGGTGCATTTTGAAGATATCGGTGCGGTAAGCAAATAGATTTGTATTGCGTTATTAACACCGCACAGTATGGAAATGCTTTATTGACATTCAAACAAGCATTTGAATGGTCACCGAGAGGGAGTTTGTGAGCGAAAAATAATAAATTTTATGTTAACAAGGGAATTTATGCAACCGAAGAGGGTCATTGATGTAAATGTGCATTTATAAACTATGCTTCAGCGATATTTAAATGTATGTGCGTATGCATGTAAGAAAATGCCGATGAGCAAATTGAGGAGTTAAAGTTTTTGAATTATGTGCAAAGTGCCTACATATGATTTAATTTATGTACAACAATTATGTTGATTTAGGTTGTTGGTGAGGTGGATTTTGAAGATATCGGTGCAGTTTGAAAATAGATTTGCATTGTGTTCTTAACACCGCATATTATGGAAATGCTTTATTGACATATAAATAAGCATTTGAATGGCCACCGAGAGGGAGTTAACTGTGAGTGAAAAAATTAATAAAGTTGATGTTAAGATGGGGATTCTTCCAGCCCGGGAGTGTAATAGATGCAACGGTACAATGCAAAAATAGATTTGTATTATGTTATTAACACCACACAGTTTGGAAATGCTTTGTTGACATTCAAATAAGCATTTCAATGGCCACTGAAAGGGAGTTGATTGTGAGCGAAAAAATTATAAATTTGATGTTAACAAGGGGATTTATGTAACCGGAGAGGGTCATTGATGTAAATAAGCATTCATAAATTATGCTTCAGTGAGATTTATGTGTATGTGCATATGCCAATGAGCTAATTGAGGATTAATGGTTGTTGAATTATGCGCAAAGTGTATACATATGATTTAATTCATGTTTGATAATTATGTTGATTGACGTTATTTGTGAGGTGAATTTTGAAGATATTGGTACAGTTTGAAAATATATTTGAATTGTATTATTAACACCGCACAATATGGAAATGCTTTATTGACATAGAAGTAATTATTTGAATGGCCACCGGTAGAAATTGGATCATTGGCGCAGAAATGAATATTGTGAATAATATAGATTTATAACATTTGATTTGTTTGGCAACAGTCAGAGGAATATATGTCTGCAAATCCAACAAAGTATTTACTTGTTTATTTGTAAATGCGAGAAACTATTTAATTGCATACTTGTCAATACAAGAAACATTTGGTATCATTACTTGAATTGAAGATCTCTGTTCTAATTTAAACTGTATATCAAACAAAGACACGTTCTCATTTCCATGTGACAACTTCTGCATGTATTGTAAGTTTTACACATTTTCAATATTGACATAGTTTTTTCGTACGCCATTATTGTTTTATAAGCCCAAAATGTATTTTAACCGTGTTTTGAATCAGATATCGTATTTTGCTGCAATAAAAATAAATACAAAAAAAGTGTAAGATGAAGTGATTTATTTTGAATAGGTTAGTATTTTGTTTTAACTTAAAACATGTTAACGTTGGATCGAAAACGCATTTTTCTGCGCGAAAAATAAATTTAACCAATGATTCGATATGATAGGATTCCGCACATTTGAAAACATCAAAAAACAAGCGGTGGCTACTGAAGAATCAACTTTTCCGATTGATGCAAAGATAATCTATGGATTTTCTTCAGTTAAAATTTAATGTACATCAACAGTGTGAACAAATTTTACAAAAGTCTATCAATATGTTTTTTTGGGGTTACACTAAATAGCTTTAGTTTATGGAAAATATGTGCTTGATTGAAAGGAAATCGTTTATGAAAATACCGTAAGTTCAACTTTACCAATGATAAGTTCAATATTTATGATAGGTTGTATTGCTTTGATGTGTGTGAACTATTTGCTTGTTTCAATGAGAAATATGAATGAACAAAAGAATATTGCTCGTTATATAATATCAGTTTCGTTAAATGAATAAACTCCACTGTTTCCACTGAGTAAAATTCTCTTTGGCGCCAAGATTTTAATAATTTTCTTCGGTAATATGTTCATTTCCCCAAAAACTGTATATAGTTTTCTTAGTGTCTGCGCTCAATATGTAAGTAAGCGAAAAAATTTTGAAATATATTGACAAGGTTAGTACACGGTTAGAAATTTTCGGATAAATTTGATAAATTTTGGAATGCATATAGGTCCAAACGAAAGTTAGTAACAATCCAATAGCTTTGTTTAAGATCAAACAATTTAATCTGATAAGATAAATTTTATCTGATAAGATAAAATCAATACCAATTATTCATATAAATTGAATAAGACGCTCTTATAAACGATATCCGAATCACATATAAATGAATGCACCACATTCTTATTAAATGTACACCATTTAGAATAAGAAATATATTATTCTAATTTCGAGCTCACAAGATAAATTTATCCCATTTTCAAAAACCCAAAATCATATAACCCAAAATCTTATTCTGGTTTTTTCCCTCCTTTTTATTATGAATATATATATTGGGAACAATCATCCATTATGATGAAAAAAGAATGAAAACAATTGAATATTTATGCATTCAAAGATAAAAGTAGGTTGGAATTATTTTTGCGGGATGATTAAAATTGAACAACTTTTTATTTACAATAAACATTTTAATCTACATTGAAAATTCTACTTTGACAAAGTGGTTTCGAAAGTATGCACTGATTCATCAGACACCAGCGCACAGTGCAAACTTGACTGGCGTGACCACTTGCAGTTGGAAATCATTTAATTTGTATTTACCCTAGTTGTGACAAATTTTAACATCTCCGACTTATATCCATCGATATAATTTTACTTGTAAAGGTTATTGAATGTGATCATGGTTCCTTTCTTGTCTATAAATCAGCATAGACAACGTATATCATCAAAGCTTATCAAAGCCGAGAATAATTGATACGGGAAACTCGATCGTTTTGCGGAACCAGCCTGCGAAAGCAGAATTAAATTGGAATTATTTTTGCGGGATGTAGGTGTTGTGAAAACACTTGACATAGTACACTAAGTAAATTTTTTGAGCATTAAATTCAATTATGTACTGTGAGATGGATAACGATTATTTGTTTTATTATTTGAAAAAAAAAAAACTCGATAGATTTTATTCATATATACTTTATTCACCAAAATCAAAGTTTTACAATATTCCTGTAGTGATTAAAGGCTACCAATTAATTTTCACAAATAATTTTAATAAACACTTTAATAAACACTTCCAATTAACTTCACCTACAAACTCGAAATGCTAATTGCACGACTTGCGACGCAAAAGTAATTCTAAACAATCCGTTTCACGAAAACACTCCCGAATAAATTTTTGCGTCCAATGCAGTTCACTTACAAACTTTAAATACGAACTTTACGACTTGCGACGCAAAAGTAATTCTAAATAATTCGTTTTATTTTTTATGAATTTTTAATATGAATTTATGATAAATACTATCAGATTTTGGTATAAACCACCTGTTTATATGAAACTCATACAAAAGTTATTCCAAAATAGGATATAACAATTTTATCCAACGTCAACATATATAATCTATACAAATATTAGGATACATAATAGTACACCATTGTGAAGATCAATTTTATCCGAATATTTTTCACCGTGTATATTATTAATGATGTGTTGTTGTGCCTTTTTATATTTTCCGCATAGATATTTAAAATTCCAGCCACTTGAACATCTTTTCAGCCCAACTTCTGGTTAAATTAACGAATATAACAATAAAATTGATACCTGGGGATATGAAACTAGCGATTCCAAATTTTGGTGCACATGCTTTTTGGTTTGAAACTGATGGCTAGAATGTTGAAATTGCTTCACAGGGGAAAGCTGATCTCTGATCTTGCACTTGCCGTGGTCATGTTTATGGTTAAACGGAAATATCAACCTGTTCAAAATAAGTCAGTTTATCTTAGAATTATATTTTGTTTATGTTTATGACAACAAAATACGATATCTGATTCAATGCCCGGTCAAAATATAAATTTTTTTGCTAGAAAACAATAATGGCGTACGAAAAAACCATGTATATATCCAAAATGGTATAACATACAAGACATGAATAAGTTTTCGGTGCCAACATAAAACGTGTCTTTGTTTGCTAGGCCGTTTTAAAATGAGGGCAGCTCTCTTTAATTTTAAAGAAAAAAAAATTATTTCATTGACAAGTAAACAAGTAAACAGTTGCTCGCATTCGCAACTAAACAAGTAAATACTTTGTTGCATTCGCGAACATATATTGCTCTGAGTGTAGCTAAACAAATAAAATGTTGTAAATCTATATTATTGACAATAATCATTTCTGCGCCAATGATCCATTTCCCTCCGGTGACCATTCAAATGCTTATTTCTATGTCAATAAACCATTTCCATATTGTGCGGTGTTAATAACACAATACGATATCTGATTCAAAACACGGTTAAAATACATTTTGGGCTTATAAAACAATAATGGCGTACGAAAAAACTATGTCAATATTGAAAATGTGTAAAACTTACAATACATGCAGAAGTTGTCACATGGAAATGAGAACGTGTCTTTGTTTGATATACAGTTTAAATTAGAACAGAGATCTTCAATTCAAGTAATGATACCAAATGTTTCTTGTATTGACAAGTATGCAATTAAATAGTTTCTCGCATTTACAAATAAACAAGTAAATACTTTGTTGGATTTGCAGACATATATTCCTCTGACTGTTGCCAAACAAATAAAATCTTGTAAATCTATATTATTGACAATAATCATTTCTGCGCCAATGATCCATTTCCCTCCGGTGACCATTCAAATGCTTATTTCTATGTCAATAAACCATTTCCATATTGTGCGGTGTTAATAACACAATTCAAATATATTTTCAAACTGTACCAATATCTTCAAAATTCACCTCACAAATAACGTCAATCAACATAATTATCAAACATGAATTAAATCATATGTATACACTTTGCGCATAATTCAACCACCCTTAATCCTCAATTAGCTCATCGGCATACGCACATACACATATATCTCACTGAAGCATAATTTATAAATGCTTATTTTCATCAATGACCCTCTCCGGTTACATAAATCCCCTTGTTAACATCAAATTTATTATTTTTTCGCTCACAATCAACTCCCTTTCGGTGGCCATTGAAATGCTTATTTGAATGTCAACAAAGCATTTTCAAACTGTGCGGTGTTAATAACATAATACAAATCTATTTTTGCATTGTACCGATGCATCTATAACACTCCCAGGCTGGAAGAATCCCCATCTTAACATCAACTTTATTAATTTTTTCGCTCACAGTTAACTCCCTCTCGGTGGCCATTGAAATGCTTATTTATATGTCAATAAAGCATTTCCATAAATTGCGGTGTTAAGAACACAATGCAAATCTATTTTCAAACTGTACCGATATCTTCAAAATCCACGTCACCAACAACCTAAATCAACATAATTGTTGTACATAAATTAAATCATATAAAGGCACTTTGCACATAATTCAAAAACTTTAACTCCTCAATTTGCTCATCGGCATTTTCTTACATGCATACGCACATACATTTATATATCGCTGAAGCATAATTTATAAATGCACATTTACATCAATGACCCTCTCCGGTTACATAAATTCCCTTGTTAACATAAAATTTATTATTTTTTCGCTCACAATCAACTCCCTCTCGGTGACCATTCAAATGCTTGTTTGAATGTCAATAAAAAATTTCCATACTGTGCGGTGTTAATAACACAATGCAAATCTATTTTCAAACTGTACCGATATCTTGAAAATGCACGTGGCAACAAACCTGAATCAACATAATTGTTATACATCAATTTAATCATATGTAGGCACTTTGCGCATAATTCAAAAACATTAAATCTTCAATTAGGTCATTGGCATTGCCCTATATGCATACGCACATACATAGATATAAGTTATTGAAAAGCTGTTATTTTTATGTTTTTAAAAAAGGCGTCTTTATTTGCCGATTGCTGCTTATCAACTAACTACAAAAATGTTTAACTTAAATTAAGTCAGCCCGTTCTGCCTATCATGCAAAACGTGATGCACGGGAAGTTATGCAGACATCGCGATCAGGTGAACATCGCGATCAGGTGAACGTTCCCATGAGAACGATGCAAGCGCTTACCTAGTCAACAATAATGATGAATTGAATAGCAGAAGAATATGAGCCGAATAGCCGGGGTCGTCGCTAACTCTTCCCTCCTTAAGTTTGAGTGTCCTCACTCAAAAGAAGGGAATATTGTAGATGCACCCTTGATGTTAATTTTTTTGGAGTGAGGGTGTGTTTTTGGTATCCTCTGATAATGCGGTTGCGCTGGTCGGTATAGAAGAAATTACGATGTTTGATTTTGCAGGTTTTTCTTTAGTTTTGATGATGATTCTTGCGAGGACCATTATAAGAAGAACTGTTATCCATAGGCCATAGTTGATTCAATTGTTCACGTTTTTTTCATTTTTCAAATAATTAATAAGTTTCGTGTTGTTGATATTTAGTTCGTTTAGCATTTCTAAGGAAAATACCTCTTCAAACTGATCCTTTTCACGAGTGATTTGTAATACGGAGGATAAGATTTTGATGGTTTCCGCAACTTCCTTTGGGGTGAATTGTTGATTGTTGATAAGGATTGTCGCATTTTCGAATTTGACTAGGTAAGTGCCTTTTAGATGTTGAGAACTGTTGTTGACTGAGATTACGCCACTGAAGTCATTTAGCAGAACTATGCCCGTATCGATTTCCTCCAAGGATGGTATGTGGTGACTATTTATTATATTACAATATGCTATCTTACTTCTAAACAAATTTGGAATGCAACTGGTAGTGCTTATATCGAAAAAATTACTGTGTTTACAGATAGATAGTCCATTTAAGGTTTGACAATCTTGTTTTAGTCCAAATATAGTCTCTTTGTCCTCTAGTATGAAATTGTACTCGATTTTATTAACAATGTTTCCTTTTTTTACTGGTTTTAGGAAGTGTTTCTTGAAATTATTGACGCTTGTTGTTGGGACATCTATTATGCAAAGTAAATGAGTAGAATTTTGGGCTAACTTAACATCCGAAAATTCTAAGACTTCTTCTATGTTTCCATAAGAAATATGATTTTTATCAAAACTGTCCATTATGATTGCTATTTCATTTTTTGAAAGAACATTTGAATTTATTACGTTTGATTTGGCTAACTGTATGGACTGGACTATGTTTATTACTTCTTCCTTAACTAGTCTTATCTTATATTGATAACTTAGTGCTAGCATGTTCTCGAAATTAGCGCTCGACTTAACTGTATTGAGGATTTCGTTTGTTATATTTGAAATTTTGTTTAACATTTCGTTATACTTTTGATTTATCAAAAACTGTCTGTTGCTATTTTCTGCCAAGTCGTTTATTTTTCCTCTTATCAAAACTAGATCGTCATGGTCTGGAGACCCTGCGATCCATTTCCCGGCTGAGCCCAGAAAATTTAGTGACCTTTTGGTTTTAGAAATTTTGACTTTATCTATTAAATTTTGAACTTGTGTTAGCTCGTGAGATAGGAGAGGGAAAAAGAGATTGCCTGTTGGTATGTGTTGGTTTATCAAGGAAGCGGTTTCTGATGTGAACTTTTCGTACTGTTCTGTTTGGAAGATATGTAACAGCTTAATGTTCCCGTTCTGGATTTTGGTAATACCAGTGTGAAGTATGACCACCTGAGAGTTTGTAAAGTCAATTATCTCCACTTCTGTACTCGCGATGGTAAGCAGGATCCTGACAAATAGTTAATTTCGGATGTCACTCTTATGTATTCGTTTTCCAGATTCAGTAATCACTAAAGTTGGTTTATTTTCTTTTACTACCTCCTTTCTATACCTAGCTGTTAACTTAGAACCTACTCTTTTATTGTTCTTAACGAAAATTTCCTGGCCTACTTCATAGTCTTTAATAGCCTGTCTAACTTTATTATGCTGCTCTAGATTTTTCTGTTGTTTTTTCTTTAAACTCTCTATATTATCCCTCCTAGACGTTTCTAACTGTTCGGGGCTAGTTAAGACTATTCTTCCATAAAATAATTCAATGGGTTTCCTATTTGTAGCAGAATGTATGCTATAGTTATATTCGTAGACGGCTCTCTCGAGCAACTCTTCAAAGGACCTGTGGATGCCATCGGTTTTCAGACATATCATAATCTCGGTTACAGTTGAATGAAATCTTTCGACTTGTCCATTGACAACACTTTTATGTGCTGGGGTATTATAAATGCTTATGTTAAGCTGATCTTTTAGCATGAAAGTTATTGAGGCTGAGTTCAAGCTTTTTTCACCGTTCATCACCACACATTTTGGGACACCGTAGAAAAACAAAAGATCCCGCAGAGGACTGCGAACATCTTCTATTGCACGGGATTTGAGAGTTCTCGCTTGTGCGAATTTTGAAAACTTGTCAATTGCTGTTAGGAGGAGATGGTTTTTTGTGGAGTAAATATCTATGTGGAGGATATGACCAGGGTGTTCGGGAGTAGGAGTGGCTTTTAGAAGAGGTTTATTTGGGTGTCGTTCATAGTTGTTCTCTTTGCAGATGACGCATTGCTTGAGAATTGCTTTAATCTTTGCAGCCATTTTTGGGAAGTAATACTTCTCAAGAATTTGGAGTTTGTTTTCATTACCATTCCGATGTGCTCTATAGTGTGTAGTTAAAATTATTTCATTTTGTTCCGTCTCATTTTGGACGTTCTGAACTTCAATGCGTGAAAACCTAGTTCTATAGTTTCTGAAATATAACGGGTAGATTTCCTGAATGATGCCCATAACTCGTTCTTCCGTCATGATTCCGTTAATTACGCCTGGGTTCAAGTATCTTTTGAAAATACCGATCAAATTTTCTCTCGTGTATTAGGCCTCTGTAAACGTATGCTTCGTATAATTTGCGAAAGGTTTTTCGATCTGATAACTCGTAGACTCGCCTATTTTAAGAATTAGCTGATTCCGGAAAGTGTTAATGGGTGCTTCTACCATCTGGACGAGGTCCTGTGGAGAGCCGTCATCACTATGAACGCTTGCTGAGATGGTGTTCACGTAATTTCTCTGAGGTAGTCGAGAAAGAGCATCAGCAACGACATTAGCTTTTCCTGGTTTGTACTTAAGTTCGTAGTTGTACTCTTCCAAGATTGCCTTCCACCTTTTCATTTTCACATTGGTGTTTTTGTTACTCAAGGCGTATGTTAAAGGCTGATGATCCGTGAAGATATTTACTTTCCGGGGGCCGTAGAGGAAGTTTCGAAGACTTTTTAATGCCCATATGATCGCTAGCATTTCCTTCTCGTTAGTTGCATAGTCAGCCTCTGTTTTGTTGAGAGTACGAGAAAGAAAGGTGATGGGTTTTCCTTCCTGGGATAAAACGGCACCTATGGCGTATTGGGATGCGTCTGTTTTCAGATCGAAGTCCTTTTGAAAATTTGGGAAGGAGAGCAAAACGTCTTGTGACACAAGAGTGCGTTTGATTTTTTCAAAAGCATCTAAAGCTTGAGCATTTAGGTGAATTTTTACTTTGTTTGATTGGTTTTTTGAAATTTGGCCTTCTCCCCCCTTAAGAGTGTCGTTAAGGGATTAGCCAACTTGGCGTTGTCTGGCACAAAACGACGGTAATACCCCGCCATGCCCAGGAAAGATCTGAGCTCTTTCAGCGTAGTTGGCGGAGTTAGTTTTGCTATAACATCTACCTTCTTGGTATCCGTTTTAATACCATTCTCGGTTATCACAAATCCAAGGAATTCAACAGAGGTTCTGAAGAACTCGCATTTATCCATTTGGACCTTAAGATTCGCATCTTCCAATGTTTTGAAGACAATATCGATATTCTTTAGGTGCTCATCTTGGGTCTTGCCGAAGATGTAGACAAGACATCTTAATCCAATGTGAGCTCGCAGAATGTCATCGAGAGCTCGCTGGAAGGTCGCGGGCGCGTTCTTCAACCCGAACGGGAGCCTATTGAATTCATATTTCCCGTTATTTACCGAGAAAGCTGTTTTTTCGGTATCGGATGGTTTCAGGGGTATTTGGTGGAAACCACTTTTTAAATCAATGATGGTAAAGAACTTATTGTTTCCTAGATTTGAAAGGATCTCATTAATTTCCGGAATGGGGTATGTGTTAGCTATGGTGTTTGAATTAAGTTTTCTATAGTCTATGACTAATCGATATTTCTTTTCACCGGAGGCGTCCATTTTTTTGGGAACGACCCAAACCAGAGCATTGTATGGTGATTTAGATGGTTTGATTATACCATCTCGGAGGAGTTTCTGAATCTCATTATCAACTACTGGCTTTAGTGCCATTGGGTATGGGTAGGATTTTACGTACACCGGACTCTCGTCGACGATGCGAATCTCTCCTTGAACTGAGGTAGTGAAAGTGAGCCTCTCATCGGGTTCGGAAAAGAGATTTGGGTATTTCCGTAAAACTTTGAGGAGGCTACTGGATTGGTCCTTAGTCAGATGTTCTGTGCGCAAGTTAATATTGTTGACCGATTGCGACACGAGTTGTTTGATCGGAATACGTAAGCCGTTTCTGAAAACGATAAAATTCCCTGCAGTATGAATGATCGCTTCAAGTTCCATGAGACTATCGTTGCCAAGGATACCGTGAAATGATTTAAGAGTGGGTAAAATGTAAAATTTTAAGGCTGGTAAGGAGGATCCGAAAAGATTTATCATGGCGTGGTGTGTAATTTCGATGTCTCCAGCTATTGAATTAGCGAAAAAGGGTTTGTTATTTGGTGAATGAATTTTGACAAGATCTGGTTGAATATAATTTTTATTGGAACCAGTGTCGATCAATATCTTTAATATTTTGCCGCTCTTCGTCGTGTGCTCAAAGTACGGCAACGAAAAGCTTGTCAACCTAAAAAATGAACATCGCTAACATCAGGACTTGTTTCGGATACTTTTATATCATCTATTTCTGGTTCCTGCCATAAGTAATTTTGATCGAAGTCAATGTTTTGGGAGTCTATATGATTAATTAACGTGTTTTGGTAGTCAGTAGCTTCATTCTGGGACATCTCCTCATAGGTAATTACATCGGGATCCGTGCATTCATCGTTGGTGTAAAAAACTCTCTGTAGTTTATTTGGCCTGTGTGGTTGTTGGGGTTGAGGGTCTGTTCTCTTTTGTGGAAATGCTCTTGTTGGTCTATTTTGATAGTTGATGAGCTGTGTTCTCATCGTCTGTTGATCGACCTCCATTGGTTCGGGTCGAGGCTGAGGCTTAGGTGGTAGAGGGAAATTTTGCTGGCCCTGATATTGTCGAGGTTGAAATTGTTGAAATGGATGGCGTTGAATTTGGTTCTGAGCACGAAGATCTAGAGGTTGCCTGTTCATAGGATAATGATTGTTTGGAAAGTGATTCCGTATTGGCAATTGGGCTTGTTGCACTAGCTATGGATAAAAAACGTGTCTTGGTGCAGGTGTTGGAGTAGGATGAGAGGTTTTGTATCGAGGAGGTACTGGTGGTGGAGCGGAACTCTTCAATTTATTATTCTGGTTAGCATGTTGAGTCCTGAAATTCACATTCTCGAGTTTCAGACATAAGTGCAAGGCCTGCGGTAAGTCTGCCGGCTCGCACATGCTTTAGAGTTTGGGAAGGTCTCCCTTCAGACCTCTTATGAAGGTGTCGAGAGCTTTCTCTCGTTAGCACTTAACCAGGATATCCATTGCATCTTTGCTTATGTTCATACAAGCGATTTTATTCAAAATTAGTGAAAGGTGGTGATACACTGATTGGTAAAACGCTTGAATCGTTTCATGACCTTGCGCCAAGCAGGTCATCTGATATTCGAGAGTTCCTAAGTCTCTCTTATCAGCATAGTGCATCATCAAACATTTGGATGTACGTTCCCGATTCAGTGGAGTGTTATATGACTCCAACGCGGTATCAGCTTCACCCACTATCTTGTTTCTTATGACGCTTATAATGCCATAATATCGAGGCGTACCTCTTAAGGGATCATAGAGCTTCAGAATCCGATCTACACTTTTTTTCCAGGAGCTAAATTCTCCTGGCTGCCCTGAAAACTCACGAAGGCTCTTGACCACATCAGGTATCCTGTCCATATCGTTCAGGTTTCCCAAAAGGTCTTCGCGGATCTCTTGGTCAGTACCAAGGTTTAATTCTGAGATGGAATTCAGAATAGCTTGAATAAGTTGGGGGCACTCATTTCTAAGTATGCTGCTCACAACACTTTCAATAATACCCATGGTTAGATTTCCGTGCGCTTCTGCGTTAGCAGGAGCGGGAAGAGGATTAGAAACTGGAGGTGTAGGAGCTAACACAGGAGCGGGCTCATTACCAATTGGTAGCCTAGATGGCCGAATAAGATTTTCGTTTCTGGCCATTATCAAATATGTTTGTTTCAAAATTATTTAAAAATATTTAAGAATGTCAAATATGATCGGGCTGATTAAAAATTGGAAAAATATTCGGAAATTTATCACTTGAGTTACTTCTAGTAAAATTTTGGTGGGATGCTTGGCTTAAAATTGGAAACAACAGTCTACTTACGGTTTGGTGGAAATTACCTTGATTTCACTTTACACTATTTAAAAATTGAATACACATACTATTAACAATTACTTAATTTTACAAGCGCTATCTTCGACAGGCAGAATTCACTAATATTCACAAAAATTTTATCAAAATTTAAACAGAAATTTTCCTATTTGATCGTCCTCTTATCTATATTTTCACTTGTTGGCGCTATCTTTAAATTTTTGATCACTTAATTTTCAAGATTTATTCACAGATTTATTTTCAAATTTTTTCTTAGCTTTCTAAAAAAAATTTTTAATCACTTAATTTTCGAGATTTCTTCACTGTTTTTTTCTATAGAAACTCTTACAACACTAATGGTGACATTCCGGAGCGGCTGCCAACTGCGACGCTGACTCCTTTTCGTCCTTGCATTACAAGGTTACTCGAGGGCCTCGTTTCTCCGTAACGCGATTAAGGTTCTGGGGATACCGCAACGGTTTCGTTCCTTTCGTTGCGCGATGGGTGTCGGACCTTTCGTTCAGAGTTGAACTTTCGGACGATTACCGATTTGCGTAAACTTTCGGTCGATTTACTGTTCGAAATTTTTTCCGCGGTCCCTGCTCGGGCGCCAGTTATTGAAAAGCTGTTATTTTTATGTTTTTAAAAAAGGCGTCTTTATTTGCCGATTGCGGCTTATCAACTAACTACAAAAATGTTTAAGTTAAATTAAGTCAGCCCGTTCTGCCTATCATGCAAAACGTGATGCACGGGAAGTTATGCAGACATCGCGATCAGGTGAACATCGCGATCAGGTGAACGTTCCCATGAGAACGATGCAAGCGCTTACCTAGTCAACAATAATGATGAATTGAATAGCAGAAGAATATGAGCCGAATAGCCAGCGTCGTCGCTAACTTATATTTCATTGAAGCATAATTTCTCAATCCATATTTACATCTATTACCCGCTCCGGTTGCATAAATCCCCTTCTTAACATCAAGTTTATTATTTTTTCGCTCACAACAATTACCTTTCGGTGGCCATTAAAATCCTTATTTCTGTGCCAATAAAGTGCTTCCATATTGTGCGGTGTTAATAACGCAATACAAATCTATTTGCTTACCGCACCGATATATTCAAAATGCACCTTACAAATAACGTCAATCAACAGAACTATTAAACAACAATTAAATCATATGTATGTACTTTGCGCATAATTAAACAACCTTATATACTCAATTAGCTCCATGGCATTGCCTTATATGCATACGCACATACATATATATCTCACTGAAGCATTATTTCTCAATCCATATTTACATCTAATTCCCTACCGGGCTGGAAGAACCCCCTTCTTAACATCAACTTTTTTAATTTTTTCAATAAAGCATTTCCCGAATGTGCGATGCTAATAACAAAATACCAACGTTGTTTCAAGCTGTTCCGATATTTTCAAAACGCACCTGACCAACAACTACAACAAACATAATTATTATCTATCAAGTACATCATAATTTTTCAATGCACATATCCATCTATGCAAATTTGCATCCATCGAGCTACATGAATCTGCAACTCAACATCGCACGTACATACGACTAGCATCGTACCCATAAAAACACTCTAAATGATTCGTTTAAGTGAGTGCATTGAACATTTTCTTTCAAAAAATAAGCTATTGAGTTTTTCATCATCGTGCTTTGTACAATAGCTTTTTCCTTGAGATTTACTAGGACATTTAAAAGCACATACTATGCATTCAAATCCTATCATCAGAATCAAAATATCGCTCCATTAACACCCCAAATGCCATCCTTGAAATTGCCCAATTTTACATTGGCTTAAAGGCAAATCACTCACAGTTGTCACCAGCGCGAGAATGGGATAGTGATAGACATGCGCAATGGATTACCTTGTTCTCATTGTATCATGCTGAACAGTGCGGTGTCCAGGATGAAGAACCGGAAGGCCCCAGGGCCTGACGGAGTGCCGGTCGAGGCACTTAAAGTCGTGGCGGAGAGTCAACCGCGTCTATTATTGGATTTGTATAATTCAACTCGGCGAGGTGGACGGACATCCTTCGCTCCCTTGAAGGGAGGATCCGTATTCCTGGCTACTTGCTGGCCATGATGCGGGACTACCTCAGGGACCGATGGTCGCTCTATGACACTGAGGTTGGAGTCAGAAGGAGGCCTGTCACCTCAGGTGCGGCACAGGGGTCAATCTTAGGACCTGACCTCTGGAACATCATGTATGATGATCTGCTGCGCCTGGAAATGCCTGCGGATGTGTTCCTGGTATGTTACGCTGATGACGTCGCAGCTGTAATCACTTCTAGATCTGCCAATTTTGCTCAACTTAGACTTAACCAAGTTATGAGAAGAGTGGATCGGTGGATGACTGAGCACGGCCTCCAGCTGGCAGTCTCAAAGACAGAGATTGTCATGCTGACGAAGCGGAGGATACCAACTGTCATACCCATGACGGTTGGCTCCGTCGGGGTCCAGACCAGCAAGTCGGTCAGGTATCTGGGAGTAACACTGGACACAAAGCTGACATATTGGGATCATATCCGCAGGGCATGTGACAGGGCTCTGGTAGTCGTCACTTTGCTGAGTAGGCTAATGGCCAACGTTGGCGGACCCAGTGAGACGAGACGGAGACTGCTGATGGTGACGACCAATTCCATCTTGCTATATGGCGCCGAAATTTGGGGAGATACGCTTCGAACTAGGAAGTTCTGGAAGCGCATTGCCAGTGTTCAGCGCAGGGGTGCCCTGTGAAGCACGTGTAGCTACCGCATGGTCTCAGAAGAGGCTGTAATGGTTGTATCGGGAGTAATCCTGATCGATCTGCTAGCGCGAGAACGCTGTGCTATTTTACAAGTGACTTTTGTTCTCCTCTAACGTTACATATAATTCAACTCTTATACATTTAGTACAACTATTATACATTTGGTATAATAGTTATCAGTAACATTCTATTATAACTAACCATATTTGAGTACTGCCATATATTCATTATTCGTATATTACATCTCCCCTGTTTCAAATGCAGTTTAATGTGTGTGTATTACTTTTACATTCATATATATATGTTTTACAATTCAATAGTTATTTCTAGAAATTATATAATTTCAACATACTAAAGCTTTACATAATATATATAATTTTGACATATTCATTTTTTTGTTTCATATCATTATACATTTGTCATCTTCTTCTTTTTCCTTTTTTTTTTTTTAACAAAGTTATAGTTTCGAAACAATAATATATTTCTTCTTTCTATTTCTAAGGTTTGTTTCATTATTTACTCTAGATTTACATTGTTTCCACATAAGTGCGTTTGTGAATTCTTTCGTAGACAGGAACGAAGAGAAAAAAAAATTTATAAAATGCTTTAATCAACAAAACTATTATTACAAATGTAATCATTTTTATTTTTGAAACGATAATGACGCATTTTTAATTTTTCGTAGATGGTTTGAATTTCTTCTGAGAAGTTTGCCTTCACACATTACCATGTATGACCGAGGATATCCCGTGGGCCCTACTATTTCTCCTTCAACCCATCTTTTGTTTTCCAAAAAGATCATTATTTTGTCATTTGGCTTGAAATCTTCTCTATGTCTTGCATTACGATCATAATATTTTTTCATTATTGATTTCCTTTTTAGCTGTTATATTATTTTGTATTTTTGGTTCTAACCATTTTAAATTAACCGGTAGTGTCGTTTTTATTTTTCTTGACATCAGCATTTCTGCTGGAGTGAGTTTTAAACCTTTGATTGGAGTATCCCTGTAATGCATGAGTGCAAAATTTAAATCAATTTTGTCTTCAAAACTCTTAAGAATCATCTTTTTAGCAATGTCGACAGCTTTTTCTACTAGACCGTGACTTTTTGGCCATCTTGGAGATGAAGATAAAAATTTAAAATTATATGATTTGCCAAATTCATTAAATTCTCTTGACCCGAATGGATTGTTGTCTGCTATTATTTCATCAGGTATTCCGTGTTTTGCGAAAATTTGTTTTAACTTATTAATTACTGCTGTTGCAGTTTTATGCGAAAGGGGAAGTATTTCTATCCAATTGGAATACGCATCCACCACAATCAAATAATCATTATTTCGACATGTTGCTATGTCAACTTCGATGCGCTCCCAAGGGCGTTTAGGAATTGGTAGATTTATAAACGGTTCTTTAGAAATTTTATTAGCATGTTTCAAGCATATTCGGCAGCTTGATATACATTTTTCTACATCAGAAGATAGACCAGGCCAATATAACATAGTTCTAGCTCTTTCTTTTGTTTTCTCGATTCCATTGTGTGCCCTGTGTAAGTCTTCCAGGATGTACTTGCATGCTGTTGCGGGTATCCATACTTTTTCATTGAGGTATACCAAACCTTCGACAAAGTACACATCACTTCGGATGTTCCAATATTTTCTAAGAGATGGATGTAGCTTCTTTTTTGATAATGGCCATCCTTCTAGACAATATTTACTTATCTGACTTAACTCAGGATCAGTTGTTGTTTGTTCCACTAACTCCTTTTTCCGTGTTTCACTAATGTTAATAGTATGAACATTTTCACATAAAAGAGTCCCCTCTTTTGAATCATATTGTACGGGATGCGTGCGAGATAAATAGTCAGCTAAAACTAGATTTTTTCCAGGAATATATATAGGGTGTATGTCATATAACAGCATCTTCAGCTTCATTTTTTGTAGGCGTGGGGACGGGATTTTATGAATTTCTTTTTGTAAAAGATTAATTAAAGGTTTATGGTCTGTTTCTACAGTTATTTGTCGTCCATATATATATCTATGAAATTTCTGGCACGCATAAACTATTCCTAACATTTCCTTTTCTATTTGAGAATACATTATTTCCGTTTGGGATAAAGCTCTAGAAGCCCAAAAGATTGGTTGTTTATCCTGAAGCAGACATATACCTACACCACTTTTCGATGCATCAGTTTGTATTAATATTGGTTTTAAAGGACTAAACGCCTGAAGATTTGTGACATTTTGAATTATTTCTTTTATTTTGTTCAAAACATTTGTATGATTATGTTCCCAACGAAATTCGTTTGTCTTCTTTAGTAATTCGCGTAGCTGTTCTGTTTCTTTGGCTAGATTTGGTATGAATGGACGGAGATAATTTATTACGCCCATGATACGTTGCAGTTCTTTTCTGCTTGAAGGATTTTTTATTAATTGAATGGCTTTTACGCGCTCTGGATCAGGTGCGATGCCATTTTTGGATATTATATTTCCTAAATATGATACCTGTTCCATTCTATATTGTAGTTTTTCACTATTGAATTTCACATTATTTTCTTGAGCTCTTTTCATGACTTTCAATAAAATTTCATCATGCTCATTTTTATCACTACCAGAAATCAATAAATCATCAACGTATATGATAACACCCGGAATGTCACCGAAACACTCCGTGTTGTACCTTTGAAATACTTGTGCTGATGTTTTTAGTCCAAAAGGTAGACATTTAAAACGATACACTCCAAAGGGAGTGGAAAATGAGCATATTTTACTCGATTCCCTATCTAATTTTACATGCCAAAAGCCATTATGAAGATCTAATACTGTGAAGTACGACTTTCCTGTTAGCGCTATCAGTAAATCTTCCATTGTTGGAATATTATAAAATTCTGGAATTAACATATTATTTAGATCACGCGGATCAAGGCATAGTCTTAGCTTTTTATTTCTTTTTTCAACGACAACTAAATTCGAAACCCATTCAACAGGCTCTTCTACTTTTGCTATTATATCATTTCTTACCAAAAAATTTAATTTTTGCTTTAAAGGTTCTTGTAATGCAAATGGAACGCGTCGTGCGGGTTTACAAAAAGGCTCAGCACCTTCCCTAAGTTTAATTTTGTATTCCTTTTCAAACGTCCCGAACGAATCAAATTGCTCAATAAATGTATTTATAATTTTTTTTTATCGTTAGGTAATTGCTGTACTATTTGATCAATATTGTTAACAAGGCCTAGTTTTCTACATGATGGCAAGCCAAGTATCGGTACGATATTTCTACCTGAATTCACTACAATGAGTTTGGTTTTAATGCACTTATCCCCAAATGATATAACCGTCTCTAGTTCACCAAAAGCATCAATGTTACTTCCACCGAAAGCTTTAAGCGAAATTTCGGATTTTTTTATCGGAACTCGTTTTTGATAACTTAAACGGTTTATTATGTGAAAAGGTATAACATCACAGGAGCTACCTGTATCAATTTTGAATTTGACTATTTTGTTTAAAACAGTTATATTCTCAAACCAGCTACTACAATTACTGTCGACCCGTTTATCAATTTGGTCAAGATAATAATTATCGATTGTAAAAATTTCCCGTTTCGTTCTACATTTTACTGCGAAATGATTAGGTTTATTGCATTTTGAGCATATTTTACCATAAGCTGGACAATTTTTCGATTCATGTCTACGACCGCACTTCAAGCATTCAAAAATTTGTTTGTTATTAAATTTAACACTTTTTTCGTATTCTAACCGGCTTTTAAAATTGTTCTTTACATGTTTGCTATTGTCTAAGTGCATATGTTTGCTCGTACTTTTCGTATAACTGTTACATAAATTTTTACCTTGTTTTATTTCTAATACCTGTCTGCTTTTATCGTTGTTAATGGCTTCCCATTCTTTCTGAAGCTCATTCTGCTTGCAGCATAATACGACTTGATCCAAAGTTGGAGCCTGCAATTTCATCAAATGCGCACGTAATCCAGCATCCCACAACGATGAGATGATTTTGTCCCTAATCAACTCGTCTTTTTGTTGTTTGTACTCGCACAAACCTGCTAATTTTCGAATCTCGGCGTAAAAATGTTGAAAGTCTTCGCCTTCTCTCCACATTCTGCTGTTGAAACACACTCGTGAATATGTAGCATTTTGTTGCATTTTGCAATACGCATCAAATTTATGCACCAGTGTTTCGTAGTTGGTGATTTCACATTCTGAAATGTCTAGATTATTAATTATATCTAGAGCATCCTCACCAATTGAATATTTGAATAGAGCAGCTTTTCTTTTGGGGTTTATTCCAGCTCCTTCGCTCGCCTCAATATACAATTCGAAGCTTCTTCGAAATTTTTGCCATGCGGTGTACAAATCTCCGTTAGCTCCGTTAGTTAACATCGGTTTCGGAGGCGGCACCTCTAATCGACATTCTGTTCCACAAAACTAACTATTTAACCCGATTCTCGAAACTTGCTCAAAACCAGCACCCGATGAGTCGTGTTTCTTTTTACTTTTTGTCATATTTGACTTTAATTTGAACAACTTTTTATTAGAATTTAACTTTTTTACTCTGACACGTAAAATTCTGTACCGGCTGCGCCATGTGCTATTTTACAAGTGACTTTTATTCTCCTCTAACGTTACATATAATTCAACTCTTATACACTTAGTACAACTATTATACATTTGGTATAATAGTTATCAGCACCATTCTATTATAACTAACCATATTTGAGTACTGCCATATATTCATTATTCGTATATTACAAACGCAAGGAAGGGTACCTCTTTCGCTCAGAGCTGGACAGAACTGAGGCTTTGACGCACGCGCGTGCACTGACCCTCCAACTGTGTCAACAACGGTGGAGTGAAAGTGATAAAGGACGCTGGATGGCTAAGCTAATTGGTCTTATTGAGCCTTGGCTTAGCCGGAGCCACGGAGAGGTAAACTTTTACCTTTGTCAATTTTTGACAGGGCACGGTTACTTCAGGAAATACCTGAACAGAATGGGTAAGGTGGTCACACCGTACTGCCGGTACTGTGTGAATGAGCTCGATGATGCTCAGCACACATTCTTTATGTACAGTCGCTTCGTAAGTTTGAGGCACACCATTGAGTCCACGATCGGCCTGGTAGCGCCTGAGACGATCGTGGATGCAATGCTGCGAAACGAGGAGAACTGGCGCGCAGTCTCAACGTACGTTGAGAAAGTGCTGCGTATAAAGCGGGAGGAGGGTTGCCTTACCGACCCATAATCTGTGGTAGTTCTTGAAGTCCATGGTAACGAATGGGTGAGTCAGCACGACCGGGTCGAAGCAGTGCTTAGGCAGGTCCCAACTCGGAACTTCGTGGGCTTGTAGATGTTCCTTTTTTTTTTTTTAGTGAGTCAAACCTCACATACACTGTGGTGATAGGTTACCCGGGGATCTGGTATGCAGATTTTTTTTGTGCCATCTACACTAGGGAAAAAAAAATTCGGGGCCCTGAACCCGCCTTGGGTGTGCCGACCGCATTTCCATGTGCCATTCTTCGAAAGTGAGTAGATGATGCTCACAAAGATAGATGGACGACTGCTGGTGTGGCCAGGCACACGAAGGTCTTCCTTTCAGAACCCAACCATGTGACTGCAGGATTCTTGCTCAATAAGAGCAGGAAAGTTTGCAGGGCCATGGAAGGTATTCTGACTGGACACAACTGCCTAGCATTTGCTCTGTGATATCTCAGATATCAATGCTTTGGCTGGAATGTTGCATGCATGCAGACGATAGCCAATTTTCCCCTATGAGTGATCCTAGACTTTATCAAGAAGTCTGGGAAACTATGGTTCGCAAGGGGAAATGAGTAAAATGGGTCCTTTGGCCTGACTGCTTAGAGGTGCCAATGCGCCTCTCCCCCAACTCACACACATACACACACACACATATCTATATATATATAAATATATATATATATATATATATATATATATATATATATATATAAATATATATATATATATATATATATATATATATATATATATATATATATATGTATATATATATATATATATATATATATATATATATATATATATATATATATATATATATATATATATATATATATATATATATATATATATATATATATATATATATATATATATATATATATATATATATACAGGGTGTTTGGTACTAAATGAACACTATTTTAAGGAGGCGTTCTTTGACATATTTTGAGTAAAAAATCGTTCCACAGGATGGTCCGGATTTCAAAACCTACCGAGTTACAGGGTGTTCAAAAAAACTTGTTCGGACCGGTACCCTGACTCACTTGAATCGTTATATCTTGAAAACTAATTATTACAACTCAAAGTTTTATACCGCGTTTATTAGACAATTAAATTACCTTTTATTTAATGTATCGCACTTGATTGCAGTTGTACCGAGTTTTGAGATATTTTCTTCGAAACACAAAATTTTTTAGTTTTAACCCCGAAAATTCTGTGTTCCAGGTCGTTTTCCTTAGAAAACTTCATTATAATGTGCCACTTTCATTTAAATATTTTGATAAGCCATATTACTGGCTACAAAATTTGCATACATTTCAATGACTTAGATTCTACCATTTCACAAGTATTAAGCGAAAATGAATATTGCTGAAAAACTAAATATGCCATAAAGTGGCCCTCGTTGTCTATCTACACTTTTTTCTTGAACTGAAAGTATTTAATAATTGTTTTTATGCTTTATTTCAAAATTTTTAATCTACAGTAAGTGTTCAAAATTGCCACCTTCATTTTGAATACATGCCAAAGCTCCTTTGGCAAGCGTTCTTTTCATATTCATGTCTCTCAGCTGTTGCCTCACTTCTGTTGCAGCATCATCGATCCTGGTATTTAGTTCTTCTAAAGTGGATACTTCCATTGCGTACACAAGGTCCTTCATCCGTCCCCATACAAAAAAAATCCATTACAGTCAGATCAGGAGACCTCGCAGGCCAGTGTACTGGTCCATTTCTACCGATCCAGCGATTGGGATAGTTGCAATTCAACCAATCTATGACTGGTCGGCCGTAATGAGCTGGAGCACCATCGTGTTGGTAAAACATGGAAACCAATCGTTGCAGAGGAATATCTTCCAATAAGTTCTGCAGATCATGTGTTAAAAAATGCAACTAGCTGGTACTATTTAGGGTAGGCGGGAGCCTAAAAGGCCCAATCAAATTATTGCCAATCACTCCTGCCCATAAATTTACGCTGATTCTATGCTGAAATGATGACGTTCTTGCAGTGTTTGGATTGTTCTCAGCCCACGTGTGTAAATTGTAGAAGTTTGTGATACCGTCCCTCGTAAATAAAGACTCATCCGTCCAAAGAATGCTGTTGACAAAATTTTCGTCGTCTAATTGTCTCTCAAGGAGCCAATTACCGAATTCCATCCTTTTGGGCAAATCGATGGGTAAGAGCTCCTGAACTGGTGTGTGATGGTAAGGATGTAGACGGGCTGCTTTCAAAATACTCCAAACTTTCCAGCTAGATACGTTAAATCGTAACGCTAAGCGTCGAATACTGGTTGATGGGTCAGATTCCACTGCATGCAATATTTCTTCTTCGGTCCGTACAGCGGTTGCAGTTGTAGGATTTGCGTTTACTCGGCTCGTTCTGACGTTACCCGTTTCCCGAATCCTTGCGTAAAGTTGTTGAAACACTCTCCTTCCAGGAATCCGTCGATGGGGGTATCTCTGATGATACAAAGATTGCGCCGCTGCTGAATTTCCCCGGCACTCCCCATAGACGTACAAAATATCTCCATATTCTTCGTTAGTGTAGCGAGGCATTTTCCATGTATTTTCGTAAATTTTATTTAGATCTTGTTGTTCGAGTAATGCACTGAAACTTACAAGAATTTGAAAGTGGTTCTGTTTTTATGCGTTTTCAATTTTTCAAGTATCCCACTAATAAAGGCGAAGAACTGGACATGCTTTTACCTGTCACATCTAGGTAGGTGCATCAATTATGTTGAAACTAATTAAAATATAGTAAAGTTTATTGATACTTTAAATAGCAATAAATGGGTACTAAATTACTTTAGTACGACTAGCATATTAAACTTTGTTTTTTCAAGGAGGACCGTTTTATGACATATTTAGTTTTTAAGCGATATTTATTTTCGCTCAATACTTGCGAAATGGTAGAATCTAAGTCATTAAAATGTATGCAACTTTTGTAGCCAGCAATATGGCTTATCAAAATATTTAAATGAAAGTGGCACATTATAATGAGGTTTTCTAAGGAAAACGACCTGGAACACAGAATTTTCGGGGTTAAAATTAAAAAATTTTGTGTTTCGAAGAAAATATTTCAAAACTCGGTACAACTGCAATCAAGTGCAATACATTAAATAAAAGGTAATTTAGTGGTCTAATAAACGCGGTATAAAAATTAAAAAAATAAATTAATTTTCAAAAAAAAATTAAAAAAAAAATTAATTTTCAAGATATAACGATTCAAGTGAGTCAGGGTACCGGTCCGAACAAGTTTTTTTGAACACCCTGTAACTCGGTAACTAGATCGCCTCCTCGCGGTGCATCCTGGGTAACGCTTAATGATCTAGACTCTCTTCACGACCGCTTTCGTCTCTGGACCTTTCTCGACTTACGATTCGTTTGTTGCACTTGGGCTGGTGATCGTAGCATTCTGGACCTAGTCGTCTTCAGGCGCGGTAGCGACGGAGTGAAATCCGCTTCGTGAACGGCTCCGGGTTAATACGATCATCTCCGTCCCGTTAAAACCCTGGCAGGCCTCAGAGTACGTTCTCAGGTTCGTCGCCATTAAGTTGGTGGTGTAGGTTCAGTTGAGGTGGACTCCTGATTAGCACCGATCCGGCTCTGACTACTTGTCCCCATAAGGGCTGGTGGCAACCCTCGCATGGCCTCCCTGCTTTGCATAGATAACCATGGGATCATTAAGGTGACTACACATTCGAACTTGAGATAGCGGCTCTGAGTGGGGACCCTTATAGCATGAAAAAGTATGAGACTAAACCTAAACTCGTCAGGCACAAGCCTGGCAATCAACCAAACTCATCCTCTAATGTAGAGGAGGGGGCTAAGTTAGCTGCGCCGTTGCTTGCAGTTAAAGCTTCAGGAAGTGGAGACATGGTGAATAAGCCAGCTCTGCGGACTGAGGTTAAGGCTGCAGGGGTTCGTGGAGACATGGCGATCGAGTCAGCTCCACTGAACACTGGCACAGCTGCCAAGCAAGGCTATGGAAACATGACGAGTGGGTCAGCTCCATTGCCTGGCACAGCGGCTAAGCAAAGGTGTGGAGACATGACGAGTGGGTCAGCTCCTATGCCTTCAAAATCTTCCTCAACCCCTGTTTCAGGCGGTTCCGGGGCTGAGGTCACCAAGCCTGGCCCTGCGAATGCCAAGAAGTCCGTTTGTGGCCAGTGTGATGAGAAGGTTTCGGTGAATGAGCCAGCCCGACCATCAACAAGCGCTACTTCCGGTGCCGCTTCCTCTTCAGGCACACAAAGCTCCTCCGCCAATAAATCTCGGGCTTATGGAACTAGAAGGGCAGCCTTCAAAGTTCTGAGGAAGTTTGAAAATGTCCCTCCTAACACTATGTCCGACAAGGACAAAAAGTCCCTTCAGTGGGCAAAATCACAAATTGGGGAGCACTCTAATCCGCTCCCTCTACACCCTGGGGCTTCAGCTCAGAAACGACAAAGGTCGGCTGAGCAGATGAATCAGGGCAGACAAAACTGCAAAAAGCAGAAAGTAGTGACGGCTGCTACAGGGATAACTCGGCCATTTAGTGAAATGGCCAAAGAGTGCCTGGTTTGGGCCGTGATTGATGCCAGCAAGGGAGATGGAACCATCTCCCCCGAAAACTGGCTTAAGATCAGGCAGGCTTTATTTGGAGTCTGCTGCAGACTGCAGAAGGCCAGCTCGGGTCCACCACCTACGGTGAACGATGCGGGCTGGTACAAAGGAATCAGGCTGGTTGCGTGTGGGGACCAACGATCAGCCGATTTTTATAAGCAGGCAATCTCCGAGCTGGGGGAACTCTGGCCAGGCGCCAAGCTTAAGGTGGTGCACAGGGATGAGATTCCCAGCCGGCCTAGATGCAGGACTTGGATTCCAAGTTTCCACTCGGATCCAGTGGAAGTCCTGGAAATAGTGCGGCTTTTCAACCCGGATCTTCCAACGGAAAATTGGAGGATTGCGAAAATTGGAGAGCCGGTGGATAATCGGCGGGAGGCCCTTTTCATCATCAATGAAGAGGCACTCCCGGTCTTAGATGCCCGAAAAGGCATTATCAGGTACGGGGTCGAAAAACTAGCCCTGCGGATCTACCGAAGCGACAGGCCAAAGAGCTCTGCTGCGGGAGATCCAACACCTGAGGAACCTCAACCTAAACAGTTGACTCACATGACGGGGGACCCACCTAAAAAGGTGTTGGACACATGTTCGAGGGCGACATCTGAGTATGAGTCGGATGTGGAATCCCTCTACGCAGACGGGGTTAGTGTCGGGACTACCTCCGATTTGGGTGGCTGCCTGGACCTCATGACTCTGGAAGCAGAGGAAGAGGCTGGGCAGACATCTATGTCAGACGGGGAGGACCTGGATCTAACCATCGTCGAAAATAAATGATGGTGAAGGTATTGCAGATCAACCTTCATCATTCCAAAGTAGCATCAGCTACCCTGCTCCTCCGATTGTCTAGGACAGAGGAGGAGCTGATTCTAATCCAAGAACCATGGGTTGCTAAAAACCGGGTTTGCGGGTTACGCACTGAGGGATACAGACTAGTGGTACCCGATGGCTTACATGAGCCACGTGTCTGCATTCTTGTCAAGAAAACCATAGACGTCCTTGTACTACACAATTTCAGTGACAGGGATAACATGGCTGTTGCAGTGGAAATCGACCAGAGACCATACTGGTTTGTTTCTTGCTACATGGCACACGATCATGGCGATAGCCCACCTTGCGACATTGTCAAGGGTGTTGTGGCTGAAGCCACAAAGATTGGTGTGCCTCTTATTCTGGGGACTGACGCCAACGCTCATAATGAAGTATGGGGTAGCTCCAACACTAATGGCCGAGGTGAGGAACTTTTTGAATTCATTCTGGCCCACGACCTTTTTATTGCCAATACTGGTAATGAACCAACCTTCCTTACCTCAAACCGCAGGGAGGTTCTTGATGTTACTTTGATTAGTGGGCGGCACTCGCATCTTCTCCGTGACTGGAGGGTTCTACAAGAGTGCTCATTCTCTGATCATAGGTACATATCGTATAACGTGGCTGGCCGAAGCTCTGCTATGCAGGCAGCCTTTATCAACAGAAAGAGGACGGACTGGAAGCTATTTAAGTCTCTGGTACGATCCTCACTGGAAACTGCTCCTAGGAGCATTGACTGCTACCATGAATTGGATCGGGCGGTTGACACCCTTACTAGTTCTCTCAACTCCGCGTCTAGGGAAGCATGTAAGCCACCCTCGGCCAGAGGCAATCCTAAGCCTCCCTGGTGGAGTATGGAAATCAGTATCCTGCGGAGAGAATGTAGGAGGGAGTTTAATAGCTCGAAAAGATCTAATGACTGGTCGGTGTATAAAACGAAGCTGAAAGCTTTTAAGTATGCCATACGCAAGGCTAAGAGGTCCTCATGGAGATCTTTCTGTGGAAATGTAGAGAGTCTCAGCGAGGCAAATCGCCTTCGTAAGGTCTTAAGCACGACACCAAAGGCTATGGGGTGCATAATGAACCCTGAGGGCATTTGGACTAGTTCGAGTGCAGATACTCTAAACGTTCTTATGGACGCACATTTCCCGGGTAATTATTGCCCTATAGGGACAGTGCACCAAACGGAACTAAATTACGGTAAAGAGCCACCTTTCAGAATATCAAACTCTCAGCTGAGGTGGGCTATTAACTCCTTTGAGCCGTTTAAATCCCCGGGCCCTGATGGCGTGCTTGCGGCTGACGCTCAGCAGTCCATAGAAGTATCGCTACCATGGCTCAGGGAGATTTATAACGCTTGCCTACGCTTCTCGTATGTTCCCACCAGCTGGCGGGAAACTAGAGTTGTGTTTATTCCGAAAGCAGGAAAAGTCTCTCATGTTAAGCCAAAGGACTATCGTCCAATAAGTCTTAACTCAGTCCTGCTTAAGATTTTGGAAAGGATCATTGATTACCATATTAAACGATCAATCGATCCTATGTTGATCTCGCAGTCACAGCACGCCTATACTAAAGGCAAGTCTGTGGAGACTGCTCTTCACGTCCTTATTGAGCAAGTTGAGAAATCTCTTGCTCTAAAGGAATATACGCTTGCTGTCTTCCTGGACATCGAGGGGGCCTTCAACAACGTTAATTCTAACGCAATTGTTGAGGCTCTCTCGGTGATGCATGTGGATGAACGGCTGATTGCTTTTATTGTGCAGCTTCTCAAAAGTCGAGTTGTAATCTCTACGCTGGGTAATGCCAGCGTAAGACGAGGAGTCAGCACGGGCACACCTCAGGGTGGAGTTCTCTCTCCCCTGCTGTGGAACATCACGGTGAATGCTCTTCTAAGAAAGCTGGACCGTGCCGGCTGCAAAGTGATTGCTTATGCCGACGACATAGCTGTTTCAGTGTCGGGAAAGTATTTATCTACGCTATCGGAGAGGTTAAATCACTCTCTTGACATAATTTCGCGTTGGAGTCGTGAGTGCGGCTTGAATGTGAATCCTAATAAAACGGAACTAGTGCTGTTTACAAGAAGGTACAAAGTTCCTGATTTTGAGTTACCCAAATTGAATGGGGTCTCCATTAACTTGAGCCAGAAGGTCAAATACTTAGGGCTGATCCTTGACTCGAAGTTACTATGGACGTACAATGTGGCAGAAAGAGCTCGGAAGGCTTTCAACGCACTTTACTGCTGCAAAAGGGCCATAGGGGCGAGTTGTGGATTGCAGGCTCGTACTGTTGCTTGGCTTTACACTGCTGTGGTGGAACCGGTTCTTTTGTTTGGGGTGGCGTTCTGGTGGCAGGCTGCTCTTAAGGCTACCTGCAAACGGCAGCTTGAAAAAGTGCGGAGAATGGCTGCACTACTCGTAACTGGAGCGCTCCGCTCCACCTCTACTAAGGCACTGTTTGTGCTGCTGCATTGGCTGCCAACCAACCTACTGATCTCACAGCAAGCTAATCTTGCAGCTGTGAGACTAAATTGTATCTCAGCATGGAATAGGACAGAGTTCGGGCATGCGAGGATCTTGGCCGAGGGAGTACCCGCACCAGCGGTTGTTGACTACATCGCCCCACAATGCATACTGGATTTGGAGTTTACAACTCGCATTCCATGCAGGGAGGAATGGTGTGATGGTATCACCCTTGATAATGGGCTTATCCATGTGTACACTGACGGCTCAAAGCTAAACAATAGAGTTGGGAGTGGTGTATACTCAGATGAGCTGAATCTCAAGCTGTCCCTCCGTCTACCAGACCACTGTAGTGTCTTTCAGGCGGAGGTAGTGGCTATTTATCAGGCAGTCGACTGGCTTCTGTGTAATCGAATATACGGGGTCAATATTGGTATTTTCACAGATAGCCAAGCGGCTATTATGTCTCTTGCTGGTCCTTGTACAATATCCAAGATTGTTGCTGAATGCCGTACATCTCTTAGGGAGATGTCGAGACATTCGGTTGTTCAATTGATTTGGGTACCTGGACATAGGGGTTTTCAGGGCAACTGTGAGGCCGATGAGCTAGCAAGGCTTGGAACTTTGCTACCCGAGGTCTCTTGCTCCTTTTCAATAGGTATACCGATGACATCGGTCAAACTGGCCATAAGGCAAAAATATCTTGAGGACGCTAAGAAGTCCTGGGCAGATGAATCTTCCTGTGTGATAACAAGGCAGTCCTGGGTATCCATGGATGCGCATCGCACCAGGCAGCTTTTAGGCTTAACTCGAAGCGCCCTTCGTTGCACTGTGGGCGTTCTAACGGGCCACTGCCTTATAGGACGGCATGCGCAACGTTTGGGCGTAGAGTTTAATGACTTCTGTCGGAGCTGTCGCTCTGAGGATGAGGAGGAAACCGTCCTTCACCTCATGTGCCAGTGTCCGGCTTTGGCAAGGAGAAGACTGGTGGCACTTGGTGCACCCTTTCTCTCAAACCTGACGGAACTGTCCCCGGTCAATTTAAAGGCGATAGTCCGGTTTCTCAAAGGAAGCAAATGGTTTCCGGACCTTAGTGAGTAGAAGAGGGTCACTAAAATATTGTGGTATCACAACGGGCCTCTCCTGTGCCTATGTGTGCTGGTCGTCAGGCCTCTGAAGATCGGCAGCCACGTTAACCTAACCTAACCTAACCTAACTCGGTAGGTTTTGAAATCCGGACCATCCTGTAGAACAATTTTTTACTCAAAATCTGTCAAAGAACGCCTCCTTAAAATAGTGTTCATTTAGTACCAAACACCCTATATATATATATATATATATATATATATATATATATATATATATATATATATATATATATATATATCATCGAAAATTTCAGTGAGATAATCTCAGGAACGCGCCATCCGATTGAGCTGAAACTTTCAGTATACATTGATGTATATGTAGAATAGGTCCAGGTTTCACTAAATGTCAAGTATTGTTAACTGTTCGGCACCGGCGGCCATTTTAGTGATATTCTTAAAATACCTATTATTCCGCACGCAAATAACTTTTGCAAAAATAAAGTTGACGAAATAAATTTCGAACGTGTTTAAAATGCGAATCAGATAATGTTTTGGAATTTTTTGTCCCCATGTGTGCGCTGGCTGTCTAAAAAGAGGACGGGAAAATTTGAACATTTTTAATTTGGGATCACTTTTGACAGAGCTTTTCAATTATTACGAAATTTTCCGAACATATTGGTATTATTTAGTGTTAACTTTGTGTGGCTTCCAATTGGCGTGCTGGCAACCCTGTAGCAAGGACAGGAACTGAAAGTGAAAACTTCCAAATCATCGTTTCTCTTGGAAAAATGCCGCTTCTTCAAAAAAAAGCCACTCATATGGAAATTTAATGCTTTGTTTACATAACCAAAGTAAAAAATTTGATATGGTTTTAACGGGCACGCCTGGTAACCCTTGCCCAATTTACCTATATTTTTAGCATCAAAAACTTCTGTTCACGGAAACTCACGATCCGATAAGCAGAATGAATTGAAATTTACAGAACGCATTGGTCTTAAATGAGACTAGGTCTGATAGAAGTGATTTTGAAATGCGGGCGATTCTGTGCTAGTGGTGCCATCTTGAAAAATCACTAAAAAGGTTAACTGCTTTTAGCCCTATAAATTCTGATTCAATCGTTCGATTTTGACGAAGTTCACACAGCAGCTGAACTTTACTTTAAGCCGCGTTTGGTAGAAATTCGGTTGAAAAGTTCGATTGATGCTACCAGCTATGATAGTTTTGGTGTCTTAAATTTGAAAAAATAAAAATTTGGAAGTGAAAACATTCAAACCATCGAATATCCTAAAAAATGTCCGTTTCTTACAATCAAACCAATCTGCATACTAATCTTATGCTTTATTTACACGTTCAAAGTAAAGCTTTGGAAATTTTATGTCGGACAAGAACGGTAACCCTTTCCCAGTTAACCTAAATTTTTAGCATCAAAAACTTCAGTTCACGGGAACTCACGAACCAATAATCAGATACAGCTGAAATTTCCAGAATGCATTGGACTAAAGTAGAATCAAGTCTGATAGAAGCAATTTTGAATTGTGGGCAACTCTGTGCCAGTGGTGCCATCTTGAAAAATTACATAGAAAAAAAACTGCTTCCTGCCCTATGAAATGTGAATAAGTTACCAGATTTTCATGAAATTGACAAAGTAGCTGAACCTTACTTCAAACCCTGTTTGGTATAAATTTAGTTGAAAAATTCAATTAGTGCTGCTAGCTATGGTAATTTTGGAGTCTTTAGTTTTGAAAATTTGCTCAGGAAAGTAAAAATGGTTGCCCTATAACTTCCAGTGCAGTCATGAAATCAATACGGATTTCATACAATTAATGGAACATATTATAGACATTATTCAGGCCAAAATTGGTTGAAAAGCCACGATAGGGTTGCCAGCTATTGTTGGTTTTGTGTTTAATTGCAATATTTATATTAAGCGATTTTATCGTAGAATTTTCAAATGGTAATGATATTGTAGTGACAATAAACAGCAAATATTAAGTTTTCGATTATTTGAAAAAACTCGCTGCAGGCAACCTTAAATTTCTTTATACTCCTATAACTTCGAATGTAATATAAAAACGTGAAGCAGATGTGATGTATTCTTGGCTTTGATACTGGCAAAAGGTTGCCAGCACGAGTCGGTAGTGCTACTTTTGTATCAATAAATGCTTACAGTAAGTATCAAACCGGAAACTTTTACAATAAATATAAATAACCAATGTTCCAATTCCCAAAGTTCTGCAAATTTTTCGGATCGCAGCTCCAAACACCAACTTAAGTTACAGTGCTGCAGGCACTGGGCAATTTCTACATTGATGTTTTATGAGGTGCTGCTTTCAAAATTTTGTGAAACAAGCAACTGATGACGAATATAATTAACCCGTGTTTTGCTCTCATAAACGTTGAGATTCATGCCAGTGATAATATCTGAAACCTTTCCACCACAAGAGTTATAATGCATTCTTGAGACCAAAGTAAAACGTGGCGTTTGAAACAGCTTGGCCGTAATAAGCAGCTCATGTGGTGGAATATGCACTCAAAATCTGCACGATTCTTCTACTGTATTTCGAACATTAGTGTTTCTTGCGGTTGAGGTGCGCAAGAGTTTTTCAGTTGGAGTCAAATCATTTCATTCGTGAATTGCTGTTCGAAATAACGACCAGAAGAGTAGCCTATCTAGTAAGTCACCCGAAATTGTCTTGAGACCCAGCTTCGGCAGATTAGTCGAACACGTGTTGTGCTAAGCAACGCCATATTTAAGTTCTCCGTTATTACCTGCTACGGCTGACAGTGGCAATCTTCAATCCCGTTCTTACCAATTTGGATTTTTGTAATTCGTTGTTTTATTTGTGTCGTAATAGAAATCGCTTTGTTGTTATATTCTGCGACTTCTTCGCTTTCCTTTTCTGGTTCTACAGGAGTAATGTTGTCAAAAACAGCTTTATTGGCCTCGGATAAACTTTTGTTCGCTGCCTTTATACTGGCCAATAGAACCGTCAGCTCTTCTTCGAAAGCATCTAGATTCGATGCATTTTCGCCATTTACTTGTGTTTCTGGTGACGTTAAGAAATCAAGAACCTCTTTTTCGAATTTCGTAATTTGACCACGATATACTCCACGCGAGTTATATTAATTGCTCCTGTTGGATGCAAAAAATATGTGTTGCTGTTCCTTCCGCGGAACAGGAGTTTCCAAATAAAACTAGTGTTTCTAATTGAATACACGCTTTATTGATCTTGATCATAACTTCGATCTTGTCTGAAAAGATACTGACTCAAAAGAAAACTAACTTAATCCTAAACAATCCTATTTCTTATATAGGATTCTTAAGGGGGGAGATACATGTAACTGCTAAAACAAAAACGATTTTGCATCAAAGTGTTCGAAATACTCTTAAAATATACCAAAAAAAGTTTTGAAGCGATATTCGTATTAGTTCTCGAGTTAAAGCCAGTTATAGACAGCGCGGCGTTCCCCAGGTCGGTGGAGCTTTAGAACTTTAAACGCGTTTTTCTCAAAGTAGTACTTTTTCAATTTCCGTACAAGATATCTCAAAAAATATTGAACCTATTCGGCTCAAATTTATATCACATGTACAAAAGAGTATTATCTCATCGTTGAACTTACATTTTCTTGTAATTTCGGAAAAATAATTAGTTTACCAATGTTTAAAACGTGATTTTTTTTATATAAAATCGATTTTTTTTTTTAATCTAATATTAATGTAAAAATTTGATTTTTTTTTCTAAATTTTATTGGTTCACCTATGAATTATAGATCTCATTAGCATATTTTTTTTTCTCTGAACGTTGCAAGTTTCTCGGAAAAGGCGTTAAGTTGTACGAGGCTGTTTTTGATGTGGTTTTTTCATTTGCTCGCATCGCCTCCATTTTGTTTTAAAAAGTTATTAAAAAAAATATTTTCATTTACTATAAGATATGTGCTTTGAGGATTTAATATTAAAAATTTTCTGAATAAACAATATATATATTTTAAGTCAATCTGAAATTAGCAATGTCTTTTCCATTTTACATGTATTTCCCCCCTTAATATGCGATGCAAGCATTAACTGTGGGAAAGTGTTGCGTTTGTACGTTTGATGTTTACTTTATGGATCGATTTCGTTGAGAGATTTCTTCGAGTTAATTGATTGAAAAAGAATTTTGTCTTGGTCAGCAATGATTGTTTATGTCAACATTATGATTCTTTGAAGTGGATGACTTATTTGGATATATGCTGATCGTGCGTTTAATGGATTTGAAATTAATGACTTGAGAAATATTTTTATGATATGGAAAATATATTTATGGCTTGAGAAATATTTTTATGATATGGAAAATATCTTTACGGATTAGAAAGTATATTTATTAGATTTATGGTATTGCTTGGAGTCTGGGTGTAATTATAGGGTAAATGTTATCTAACATAACTCCTCCCTCCTTAGATTCTTTGTTGTCCTCAACAACATTTACGGTAGGTATTTCAATTTCTTCTTTTATTTCCTTGTTTACATTAATTTCAATTGAGTTTGTTCGTTTACGATAGCAGTAAAATATGATTGATAAGACTATTATAATAATGATTACGGTAAGTATCGATCCATTTACATAAGTGTTTCTTTTGTGGGTAAATGTTATTTCTTGTATTTTCTTAATATTTTCTATATGTTGCAACTGTAACTTTTCAATATTTATTTCATTTGTATATCCTGATATATTTTTAATAGGATCTAACATCAATAGTTGTTTTGAATAATTAGTTGGATTAGTAAATGCTTTATTGTTTATTTTTAACTCGCAATTGTCAAATCTTATAATGTAATTGCCTTTGAGGTTGTATGGCTTTTCGTTACAATTTTGTTTAATTATCTCATTTACATTGGTTGCAAGTAATAATCCTTTTTCAATTTCTTCTATTACTGTATTATTTTTGATATTTTCGATACAATTTTTTCTCTTACATTCTAAAACATTCTTCAATAATTTCGTATGCTTTTGCATTTCGAAATATGTTTTATTATATGTTACAACTTCTTTTATATTTATATTTAATGCTTCGAACTTTTCGTTCGGTACTTTCCTTACATAATATGCTAGTAATGGTTGTGTTAATATAGGAATGCTGATTACAAAAATAATTGTTTCTTCTTTTACAAGTACATTTATAGTAATATCTTTCAGTTCATCAAATGTTATTTCGTTTATATATATTTCATCATAGGTAAGAATAGATCTAGTCATTATTCCGTTTTTAGCAGAGTTGACATTGTCAATTATTTTTTCTAATTCATCTTTGATCAAATCTAAATTGTGGTTCAATTGAGTAACAGTTAGTATTTCATTTATTTGCCTGGTAGTGTTATTAATGTCATTTACTAGTTGTTTATATTGCTCATTAGTTTGGTTGATGTTGCTTATTATTTTATTCAAATTGTTTTCAAATACATTGTTGATTTGGATTTGTTTGTTCATATTGTTGATAAGTGCATGATTGTTAGTGTCGATTATTCTTAAATGTTGCATGATTTCTTCGTGATCATCGTTATCCATTAGTCTAAATAACCATTTATATGCCGTTCCTATTGGGTTTATTAATCCGCGTTTATTCCGTTTTTTGATTTTTACTTCGAGGTTATCACATATTTCTTTATATCCTGGGTTATTTCTGAGTTCTAATTTATATGTTTCGCTTAATGGATGGGGTTTATATGCTTGAATAATATTATTAGTACTTTCTATTTTAGATGTGCTTGGTTTTGTTGGCATTATGAATCCTTTACTGTGTTCCATTACTTGTTTTGAAAAATTAATATCATTCATTTTTACGTGCTTAAATTGTAAAAGTCTTAACTCTCCTTTTATGGTTTTTATAGTTTCCTTAGTGTAAGCGTTTGGTTTTATTTCTTTTGTTATTTCAGTTAATGCCATTTCATATAACTTTAAATCAACTTTATGGTAAATTCGTTTGTAATCTTGAATAAGTCTTATTGGATCCTTTTTTATTAAAATAATTCCTGATTCTGATTGAACTTCTTCTATAGTTACTTCTGCGTGTGTGGTTTGAATTATAATCAGTATAAGTGTCATCATAAGTATCCATGTTGCAATGTTTTTTGTTAGTTTGGTAATGCTCTGTAAATACAATCATTTATTACGTAAGTATTTTTCCCTGTAAGATTTCTGAGATCATTTTCATTCTAATGGATGGAATATCTGACTGTGAAAAATTTAATTCTTTATTTTCTGATATATATTTTGCTGATATGCAAGTAAATATTCCACAATCACTTCCATTTGTTTGTTTTGGATTATCTCTTACATTTTCTTTAATGTAGGCTAATAGGTTAAGAATTTCGTTTTGTTTATCTAAAAGTTCTTGATTTAGGTATTCGCCTAGTTTATCGAGTAGCTGATCGTTTGTTCCTCCTAAGGCACTCCGCACACGGGTCGTTAGCAATGCTATACGTGAGAGATGCGTTTGACACTTGTCAAACTCGCGAGAAAACGAGTGCCGTCATCATCGTATTATGTCCACACACGGGTCGTCAAGAAAACGTCAGTATGCGTCGTAAAATCATACCATTCGGGGCATTTTCCCACCTCCCCCACGAATCGTACGTTGCCGTCATCCATCGCGCTTGCAAAAACGACTACTTATTCGACTTGAGGCCTGCAATGCACAACGCTTGAGATGCACTCAATGTGAACCGACTACGCTTCTCACTCTTCACGATAGGCTAACGCTCCGTTAGCGGTCACCCATTGATTTACATAGGTTGTGACGACCAAGCGTAGAAATATCGCATCTACGACGATAGCTCAACGACCCGTGTGCGGATTGCCTAAAGAGTCATAGTATGATATTTTCCTTTCTCGGAAGTCAATGACGGCTAAACACCAATGATTTTCATTTACATGTACTGGAATTAGTATGATGTCAAATGAGAATATATCTACTCTCCTTGTCCATCTTTGAACTGCTTGGTACCCTTCTTTTAGGTATTGTTTGATGAAGAAAACATCCATTGCATACACTTTTGGTAGTCTAAGGCTGTTTTGGTTCCGTTCAGTGATTAATTTTAGATAGAAGTTATTAATTTGATCGTTTACCCAATTTCCGTTTTTTAGTGTTTTTATATCCTCTCTTGTAATATCGATGTTGAATTTTGATATTAGGATTGTATCTAGGTTTCCTGATTGTGATTCATTTACAGTTTTTCGGTTCTTTTTGTGATTCTGGGTGGTTATGGTCTGCATACCTTTTTTGTCTCTTAATTCTGCATGGATGAATTATGTTGCATCGTTTTTTTCCTTTTTATTAAAACAATATCGTTGTTTTCATCTTTGGTTACATCGACTTTTCGGTATTTTTGCTGGTCTTTATGTCTTTCTTTTGCATAGTTTTTTATGTACACTTGATCGGAAGTTATTTTTTGAGGTTCTTCTCTATTTTTGTTGTGGTAATCAATCCATTTTGTTTTCAAATTTGTAAGAAGTTGATTAATTTTTCTTTTGTCTACTTTTCCGTACTGGATTTCCATGGGTTTGCATCGTACAGTGGTATGTATAGTATTATTATAATATTCAGCGGCTTTTAATACTCTTCTTGTTGTACTTAGTTCTGGCTCGGTTTTTGAGAGTGTTAGAATGTGTTCAATTAGGGTGCTGTGGCATCTGTTCATGTCGGCGTTTCCTGTATGGGATTTAGGGGCGGTAAAGTGAATTTCTATATCGGAGTTCCTCATTGTATCCTTTATAATTATATTGTTGAATTCGTTTTTAGCTATTATTTTTATAGGTTTTCCCATTATTGCATTTCTTTCCTGTATAAGATCAAGAAATGTAGTAGCATTTTTGTCCATTGTTTCTTTTATGTACAAATGTTTCGAAAATTTGTCGATGGCGGTAAAGAACTGTCGTTTGCTATTATGAAATATGTCAATATGTATTATTTGATTTATGTCATCAGGAGTTTCAGATATTTTGTATTTGGGTTTAACTGGATTTCTTTCATACTTTGCAGTGTTACATACGTCGCAATTATTTATATACATGTTTATTAATTTCGTCATGCCTTGATAATAGTATTCGTTTTTCATTTCTTCGTAATTTTCGTTTATACCTCTATGATTACTTTTCTCATGTATTTCTTTTATTTTATTCAAACATTGATCTTTATCTAATAAATCTGTAGCGTGTTTTGTACATTTAATGAATTTTAGTTTGTTATTATTTGAATATAAGCTAACTATTTGCATTTGGACTTTATTCCATGAGTTATCGCTTAATTCACAGTATATTCCGATATATCCTTTTTCTGGTATATATTTTCTAAGCATGTTTGGTAAGTTCCCGTTTTCTATAATACCTTTGTTTATATATATTTTATTCTTTTTATTTATGGATTCGAATTCCTTACGATATATGTTGTCTTTAGTTATTATAATTTGTGTTCTGTATATGTTAACGATTCCCTCTTTAATTGGAATGAAGTCGTTTTGATCTTCTTCCCCAGAGTGAATTGTTGCAATACCACTTTTATAATAACCAGTTTTGTGTTCTTCCGTAAGTGCGTTAATTTCATGAGTTTCGTTATTGATTCTGCTCAAGAAATCAGCTACTTTGTTATCTTTTCCTTTAATATAATTTAAATCGAAATTGTATTCATTCAATTTAACTTTCCATCGTTGCAAATTGCTGTTGGGTTCTTTTAAATTACTTAGCCAGATTAGAGGTCGATGGTCTGTTTGGATAGTAAACTTTACTCCGTACAAATAAGGTTGAAAATATTTTGTTGCTCTTACTATCGAGAGTAATTCCTTTTCTATTGCAGAATAATTCCTTTCGTGCTCATTAAGAGTTCTACTCGCATACGATATTGGATGTCCTTCCTGTGATAATACTGCTCCGATTGCTTTATCACTAGCATCCGTCGTCAAAGTAAATTTCTTCTT
The DNA here is from genome assembly GCA_947369275.1 of Nemotelus nigrinus. Lineage (NCBI taxonomy): Eukaryota > Metazoa > Arthropoda > Insecta > Diptera > Stratiomyidae > Nemotelus > Nemotelus nigrinus. The sequence goes on along the minus strand of OX376372.1, from coordinate 99,303,624 downwards.
AAAGTCGGGATATCTCAGTATTGGGTAGTTTGTTAGCATTTCCTTTAGTTTCTCGAAGGCTGCTACAAATTTTGGGTCTTTTATATTTATTTTATTTGTTTTTTTCAATGAATCTGTTAGTGGAGTGGCTATTTTTGCATAGTCGTTAATGAATTTTCTGTAATATGATGTCATTCCCAAAAAGGATTTGATTTTCTTAACTTTGTCTGGGATTTTTAGATTTTGGGTGGCTTTGATTTTGTCGGGGTTAGGTTTTATTCCTTCTGTAGAAAGAACATGTCCTAAATAATCAGTTTGTTTAGCGAAAAATTGACATTTATTTATCTGAATTTTTAATTTATGTTTGCGCAATGCATTAAGTTTTTTTCTTGTGTTATCTTCCATTTTCTGAAGTGATGTTGCGAATATTAGAATGTCATCCATATAAACTACACAGTTTTTATTGATATACTCTGAAAGTACCTCGTTTATCATTCGCTGAAAGGTTGCTGGTGCGTTCTTCAATCCAAAGGGCATACGATTGAATTCATAGTGACCCTGTGGTGTTGAAAAAGCTGTTTTGAAACGATCGCACTCATTGATTTCAATTTGGTGGAAACCTTTCGCTAAATCAAGCGTCGTAAAATATTGAGCATTTCCTAACTTGTCGAATATACTATCTATGTTTGGGATAGGAAATTTATCATCAATAGTTTCCTCATTAAGTTTTCTGTAGTCTATTACAATTCTCCATTTCTTTATACCAGAATTGTCTAATTTTTTCGGTACAATCCAGATTGGAGCACTATAGGGAGATGTTGAGGGACGAATAATTCCTTGTTTTAGCATTTCGTTGATTTGATCTTTTACCTCTTCCTGGTGTATTTGCGGAAATCTATATATTTTTGTATAAAGTGGTTTATTGGTTTTGGTAATGATATTGTGTTTGGTCTGTGTTGAGCATGTCAGATTGTCACCTTCGTTATAGAATAAATCCTTATTATCTTTCAGTTTTTTCCTCAATGATGCGGTTTCTTTGCTATTTAGATTTTCAAATAATTTTTCTTCGATGTTAATTTGTTCTTCGAATTCATACTGATAATTAATTTCGTCGGGTGCAGCATAATTAAAAGAAAGGCTTTGGCTATTTATTTCAAAATTTCCCAGCCCTAGATTTATCTTAACATTTAGAGGGTATAAAATATTTTGTCCTATAATTCCCTTAAATTTCTTATTTTTAAAATCCATAATATTCCTCTCGATTTTGTAATTAGTAGGTAAGTTAAATTCTTTTGGCATGTCTGTTTTGGCTTTATAATTAACAAAATAAGTTCCTTTTAGTGTTTGGATTCGATTTGATGTATCTAGTTTTATAAGGTTCTCGGGATCAATGCAAAATTTGTCTATACTTGACGTAGATGATCCTGTATCGATTAATATTAGGATGATTTGATTATGGAAGGTCAAACTGACTATTGGAAGTGGATTTCCGAGGCTTTGGTTTGAAAATTTACATCCATTGCTTCCGGTTGGTTTTCATTTAGTCTTTGACGAAATCTATTGGACCTATCCACCTGCATGGGTTCTGGATAGCTATTGTAGTGACGAGTTTGTTGAGATCTGTTATTGTAATTGTCTTGATTATACTTGTTATTATTTTGATTGTATCTATTGTAATCCCGATTATGTCTGTTATTATTGTAATTCTGATTGTGGTTGTAACGATCGCGATTGTAATTGTTATTTTGATTGTAGCTGTTATTTTGATTGTCACGAGTATCGTTTCGATCTTGAGAGTAGTGATTTTGGCGATTATAATTACTATATCTTTGATTATTTCGTTTATGTTTATTGTTGTTATATCGGTTATGATTGTATGAATTCCGGTTATCGTTTCGTGAATTTTTGTGTGTATTCTTCCGCGACTGGTTATGGTGAAATGTATCATTTTCTGCAATTATATTTTGCTTAACTTCATTTAGTAATTTATATGCCTGGTCTAACGTTACACAATTTCTCATCTCAATTAAAAAAGCTTTATACTCAGGGGTTAATGACTTAAATTTATTCAGAACTAAATTTTCATTTCTCTCCGGCTTAAATTCTTGATGAAAGGCTCTATTCTCATTTTGATTGTGTTTCGTATTCAACTTATTCAATAATTTACTTAATGTAGTATACATTTCTTCAACATTCCTATTATTAGCACTCACCTTATGTATTCTGTTAACGATGCTGCTATAACTTACACTTACACCAAATGTTAAAACTAACGCTGCTTTAATATTCTGCCAATTGGGTTCCGTCACTTTCTGTATAGCGTTCCTGGCTTCTCCTTGAATCTTCTGTAGAATCAATCTGTAAATGTATGATTGTTGATCTCTGCTCGGTGTCAAGGTAAGTAGAGTATTCGCATCTTCAATCCACGTAGTGAGCAATGTTTCGCTACTATAACCTATGTAAGCAGGCATCCTTCTTGCTTCTTTTATGAGCTCCTCGAAGGATAGCTCAAACGGTGGTAGTTGTAGCTCGTTGTTTGCCATTTTTGAAGACAGTTATTTATTCACTTGATCGTTATTTAACTGTTTTTTAATTAGACAGGTCCCCAGCCCAGCCTCTGGTAGGGTTTTGAAAGTTGTTATAGGCTTGACTCCAACTTCCTGTCTTGTTTTCTTCCTAGAGAATTACACTTCAACTAGGGTTGTTATTATTTTCCGTTTATTGTATCTTGTCTTGTTAGACTTAGCGGTACCGCGATTTTAACTTTTCGTAAATTCACTTTCGTAGATTCCAGTCGAAAGGGCTTCCTCCCTCCTTTGACGAAGTGACTGCGCCAGTTATATTAATTGCTCCTGTTGAATGCAAAAAAATATGTGTTGCTGTTTCTTCCGCGGAACAGGAGTTTCCAAATAAAACTAGTGTTTCTAATTGAATACACGCTTTATTGATCTCGATCTTAACTTCGATCTAGTCTGAAAAGATACTGACTCAAAAGAAAACTAACTTAATCCTAAACAATCCTATTTCTTATATAGGATTCTTAATATGCGATGCAAGCATTAACTGTGGGAAAGTGTTGCGTTTGTACGTTTGATGTTTACTTTATGGATCGATTTCGTTGAGAGATTTCTTCGAGTTAATTGATTGAAAAAGAATTTTGTCTTGGTCAGCAATGATTGTTTATGTCAACATTATGATTCTTTGAAGTGGATGACTTATTTAGATATATGCTGATCGTGCATTTAATGGATTTGAAATTTATGACTTGAGAAATATTTTTATGATATGGAAAATATATTTATGGCTTGAGAAATATTTTTATGATATGGAAAATATCTTTACGGATTAGAAAGTATATTTATTAGATTTATGGTATTGCTTGGAGTCTGGGTGTAATTATAGGGTAAATGTTATCTAACATAACTCGCGCGGCTGATCAGAAAATTAATTTTTGAAGTATGGTTAGGATATAGTATTGGAAAATTAAACATTTGCGGGCATTTTTTTTTCTAGAAGTAGGCAATTATAATCACTTTGCCCAAAATTCATATGTATATATATATATATATATATATATATATATATATATATATATATATATATATATATATATATATATATATATATATATATATATATACAGTCCCTGGCCAAAAAATTATGAACACTTGCAAATTTCATCATTTTGCTGCATTGTCTTAAGTCTTTCTTAGTTAAAACGCATGTGGCGCATAATTGCTGAATGTTCGGGATTACCTGATTAGTTTACCGTGAATTTATCATGGTTTGATCCTTTTTTCAGGTCAAAAAGTATAAATGCCTGGCAAAAGGTGTGAAAGTTGCCAGTTTTTCAAGTGTACAAGAATCAGTGAGTGTGTTGTTTTCGTATTGTTTTCTGTGAATATTTTGTTAGTTGCGTTTGAAATTTCATATTTTAGTGAAATAAACATTAAATACTTACGTAAGTAATGCAATTGGTGATACTTGAAATTTTAGTTTAGCCAAAAAGGGACACAATTTACGAATATTTATTCATTTATGAAAATTTAGTATGGGACGTAAAGCAGATATCACTGCCGAGAAAAAATCTGCCATATCTGCACTCCTGAGATCGGAAAACCATTCCTTAAGAAAAATAACTCGCTTGGAGGGTGTTTCGCCGGGTACTGTTAAGCACATTCAAAATAAAATGACAGAAAATCTGTCTCCCATTGGTTCGAATCGAGCAAATTGTGGGAGAAAAAAAAAGACTACGCCCAGGGGTGATCGGAAAATTATTTCCATTGCTGCTGGACACCGCAGGGCACCTTTACGTGACCGCAATAAAATGATTTCCGAGGCGAGCGTGGATATATCGGAGCGAACTTTACGAAGAAGGTTGAAAGAAGCAAGCTTCCGATGCAGGCGACCAGCAAAAAAGCCTCGTTTAAATGAAAATCAAAAAAACAAGAGACTTTTGTTTGCTAATGTGTATGCACAAAAATCCGATGAATTCTGGAAAAAGGTATTTTTCATTGCTCTTTAAATATTTCTTCAATTTAAAACCAATTTTTTAATTTTTTTAATTTTGCAATATTTTTCAGATAGTCTTCACTGACGAATCGACCTTCCAATGCCTGACAGAAGCCAGTCAATTCATCAGACGGCGTCCAGGAAAGAAATATGACTCGTCCTGTATTACACAGACTGTAAAACATCCACCTTCTGTTATGGTATGGGGAGCCATAACAGCCGACGGACCGGGACCCCTGTATTTTGTCGAGGGAACGATGCGACAAGACCAATATTTAAAGGTTTTGGAGACGGTCGCTCTGCCTTATTTTGCTGAAATCGGGTTTTGGACAGTTCCATACACTTTCATGCAAGATGGTGCTCCATGTCACACAGCCAAAAGTGTAAAAAGGTTCATGTCCGACAAAAATATCCCTGTTTTACCTTGGCCAGGAAACTCACCGGACTTGAACCCAATTGAAAACGTGTGGCATGAGCTAAAGCGGCTTGTTTATAAAGAAAAGAATACCAGCCGTCCAATTTGAATTGAAAACATAAAAAAAATATGGCATGAGGCACCCGAAATCAAAGAGTGCATCAAAGCTTGCATAGAAAGTATGCCGAGGAGAATCGAAGCGGTTAAATCGGCTAAGGGTGGTAACACTAAATATTAATTAAGTGTTAGTTATAAAAAAGTGAATTTACTTCAAACATATTTTTCTATAATCTCTGTAAACGATTTTTTGATAAAATAAAGATTAAACGTTGAGAAATGCACTCAAATCCAAAAATTGTGAATTTTTTGACGTGTTCATAATTTTTTGGCCAGGGACTGTATATACATTGATATGCATATGTTGTAAACTCGACTATTTTTTTCACAAGCATCTATTTGATACTCCGACAGAATTTGTAACTGAACCGACTCGATAAATGCTTCCGAAAACCGCTGTGTGTGTCAACCGACACGCCAAACCGAAGCGTTAAACGCTTCGGTGGGACCGTCAAGTGTGACATTGGCCTTAAGCCAATGACAAACACGGCGGTTCCAGCGAAGCGTTTCTCGAGAGGAAAACCGAGTCGGGTAAGTCGCGCGAGTTACGTCCGCTAAACCGGCGGACATAAAAAAAAGACAAAGTTTCTAATTTACGTAGGTTACGCTCGATTTATTAAAATTCAACTGAACTTGATACAACTTAAATCTTCGATTTTATGAAAAATGTGCAAGTGCTGAAGCAGCGTTACAATATGACATCGCTGCTTCTAGCAATTAATTGGAACAAACAGGAAATGCTTAGCTAAGACAAGTTAAGTCACAATCGAAGTAAAATGAAAATAATTTGGATAATGTGCATTATTTGCGATGATCAGCACGTGTACTGGTTGTTAGTGCGATGCGGCAGATGTTGCCGTAACTCCTCCCCCCTAAGAAAGAAGCGATGTTAGCGGGAACGGAAGCCCTGATGTTTCTGTTGCTGGAACTGATGTGTTGCATATAAGTTTGCGGATAAAATAGATTATTATGCCAAAAATTAAACATGCTTGAGATATCCACAGTGTACAGGTGAGTACGTTCTTTTCGTCGGTTGTGTCGTTGATGGTATGGATGATTTTATCGTTTCTGAAATGGTAACTTCCCAATTTCTTCAAGCTGATATTTTTGTGATTAGTGGTAAGGTTGATCTCGTTGAACAAGATTGGGTGAATGACAATATCATCCCAAAATGTTTTTGGATGTCCTTCGTACACAGTGTTGTCTACTTGAACCTTGCAGTCCTTGAAGTGAAGTAAAACGTTTCCTGCAACGGTCTTGGGGCTAAATGAACAATTTGAAATTATTCGTGTTTGGGGTGAATTAATGAACAAAAGAAGATTTGGCTCTGGTTGGTAGATTTCCGGTCTCTGATCCACGGTGGTATACTCGCAATTGGCTGGTTTATTAGTAATTAAGTTGGCAATACAGTTTGTGATTTTGTTGTTGATTTGGTTGTGTGATTTGTTGCAATAGAATGTTTTTTTTCGATTTCCGGGCATCTTGCGTCGAATAGTTGGATATCGTCTTGGTTGAGGGCTGTATAGGGTTTGGTTGGAATTTTCATGGTTTTATGTATTGGGATAGGTATTGCATGGAAAAATTGATAGGTATTGTTTTGGATGAATGGAATTTGGACGTTGAAAATATAGTTTGTGCCATTCAGGTAAACTTGGAGACCTAGTAATTCGTAAATATTTTCGTCTGATATTATGGACCTCAGTAAGTTCATCAGGGCTTAAGATTTGTTTTGATATTACATTTAGTTTAGAAAGTGTTATTGCGTTGGCTATATTAGTCAGATGATTGTGCAAAATATCTATATTATAATTAATTTGGTTTAAAATTTGAATGTGCTGCATCAAGTTGTGCTCCTGTCTTATTACGTTATTGATAAATTCGCGATTACTTTCCAGGAAATTTGATATTGAATTTTGTTGTGAATTAAAGTGGTTTGTTAAGTTTCCGAATCTTTCGACCATTTTATTATTCATGAAGACTTGTTGATCAAATTTAGTTTGAAATTGAGATTACGTTGAAGTTATAACTTCGATTTATTTGTTTAACTCGAGTGCGTCATTCGCGTCCATGTTTCCTGTCACAAATTTTATGATACTCCCGAGGCCATTTATGATTCCTCGTTTGACTCTTCTTTGGAGTAGAAAGGTCTTCAGTTTCATTCTAACCTCCTTTAGTTTTATTGTTGTTGTAGCCAAAGAATTGTTCATTTCGTTCATGTGGTCGAATTGGTCCAGTGATTTCTGTATTTTGTCTATAGTTTGTTCATACATATCTAGTCTAACAATGTGTATTAGGTTACTGTATCCATCAATCAGTCTGGCGGTCCCTAGTCTCAGTGGAAGAAGTCCCACGTTGTTCTGTAGGTCGTGTATCTCTAGTTTCTGTCTTGTCGCCAAAATTACCCTAAAATTTATGTTTCTTTTCAAGTTTTGCTTTATGTAATTTTTGATTTTTATGAGTAATTATAGTCAAATTATTGTTGGTCCGAACTTCCTGCTTTTTGAACCTAGGGGCTATTTTGTTTCTCCTACATTCTTTCCTATATATGATTTCATTTTCTTGAAATACCGGTGGGTCTTCGCGATTTTCGTTCAACTTTTCAAGATTTTGATTTGTTAAGGCGTCAATTCTACCTTTAATTTGGGAATATAAAGTGGATCTGAATTCATTTAGTTTTTTGAGGTAATCATGTTCATTATTATAAGCCAGATTTTTACAAAATATGTGAGTCCTACCAGTAAATAGTTCATAAGGAGTTAGTTTTGTTGAAGAATGTATTGCGTTATTGTATGTATCAATGCCTCGTTTAAAATATCACTATGGTCTATATCAAGATTGTGTTTTTTCTTCTCGGAATGGATTATTCTGTAGGCTTCGGTTAATGTGGAATGTAATCTCTCGACAAATGCATTACTACTTGATTGCTGGAAAGATGTCAGATGAAGTTCAATATTGTACTGCTCACAAAAATCCTTGAAGATTATGGATGTCATTTCCGCTCCTTGGTCGGCGACCAATTTTTTTGGTGGTCCGTGAAGGCAAAAGAAATGTCTAAGCATTTTAATGATATTCAAGCTACTTCTTGTTTCGAGGGTGTATGCAGCAGCAAATTTTGAAAAGCGGTCGATTATGGTGAGAATAGGATGAGAATTAATAGTGTAAATGTCTAGATGAATGCAATCAAGTGGTTTTAGGGGACTTTCTGTTTGTTGAAATTAGATTTTAGGTGGGTTTCTGTCATATTTTAGAGTTTGACAGGTTTCACAGTTGTTGATGATTTTTGTGATTTAACCTTTCAAATGCGGAAAATAGTATGTTTTTTTGAGGTGCATAAATGTTTCATTTATTCCTCTGCGATTACTTTTTTTGTGGTGGGAATCTTGGTTGATTTGATCCTGCTTGTCCTCTTCTATGACGTCAGTGATGATTTCTGTACAACGTATTAATTTATAATTGGAAAAATGTTTGGAGTAGGTGGACTGAACTAGCTTGAAAGTATCGTCGTCTGTGAAAATAGCTGTTAGTTTGTTGGGAACTAGGTATTCTTTGAAAATCTTGGTGATATTTTCTTCACTAAATGATGGAAGTCGAAATATTCTACATTGTTTGTTTCTGAATAGGACTTGTGTGGATATTGGGGGTCTTTTATCGGATTTTTCTAAAACTATTTGCAAATTAAAGCCATTTAATGGTTGTTCAGCTATTGCTATACCATCATTGCGATTTTCTTCAGCGGAGTGTATAGTAGAAGTGGCATCGTTATCGATTGAAGTGGGAGCGTTAGCAGCTTGGGTGTCGGTAATGTTGACCTCTATGTTACCTGCAGATGGTGAATTTATGATACGTATTCTGCTAAGTGCATCGGCATTGGTGTTTAATGCACCCTTTTTGAATTGGAGTTGGTAATCGAACTCCTCGAGTTTTAGGCGCCACCGAACTAATTTGGAATTTGGGTCTTTGAGATTCATTAACCATGTGAGAGGTTTGTGATCAGTTATAATCTGTAGAGTAATTAATCTCGGAATCAGTAAGTGTTCGGCTGGCATAACAGATTGGGCGGTCGCTACATATTGGGCCTTGGGATAACACCGCTCCTATAGCAAAATCACTGGCATCTGTGATCAAAATAAACGGTTTCTCGAAATTAGGATACTGGAGGATCGGATTGTTCATAAGTAGATTTTTGCATTCTTTAAATGCCGATAGGTATCTGTCGTTGAATATTATCTTTTTGCCTTTTTTTAAACACTCGGTCAGAGGTTTCGTCAAACGCGCGAAGTCCTTAATGAATTTCCTGTAGTAGCCGAGAAGACCGAGGAAGGCCTTTATTTCTTTTTGTGTTCTCGGGGGTGGAAATTCTTTGATCACTTTGATCTTATCCGGATTAGGTTTCACTCCTTCCGTGGTGACAACGTGTCCAAGAAATGCAATTTCTTTATGCATGAACTCGGACTTATCGAGTTGAACCTTAAGATTAGCTTCTCGAAGTTTTTGAAATACCTTTCTTAAGTTTTCCCCATGTTCTTGGAGCGACGTGGAATATATGATAATATCGTCTAGGTATACTAGACAAATTTTGCCTTGAAGAACCTGAAGGATATTGTCCATTACTCGTTGAAAGGTGGACGGGGCGTTTTTCAACCCAAAAGGCATCCGGACGTATTCATAATGGCCACCTTCCACGGTAAAGGCCGTTTTTTTTACATCACGTGGGTGCATCTCAATCTGATGAAACCCACTGGCAAGATCTAGTGTCGTGAAGCACATACTCTTGCCTAACTTGTCAAGAATTTCCGTTATATTCGAAATTGGGTATCTATCACTGAAAGTCTTCTCATTCAACTTCCAATGGTCAATCACGAGTCTCCACTTTTGTTTTCCTACTTGGTCCTACTTAAGTCCAATGCATTCTGTAAAATTCAGCTGTATCTGATTATTGGTTCGTGAGTTCCCGTGAATTGAAGTTTTTGATGCTACAAATAAAGGTTAACTGGGAGAAGGTTACCGTTCTTTTCCGACATAAAATTTCCAAAGTTTAGCTTTGAACGTGTAGATAAAGCATGAAATTTGTATCCAGATTGGTTTTATTGTAAGAAACGGACATTTTTTAGAATTTTCGATGGTTTGAATGTTATCACTTCCAAATTTGTATTTTTTCAAATTTAAGACACCAAAATTATCATAACTGGCAGCTCCAACCGAATTTTTCAACCAAGTTTCCACTAAACGTAGTTTAAAGTTAGGTCCAGCTACTGTGCTATTTTCGTTAAAATCGAACGATTCAATCAGAATTTATAGGGCTAAAAGCAGTTATCTTTTTTTAAGTGATTTTTCAAGATGGCACCACTGGCGCAGAATTGCCTGCGTTTCAAAATTACTTCTATCAGACCTGTTCCTATTTAAGACAAATAGATTCTGCAAATTTCAAATAATTCTGTTTATCGAATCGTGAGTTTCCGTGAACAGAAGTGTTTGATGCTAAAAATATAGGTAAATTGGGCAAGGGTTACCAGGCGTGCCCGTTCTATCATATCTAATTTTTTTTACTTGTCTATGTAAACAAAGCACAAGATTTACATATGAGTGGCTTTTTTTTCAAGAAACGGCATTTTTTCAAGAGAGACGATGATTTGGAGGTTTTCACTTTCAGTGCCTGCCCTAGCTACAGAATTGCCAACACGCTCATTAAAAGCTACACAAATCTACAACTCAATAATACCAATATGTCCTAAAAATTCCGTACTGACTGAATAGCTGTGTCAAAAGTTATCGCAATTTAAAAATTTTCAAGTTTTCCCGTTCTCTTTTTAGGCACCCAGCGCACACATGGGGTTAAAAAATTCCAAAACATTATCCGATTCACATGTAAAACACGTTTGAAATTTATTTTGTCAACTTTACTTTTGCAAAAATTATTTGTGTACGGAATAATAGGTATATTAAAAATATCACTAAAATGGCCACCGGCGCCAAAGGGTTACAGGTTATTTATATTTTGTGAGACCTGGCACTATTCTGCATATACACCAATGTGTCCTGAAAATTTCAATTTAATCGGATGACGCGTTCCTGAGATTTTTTCACTGAAATTTTTTGATGATATATATATATATATATATATATATATATATATATATATATATATATATATATATATATATATATATATATATATATATATATATATATATATTTATATAGATATATATATATATTTATATATATATATATATATATATATATATATATATATATATATATATATATATATATATATATATATATATAGAAATATGAATATTTGGCCAAAGTGATTTTAATACTAATGTTCTTCTTCGAACATTAGTAAAAAAGACAAAGTTTCTAATTTACGTAGCTTACGCTCGATTTATTAAAATTCAACTGAACTTGATACAACTTAAATCTTCGATTTTATGGAAAATGTGCAAGTGCTGAAGCAGCGTTACAATATGACATCGCTGCTTCTAGCAATTAATTGGAACAAACAGGAAATGCTTAGCTAAGACGAGTTAAGTCACAATCGAAGTAAAATGAAAATAATTTGGATAATGTGCATTATTTGCGATGATCGGCACGTGTACTGGTTGTTAGTGCGATGCGGCAGGTGTTGCCGTAACTCGCGTTCATATAGCATTGTGATGACACACACCACGGTTTGGACGATTCTCGGTTTTGCAGGGCAAAAATAAACCGACTCGGTTTTCCTCTCGGGAAACGATTGGCTGGAACTGCCGTGTCTGGCATTGGCCTTAATTATTGTTACGTTACAAAAGACAAATCCTGGGTTCTGGCTACAATATCGAAAACAGTTCCGTGGAAAAGAATTAAGTTAAAAGCCGCACTTTCAAATTCAATAAACTTTATTCGATCGAATGTTGAAGACAAATTGATTCAGCCTAGACTAAAAACATTAAAGTCTACTTATTAAGATAATTTGAATGTTTTAGGTACGATAGTGCATGTATATGATATTGGCATAGGTATGGTAGCAATTTATGAATGTATAAGTTAGAGTGAAATATTTTCAATAATAGATTTGGCATTAACTCATATTTGTTCTACCTCGGTGTAATAAATAATAATAGTTATTACTATCCATTACCAAACAAACATTATTTTTATGCCTTCTGAATGTTATTCTAATTTTTAGTAATATTATTATTTTAAGTAATATGATAGTAATATCATCAGTAATTATATCAATTCCCTTTACTTTTTATACTGGAAATTGTAAAGTTTTTATCCTCAGCCTGTGTGTTTAAAGCTGAATTGTTTTTATTATATTTCAATTTTTTCCCTAGCTTGTAAAAATATTTAAATTGAAACCAATTTTTTCTCTTTGAAGCTAGGTTTATTTTAATTACTCGCCATACATATATTGATATTTTGAGAAAAATCTGCCCCATTCTTCAGTGTCTATCGGCCTTGTCCTTAAAAAGTTTGGGTATCTTATATAAGGTGCTCACTTTTAAAGTATGGACTAGTACTAATTACCTACTAATTATCTATTAATTTCACACTTAAGCACATTCAACTACCTATATTTATTACTTTATTCTCCTTCTCATAAAATATATATTCAAATTAACCTGAACAATGGTGATGCACAGTTTCTTTGGTCTGTGTTTAGTCGCCTATCCATCGGGGTTTTCCATATGCTCAGGGTTTCCTTCGCATCCAGTTTTCGTACCTGCTTTACTTCCTTAATCGGCCCTCCGTCGTCCCACATTATGTTGCGATTCCCCTCCAGGATGTGTTTTGCTACTGCTGATCGTTCTACCGTTGTGCTTCTTTTTCTTACTGAGGCTGCTTCCCGCTTATGTTTGGTAAGTCTAACACCAACTAACCGTTAATGATCGAAGAACATTAGTATTAAAATCGATTCGGCCAAAAATTCATATTTCCATATGTATATATATATATATATATATATATATATATATATATATATATATATATATATATATATATATATATATATACATATATATATATATATATATATCTTCAAAAAATTTCAGTGAGATAATCTCAGGTACACGCCATCCGATTGAGCTGAAACTTTCAGGATACATTGCTGTATATGCAGAATAGGTCCGAATTTCACTAAATGTCAATTATTCTTAACTCTTTGGCGCCGGCGGCCATTTTAGTGATATTTGTGATATACCTATTATTCCGTACACAAATAATTTTTGCAAAAATAAAGTTGACGAATTAAATTTCGAACGTGTTTTAAATTCGAATCGGATTATATTTAGGAATTTTTTAACCCCATGTGTGCGCTAGGTGCCTAAAAAGAGAACGGGAAAATTTGAAAATTTTTAAATTGCGATAACTTTTGACTCGTCATACGATTATAATATTCCTTAAGATACAATTCAATCATTACCAAATTCTCAAAACATAGTGGTATTATTTAGTTTAAGATTTATGTATCTTTTTTCCTGTTGTTAGGACCGGCACTGAAATTGAAAACCACCAAATCATCGTTTCTCTTGAAAAAATGTCGCTTCTTCAAAAAAAGGCCACTCATATGTAAATCTTATGCTTTGTTTACATAGTCAAACTAAAAAATTTGATATGAAACCTGCACAATTCTTCTACTGTTCTTCGAACATTAATGTTTCTAGCGGTTCAGGTGCGCTAGAGTTTTATTTCTCATTCTGGGCAAGTAATTTTGTATATCTTTTGTTTACCTTTTTTGTCTTTCACGTGACATAATTTAGCACTATATTTTTTTATCCTACTGATTGGAACTGCTTTTATAAGAAAGCGTTCAAGAAGTTTCTGAATTTTGTTGAATATTGACTTAAAATAATTTGAACTCTTATGGCTGTTTTTTGTTTTTCCTGTGCAAAAAGCGTCGTTAACAGATTACGCTGTATTTTGTTCTTCTTCTTTTTGACCAGGTTTCCAATTATTTTCTCGTCAACTCCATTTTTTCTCACGGTATCTTTAATATACTTACTTTCTGAGTTAATGCTTTCCTGATCAATAGGCACTGCTAATAGCCGGTGGATTATCGAGTTAAAGTGCGCCGTTTTTTTGGGAATGCCAATGATCAGACGTGGAAGGTATTGTTCTCTGGGTGTGTGTGGGCTTCCGGTAGATATTAAACCTAAAAAAACCTTCTTTCTTTATGACCACTAAATCCAAGAAGAGTAGTTTCTCATTGTTTTCACCTTCCATTGAAAATTGGATATCCTTGCCTTCTTGGTTCAACTTCTCCAAAGATTCTGCCGAAGCATCCTTTTTTACGATAGCTAGACTGTCATCCACAAATCTCAGCCAGACACGCGGAAGCGAACCTTCCTTATGAAGTTTCTTCTCCAGTCTGTTTATAAATATCTCATTCATTGAGTGAGATATTTATGGTTATTGGTTATGGTTTAATCGGCGGAAATCTTTTAGACGACGTCTTATCAGAATCTACTACAGATATTTTCACACGGAAAATAACCAATAAAGGTTCACTTCTTCCCTCATTTAAGGCTTAAACATTCCCATCGTTGTCAAGACCAGAGGCCATCTCGACGAGAAATTCGAAGAACGTTTCCAAAAAATAGTACCTGGCAAAGATATGTTTCATGAATTAATAAAATTGCAGGTCGGAATAGAATAAAATGTTATTTTAGTCACATGGCAGCTCACTCTCTGATGATAGAGCCACCACTGGCGAAGCATAGCTCTGACCACAACTTTGCATCAGCCGTCAAGACTTCTGTCTTTAACTTTCGACAAGAAATCAATCGTCGACCCTTCTATGTTCAGTCCAACAAATACTTCCACAAACTTCAGAAAAATTAGGGGAAAGCTGAATTTCGGTGTGAACCTTGGTACTGGCGTGTTAAACAAAATGTCAAAAGTTTCCGTCGATCCGAGTGCTGCGTCACTTTTTATACTTGATCAAAGGCCACCAAAAGTGATTTTTCCTAAATATCTCAGTAACGGTTACGTCTTCAGAAAAACAATGTATGACAAATTTGTAAACATAGTGTTAAACATAGAAAAACAAACTCACAAACATGACAAGTCGTAATCAAAATAGGATAATATAAATATGCCGTGAGAAAGAGGATGCGGTTAGTAGCAAATGTTTAGATCAATATATCTCAAAAACGGTTATGGTTACAGGAAAAAGTTACAAAATCTTTTATGTTGGAAATTTTTTAAGCTACAAATTCGTCATTCATTGTTTTTCTGCAGACGTAACCGTTACTGAAATATTTAGGAAAGGTCACTTTTGGTGACCTATGACCCTATGATATAAAAAGTGACGCAGCTCCCGGAACGATGGGAGCTTTTGACATATTGTTCAATATGCCAGTACCAAGGTTCACACCAAAATTCGGCTTTCCCCTAATTTTTCCGAAGCACCATGTTAGATTTCCCCGGACTATAAGAAGAACATTTGGACCTAGATATTAATATCATGAGTGAGATTATGCGATTGTACACGGCACGCGTTTAAGATTTCACGTAGCAAGATTTTATTTTGTGTAGGTCAAAGGTGGATTGTGATGTGTACATGATATGTGTTTGTTCATCAAGCGTGCTCTGCGAGATATATGTATGAAAATCACTGCTATAGTTGATTGAATCTTGGATGATTTTTGAATGATGTGTGCTTGAAAATGAAAATAAGTTCATCAACCCCAAAAAGAGTTTTTTTTTGGCTTTTTAAGTGAGATAGTTTAAAAAGGGCATATAGGGTTTAATTTGACTGATACAGCTGATGATATAAACTGTTAGCTTAATTGCTGTAAATTGTTATTCGAGTTTTTTAGAAATTGATAATCAATAACTTCTTACTCGCGATATTAATAGTGCATGCTTGCTGGTGTTAAATGTAATGCTGATCGGAATGATGTTGAAGAATATGTACATATATATGATGAGAAGCTTAGTGAGTTTATGGAGGATTTGGCTGTGTCGAAATATAACCATAATGAATAAAAAGGAGTGAAATAATGTAATTGAATATTTCTAATGTAAGTGACAAATTCGATGTTTATGAATTATCTTAATATAAATGAATCTACTTAAAGTGAAGAATTTAAAATTATATCATTAATAATTTGGTGGTACTTAGCAAATAATTGCATTCCAGGATGCAAATGAGTATTCAACTGACATAATGGTAGTTTATATTTTGAATCCAGTTTTGTATTTGTATGATTTTACGCTGTTGGAATTTGCGTGATTATATTGTTTCGACTGACAAAACTGGAATGATGTGATTTAATGAATAAACCTGACACAATACGTTGCAATTGTGAATCACGTTTAATGGCAGATTTTTTTTTATATTGATCATATATATATCAAACGCTTAGCCAATGATATCAGATTAAACACCACTTAAGTGATTACCAGTATGTTTGCAGTTTGCAAAACAGTCAAAAATCACACACGTCTTATTTATTTATCAAAACTAACGTTTATCGAACTGCAAATTTTGACATGTATGGTACTTTTATCTACAACAACGTACACTCTTCGTGTGCAAATTGAAAGAAATTTGATAGATATTTTTGATCGGCTTGAACGTTTGTTTGAGCCTTAGCCCCCGATTGGAATACTCATAAATACGTCCAGATTTTTTTTAGCTGCTTGTCAATGGTGCTAATTGAGGCTAAGAGTACATACAAACATTCAGACTATGATCTGTTACTTTGCCACTGTTACTTCCTAGTCACAGTAACAGTATTCCTAGTCAACATCAATACGCTCTGCAAATTTCACGTCGATCCAATGTTTCTGTCAGAGGTTATGATAAATCAAAAATTAAAAAACTCTAGTGCACCTGAACCGCTAGAAAACTAATTTTCGAAGAAATTGTCTTTAAGTGACAAAAAATGTGGAAAGACGTAATACACTGTTTTGTAGAATCATATCAACCATTCCTTATTCAAAGCAAAAGAACTCAACTATAACACAAATGATGAAAATGGCCAGTGTTGGCAACATTTTCCCAACGAAGCAGCAGTAAGTTTACCTTAACAAGCTCATACTTAAATCAACTTAACCTTTGAATTTCGTTCTCATCGGAGGATTTCGTCAAAAGTTTCAGCGGTTAAACGTTGTTTGAGGCTGCTATCCAAAAAATGTTCAAAACTCGGGAAATTTAAAAATTAGTTTATTTTTATTGCAAATGTTTTGCATACGAGTATGTTATTTGAAGCATCTGTTGATGCAAAAGTTACGAAAATGGCTAAAGCTGGTTACCCTGTGTCAGCAGCAAAGCAAAATATATACCAAATCTGCTTCAAGTTAAACTAAACCCAACCAATAAATTTCGTTTCGATTGAATCACTGCGCTAGAAGTTATACGGGTAAAAAAAAATTTAGGGTTGCCACCCTCAAAACTTTTCAAATATTTAAAGCGTTAATATTTGTTATTTATTTTTATTGCAAGATCGTTCCCATTTGCAAATTTGATGACATAATCGCTCAGTAAAGAAATTCCAAAAAATTAAAAAAATTGGTCATAGCTGGCAGCCCTCTTATAAATTTTGTACGAAATTTCTACGACATTTGGTTCACATAAAAGTCTATTTACTAGATAAAATTCGTTTTGATATCATGACTGCACCGGAAGTTACAGGGAAAAAAACTTTATTTTGCTGAGCAAATTTGCAAGATTTAGGAGACAAAAATCACCATAGCTGGCAGTTCTTTTCTACTTTTTCAGCCAAATTATGACCAAATGTTACCTTAAAAAAGATCCAAAAATTGTGCGAATCTTGTCAAAATCTGATGGCTGAATTGGAAGTTATAGGCCAAAAAGCTGTTTTTTTTTTGTAAGCGATTTTTCAAGATGGCACCACTGCCACAGATTTACCCGCATTTCAAAATCAATTCTATCAGACCTGGTCCTAGTTGATATTTCATTATGATCGGATTATCCGGTCATCAGTTCTCGTGAACAGAACTTTCGAGTGCTGAAAATAGAGGTAATTTGGTGATGGATTGCCGTTCTTGTGCAAATCGGTATTTTAAAAAATTTAATTTCACACGATGCACAAATGTAAAAATTTATCTGTGATTTGATTTTTTTGTCAAAAATCAAAAATTTTTCTGGGGTCAATGATTTTAAGGATTTTTTTTCAGGAGCCCGCTGCAGCTCAAGAGTTACCCGCACTACCTTGAAAATCCATGTGTAGTAAATCTTAGTCAACATCAATACGCTCTGCAAGTTTCACGATGATCCAATGTTTTTGTCAGAAGTA
>OX376372.1:99253126-99285145 GCA_947369275.1 Nemotelus nigrinus | reverse complement strand
TTGCTGTTTTTTTTCTGCAATGGACCAACTGCTGATAATACTTCACATAAATTTGAAGCAGGGTATAGAAGTAGAAGGCTCTGATAAGCAAATTTCTTTATCAGCTGGAACAGATATTTTATCTTTTGAGACCAAATCAATGAGCCGGTGTTCTGCATTCTGCATTCTGCCGGTGTTCTGAACACTGCTCACAAACCTGTGACTCTGTTTCACTCTCTACATTCATAAATATAAATTGATATCGTTTGTGCACACATTTTAATAAAAAAACAGCAAGTGTCCACCTCTGTGGTAAAAAAAAGTGTCCACCTTGGGGTCATTTCGCAATTTCATTGGCAAAAACAAAAGAAAATTTCCACCCACAACATCATGCAAATCTGTTTGGAATATGTTTGTCTAATACGTAAGCAGAGTCAAAATGGTATTTACCTATTCGGAATGATTATTTTCGATGCTTTTGTCACTCTTTTACGAAGCGTCTTCGAAACTTCCAGAGCAAATTTTTCACATTGTGTGGCGCAGCGGGCAAACAGCCATGACTAGACACTTCATGACATAACTAAAAACTGCGTATTCGCAAACTGTAATAACGACATAAAGCGCATAGTGCTACCACCTGATACAAAAAAAATTTCCCAGGGTGTCCACCTTGGGGGACCTCTTCCCTATATTTAAATATATACAGGGTGTTTGGTACTCGGTGGACACTTTTTTAAGGAGGCATTCCTTTGATACATTGTAACGGCGCTTTTCTCTAAAAATTTGGAAGATGAGCAAAAACTTAATTCGTTCGGGAGTGGCGTGTTGTGTTTGGAGTTGAGGATGGATTTCTCTTTGATAGATAAAATACATCTTCATCACTTATTGAAACGCGCATGTCCATATATTTTTCATTAACCTAGTTTCCGTAAAGTTTCGAGTTTTGATAGTAAATTTTCATAGTGTCAAGGGCTCGTCATCGCAGCTGGCGCCCACCGGTTTTCTTGCTAGTCGTCTTTATTCTGCTCGTGCTTCCTTCCTATAGAATCAGTTCGCGTGAGTTTTGTTGCGTGCAAACACTACGGTGTCGCCTTTGTGGTTTTGACCACGTGGTTGTTGCCGGTTGCCGTACAGGTTGGTTGTTTTCGACTTCTTGGTTTTGAGATACAGCTAACTTGTCCGGTTCTGTATGCGACAAAGCTCCGATTAGAGTACATTTGTGTTATCACTCGCCTCCATCTATGGATTTTTGGTATCATAACTTTGAAACATAGATGGAACAGCGGATGATCGCACAAATTCCATTTTGTAAATTCAACAGTTATTCTCTTTTGTCTTTCTATCCTTTTCGAACTCGCGAAATTGAACATCGTTTCAATTCGTTGTCGTGCGTCGTCGTTTCTGGGGGGAGATGATCGCGCACACACACAATATATAATCACACAATAACAAACACAGAAAATAAAAGTTTAAAAATAATTTATTTCGTTTGGAGTAATAAAAATTAGAATTAAAAAAAAAAAATTTTTCTATACATACATTTTCGTTGAGAAAATAAAATAATAAGGCTAAGTATTTGGAAATAACAAAAAGAATTGACAAAAATCAATCAAATACATATTATATATAAGAAATAGAGTTAAGAAAAATTTTGTAAAACATTGTACACTACACACTCTGCTAACACACTCATTTTGACCGCGAGTAAATTTTCCTAAAGTTTAAAAATTTTCTTACCATGGCTAATAACAATGAAATACAACAATCAAAATTTACGCCGCATGCTTCTTCCACTCCAAGTGGATCCACATTTGCTGCACGCACCGGTCTTGTATCCAGGGACACAGGAATCTCTTCCCAGATCCCGGAACAAGCACCACGGCCACCTTACGCACTATTTAATACTACTAATCCGTTTCTAAATGACATCGAATCCGTTCCGCCGCAAGAAGTTATTGACACGGCCGCATTATTTGCATTGCCACTGCGTTTGTCCAGTCACTTTATACCACCACATAATCAATTCGACAGATTAGCAAATGACCTTCAACGTCTAACATTGGCTATCAGCAATAGCCCGGGTTTTAACAACATTTATCTTTCCAACATTAACTTTACACATCCGGTTAATAATCAATTCCAATCTCATTCACCTGTAATTTCATCCGCATCAAATTATATACACCCAAACTCGGAATCAATTCATGACTATCATGTAACCAGACGATCCATAAATCACTTAATTCTCTCTTTGCCCATATCCAAGTGGAGGATTTATTTCGACGGCACTAAAACTAGTTTTAGTGCACAGTCTTTCATTTATCGCTTGAAAGCTATGGCAGATTCTCAAAAAGTTTCCTATGAGGATCTATCCCAATGTTTCCACATTTTCCTAAAAGGACCAGCTCTTGAGTAGTTTTGGAAACACCACGAGATGCACTCGCACCAAATAAATTGGTCCTCCCTCACCAAAGCTTTTCTTAACCGATATTCAACCTTCACGGTAGATATCGATATTCGTCGGCAGATGGATGCTCGTCTGCAGGGCAACCAAGAGTCTTTCATCAAATTTTACGATGCATTGGAAGCCCTGTCTCTTCAATTACGTCAGGGAATGTCAGATGTTGACTTCCAGCATTCGGTATTCAGGAACATGAACAGGAGACTTCGCGACCACCTCGCGGGTCGATACTTCAACAGCATGCAGGAGCTAGTCCAATGCTGCGTGTCCGTGGAAGCTGTGTCGAATTTGCATAATTCAGAAAAACTACACACTTTTCAGCGATCTAACCAGTTTGTTCATGAAGTAGATCAGTCCGATGCCCCAGATGTTCCAGTGGAGGCTTTCAAGCCATAATCCACTTTCCAGCGGTCCAAATTTCTCGTCTGCTGGAACTGTAAAGAAATGGGACATTCATTCTCTAATTGTTCGATACCTATCAAAGGTATCTTTTGTTTCGGTTGTGGAGCACCTGAAACTCTTAAGGTGCGTTGCCAAAAATGTAATCCTTCGGAAAACGGCAACAGGAGTGTTTCGAGGTTGGGGAATCAAATCTTCCATTACATTCCAACCGTGTGAGACCTTCCACCGAGGAAGCAGCCACCAACATCGATCCCCAATTCCATCGTCGCCACTAGACGCGAGATCTGTCAATTCATCTTTAAAGTGTACTTCTGATTTTGCATCAGATATCATTCAGTCCGTAGACATCGTTACTCAGACTGACTCTGTTTCTCCTTCTTCACACAAATTTTCCTTTTATGGTAATTTATCAACAATAGTTGATCATTCGGTTATTCATCCAAATAAATTTGGCACTCCTCTTAAAAGCCTTCGTCGACGTTCGCGTTCAATTTTATATTTTCGCGCTAAACGTGCCTTACGTCGATTAGCAGTTAGCTCTATGATTTCTGACAAGGTTCCTAATGATCCTCGTCCATATTGTGACATTTACGTCAAAAACCACAAACTTACAGGTCTGATAGATAGTGGAGCTAGCGTTAGTGTGTTAGGTAAGGGTTCTTTGGATCTAATTAAGGAATAAGATCTTACTCTACACACAGTAAAGGCTAATATTCAAACGGCGTCTGGACAGTCCGAATCTGTCCTCGGTTATATTCTCGTTCCAGTTCGTTACGGCTCTGAAACAAAACCTTTGCGGTTTTTAGTCGTCCCTTCGTTAGCTAACAAGCTGTATCTTAGAATCGACTTCTGGAACACTTTTAATAAAGCACCAGTGCAAATGCCTATTGTCGGTGAGCTTCGTGAGACCCTTCCTTCTGCCTCTAATGAGGACTCTTCGACATATCATAAATTGTCAGCTGACCAAGTGCAACAATTACAGAAAGTAATTGATAAATTTCCGTCTTTCAATAAACTTGGTCTAGGAAAGACGCATTTGGTTTCTCATCACATAGACACTGGATCCGCTAAACCCATTAAGCAAAGGCATTACGCTATTTTTCCGGTTGTGCTACTCTTATTGTACCAATCCCTGGTTCTTATGCTCTCGTTGGGGGTTATTTGTGAGAGCAATAGTTCTTGGAGCGACCCAGTCACTTTAGCTCGTAAACCTGGTAAAGTGCGCTTATGCCTAGATGCACGATGGCTTAATGAGGTTACTGTCAAAGACGCATTTCCTCTCTCCTTAATAGACGGTCTGCTCGCACGATTAAGGTCCACTAAGTTCATTACCAGCTTAGATTTGAAGGACGCCTTTTGGCAGATTCCCCTTGACCCTGAATCTCAGGAGAAAACAGCCTTCACGGTACCGGGTCGTCCTTTATACCAATTTAAAGTTATGCCGTTCGGTCTTTGCAACGCTCCACAAATCATGTGTCGTCTTATGCACAAAGTAATCCCTCATGAGCTGCATGACAAAATCTTTGTCTACCTAGATGATTTGCTGATCACTAGTTCCTCTTTCGACGAACATATCGACCTTCTCATGACAGTTGCTAACTTATTATCAGCTGCTGATTTGATAATTAATGTCGAGAAAAGCAAGTTCATCCAGCGTGAGATTAAGTATCTGGGTCATGTGGTAAGTGATCAAAACCGATCCATCTAGTCTCTAGCATCGTTGACTACCCAATACTTAAGTCAGCTAGAGACGTAAGACGATTCATGGGGATGGCTGGCTGGTACCGTAGGATTATCAGTCGTTTTGCCTACATCGCGGCACCGTTGACAGATCTTTTGAAGGGCAAATCTTCATTTAAATGGACCCATGCAGCAGAAAACTCCTTTCAGCAGGTTAAACAAGCCTTAGTTTCTGCCCCTGTTATCATCAACCCTGACTTCAACAAACCCTTTGTTATCCAATGCGATGCTTGCACTACCGGAATAGGTAGCGTCCTCTTTCAAAAGGACGAGAATGGTCATGAACACCCTATAGCTTTCATGTCCGCTAAGCTCACTTCTGCTCAGAAAAACTACACCATTACTTAACTTGAGTGTTAAGCTGCAGTTCAAAGCGTGAAGAAATTCCGCGCGTACATTGAAGGCTTACCATTCACGGTCATTACTGACCATGCTAGTTTAAAGTGGTTGATAAGTCAACAGGACTTGTCTTGCAGATTGGCCCGTTGGAGCCTGAAACTTCAAGGTTTCAATTTTTCAATCCAACATTATAAAGGCTTTGCAAACACCATCTCTGATGCATTATCTCGAATACACGAGCGAATTGAAAGTATTTCCGTTTCTTCTTTGGCGTTTTTACCTGAGGACACTCACATTAGCGAACTTCATCCTGATTCCGCGTTTTTAGAACCCGATTATTTAGAGCGCATTCTTCTGATCTCTAAGCAACCTGAACGGTTTCCTAATATTGAGGTTCGCGACGGGAAAGTTTTTATCAATACTGGTAGTTTTTCGGATACCGATATAGACAACCCTCGAACCAAACTAGTGGTTCCGGACAGTCAACAACAAAAGCTAATTTCCCAGGCGCACGACAGTCCGACTTCATCTCATTGTGGCACACGTAAGACCACTGAGATTCTTCGCCGCTATTATTATTTGCCTACTCTCACTAAAGATGTTTCGACATACATTTCCAATTGTGTTACTTGTAAGCAAGTCAAACCATGTCATCAAGTCTTGAGGCCTCCGATGGGTCAAGAACGTGTTTCTGATAGGCCGATGCAACGACTTTTCATCGACTTTCTAGGGCCTTATCCACGTTCCAAAAGCGGAAATACCAAACTCTTCATAGTGCTAGATTACTATACTAAATTTATTTGGTTAAAAGCTATGCCCAAAGCTACTGCAGAATATGTTGTCAAATCTCTTCTTGATATTTTTCACACTTTTGGTGTACCTGAGTCTCTCCATTCTGACAACGGCGTGCAGTTTACGTCCAAACACTTCGCACAATTGACGCAGGACTATGGCGTGTCACATATTTTCAATCCTTGATATTCTCTGCAATCGAACGCTTCTGAGAGGGCTAACCAGTCTGTTTTGTCTGCTATTGGAACATATTGTGGTGAGGACCATCGGAACTGGGACGAGCATCTCAGGGAGTCGTGTGCAGCATTTCGCAATGTTGTGCACGAGTCTACGCGATGTTCGCCACATTTTCTTATGTTCGGATTTCAGGCGATCAGACATGGTTCAGATTATAATCTGCAAAGACAGTTATCCTCATTTGAGGATGGCGAAGTTGAATTGTCCACTCAAACCGATCGATTGAGGAGAATTCACGAGCGAGTCCGTGCCAGGCTTGCAGATGCCTACGCCAAGGGCCAACGCTGGTATAATTTACGCGTTCAAGCACGAGCCTTTTCGCCAGGTCAACTGGTATACGTGCGCAATCACGTTTTGAGTGGTGCTGCAGAAGGGTTCGCAGCCAAATTATTCCCGAAATTAACGCAGGCGAAAGTGGTTCGTTCAGTTGGACAGGTTTCATACGAGTTGGAGGATTTGAATGGAAAACGTCTGGGAGTATTCCACACACAGGATATTCATACCTAATACAAGTATAATTACGGTCTTTTACGTTTCTGTGTGCTGATAGCGATAAGCACGCTTCTGATATTCTCCTTCTTCACACACACCCTTTTCTAAGTCCTTTTTGGCTATATTAGCTATATTTTTGTACTATACGTACCCTTTATGTATCCACTTTTGTTCACTAGATCACGATTCTCTTTCCTTAAGCAAATGGCTTTCTTTTGCCCGGCTCCTTGAGAGACTCTTCTCAGGGCGAGGTCGTCCACACGTTTGTTACGACTCTTTTCTCTAAAAATTTGTGAAGATTTAAAAAAAGGCCGTTCTTTCGCATTCTCATGAATGCGCGTCCCGTGAGGTACGAGGGCCGTTCGTTCGGATCCTCATGAATACATGTTCCATGACGGTATGAGCGGCGTTCGTTCGGATCCTCATGCATTTATATTGGGCCTGTCACGAATTCATTGAAAAAAAAGAGGTTCTGAGATTTTTCTGCATCGCTTGCAGATACTGGATGCAAAACCATATTTTTCTTTTAACATCTTAGCTTGCGATTTGTTGCGGTTTAGTTTTTCGTTTATCGTTAGTTTTCTATACAAAAAGATTCGGAAAATCCCATAACTATACCAAACCCACAACTATAAATCGCTCTTGGCGAATCACTCTCTCTTTTGTGTTGCATCGTGTCGTTTTGATTGGATAGAAATGATAAAAACAACCCGAATATAGAGTAGAGAAAAGCGCCGTAACAATATTTTGAGCAAAACATTGTTGTACAGGGTGGTCCGGTTTTCAAAATCTACGGAGTTACAGGGTGGCCAATAAAAGTGTTTCGGACCTGTACCCTGACTCACTTAAATCATTTTATCTTGAAAACTTTTAATCATGACGCATAGTTTTATTGGTTCAATGTCGTTTTTCTCAGAAAATCTCATGAAAAGATGCCATTTTAATTTTATTTTTTTATATTCCATATTATTTGCTATAAAAGTTACATACATACTTATCACTTAGATTTTACCATTTTGCAAGTAGTAAGCGAAAATACATATCGCTTAAAAAGTAAATATGCCGTAAAGTGGCCCTCATTGAAAAGAATAGTTTAAATTGTTATTTGTACTTAAGTTTTTTTACTGCCCATTAATTACTTTTTAAACTACCAATAAAATAAACTAAATGAAACTAGTTTCAACATAATTGAAGCACCTACCTGGATGCTAAAGGTAAAATTGGGTACAGTTCTTCGCCTTTATTAATGGAATACGCAAAAAAATTAAGACCCTTTAAAAACAGAACCACTTTCAAATTATTGTGAGTTTCGGTACATTACTCAAACTAAAATATCACTAAAATTTCAAACATAAATTCAAAATGTCTCACTACACTTATGACAAATATGCAGATATTATGTACGTATATGAAGAATGCCGGGGAAGTTTACAAGCGGCGCAATCTTTGTATCAACATGGATATCCCCATCGATGGATTCCTGGACGGAGAGTGTTTCAACAACTATACACAAGGATTCGGGAAACTGGCAGCGTTAGGACAAGCCGAGTAAACGCAAATCCTGCGCCTGCAATCGCTGAACGTACCGACGAAGAAAAACTGCATGCAGTGGAAACTGACCCATCAATCAGTATTCGACGCTTGGCGTTGCAGTTTGTCGTGTCTGCCTGGAAAGTTTGGAGTATTTTAAAAGCAGCCCGTTTACATCCCTACCATCACACACCACACCTTGAGAAACAATTAGACAACGAAATTTTTTTGAACACCGTTCTCTGGACGGATGAGTCCTTATTTATCAAGGACGGTATCACAAACTTCTACAATTTACAAACGTGGGCTGAGAGCAATCCGCACACGAGAAGGACTTCATCGTTTTAGCGTAGGTTGAGCGTAAACTTATGGGCAGGAGTGATTGGTAAAGATTTAATTGGACCTATTAGGCTTCCGCCTACTTTAAATAGCACCAATTACTTACATTTTTTAAGACATGATCTGCAGGACTTATTGGGGAGTATTCCGCTGCAACGATTGGTGTTGCGAACGATAGCTATATTTGAATTATTTTATTTCCCGCCTGGGATCTTGTCCATGCTAAGAACATTTTGTTCTTAGCATGGACATAGGCTCTGAAGGAGGTGCCATTTTGTGAAAAATAAAAGAAGCTGAGTAGTCAGTTAATTGCTGTTGTGAAAACATTGGGTCGTCTAAGAGAGACGATAATTAGAAAATAAATTCGGTTGTGTTTTTAAATCCATCGTAGTTTCGGGTATCGAATTCAACATAAGTGGCGACCGTGACAGGACCCGGCAACGATGGATCGTTTAAAAAAACCGTTCTGTGCTCAGAGGAGCATTTACAAAATCAGTTGGCGATTTTGAAACCTTGCTGCAGAGTCAGCAACCGAATAAAGGGAAGCTTTTTGCTGTGTGGGAAGTGATTGAAAAAATTTATGAAAAATTGCGTGATGGCAACCAACAGCTCTACGAGGCGCTTTTGGACGAGGCCACCGAAGAGGAGTTGCAGGTAGAGCTAAATAGCTGTCTCTCGTATGATATGAGATACTTTGAAGTAAAAAGACAAATTCAAGGTCGTCATACCGACGCACACAGTGCCGCGGATTCGGCATGTGAAGGTGCTGGTGCAAGTCAGGCGTCGAGTACTGTTAGACGGCGGAAATATAAGCTGCCCACCATTGAATTGAAACGTTTTGGTGGTGATGTGAAAGATTGGCTGCCATTTTGGAGCCAATTTGCCATAATTGACGCTGATCCTGAAATTGACGATTGTGACAAGGTACATTATCTACTACAAGCGACGATCATTGAAAGTAGAGCTCGACGGCTGGTTGAGAGTTTTCCCGCGACTGGTGAAAATTATCCTAAAATTGTGGAGAGTTTGAAGGCTCGTTTCGGTCGCGAAGATCTTCAGATAGAGGTTTATGTACGTGAATTATTGAAAATTATTCTACAGAATTCAGTGACAAAAACCAATTTTGATTTAATGTCGTTGTACGACAAGTTGGAGCCGCATATGCGAGCTCTTGACACGTTAGGTGTTACTGCGGACAAATGTGCAGCAATGCTTCTCCCATTGATTGAATCCTGCATCCCAAGTCAACTACTGCGTGTGTGGTAGCGATCTGTTGATTTTACAAAATCAGATGCTAATAAATCCATGCCAATGGAACATCGGCTGTTGAGCTTGATGGCGTTTATCAAGCGGGAAGTAGACAACGAGCAACATCTTGCTTTGGCCTTGGATACGTTCCAATATAATCAGCCGAAAGAGCGGAATATTAAACCCTATAGAAGGGAAATTGTTACGAGAACAGCAGCTGATTTGGTGAATTATCAATCTCAGCAATGTATATTTTGTAGTGGTAGCCATCTGACGGCAGATTGCAGGAAAACAGATATTTGGACGTTGCAACATAAAAGAAGAAAGCTGGCCAATCAGGGAGCTTGTTTTCGATGCTGTCAAGTTGGGCATCGTGCAAAAATATGCAAACTTGATTTTAAATGTGTGAGATGTCACCAAGCGCATTGTAGATCAATGTGCACAACATCGTCGAATACCATCGCCGAAACGTTGCAAAGTGCGCAAAGTCAAGCACTTTCGTCTCAAGCAAATACTCAAGTGTTTTTGCAAACCCTACAGATAAGGTTAAGAGGTGTCAAGTCAGACCAGATTGTCCAAGCTTTGATTGATACGGGATCCCAGCGATCCTATGTTTTGAGTGATGTTATCACAACCCTTGGATTGAAATCGAAAAAAAGAGAAAAACTTATACATTCTCTCTTTGGTGGTATGAATTCTGCTGAGCAGTGGCATAATGTATATGATTTAAATGCTGTTTATGACAATTCATTGCATAAATTTGAAGCTTTGGAGCAGTCCATAATATGCAGCGACATTCGACTGGCAAAGAATGGACCCTGGGAAGAACAGATTGAAGAGCTGGGTATTACCCTTAGTGACAGCAATAATTCAGGACCAGTGGAGCTTCTGGTTGGAGCTGATATAGCAGGGAAGTTGTATACAGGCAAGAGATTTGTTCTGAATTGTGGCTTAGTGGCTATGGAAACCATATTTGGATGGTCGTTGATGGGTAAAGTGAGGTATCCGGATGATCCGGAGGTATTCAATGTGACGATGAGTGTGTGTTCTCTTTTGGATAAAGATGCTACCATCACTCATTTATGGAAACTAGATGTCTTGGGCATAACTGATCCACATGAAAAGAGCCCTTGATGCTTTGGACTTTTTTAAACAAAGAGTTACCATTGACCACGACAACATATATGTAGTTAGATTTCTTGGATAAAAGGTCATCTACCTCTACCAAGTAACTTTGAGGTAGCGAAAAAGAGGTTGGAGAGCACTATTGACAAGTTGCGAAGAAATAACTTCTTAAAGAGTTATGATGAAGGTTTCCAAGAATGGGAAAGAAGTGGAATTATTGAGCAGATCACTGTGGATCATGATCATTCAAATGCACACGAATTGATTCCTGTCATTTTGTTGCGATTTAGAAAATTCCGAATTGGAGTAGTTTCAGATATACGCAAAGCGTTTCTGCAGATTGGTGTCCATGAAAAGGATAGAGATTTTTTGAGATTCTTATGGATAGACAAGAACGGTGCAACTAAAATTCACCGACATCTTCACGTGGTATTCGGAGTTAATTGTAGTCCCTTATTACTTGGCGCAACAATTAATTATCATTTGGAGAAATGTGCAGGTATTAACTTTGACGAAACTATTTTGAGGCTTCGTAGTAGTTTCTATGTAGATAACTGCGTTACAGGTTTGCCAGATGAGTCTTCACTACATCTTTTTAAAAAGGAATCTACAAAAAAACTGTCTACTGCTGCATTTGAATTGCGAGGGTGGGAGTCTACACAACTTAGTGGAAAGGGAGGCGTGTGCATTCCTGCACTAGGTCTTATGTGGGATTCGAGACGAGACACATTGTTCTTGAATCGGGACAATCTAAGTGGCATCGTTAAACAAGCGGAGGGTGTCATGTCGAAGAGGACAATTCTTTCGGCAGCCCAACGTGTTTTTGATCCTATTGGCTTTACTTGCCCGGTGTCGTTGCAGCCGAAATGGTTGTTGCAGCGCCTTTGGAAATGTGGTTTAAAGTTGGATGAGCCTGTTGATAATGAAATTGAACTTTTATTTAGAAAATGGCTTGAAGGGTTACGGTACCTGTTCGACATCGAAATACCCAGGTGGTTGGACATCGAAATGAATAAAACGGAATACAGTTTCCATGTATTCTGTGATGCGAGCTCGGTCGCATATGCTGCAGTGATATTTCTTCGAAGCATTAAAGATGGTAACGTGTCAGTGCGATTGATTGCAGCTAAAGCAAGAGTTGCACCAGTGAAACAAATCACGATACCTCGTTTGGAGTTACTGGCTGCTACGATTGGAGCTAGACTTTTTGCAGTGGTTAAAGAATGTTTTCCCAGTGATCATTCAGAGTGTTTTTTCTGGTCAGACTCCTCTACAGTCCTGGCATGAATTCGATGTGAGGAACCTTGGGCAGTATTCGTAGGAAATCGAGTTAAAGAGATTAGGACACTTACGGCAGTTGAGTCTTGGCATCACGTTCCGGGGACACCGAATCCACCAGATCTGGCATCGCGCGGGTGCTCGGGAATCACTTTTTTTAACATTAGATGGTGGGAGGGACCGCAATGGCTGTATGATCCTCCTGCTTTATGGCCTGCAGAGGTTTTCGATCACAACGAAACGGAAATAGACGGAGAAAGACGAAAGTGTTTTGTCATGATATCGGTATCGTGTGAATTGGATTATTGGCATTTGTTGTATTTTGCAAATCATCTTAAAACAGTTCGTATGATTGCGTGGATAAATCGGTTTATATATAATATACGTAACCCGAAAGATAAACGTTGTGGTGAATTAACTACTGAAGAAACTGAATTATCTGAAATAATTGTGTTGAAAATGTTACAAAGTGCGTGTTTTTATGACAAAAAATGTAAAGACTTATCTTCATTACACCCAGGGACGAGTATGGACTGATTCGTACTAAAAGTCGTATTTCAAACCATGATGATCTCCATGACTTTTTGTATCCGATTAATTCATGATACACATGTTAGATCTTGTCACGCTGGAACCGATATATTAATGAGCTTACTTAGAGAAAGATATTGGATACTTGGTGGAAGAAGATCGGTGCGGTCAGTGATATCTCATTGTGTTGTGTGTAAAAGGTTCGCTTTGAAGCTCTTAAGCTTAAGACTCGAGGCTCCGTGTTTGCCAATCGATGGCGTGAGTGATGTTGTCCCTTTCGAAGTAACAGGAGTTTACTTTGCCGGACCTGTATACTTAAACAGTGGCGAGAAAGCGTGGATATGTTTGTTCACTTGTGCAGTTTATCGAGCGGTGCATTTGGAGCTTACCACATCTTTATCTACCTTGTGTTTTGTGAAAGCTTTGTGACGATTTATTAGCCGTCGTGGACGACCGAAAATAATCCATTCGAACAATGGAACGAATTTTTCCGGTGCGGCAAATGCGTTATCAAAACTTGATTGGAATCGTGTCTTGGAATATGGAACCGTTGAGTGCATTGTATGCAAATTTAATCTGCCTGCAGCACCCTGGTGGGGTGGCTTCTGGGAGTGACTGGTAGGGCTTCTAAAAAATTTATTGAGGCGCACCCTAATGCGATCATCACTTTGTTATGAAGATTTGCAAACTATTTTGTGTGATTGTGAGGCGAATATTAATGCCCGGCCGTTAACTTATACGCCAAGCGATGATGCTGAGTTTGTTACTTTGACACTTGCTATGCTCTTGGGGCAGAGAAGAAGTCATGGAGTATTTGATTGTGACCGATTGGGGGAATCTTTCAACCCCTTGCTGACTGATCATCAACAAGCACTAAGTGCAACCCTTCGAAGACGATTTCGAAGCGAATATCTGGGTCGTATGACATGGCTTGCAACTAGTAGTCGACACGGGTCTTACGAGCCCAATATCGGGGAGGTTGTTATAATTGGGGGGGACAACAAAAAGCGATTGGATTGGAGTTTAGGCCGCATTAAAGAAGTAATACGTGGCAGAGATGGTGTAATTCGACTTGTGCGATTATATAAGATGCGGCTTTCAAAGTTTTGTGAAATAAGCAACTAATAACGAATATAATTAACAAGTGTTTTGCTCTCATAAACTTTGAAATTCATGCCAGTGGTATTATCTGAAACCTTTCCACCATATGAGTTATAATGCATTCTTGAGACCAAAGTTAAACGTGGCGTTTGAAACAGTTTGGCTGTAATAAGCAGTTCGTGTGGTAGAATATGCATTCAAAATCTCGACGATTCTTCTTCTGTTCTTCGAACATTAGTGTTGCTAGCGGTTCAGGTGCACTAGAATTTTTTTTTAATTTTGAAATTAGATTTCAAAAACAAATTTTTTTTCCTGTGTTAAACTAAAAGTCAACACTTCAACGTATTATTTGAATAATTTGGACCAGGTTAGTTTTGTTTATTTATATATCAAAACAAAGCGTAAGGTGTATTTATTTTATGGTAGAATTTTAAGAATGGATTGGCCAGTAGTTAAGGAGGTAGGTGAATTTCAATACATAAAAGCCATATGAAGCGTAGTGCTGAGAGTTTGCTTGATACAGCTAATTGGCTAAAAATCAAAAATGGATATCAAAATCTGATTAGTAGCTCCACCTCGTATTTGACAATTTTTTTTCTCATAAAAATCTAATTTAAACATATGACGCCTATATAATATATGTGACGCCAATCCAGTTCAAATTTTCCATTATTTTTCGATTTTTTGTTCAGCGCTTGCAGTGACTATTATTTTCGTTGATAAGTTAAATACTCTTTATTATGTGTATTTTGTCCTCGTGCGGCTATCGATGTTTCAAACCATTCGCTTTAAAAGTTGATCGGAAGGTTTAAAGACTTAAGAAAAATTCCAAGAAAATTAGCAGGAAAGAAATGATGTCGAAGCTGAAGAAAAAAACTGGTCGTAAAAATACCTCAAACAAACTCTAGCGAACTTGAACTACTAGAAACACTTATGTTCGATGAACATTAGAAGAATCGTTTAGATTTGGAGGGCATATTCTACCACAAGTGCTCTAACTTGTTTCAAGTCAAAAACTACTTTGATCTTAACAATGCATTTAAACTCATAACGAAGAAAGCATTTCAAGACC
The DNA here is from genome assembly GCA_947369275.1 of Nemotelus nigrinus. Lineage (NCBI taxonomy): Eukaryota > Metazoa > Arthropoda > Insecta > Diptera > Stratiomyidae > Nemotelus > Nemotelus nigrinus. Next base: position 99,270,479 of record OX376372.1, on the reverse strand, counting down.
ACCACTTGCATGAATTACAAGATTTAAGAAAGCCAAACACTGCAAAACTATGAAAATACCACAAAGAAAATATTCAGTGCCTGCAATACAAAACTATAAGACTACCACAATTGCCTCACGTCAAAATGAAATAACTATGTCTATCTTGAATTCATCCGATGATTTCGTTTAAAGTTAAAGGGACAAAAAGATGTTTGGGATCAAAAAACCAAAGATGTGTGGGACCTAGAAATTTCTAGAACTTAGAAAATTGCAGCATTGTTAACTTATTTTCATTGTAAATGTTCGCAAAATGAATACTTAATTTAAGCATTTGTCCATACGAAAATAGCAAAAACCGCTTCGCGCTGGCAACTTTTTGCTAACATAATCACGTAAAAATCAACCTACCCTGTGAATTTCGTTTTTATCCGATGACTGCATTGGAAGTTATAGGGGTACAAAAAAATTTAAGGTAACCAGTCGCAAAAGTATTCAAATTTTCGAAAACTTAATATTTGTTAACTATCACTAAAGGATCACTAGCGCTTAACAGTTTTACGATAAAATCGCTTAATAAAGATATTGCAAATAAATGCAGAACCAACATAAGTTAGCAGCCCTATCACGGCTTTTTAACCAGATTCCTTCTGACAAATGCCCATAATTAGTTCTATTTATCATATGAATTTCGTTTTGATTTCATAACTACGCTTGAAACAAAAAGGCAAAAAGCTTCATTTTCCTGAACGAATTTTCAAAACCGAGACACCAAATCAACTAAAGCTGGCAGTTCCATTCGAATTTTTAGACCAAATTTTTAACAAACACGGCCTAAAATAAGGTCCACTTATTGTGTGAATTGCATTGAAATCTAGTAAATGGATCAGAATTCATAGAGTAAAAATTAGTTTTTTTCTCTTGTCTCAATCATAATTCCGAGAAAACTATAAAGAACCGACAATAGATATTTTAAACAATTTAAAAGCTCTAGATATCCACTTTTACATTAACCAATAAACCATTTTTACCCATTTTACATTTCCGCGAACCAACTAAGTCATTTCAAATATCATTAACTAAAATCACTTTCACAACCAAGACCACCGCAATGCAGAATAAAGACAAAGGAAGATAAACAAAAGAAGATAATCTGCCACGTGAACTAATCGCATAATGTAATGTTTACAATAATCGAAAGCTACAGATCGAATCACTAGCGATTGTTTATTTTGCAAACTAACCGTCTAAAGGCACTCACGAAAAAGTTAAATTGACATTCTAAGATAGAAACATGTATTTCTAATTAATAGTTTTCTGCAATCGCACGTGTGCAATAATGCGCAGATTTAAAAAGATATAAAAAAGGCATGATCTTCGCTCACTAAGTCAGTCTGAGTTCAATTAATCTTAGTTGCTGTCAATGTTATTACTATGAGACTGACAAGTCTTGTTTTCCTGGCGAATGTATCGAGTCTCGCCGAAAAACGAATTTTGCCTTGAATTTATTATTGATAGGAGAAAGAAAAGAAATGCGACGTGAAAAAAGAGACAAATTCGAAACACAATCAATTAGAACGGAAATTGATATTAATAAATGTGTCTATAAACAAACTGTTCAAATTCATTAAACCTTGTCCGTTCAAGCCATAGCATAGTTTTTACATTAATTCACTATCGCGAATGTGTAATTTGCCTATATACATACGTGCTTGGTTGTTGTCGGAAATTAAAGTTTTCGGTTGAGACACTAGTCTTTTGAGAATCGTATACATGCCTATAATACGAAGCCAAAAGCACGTTGCATCAGACGACAAGGAGTTTTTTGAGCTCGAAGACGATACAGAAACATCGAAACAACAATCGAATCAAGGCCAAGAGATAGAGGGTTTGGACGCCGTCGTCTCGAGCATTCAACTTCTCCAAGGAGCTATCGAACGTCTGCAGGAATCTACAGATGCTAGCTGCAGGGCTATGGAGCAATTGAAAGTGACGGCGAATGCTAAGGAAAAATGTATTGCTCAACTACAAGTGGCTGCAGAAGCCAGACAGAAAACATAGTCGAGTTACGCCAGCAAATTCCATTGAGAGAAGTAGACGATCGCCTAAATCCCCAGCATATTGAAGTCTATGCAAAATGACCCTGGTAGACATTTGAGCGTGGCCCGTCCAAATGAGAGCCTTATATTGAAATTGTATGACTTGCCAATATTTTCCGGGAAACTAAAGGATTGGCCATTGTTCTATGCCAACTATCGTGATACACCAGCAACTAACAATTATAATAATCGTCACAATTTGATACATCTACAAAAAAGTTTAAGTGGTCCAGTGAAGGAAGCCGTATATGCTAATTTATCCAGACCATATGCTAATTTATCCAGACGATGTGCCTCCTGCCATAAAAGAATTGGAATTTTGATTCGGACGAGCGGATTTACTAGTGCATTCACAATTTGCCAAGTTGGAACAATTTCCAGCTATTACTGAAAACAAAATTGAGCAAACCATTGCATTTTCCACGTTAGTACGTAATATTGTGGCATTTCTGAAGTCTTCTGGCACGGAGCAGCATTTGATAAATATGACCCTATTGGAACAGTTAATCGAGAAATTGCCAAATAGTAAGCAATTCGATGGGGCACGTCATGCGGTTGATATTTCACCGTACGGTACAGTGGTACATTTCTCCGATTGGTTTGGGAAGATAGCTAGGACAGTATGCTTATGCCACAGGCTAACGTCTCTATCCCAAAGCCGTTACCACCACCACCGCCACGAAGGGTAATGCACGTAAGAGCGATGAAAGGTCAGGCAAGTATTATTTCTGTGGAGGAGACCATATGCTTCCACAATATAAAAACTTTTTTGAGAAGCTCAATGCCAACCAGCGTTGGGAAAAAGTGAAACACTTTCGACTGTGCTTCTCATTTCTGTTTAAAGGACAAAGTAAAAAAATTGCCGCTATCGACAATACTGTGTAATTGATGGCTGCCGGCGTTTCCACCACAAGTGTTTGCATGATGTTGAATTAAAAGATTCATCGTCTACGCAGCAAAATTCAAGCGCGGAATCGGTTTGGCCAGTTTAAATCTTCTTGGATGACCAGGCTTAATGTCTTTTCAAGATCTTACTGGTGTCGCTGTTTGGTCCGCATGGAAAAACTCATATATTTGCATTGTTAGATGAAGGAGCCTCTGTGTCACTCGTGGACTCTAAAATTGCACAGCTGCTGGGACTGAAAGGTTGATCGCAATCATTAACCATGCAATGATATGGTGATAAATTCGTAACGTAAACAGCATGAAGTGTCGGCTTCGAGATAGCAGGTGACAACGGAACCAGTTATGTCGTTAAAAATGTTCCTGCTATCACAAACTTGAATCTGCCTGAACAGTCACATTTACTGTATCAAAATATAAACACTTAGAAAAGCTACCGTTAAGGAGTTACGATAACATTCGGCCGTCACTATTGCTGGGACTAGACAATGCACATCTTGCAATTTCACTTTCGATTGTTGCCAACAATGATTTAGAACCTATTGCCATTCAAACCAAGTCTGGATGGGTAGCATATGGCCCAATTGGTAGCAGATCTTCTATACCACAGCATATATTGCTCTTATGTGATAAATCTCACTGATTGAAAACAAATGGTATTTGAATATATTGCTACAGAGAAATTCGGGATGGAGTTTCCACCTACAGTTCTGGAGTCTGATGATAATATGAGTCAAATTTTAAAAGCCACAGCTTGTCGTCTGGAAGGTGATTTTGAAGTCAGTCTGCTGTGGAAAAATTTCCCACCAATGTTGCCCGACAATTGGAATATGGCCATCACTCGGCTCGAAAGAGTAGAGCGAAAGTGTCAGCGAAGCTCAGATTTTGCAGTTAGATACGCCAAAGAGCTGTAAAAATACGTGGATAAAGGATACGCTAGAAAAGTGTTAGCTGAAGAAATAAACGAATATAAAGGTTCAGTTTGGTACTTACCCCACTATGCTGTCAACAACGCACATGAACCTAATAAAATGCGTATAGTTTTTGATGCTGTAGCTTTTATTGCCAATAGGTCTGTTCCCGTACTTTCAGTAACTGAATTTTCCTGAATCATGTGGTGGGAAATTTCATGAAAAGCACGGGAACGCTCTCATTGTATTTCCTGAAAATTGACAACCGAAAGTGTCAGTTTTCGGTTTTTGGGAGAACAATACTGATTATTAAGTCATTCTTAGCGGTAATAAATTATCGCCACAAAAATATTCGACCTTCATAGCAACATTTCGCAAAAAATATGTTGCTTGCCGCGCACATTTAAAAATATTTACTCGCGCCACATCGTTTCACACTTTTCAGTATTTTTCAGTAGCTCAGACCCTACTGAAATTTACGGAGAGAGGGGAAATTTTCAGTTTTCAGTAAAGCGGAGTACGGGATCAGCTTCATTGCAATTAATCGCAATTAATCGTAGTACGGGAACAGACCTAATATATCACTTAATTCAGAATAACTTAAGGGACCCGAACAAGCAAAGCCGTTGATGGGTGTGTTTTTTAAGTTCTGCCAAGGTGCCATAGCGGTAGCAGCAGACATTCGTCAGATGTTTTCACAAATTCTTGTACGCTATGAAGATCAACGTGTTCAACATTTTATCTGGAGAGATGCCAACTCTAGCTAGCCGCTTCAACAATATCTTATGACGTCACTTATATTTGGAGCTATTTGTTCGCCATGTATCGCTGAATTTATTAAAAATCGTATTGCCAACGACTTCAAGCACCAGTTCTCTGATGCCGTTTACGCTATTCACAACAATTTTTACCTTGATGATTTTTTCTGCAGCTTTAATGAGGTCCAAGATGCCGTTCGTGTTTGTCAACAAGTAGTAACCATAAACGCCGAGGCTGGATTTGAGTTGCGTGGTTATAAGTCCAATTCTGTAGCTGTGCAGCTTGCATTAAATGACTGTGACATATCTGATGTCGCAGAAGTTTCAATGGACCGACAAAAAACCACTGAAAAGGTGTTAGGCATGTATTGGAATACAGTGAGTAATAATTTCCAATTCCACACTCAATTCGTTCGAGTGCCAAGAGAAGTGATTCTATGTCAGCGCCTTCCAACAAAACGTGAGTTCCTTGGGATGGCAATGTTTATATTCGACTCATTTGGCATGCTGGCCAATTTTCGTTAGTTTTAAAAATCATGCTCCAAGAAACCTGGAAGGCGAAACTGGATTTTGACGATCGACTGCCCTATGACATGACCAAAAAGTGGTTTGCTTGGTAGAAAAAGTTTGAGAGGGCGAAAAGTTGTAATATAGGTACATGTTATTCGCCACATTTCAACAAAGCTAAAACCATCGAGCTTCACATGTTTATGAACGCTAGTGAAATAGCTTTTGCCGCAGTTGCATACTAGCGAATAGTACATCAAGATGGATTGGATGTTGCGTTTGTTGCGGGAAAGACACGTACCGCCCCACAGAAGTTAATGTCAACAAGCTGCTGTTAGCCAACCGTAGCCATCCGTTTATATGTCGCCATTAGAGGCCAACATGACGTGTCTATAAGCCGCATTGTATTATGGTCTGATTCACGTACTGTTCTGGGCTGGATTTGTTCGTCAAAACGAAGATACAAACCGTTCGTAGGCCACCGCATAGTGGAGATTTTAAACTCCACATGCCCAGCACAGTGAAGATGGGTGCCTACCAAGGAAAAAACAGCAGACGCAGCAACTCGTACTTCAACAACGCCAAGATTAATTCCCAGAAGTCCGTGGTAAACGGGACCACCGTTTTCGAGTCAACTTGGGGACCATTGGCCAGCGCTGCCGCTTTTTGACTACATCGAGACAGTAGAAGAAATTAAGTCGTGTCACTTGTTTATCGAGGTAAGTACTGACTGGCTCAATTTTAACCGTTTAAGTTCATTTTACAAGTTAAAAAGGTCAATCGCCTGGATGCTTAGAAGAATTCGAAAGTTTTTGAGCAAACTTCCAGATCACATTATGCCTGTGAGATATTTAGCTCATTTGTCAGTCACAGAGATAGATATGGCGGAAAAACTTATCATCAAAATGGTGCATAGAGAAGTATTTTCTGCTGAGATAAGTTCTCTTACATCGAAAGGTCAAGTAAACAAAAGAAACCGCCTATACAAATTTACACCTTCCCTTGATGAGGAGGGGATCATCAGAGTTAGTGGTCATATTGATGAGGCATCATATCTACCATTCAACGTTGGACGACCAATACTCTTACTAAAAAACCACCAGGTTTCCCAATTGATTGTGATTTTTTTCCATAAGATCCTTCATCATCAAAATGCGTCCGTGATGTTGAACGAAATCCGGCAAAAGTTCTGGATAGTAAGCGCAAAAGCCATATTGAGGTCTATAAGCTTTAAGTGCACCAAGTGCCAGCTTAATCGTGCCAAGCCGTCACCGCCACAGATGGCCCAGCTGCCAATAGACCACCTTACGCCAATGGTTTGCCCTTTTACTTATACTGGCGTTGATCTTTTTGGACCGTTCAACGTCACAATTGGCCGTTGACGTGAAAAACGCTAGGCAGTTATCTTTACATGTATGACGATAAGAGCTGTCCACTTAGAACTTGCAGGAAACCTACCAACAGACGCTTTTTTACTTTATTTACAAAATTTCATTAATCGCCGAGGTATCCCAAACCGCATACGCAGCGACAATGGCACTAACTTTGTTGGTGCTCAAAAGGAGAAAAAAGCAAGCAAACGCCTGTTGAATACTGATCAGCTAAAAGCAAAAGCCATGAAACGGAGTATAAGGTAGATTTGTAACTGCCCGCTTAATCCAAGCTCTGGTGGATGCTGGGAACGTTTGATCCGCATTGTTAAGCACATCCTTACGTCTACTCTACACGGAGAAGCGCCTAGAGTGGAAACATTGCGGTCTGTGTTGACTGAAGCTGAAAATATTTTTAACAGCCGTCCGCTGACAGACGTACCATATACTACAGATGAAGATGAACCATTAACTCTTAACCACTTCCTCATTGGACGCGCAAACGCCACGCAAACTCCAGTACCTGATGATGCCTGACACAATCGACTGCTAATTTATTTAGCCCAACAAATAGGTCTTTCCGCGTACTTCAGCCAATTACAGCAGTAACAGAATTTGCAAGCTGGCTTCTTTTTGCTGCAAAATTCGGCTTGCAGCAAGAGTACGAAAACGACTACCCATGAAAGCAATGGCAAATTGCCCAGCACGTCGAGTATCTACCTCAGCTACTGAATCGCCTGAAATGGTTCGATAAGTCGAAGCCAATCCAAGTTGACGATGTCGTCCTTATTTGCGATACTACTTTAGCTCGACGTTAACGGTTAAAAAGCCATGTCATCAAAATATTTCCATCCAAAGAGGGGCAAGTAAGATTTGCAGACGTAAAGACAAAGTCAGGCGTGCTGAGGCAACCCGCTACTAAATTAGTCCTACTGACTGTTTTTTGTGATTTGAGGCCAATTCATGGAGGGTGGGATGTTAATGTTGTTACTGTGGGACTGACAAGTCTTGTTTTCCTGGCAAATGTATCGAGTCTCGCTGAAGGACGAAGTAGGCCTTGAGTTTATTATTGACAAGAGAAAGAAAAGAAACGCAACGTGAAAAAAAAACAAATGTGAAACACAACCAATTAGAGCAGAAATTAAAATTAATAAATGTGTTTGAAAACAAACTGTTTAAATTCTCTAAGCCTTGTCCAAAGCCGCCATAACAGTTGCTGTTTCACAAATCAAAGTAAAAGTTACAGTTTTAAAATTCAGTAAAAGTTAAAGTTAAAAAGAAAGCTTGAAAATGAATGTGTGACATTATTGTTTACAAAAGGACCGCATCACTATCCGAGATTTATGCAAGATATATGCGAGATATATATTTATATTAATGGGATCATGTTCATGTATTCAAAACTTGACAGTATTAAATAAAATGTGTTATTTGAAAGATAAAAAAGTCTAGCGCATCAGAACTGCTAAGAAATTAATTTTCGAAGAAATTATCTAAATGGAACTAAGAAATGTGCGAAGACGTAATACATTTCTTTCTAATATCATATCAAACATTTCCTATTCCACAGCATTTCCTGTAACACAAATCATGAAAATGTTCAGTTGGTAACATATGTCCAACACAGCAGCAATAAGTCTACCATAACATGCTTGTGCTTAATCAACCTATCCTCTGAATTTCGTTTCGATCCAAAGATATCATCGAAAGTTTCAGCGATTAAACTATGTCTGGGGCTGCCATCCGAAAAATTTCCAAAACTCGGAAAATGTAAATATCGGTTGCTTATTTTATTGTAAATGCTTTGCTCATAAATACGAAATGGAAGCATCTGTTGGTGCAATATTTACGGAATAGTCTAGTGCTGGCAATCATGCGATAGCACCATAGCCGCTTCACGTTGAGTTAAATCCACGCTGTGGATTTAACTCAACTTCCTTTTAAATGAATGGCTGCGCTGGAAGTTAAAGAAGTGGAAAGAATTTTATTGATACCATCCTCAAAACTTTTGAAATTTTCGAAACCTAAATATTTGTTGTTTACTGCCATTGCAAAATCATTCCCATTTGGAAATTTTATGACAACATCGCTCGATAAAGAAATGTCAATAAATTACGAAGTTCATCATAACTGGCAACCCTTTCATGATTTTTCAACGAAATTCCTACAGAATTAGAAATGCAGCAAAATCCACTCCCCACATCGCAAGTTATAGGGAAAAAACCTTTATTTTCCTGAGCAAATTTACAGTTTTTAAGAGACGAAAATTGTCATAGCTGAATACCCTATACTAATCTTCAAAAAAAAAAAAATTATGAAATCTTTCTCAGAGTAATTTTCATCTACTTAAAATCTGGTGGCTAAATCAGAAGCTATAGCCAAAAAACCAGTTTTTTCTCGGCGATTTTTCAAAGTTGTGACAGTATTGCTCGTATTACAAAATCACTTCTATCAGATTTGGTCCTAGCTAATTCCAATATGTCCTGTAAATTTCGAATTGATCGCATTATCCGATCGCTAGCTCTCGTGAAAAAAAGTTATGAGTGCTGAAATTAGAAGTAATTTGATCATGGGCGTCCGTTCTTGTTCACCGCAGAATTTTGAAAAATTTTGGTGGACAAAAGTCAAAATTTATCAATATTAGGAGTTCATTTTCAAAAATCAAGAGATTTTTCAGGAGAGTCGATGATTTGAAAGGTTTTTTCAGGAGCCTGCTGTAGCTAAACAGTTGCCTGCACAGCTTTGAAAGTCTACGTATGTTAAATTTTTGTCTATTTGAATACGCTCTGTCAATTCCAAGATGATTCATTATTTTTCTCAGAGGTTATGACAAATCGAAATTTGAAAAAAATTCTTGCCTACTTTTAGGCACTCAGCGCCTATAATACAAGGCTCAAAATATCCAATTCTTTATCATAGACAAGCTTAAAACATAGCAAGTTTTCATTCCCAATACATTTTTCAATCAAGACTTTACACTGCTTGGAAATATAGGAGTACCCGAAAATACACCAAAACGCCCGCCGCCGCCGCCAAAAGACTAAAAATACCCGAATTCTAGCAAGTTTTGGACCAACCCACTATATACATCAATTTCAGCTCAATCGGGTCGGCTACTCCAGAGATTATCTCCCTTAATCATTTTGCTGCATTATATATATATATATATATATATATATATATATATATATATATATACATATAAATATATATTTATATATGTATATATATATATATATATATATATATATATATATATATATTTATATGTATATATGTATATATATATATATATATATATATATATATATATATATATATATATATATATATATATATATATATATATATATATATATATATATATATATATATATATATATATATATATATATATATATATATATATATATATATATATATATATATATATATATATATATATATATATATATATATGCCTGTTAATAATAATGAGTATGAAGTACCAGCCTTGCCCAAAAGTATTAGGCACCCTAAAATTTACTTAAAATCTTCGGAAAAAAAAACTTCTTCTTTCTAAATTGATTTATTATTATTAATAGAGACAAAAATGAATTAAATGAACTTAAAATCTAGTCGGTCCACCTTTGGATTTAATGACAGCACGAATTCTGTCTGGCATGCTGCGTACAAGCTTAGCACAGTCCTCGCTTGTAATGGCATGCAATTCTTGCACCAACGCATTTTTTAATGCTGTTTTGGTTGTAATAGAGTGCTCTTTGATCCTCCGCTTCAAAATGGCCCAAAGATGCGGCCAATCCAACAAGTCAATACTGTTGTCAGTAAACCAGCGCATCGTAGTCGCTGACTTATGACAAGGTGCATTGTCTTGCTGGAATATGACTCCGTCGAGATTAGTTTCACCGAAAATGTTGATTACCGAAGGCGCAAGTGCAGTTTCAAGTACTTCTATGTACTTTTCACTGTTCATGCGACCTTCGCAAATAGACATTTCGTCAACCCCATCAACAGTCATGCATCCACAGATCATAATACTGCCTCCTCCGTGCTTGACCGTTGGTACGATGCAATCTGGGTGGTATTCTTCGCCCACACGTCGCCTCACGAAGGTCACACCTGGTGTTCCAAATACCTATAGAAGAGAGAAAAAAAGTCCCCTTTTAAAATACCCATAACTTTTAAGGCTTAAGTGAATTGAATAGGTGATCATTCTTATTAACTCCAAAAACCAATAAAATTGACTAACCTCAAAGTTAGATTCGTCAGACCACACCACATTGGACCAATCTTCCTCAGTAAAATGTTGGTGCCGGAGAGCCCACTCTAGCCGTTTTCTTTTGTTGGCCTCTGAAAGCCACGGCTTCTTCCTGGCTTTGCATCCTTTAAGACCCGCTTCTGTAAGTCTTCTTCTGGCTGTCTGAGCACTTATGGGCTTTCCAGTCTCTTGGAACAAGGCAGCAGAAAGCTCCGATGACGTTTTTTTCGATTTCTCATGGACTCTCGTATTAACTTTCTGTCCTCGCGCTTCGTGGTTATTCGTTTTCTGCCTGATTTTGGTTTGTTGGCGTGAGTGCCAGTCTGGATGAATCGTTTGATGGCAGATTGCACGGCACAACGCGAACACTTCACCAACTTAGCAATTTCTTTTTGTGATCTACCTTGTTCATGTAGAAGTTGTATTTTTACCCGACTATCCAAACTAATTTCACTTGCTTTCGGCATTTTTGAACAAATTAGGGATCAATGTACACTTCACTTCAAAAAAAATAATATCACTTCACCAAAAATAATAACTTGTTTAGTATTTAGAGTCCCAAACACAAGTGACGAAACGTTGACCGATACGACCAAAAACACCCAATCCTTTGTTTTCGGGCACCAGATTTTTTATGACCCAAACAATATGCCGTCTACTATTCCAGGTAATGATTTATGACTCCTACCTGTCATCCTAAGAAAAGGATTTATTCAATACTCAATTAGTAAACATGCAGCGTGATCTTTTATGGGGTGCCTAATACTTTTGGGCAAGGCTGTATATATATGACGAATTTTCGGCGCAGTGAGTTAAATACTAATTTTCTTCGAGAATTAGTAAAATGTGTTTCTGTTGATAAGACTTTAAGAAAATTATAATTGGTGCTTTCAGTAGGATCGTGTTAAGTGCAAAGCTAACTGCGACCGATAAATTTCTTAAAAACATTCAAACCGACCCGCGAGTTTTAACTCCTTATAAAACATCCGAACAATTAAAGTCGATAAGACTTAATTATTAACAGACGGTCTTTATTGAACGGGTTTAATTAACGTATGTAAGTGAACATTACATACTATAAACTCAGTGCAAGACAGTGAATTTGAAAGTGCGAGTTCCGATCAAGGTAATCGAACCGATAATAACTTCGAGAAAACACATTGAATCCAGACACTACCAAGATGACAGAAACAGGAAAACCAGGTAACAAAAGCATCAATTCAATAGCCAGGTTTGACATTTCTCTGGATCCCGTGAAAGACGCTTCGAGAATCCTAACGTTTGACGGAAGTAGAGACCAGTTGAAAAGCTTCACGGACATGATTGAAGTAATGGTCCCGATTCTTCAGGCGTACTATGATTTCTCACCGATAATTATTATAATATAATAAAATGTAGAATAGTCGGTAAGGCTAAGCTTATTTAAGATGCAAGTCCACATCTTATTAAGAAGGAGGACATTAAGAAAATATTGTATGCAAATTTCTCAGATCCTAGAAATAGTACCCAATTATTAAATGAATTAAGAACAACAGAACTCAGAGGATCTGCAATGGACTTCATAAATATTATCCAACGTAGGTTAACTCATTTTAACTTAAAGGTCGAACAGGAACAAGGTCCTGACGTGCACCAATTGATTAAGTATAGCCCTCAATATCTTGAAAAAAAAAATATCCCTGAGCTTATTCAAAAAATACTGTTCTGCCGCAACCTTGATACTACAGAAGGAGAAATTTCCATTTTAAAAGAAACAGCACATGTATACGATAAAAGAGAATATAGCCACTCCAAATCCAAAAATAAGTACAAACAGGCTAAAATTATAGCAATAATCAAGATCAGAACCAATGTCCCCAAACTAAAGAACAAAACCACAATTTCCACAACAAAAACCATTATCAACAATTTCAAAATAAAAAACTCTAACGCACCTGAACCGCTAGAAACACTAATGTTCAAAGAACAGTAGAAGAATTGTGCAGGTTTTGACTGCATATTCTACCACATGAACTGCTTATTACAGCCAAAATGTTTCAAACACCTCGTTTTACTTTGGTCTCAAGAATGAATTAAAGCTCATATGGTGGAAAGGTTTCAGATATTACCACTGGCATGAATTTCAAAGTTTATGAGAGCAAAGCACTTGTTAACTATATTCGTTATCAGTTGCTTATTTCACGAAACTTTGAAAGCAGCATCTCATATAACATCAACGAAGAAAATGCTTAAAGCCTGCAGCACTGTAACTGAAGTTGGTGTTTGGGGCTGCGATCCGAAAATTTTGCAGAACTTTGGAAATTGAAACATTGGTTATTTATTTTTATTGTAAATGTTTCCGGTATGAATATTAAATGTTATTAATTTATTGATACAGAAATAGCACTACAGACTCGTGCTGGCCACTTTTTTGCCAGTATCACATCTACACCTCGTTGAAATTAACCTACCCTGCGAATTTCGTCTCGATCCGATGACTGGATTGGAAGCTATAGGAGAATAAAGAAATTTAGGGTTACCAGGCGCGGCATTTTTCAACTAATCGAAAACTTAATATTTGCTGTATATTATCACTACAATATCATTACCATTTGAAAATTTTACGATCAAATCGCTTAAGAAAAATATTGGAAATAAACACAAAACCAACAATAGCTGGCATCCCTAACGTGGCTTTTCAATCAGATTCGTTCTGAATAATGTCTATAAAAAGTTCCATTAATTGTATGAAATTCGTATTGATTTCATGTTTTTATTTTCCTAAGCGAAGTTTCAAAACCAAAGACACAAAAATTACCATAGCTGGCAGCACCAATCGAACTTTTCAACCAAATTTATACCAAACACGGTTTAGATAAAGTTTCAGCTACTGTGTCAATTTCATGAAAATCTGGTATCTGAATCAGAAATCATAGGGGCAAAAAGCAGTTTTTTTGCTTTGTAGTTTTTCAAGATGGCACCACTGGCGCAGAGTTGCCCACAATTAAAAAACGCTTCTTTAAGACCTGGTACTATTTAATTCCAATGTAGTGTGTAAAGTCCCAACTGTATCTGATTATTGGTTCGTGAGTTCTCGTGAACAGAATTTTTTTGGTGCTAAAAATAAAGGTGAATTGGGAAAGAGCTTCCGTTCTTGTCCGACATGAGAATTCTTAAGTTTTATTTTGACTGTGTAGGTACAGCATGAGATTTATATACAAATTAATTTTTATTGTAAGAAACGGAAATTTTTTAGGATATTTGATGGTTTGATTGTTTTTACTTCCAAATTTTTAATTTTTTCAAATGTAAAACACCAAAACTATCATAGCTGGCAGCTCCAACCGAATTTTTTCAACCAAATTTTCTAACAAACTTGGCTTACTTTAAGCCAAGTTTGTTAGAAATTTGGTTGAACAATTCGGTTGGAGCTTTACTTATTTACGTGCAGCTACTGTATGAATTTCGTCAAAATCGAACGATTGAATCAGAATTTATAGGGCTAAAAGCAGTTATCTTTTTTAATTGATTTTTCAAGATGGCACCACTGGCACAGAACCGCCCGCATTTTCAAAATCACTTCTATCAGACCTGGTCCAATTTAAGACCAATACAATCTGCAAATTTCAATAAATTCTGCTCATCGTATCGTGAGTTTCCGTGAACAGAAATTTTTGATGCTACAAATATAGGTAAATTGGGCAAGGGTTACCAGGCGTGCCCGTTATACCATATCAAATTTTTTTTTTTGTCTATGTAAACAAAGCAGTAGATTTACATATGAGTTGGCTTTTTTCTTTGCAGAAGCGGCATTTTTTCAAGAGAGACGATGATTTGGAAGTTTTCACTCTCAGTGCCTGGCTTAGCTACAGGGTTGCCAGCACGCTCATTAAAAGCTAAAAACATTTACAACAAAATATTACCAATACGTTCTGAAAATTTCGTAATGATTAAATAGCTCTGTCAAAAGATATCGCAATTTAAAAATTTTCAAGTTTTCCCCGTTCTCTTTTTAGGCACCCAGCGCACACATGGGGTTACAAAATTCCAAAACGTTATCCGATTCACATGTAAACCACGTCCGAATATATTTCGTCAACTTTAGTTTTGCCAAAAATTAGTTGTGTACGGAATAATAAGTATATAAAAAAATATCACTAAAATGGCCGCCGGCGCCAAACGGTTAAAAATTATTGATTTTTTGTGAAATTTTGCACTATTCTGCATATACACCAATGTGTCCTGAAAATTTCAGTTCAATCGGATGGCGCGTTCCTGACATTTTTTCACTGAAATTTTTTGATGATATATATATATATATATATATATATATATATACATATATATGTATATATATATATATATATCTATATATATATATATATATATATATATATATATATATATACTATATATATATATATATATATATATATATATATATTATATATATATATATATATATATATATATATATATATATATATATATATATATATATATCTATATATATATATACAGATATATGAATTTTTGTCCAAAATGATTTCAATACTAATGTTCTTCTTCGAACATTAGTAAAAACGAAAGCAGTATTATCAAAACCCTCATTACCAAAATGGAAACCAATACGATAATAACCAGAGCCAGTACCGCCAAAATCGACATAATACTTATAACTTTTTTCAACCAAACAATATTTCACAAGGACGCAACTATAACGATCCCAACTCAATTCAAAATCGTATCCCAAAAATTCGGACCACCTCAACCTATGGAAGTAGATAATTCCCACCAAATTGTGCGTATTTATTCGGAGGGAAATTTTCAAGAGGCTACCTCGGAACTCCTAACTTGTACAGCCTCCCTTATATTCGAATAGATTCCTATGGTATCCCATTAAGATTTTTAATAGACAGAGGAGCTGCAATAATCATTATCGATCCAAATCTATGCCATCCAAGTTTGAGAGTCCCGAATATTAATTTAAGCATCTATATTTTAAATTATTAGATATTTTATTCGCATTCAACAAAAATATAACCGTTTAAAGAAATAAGAGGAGAAGTTAAGTATATTTTTATAGAATTTAAATTCAATAGTTTTCGGAATCATCGGGAATAACATATTCCAAAACTTTAAAGTAGAAATTGATTTATTTAACAAATATATAAAATTTCATGATAGGAAACTAAAAATATATTACTCTGAAGATGAAGAAGACATGGACCAGTATATATTAATCTAATATATTAAAATGAAACTTACAAAGGATATTACCCACTTTCATAATGAAGAATAGATTACTTTAATATAAAAGAATCTAATAAACTCATGGCCTCATTAAAAAATTACCGGGGAAATATTCTTCAAAGAAGTTGAAAATTTGGCCTTTACCCCCGAAATAAAACATGAAAAAAACCTCTAGCGCACCTGAACTGCTAGAAACACTAATGTTCGAAGAACAGTAGAAAAATTGTGCAAGTTTTGAGTGCATATTCGACTACATGAGCTGCTTATTACGGCCAAACTGTTTCAAACGCAACGTTTTACTTTGGTCTCAAAAATGCATTATAACTCATATGGTGGAAGGTTTCAGATATTACCACTGGCATGAATTTCAACGTTTATGAGAGCAAAACATGGGTTAGTTATATTCGTTATCAGATGCTTATTTCACAAAATTTTGAAAGCAGCATCTCATATAACATCAATGAAGAAACATGCTCAGTGCCTACTGCACTGTAACTGAAGTTGGTGTTTGAGGCTGCGATCCGAAAAATTTGCAGAACTATGGGAATTGAAACATTGGTAATTTATTTTCATTTGCCGGGCTCCATTTTTACTAATTAGTACTTACAAGTACTTGGGAGTAGAGCACAAAACGAACGCCATCTTCGTTCATACGAGCAGATTCTAATTTGTCAAATTATATGCTGTTTTTCAAATGTAAAACAGTTGAAAATAAAGGGAGAAAATAACGAGTATAAACTACCACAATCGAAAAAGAATATAAAAGTAACTAGCAGAAAATTACCTCTTTTAACTTTCTACATATTATGACGGCTATTTCTTAGTTCCTTACTACCAAAACATTCAACATAACCATAAAAAAAACTCAAGCGCACCTGAACCGCTAAAAAACTAATTTTCGAAGAAATTGTCTTTGAGTGACAAAAAAGTGTGGAAAGACGTAATACACTGTTTTTTAGAATCATATCAACCATTCCTTATCCCAAGCAACAAAACTCAACTATAACATAAATGATGAAAATGTTCAGTGCTGGCAACACTTTCCCAATGAAGCAGCAATAAGTTTACCTTAACAAGCTCATACTTAAATCAACTTATCCTTTGAATTTTGTTCTCATCGCAGGATCATCGAAAGTTTCAGCGGTTAAACGTTGTTTGAGGCGAAAAATGTTCAAAACTCGGAAAATTTAAAAATTGGTTTCTTATTTTTATCGCAAATGCTTTGCATATGAGTACGTAATTTGAAGCATCCGTTGGTGCAATATTTACGAAAAATGGCTAATGCTGGTTAGCCTGTGTCAGCAGCAAGACAAAAAATATACCAAATCTGCTTCAC
>OX376372.1:99222926-99252926 GCA_947369275.1 Nemotelus nigrinus | reverse complement strand
ACTCCACAACAGTAAGGACCCAACGTCAACACAAATAAACGGAGAAGTATCCCAAGGGCCGTCAACAAACATATTTCCTGACGACCCCAGCATATTTCACTTTGTGCATTAACCGACACATAGTCTGCGGAGCGTTGCATAGACCAAACGGCATAACCGTGAAACGATGCAAAGGTCTGCCAGGGACGGTAAAGGCAGTTTTATCACGTGATGCTTCGTTTAATAGAATCTGCCAGAAAGCGTCATTCAGATCCAAACTAGTGATGAACCGGGTGTCTTGTAGGCGTGCCAACAGTCCCTCAATGAGAGGTAACGGGTATGCATCTTTTAAGGTGACCTCGTTCAGACGTCGAGCATCAAGACATAGACGAACCTTGCCAGGCTTCCTCACCAAGGTAACGGGGGAACTCCACGCGCTATGGCTTTCCTCTATCACACCCAGTGACAACATACGATCAAGTTCGTCATACATCAGTTTCTGTATAACCGGTTACATGACAAAGTGTCGTTGTTTAATGGGCTGAGCGGAACCCGTGTCGATCTTATGTGACACGAGTTTGATTTTGCCCAGGCCCTCCTTGTTATATGAAGGAAACTGATGTATGACAAGGTCGAGTTGTTGCTGCTCCTGAGTGGTCAATAGGTGAAAACCAGGGCACGCAGGCTCTGTAAGGGCCTCGACCGAGTGACATTGCGTTGGAGCGATTTTGAAAAGGTCGCAAAAGTCCATACCCAGATAGACAGGGTGGGTTAGAGACGGGATGACCAAAAACCACATCCATATACGCTGGTCGTTAAATCGCACCAAAGTGCCAACATATCCCACCACTGGACTCCTTTGACCCGAAGCTGTATGAACGTGGGTCTGCATAGTATGCATATACAGACCCAAGTCCGAGAGCAGATCCAAAGAACCAGCGCCGAGTATGCTGACACTAGCCCCACTGTCGAGCAACCACTTTAACTTTCGACCCTTGATGATGATCTCAGCGAAAGGGCGGTTATCACCAATAGTTGTAACAATTGATTCAACGCAGCCGCGTTTTAAAAATTTTCTGGCAGCGAACCTACAAGATCGATGCAAGCGCTTGGACGAGGACAGCCCCAAACAAACAGGTCGAAATGATCTGGGACATGCAGACTCAAGATACGAGTCAGTAAAGGACAGGTCTTGCGGGACATATGAGTTAGATTGGGTGATGGATGTCGATGTATATGGCGTTAAATAGTTTATCTGAAATGGAGTAGAACTGAAACGTGATGAATTTAGTCAAAAGGAACGGCGCGATTCGGGGTCAACGTTGGTGGCAACATCAACTTTCTCGTGACGGGAAATAACTTGAGAAGCTGTGGGCTGGTTTCTAGTCATTGGGGTCACCTTTCTCCCAACATAACTTTGACATTTAGGACATTGAGGCTTCAAGACTCCCTCTGTGCCACACCCAAAGCAGAATATTTTTTTAAAGGGCACCGAAAAGTCCATAAAAGAATGTTCCAAGTCTTTACAGTTCCAGCAAACGCGAAACTGTTCACGATGAATATTAAACTGCGGACCCGGCGTTCCATATTGCTTCATCACGATTTCATGAACGTGATTATTTCTTACAGGCTCGTCACTATCAACCTCGACACTGGTACCCTCCTCACGGTGCTCCATTGGAAAATATCGTCTATGCTCTGAATGCTCCACAATCTCGTCATCCAAGTATAATTCATTAACTCCATATGGACGACGAATCGTTCGACGTTCAACTTCCAAATCACGCCAAACAAATTCAATACGCATACATCATCTAACTAGCTCGCGAGTCGTCTGGAAGTCAAAGCCTGCCAAATGCTCCTGGAGACGAGCATTCATGTTTTTGAATAAAATACACTGATGGTCCACGTCCAGTAAAAGCACCTGCAACTGTAAAGCCAAGGATTCAATTGATTCATAGAATTCAATGAATTTCTCATTCGGCCTTTGCTTGCGAGCATCTATTGCTCGTCGTATGTCAACGTCCGTGCGATGCGGAGCAAACCGCTCCAAAAATTTAGTTTTTAGTTGTAGCCACGTGAGACCGCCGTAGAGATCTCGCACTTGCCAATACCAATTGACAGCCATACCTTTTAAAAGTAGATGTAGATCTCTGACCAATTCCTGCCCTGACACTCCGTAATCGCTAGCCATAGTGGATACACGAAACAGAAACTGCCGTGCATCTATGTCCTTGGAAACTCCATCGAACATTAATCCCCATTTAGTGATAGGAACCAATGCTCGCGGTTGTTCCATGCTTCGAATGGCATCTCGAAAGGTAACCCGTGGTTCGGCAGCACTCGGACCCATGGTAAGCGTGGACGAAAGAGGTTCGTTATTAATGCGAGTAGGCTCCGGAGCAGTAATGGGTGGCACAACTGTATGTACGGGACCAACTTTTGGTGGAGTACTTGAAGTTGAAAGACTAAGGCGTCCTAGTTCTCGATCAATGCGAGAATAACTGGGGTCCCAACTCGCTGTTCTGCGACGCATTTCAAAATAATTCTTTCGAGTAATACAATTTTAAGTAACAAAATCAAAAACTAGACCCTAACAAATATTCACAAAGTTCTTAAAATAATTTACCAAAACCCATAAGCCAATCCAAATTCCCAATTAAGTTGTACTCAAAGAAAACGATAGCAATTAAGTTCTAGTCAAAGAAAACGATAGTAACAATAGTAACAAAAAACTAATTGCTTAAATCAAAATTACTACTATCAAGTAAGGCAAGCATAAACAATTTTGAATCGACCAAGAAAACTTGTTTCGTAAATATTAAGAAAGAGTTTTCAAATTATAAAAAAAAATGATTCCTACGAAAACTCTTCATAACGGAAATTCGAGAGGGAAAGGAAAAGGTATGAAAGTTAACATGGAATGATAAAATGTGGAAAGAATGCAGGAATATAAGGAACAGTAATTGAACTACTCAGCTGAGTCAAGAAAATTCGACGGCCCTCTTTCGTGAACTGCTCACAAGGTACACTCAAGTAAACATACACCGTCAAACTGGTGGACTCAGTCACGATCTAGTACCATCGAACCTCCCTGCAAGAAACAAAAGGCTCGAGGCGCTGTAAAACTGCTCGCCTCAGGATCAAGCGACTTTACGACCGAAGGATATTTCAGCGGCTTTCAAGCTGAGAGTCAGTATAAAAAAGTGAAAAGAGGCGTCCCTCTGTCAAACACTGGACAACACACAAAAGCACGAAAACGGGTGCCAATGTTGCACTGACGACCGTTCGACCGGAAAGAAATGAAGAGAAAAAAACTCTAGCGCACCTGAACCGCTATTAACACTTATGTTCGAAGAACAGTAGAAGAATTGTGCAGGTTTTAGTGCATATTCCACCACATGAGCTGCTTATTACGGCCAAATTGTTTCAAATGCCACGTTTTACTTTGGTCTTAAGATTGCATTATAACTCATGTGGTAGAAGGTTTCAGATATTACCACTGGCATGAATTTCAACGTTTATGAGAGCAAAACACGGGTTAATTATATTCGTTATCAGTTGCTTATTTCACAAAATTTTGGAAGCAGCATCTCATATAACATCAATGAAGAAAATGTTCAGTGCCTGCAGCATTGTAACTGAAGTTGGTGTTTGGGGCTGCGATCCGAAAAATTTGCAGAACTTTGGGAATTGAAACATCGGTTATTTATTTGCATTGTAAATGTTTCCGGTATAATGTTATTGATACAAAAGTAGCACAACCGACTCGTGCTGGCAACTTTTCGCCAGTATCAAAGCCAAGAATATATCACATCTGCTTCACGTTGTCATATTACATTCGAAGTTATAGGAGTATGAAGAAATTTAGGGTTACCTGCAACGAGATTTTTCAAATAATCGAAAGCTTAATATTTGCTGTTTATTGGCACTACAATATCATTACCAATTGAAAATTCTACGATTAAACCGCTTAATAAAGATATTGCAAACAAACACAAAACCAACAATAGGTGGCAACCCTACTGTGGCTTTTCAACCAAATTTGTCCTGAATAATGTTTATAATAGGTTCGATAAATTGTATGAAATTCGTATTGATTTCATGACTGCACTGGAAGTTATAGGGCAAAAAGTTTTATTTTCCTGAGCAAATTTTCAAAACCAAAGACACAAAAATTACCATAGCTGGCAGCACCAATCGAATTTTTCACCCGAATTTTAACCAAACAGAGTTTAGAGTAAGGTTCAGCTACCGTGTCAATATCATGAAAATCTGGTTACTTATTCGCATTTCATAGGGCAAAAAACAGTTTTTTTTCTTTGTAACTTTTCAAGATGGCACCACTGGCACAGAGTTGCCCAGACCTGGTCCAACTTAAGTCCAGACCTGGTTCTACTAAAGTTCAATGCTTTCTGTAAATTTCAATGGTATCTGATTAATGATTCGTGAGTTCCCGTGAACAGAAGTTTTTGATGCTAAAAATATAGGTTGACTGGACTAGGGTTACCGTTCTTGTCCGACATGAAATTTCCAAAGTTTTACTTTGAACGTGCATATAAAGCATAAGATTTGTATACAGGTTGGTTTGATTGTAAGAAACGGACATTTTTAGGATATTCGATGATTTGAATGTTTTCACTTCCAAATTTTTATTTTTTCAAATTTAAGACACCAAAATTATCATAGCTGGCAGCTCCAACCGAATTTTTCAGCCAAATTTCTACCAAACGTGGTTTAAAGTAAGGTCCAGCTACTGTATGAATTTCGTCAAAATCGAACGATTCAATCAGAATTTATAGGGCTAAAAGCAGTTATCTTTTTTAGTGATTTTTCAAGATGGCACCACTGGCACAGAATCACCCGCATTTCAAAATCGCTTCTATCAGACCTGGTCCTATCTTAGACCAATACAGTCTGCAAATTTCAATTAATTCTGCTAATCGAATCGTGAGTTTCCGTGAACAGAAATTTTTGATGCTAAAAATATAGGTAAATTGGGCAAGGGTTACCAGGCGTGTCCGTTGTCCCATATCAAATTTTTTTTTTGGTCTATGTAAAAAAAGCACGAAATTTACATATGAGTGGCTTTTTTTTGAAGAAACGGCATTTTTTCAAAAGAGACGATAATTTTGAGGTTTTCATTTTCAGTGCTTGTCCTAGCTTCAGGGTTGCCAGCACGCTCATCAACTTACAACTTACAACTAAATAATACCAATATGTGCTGAAAATTTAGTAATGATTGAATGGCTCTGTCAAAAGTTATCGCAATTTAAAAATTTTCAATTTTTCCCGTTCTCTTTATAGGCACCCAGCGCACACATGGGGTTAAAAAATTCCAAAACGTTAGATGTTTCACATGTAAAACACGTTCGTTATTTATTTGGTCAACTTAATTTTTGCAAAAATTATTTGTGTACGGAATAATAGGTATAATAAAAATATTACTAAAATGGCCGCCGGTGCCAAAGGGTTAAAGATTAATTTTCTGAGACCTTGCACTATTCTGCATATACACCAATGTGTCCTGAAAATTTCAGTTCAATCGGATGGCGCGTTCCTGAGATTTTTTCACTGAAATTTTTTGATGATATATATATATATATATATATATATATATATATATATATATATATATATATATATATATATATATATATATATATATATATATATGTGTATATATATATATATATATATATATATACATATATATATATATATATATATATATATATATATATATATATATATATATATATATATATATATATATATATATATATATATATATATATATATATATATATATATATATATATATATATATATATATATATATAGAAATATGAATTTTTGGCCAAAGTGATTTTAATACTAATGTTCTGCTTCAAACATTAGTAAAAACAATTAAAGCATAAGAAAGTATTCAGACCAATAACCTTCAACAGAAGTTGAAACCAAATAGCATAGAAAAAGAATAATAATAATCATGTGTGTGTTAAATGATACCCAATTACCATTTTACCATTTTTTTACAGAAGGAAAATCGAATATCCTTAACTTATAATTCATTTACAAAACACGCACCAAAATCATAATAATTAATAATGAACATATATAATGAAGCGTCCAAAATTCCAGTGCAAAATAGGTAATTCATAACGGATAACGAATAACGGCAATTGTTATTTGTTTAATAAAGTTACTAATACAGGGAAAAGTTCAAAGATCAAATTTCATCAAAAATCTACCATACAGGTTTTTATTGAATCAACTCGAATTTTTGATATTACTTAGCTGATGCTGCCCTCTTAATGCAGGTTGTGTGTAGTAGCAGGTGTGGCTGGTTCTAACCGCAAATCACGTTCGCCAATAGAGTCTCCCACATTCGCTCCGATTTTCGGATTTTCGAGGTTTTTCCCCAATACAAAATTTTTCCCATTCGCCCGATATTCTCACCTCGCAAGGTCTTTACGAATTCGTACTGGTTGCTATGAATATTTCCGAATTCAAATTTCAATATTTCACTTTTCAAAAATATTGCACTTTTCAAAAATCTTTTCGAACTCGTACTTGTTGTTACCATGAATATTTTCAAATTCAAATTTCAATATTTCACTTTTCAAAAATATTGCACTTTTCAAAAATCTTTTTGAACTCGTACTTGTTATTGTTACTATGAATATTTTCAAATTCAAATTTCAATATTTCACTTTTCAAAAATATTGCCTTTTCAAAAATCTTTTCGAACTCCACAGTTTTATACCTTCAAAAAAAATTATCTTTCCAATTCCCCCCAAACTTTCATTCCTTTTTAGTTCCAACCTCCGAATGATGCCGCGCCAACTCTCGAGCCATCAGTCTCCCGCTACCGACACGTACCGTTTTTTTTCTAGTTGCTAAGTTGGGCAACCAGTCTCTACACAACCAGCAGCAAACATCTCCCGTTTCCGCTGGCCTGATAACGCAGCTGATGCAAGTATTGTTGCAAATCAGCTGCGCTCAGGTCAGCGAACCCGATGCAATGCAGTGATACACGCGACAATCAAATGCATAAGCAAAGCCTGTTTTCGAATGCCACTGCTATACATTCGACCGTCGCATGCAGCACTGCATTCGCAAAGTTTGTGGGTGTATGCGTGGCTGATAGCTGTGGCGAGGCCGTTTCGCAACAGTCGTGGGGACGACCCAGACCCTGAAGTCTCACAGCCGGGCACAATTAAAATGTGTTATCAACGTTTCAATTTTGGACTTTATGCAAAATCAAAAGGTACCTCTCCGACTCCGTCCCAGATGTCTTTTGAGTGATAAACCCCCAACACCTTACCACTTGCGTCTTCCAATTCGTATGTCACTTGGCCGATTTTTCGCTTAACGATGGCAGGGACAAATCGTGGGGCGAACTTTGCTGCAAAGCGATCTACTGCCTTGCTCACAACAAAGTTCCGGACGAAGACTCTTTGACCCAAAGAAAAAATTCGTGGTCTGGCTCGCAGATTGTAATGTTGAGCACTTTTTTTATAGGCTTCGTTCAACTTGTCTTTCACAAGATCTTGCGCCAAACGCTGCCGGTCAACGTTTGATTGCAATTAGATTTCTCCGTCTTCAAAAGCCTTAAGACTCCTGAGCAGCGCGTACTCTGAGCCATGCTGAATAGGATGATATCCGAACATGAGGAAGTGAAGCGAAAAGCCAGTCGATTCATGCACTACCTTACAAAAAGCAGAGCACGACTCAGGAAGCTTCTCGTCCCACCTCGCATGATCGGATCCTATGTAGGCCCTTATTGCATTTAACGTCGACACGTTGGTACGCTCTGCAGCATTCGTCTGCGGAGAATAGACGGGAGTACCACAGTGATGCACTCCATAGTTTACCAACAATTCTGCAAAAGTCTTGGAAGCAAATTGGACTCCGTTATCTAAATGGAGCCATTCGGGGACCCCAAAAGTTAGGAAAATTTCGCGTTCGAGATATTTTACAACAGCGTCTGCGGTTGCCTTAGCCATGCGCTGGAGTCACACAAATTTAGTGTAGTGATCGAAGACCACAAACAACTGTGTGTTACCCGATTTAAAATGTGGATATGGTCCCATAAAATCCACAAAGAGGCGCTGCATAGGTCGCTCCGTTTCTCGCTGTGATCCCATGAATGGTCTTTGAATGTAATTCGAAGGCTTGATCTGCTTGCAGGTCACGCAATTCTTGATATGTCGTATGACATCTTGCCTCATGCAAGGCCAATAAAAATACCTTTGAAGCAGTTCAATCGTTTTTCGAATTCCACAATGCGACCCACGAGGATCATCATGAGCTCTTGCTATGAGCACCCCTTGCTGACCATCAGGGACCCATAACTTCGTTTGGGGAATATCCGAAAAAGAGGCATCGAGCGAACCCAGTGTGATGTATAGTGTGTCGTTCGACACGTTCAGATTCTGAAACTTTTGGGGGTGTTCCACAATTTGCTCCCTCAAATGCTTATAGGAGGGCTCTTGAAACGCAGCTTCTGGAATAATCACACCCAGATGCTCGTGCTCCGGAAGACATTTTCCAATTGAAGCCAACTGATCATCAGAAAAACAGGCTCTTGACAGAGCGTCTGGGACGACTTTGAGATTACCCTTCCGATGCTCAATGTGAAATTCATACCCCTGCAGCTTCAGGCTCCAGCGAGCCAATCGTCCAAACAGATCCTGTTGTTGCATCAGCTATTTTAGGCTGGCATGATCTGTGATGATAGTGAAGGGCAGCCCCTCGACGTACGCTCTGAACCTCTTAGCACTTTGCACCGCAGCTAAGCATTCCAATTCGGTAGCACTGTAGTTGCGTTGCGCCGCGTTAAGTTTCAGGGACATATACGCGATGGGATGCTCTCCACCATCATCATCCTTCTGGAACAAGACACTTCCAATACCCAATGCACTAGTGTCACATTGAATAGAAAAATGTCTTGTGAAATCTAGATTGGCTAACACCGGAGTGGAAACCAACAGTTTCTTGACTTCATTGAAGGCATTGCTAGCAGCCAAAGACCAGTTGAAAGAACGCTTGCCTTTTAGCAGATCCGTGAGTGGAGCAGTGACGGAAGCAAAATTTGGGATAAAACGTCTGTACCACCCCGCCATTCCCATGAACCGTCTCATGTCTTTTACCGTTCGGGGCTCTGGATATGTCAGAATACCTGACACCTTCTCCGGGTCAGTTCGTAGAATCCCATCACTAACCACGAAGCCAAGGTACTTTTGCTCTTTTCAACATTGATGGTCAAGTTGGCGTCTCTGAGCCGTCTCGCAACAGTGCTCAAGAGCTCCAAATGCTCATCAAATGTTAAGCTTGTGACGAGCAAGTCGTCCAAGTAAACAAATACCTTGTCCTGCAGTTCGTGTGGTATTACTTTGTGCATTAACCGACACATAGTCTGCGGAGCGTTGCATAGACCGAACGGCATAACCGTGAAACGATACAAAGGTCTGCCAGGGACGGTAAAGGCAGTTTTATCACGTGATGCTTCGTTTATTGGAATCTGCCAGAAAGCGTCATTCAGATCCAAACTAGTGATGAACCGGGTGTCTTGTAGGCGTGCCAACAGTCCCTCAATGAGAGGTAACGGGTATGCATCTTTTAAGGTGACCTCGTTCAGACGTCGAGCATCAAGACATAGACGAACCTTGCCAGGCTTCCTCACCAAGGTAACGGGGGAACTCCACGCGCTATGGCTTTCCTCTATCACACCCAGTGACAACATACGATCAAGTTCGTCATACATCAGTTTCTGTATAACCGGTTATATGACAAAGTGTCGTTGTTTAATGGGCTGAGCGGAACCCGTGTCGATCTTATGTGACACGAGTTTGGTTTTGTCCAGGCCCTCCTTGTTATATGAAGGAAACTGATGTATGACAAGGTCGAGTCGTTGCTGCTCCTGAGTGGTCAATAGGTGAAAACCAGGGCACGCAGGCTCTGTAAGGGCCTCGACCGAGTGACATTGCGTTGGAGCGATTTTGAAAAGGTCGCAAAAGTCCATACCCAGATAGACAGGGTGGGTTAGAGACGGGATGACCAAAAACCACATCCATATACGCTGGTCGTTAAATCGCACCAAAGTGCCAACATATCCCACCACTGGACTCCTTTGACCCGAAGCTGTATGAGCGTGGGTCTGCATAGTATGCATATACAGACCCAAGTCCGAGAGCAGATCCAAAGAACCAGCGCCGAGTATGCTGACACTAGCCCCACTGTCGAGTAACCACTTTAACTTTTGACCCTTGATGATGATCTCAGCGAAAGGGCGGTTATCACCAATAGTTGTAACAATTGATTCAACGCAGCCGCGTTTTAAAAATTTTCTGGCAGCGAAGTACCTACAAGATCGATGCAAGCGCTTGGACGAGGACAGCCCCAAACAAACAGGTCGAAATGATCTGGGACATGCAGACTCAGGATACGAGTCAGTAAAGGACAGGTCTTGCGGGACATATGAGTTAGATTGGGTGATGGATGTCGATGTATATGGCGTTAAATAGTTTATCTGAAATGGAGTAGAACTGAAACGTGATGAATTTAGTCAAAAGGAACGGCGCGATTCGGGGTCAACGTTGGTGGCAACATCAACTTTCTCGTGACGGGAAATAACTTGAGAAGCTGTGGGCTGGTTTCTAGTCATTGGGGTCACCTTTCTCCCAACATAACTTTGACATTTAGGACATTGAGGCTTCAAGACTCCCTCTGTGCCACACCCAAAGCAGAATATTTTTTTAAAGGGCACCGAACAGTCCATAAAAGAATGTTCCAAGTCTTTACAGTTCCAGCAAACGCGAAACTGTTCACGATGAATATTAAACTGCGGACCCGGCGTTCCATATTGCTTCATCACGATTTCATGAACGTGATTATTTCTTACAGGCTCGTCACTATCAACAGCGACACTGGTACCCTCCTCACGGTGCTCCATTGGAAAATATCGTCTATGCTCTGAATGCTCCACAATCTCGTCATCCAAGTATAATTCATTAACTCCATATGGACGACGAATCGTTCGACGTTCAACTTCCAAATCACGCCAAACAAATTCAATACGCATACATCATCTAACTAGCTCGCGAGTCGTCTGGAAGTCAAAGCCTGCCAAATGCTCCTGGAGACGAGCATTCATGTTTTTGAATAAAATACACTGATGGTCCACGTCCAGTAAAAGCACCTGCAACTGTAAAGCCAAGGATTCAATTGATTCATAGAATTCAATGAATTTCTCATTCGGCCTTTGCTTGCGAGCATCTATTGCTCGTCGTATGTCAACGTCCGTGCGATGCGGAGCAAACCGCTCCAAAAATTTAGTTTTTAGTTGTAGCCACGTGAGACCGCCGTAGAGATCTCGCACTTGCCAATACCAATTGACAGCCATACCTTTTAAAAGTAGATGTAGATCTCTGACCAATTCCTGCCCTGACACTCCGTAATCGCTAGCCATAGTGGATACACGAAACAGAAACTGCCGTGCATCTATGTCCTTGGAAACTCCATCGAACATTAATCCCCATTTAATGATAGGAACCAATGCTCGCGGGTGTTCCATGCTTCGAATGGCATCTCGAAAGGTAACGCGTGGTTCGGCAGCACTCGGACCCATGGTAAGCGTGGACGAAAGAGGTTCGTTATTAATGCGAGTAGGCTCCGGAGCAGTAATGGGTGGCACAACTGTATGTACGGGACCAACTTTTGGTGGAGTACTTGAAGTTGAAAGACTAAGGCGTCCTAGTTCTCGATCAATGCGAGAATAACTGGGGTCCCAACTCGCTGTTCTGCGACGCATTTCAAAATAATTCTTTCGAGTAATACAATTTTAAGTAACAAAATCAAAAACTAGGCCCTAACAAATATTCACAAAGTTCTTAAAATAATTTACCAAAACCCATAAGCCAATCCAAATTCCCAATTAAGTTGTACTCAAAGAAAACGATAGCAATTAAGTTCTAGTCAAAGAAAACGATAGTAACAATAGTAACAAAAAACTAATTGCTTAAATCAAAATTACTACTATCAAGTAAGGCAAGCATAAACAATTTTGAATCGACCAAGAAAACTTGTTTCGTAAATATTAAGAAAGAGTTTTCAAATGATAAAAAAAAATTATTTCTACGAAAACTCTTCATAACGGAAATTCGAGAGGGAAAGGAAAAGGTATGAAAGTTAACATGGAATGATAAAATGTGGAAAGAATGCAGGAATATAAGGAACAGTAATTGAACTACTCAGCTGAGTCAAGAAAATTCGACGGCCCTCTTTCGTGAACTGCTCACAAGGTACACTCAAGTTAACATACACCGTCAAACTGGTGGACTCAGTCACGATCTAGTACCATCGAACCTCCCTGCAAGAAACAAAAGGCTCGAGGCGCTGTAAAACTGCTCGCCTCAGGATCAAGCGACTTTACGACCGAAGGATATTTCAGCGGCTTTCAAGCTGAGAGTCAGTATAAAAAAGTGAAAAGAGGCGTCCCTCTGTCAAACACTGGACAACACACAAAAGCACGAAAACGGGCGCCAATGTTGCACTGACGACCGTTCGACCGGAAAGAAAGGAAGAGAAAAAAACTCTAGCGCACCTGAACCGCTATAAACACTAATGTTCGAAGAACAGTAGAAGAATTGTGCAGGTTTTAGTGCATATTCCACCACATGAGCTGCTTATTACGGCCAAATTGTTTCAAATGCCACGTTTTACTTTGGTCTCAAGATTGCATTATAGCTCATGCGGTAGAAGGTTTCAGATATTACCACTGGCATGAATTTCAACGTTTATGAGAGCAAAACACGGGTTAATTATATTCGTTATCAGTTGCTTATTTCACAAAATTTTGGAAGCAGCATCTCATATAACATCAATGAAGAAAATGTTCAGTGCCTGCAGCACTGTAACTGAAGTTGGTGTTTGGGGCTGCGATCCGAAAAATTTGCAGAACTTTGGGAATTGAAACATCGGTTATTTATTTGCATTGTAAATGTTTCCGGTATAATGTTATTGATACAAAAGTAGCACAACCGACTCGTGCTGGCAACTTTTCGCCAGTATCAAAGCCAAGAATATATCACATCTGCTTCACGTTGTCATATTACATTCGAAGTTATAGGAGCATGAAGAAATTTAGGGTTACCTGCAACGAGATTTTTCAAATAATCGAAAGCTTAATATTTGCTGTTTATTGGCACTACAATATCATTACCAATTGAAAATTCTACGATTAAACCGCTTAATAAAGATATTGCAAACAAACACAAAACCAACAATAGGTGGCAACCCTACTGTGGCTTTTCAACCAAATTTGTCCTGAATAATGTTTATAATAGGTTCGATAAATTGTATGAAATTCGTATTGATTTCATGACTGCACTGGAAGTTATAGGGCAAAAAGTTTTATTTTCCTGAGCAAATTTTCAAAACCAAAGACACAAAAATTACCATAGCTCGCAGCACCAATCGAATTTTTCAGCCGAATTTTAACCAAACAGAGTTTAGAGTAAGGTTCAGCTACCGTGTCAATATCATGAAAATCTGGTTACTTATTCACATTTCATAGGGCAAAAAACAGTTTTTTTTCTTTGTAACCTTTCAAGATGGCACCACTGGCACAGAGTTGCCCAGACCTGGTCCAACTTAAGTCCAGACCTGGTTCTACTAAAGTTCAATGCTTTCTGTAAATTTCAATGGTATCTGATTAATGATTCGTGAGTTCCCGTGAACAGAAGTTTTTGATGCTAAAAATATAGGTTGACTGGACTAGGGTTACCGTTCTTGTCCGACATGAAATTTCCAAAGTTTTACTTTGAACGTGCATATAAAGCATAAGATTTGTATACAGATTGGTTTTATTGTAAGAAACGGACATTTTTAGGATATTCGATGATTTGAATGTTTTCACTTCCAAATTTTTATTTTTTCAAATTTAAGACACCAAAATTATCATAGCTGGCAGCTCCAACCGAATTTTTCAGCCAAATTTCTACCAAACGTGGTTTAAAATAAGGTCCAGCTACTGTATGAATTTCGTCAAAATCGAACGATTCAATCAGAATTTATAGGGCTAAAAGCAGTTATCTTTTTTAGTGATTTTTCAAGATGGCACCACTGGCACAGAATAACCCGCATTTCAAAATCGCTTCTATCAGACCTGGTCCTATCTTAGGCCAATACAGTCTGCAAATTTCAATTAATTCTGCTAATCGAATCGTGAGTTTCCGTGAACAGAAGTTTTTGATGCTAAAAATATAGGTAAATTGGGCAAGGGTTACCAGGCGTGTCCGTTATCCCATATTAAATTTTTTTTTTGGTCTATGTAAAAAAAGCACGAAATTTACATATGAGTGGCTTTTTTTTGAAGAAACGACATTTTTTCAAGAGAGACGATAATTTTGAGGTTTTCATTTTCAGTGCTTGTCCTAGCTTCAGGGTTGCCAGCACGCTCATCAACTTACAACTTACAACTAAATAATACCAATATGTGCTGAAAATTTAGTAATGATTGAATGGCTGTGTCAAAAGTTATCGCAATTTAAAAATTTTCAATTTTTCCCGTTCTCTTTTTAGGCACCCAGCGCACACATGGGGTTAAAAAATTCCAAAACGTTAGATGTTTCGCATGTAAAACACGTTCGTTATTTATTTGGTCAACTTAATTTTTGCAAAAATTATTTGTGTACGGAATAATAGGTATAATAAAAATATTACTAAAATGGCCGCCGGCGCCAAAGGGTTAAAGATTATTTTTCTGAGACCTTGCACTATTCTGCATATACACCAATGTGTCCTGAAAATTTCAGTTCAATCGGATGGCGCGTTCCTGAGATTTTTTCACTGAAATTTTTTGATGATATATATATATATATATGATATATATATATATATATATATATATATATATATATATATATATATATATATATATATATATATATATATATATATATATATATATATATATATATATATATGTATATATATATATATATATATATATATATATATATATATATATATATATATATATATATATATATATATATATATATATATAGAAATATGAATTTTTGGCCAAAGTGATTTTAATACTAATGTTCTTCTTCAAACATTAGTAAAAACAATTAAAGCATAAGAAAGTATTCAGACCAATAACCTTCAACAGAAGTTGAAACCAAATAGCATAGAAAAGGAATAATAATGATCATGTGTGTGTTAAATTATACCCAACCCCGGCCGGAACTGGTTTACCATTATTTTACAGAAGGAAAATCGAATATCCTTAACTTATAATTCATTTACAAAACACGCACCAAAATCATAATAATTAATAATGAACATATATAATGAAGGGTCCAAAATTCCAGTGCGAAATAGGTAATTCATAACGGATAACGGATAACGGCAATTGTTATTTGTTTAATAAAGTTACTAATACAGGGAAAAGTTCAAAGATCAAATTTCATCAAAAATCTACCATACAGGTTTTTATTGAATCAACTCGAATTTTTGATATTACTTAGTTGATGCTGTCCTCTTAATGCAGGTTGTGTGTAGTAACAGGTGTGGCTGGTTCTAACCGCAAATCACGTTCGCCAATAGAGTCTCCCACATTCGCTCCGATTTTCGGATTTTCAAGGTTTTTCCCCAATTCAAAATTTTTCCCATTCGCCCGATATTCTCACCTCGCAAGGTCTTAACGAATTCGTACTGGTTGCTATGAATATTTCCGAATTCAAATTTCAATATTTCACTTTTCAAAAATATTGCACTTTTCAAAAATCTTTTCGAACTCGTACTTGTTGTTACCATGAATATTTTCAAATTCAAATTTCAATATTTCACTTTTCAAAAATATTGCACTTTTCAAAAATCTTTTTGAACTCATACTTGTTATTGTTACTATGAATATTTTCAAATTCAAATTTCAATATTTCACTTTTCAAAAATATTGCCTTTTCAAAAATCTTTTCGAACTCCACAGTTTTATACCTTCAAAAAAAAATTATCTCTCCAATTCCCCCCAAACTTTCATTCCTTTTTAGTTCCAACCTCCGAATGATGCCGCGCCAACTCTCGAGCCATCAGTCTCCCGCTACCGACACGTACCGTTTTTTTTCTAGTTGCTAAGTTGGGCAACCAGTCTCTACACAACCAGCAGCAAACATCTCCCGTTTCCGCTGGCCTGATAACGCAGCTGATGCAAGTATTGTTGCAAATCAGCTGCGCTCAGGTCAGCGAACCCGATGCAATGCAGTGATACACGCGACAATCAAATGCATAAGCAAAGCCTGTTTTCGAATGCCACTGCTATACATTCGACCGTCGCATGCAGCACTGCATTCGCAAAGTTTGTGGGTGTATGCGTGGCTGATAGCTGTGGCGAGGCCGTTTCGCAACAGTCGTGGGGACGACCCAGACCCTGAAGTCTCACAGCCGGGCACAATTAAAATGTGTTATCAACGTTTCAATTTTGGACTTTATGCAGAATCAAAAGGTACCTCTCCGACTCCGTCCCAGATGTCTTTTGAGTGATAAACCCCCAACACCTTACCACTTGCGTCTTCCAATTCGTATGTCACTTGGCCGATTTTTCGCTTAACGATGGCAGGGACAAATCGTGGGGCGAACTTTGCTGCAAAGCGATCTACTGCCTTGCTCACAACGAAGTTCCGGACGAAGACTCTTTGACCCAAAGAGAAAATTCGTGGTCTGACTCGCAGATTGTAATGTTGAGCACTTGTTTTATAGGCTTCGTTCAACTTGTCTTTCACAAGATCTTGCGCCAAACGCTGCCGGTCAACGTTTGATTGCAATTGGATTTCTCCGTCTTCAAAAGCCTTAAGACTCCTGAGCAGCGCGTACTCTGAGCCATGCTGAATAGGATGATATCCGAACATGAGGAAGTGAAGCGAAAAGCCAGTCGATTCATGCACTACCTTACAAAAAGGAGAGCACGACTCAGGAAGCTTCTCGTCCCACCTCGCATGATCGGATCCTATGTAGGCCCTTATTGCATTTAACGTCGACACGTTGGTACGCTCTGCAGCATTCGTCTGCGGAGAATAGACGGGAGTACCACAGTGATGCACTCCATAGTTTACCAACAATTCTGCAAAAGTCTTGGAAGCAAATTGGACTCCGTTATCTAAATGGAGCCATTCGGGGACCCCAAAAGTTAGGAAAAT
The DNA here is from genome assembly GCA_947369275.1 of Nemotelus nigrinus. Lineage (NCBI taxonomy): Eukaryota > Metazoa > Arthropoda > Insecta > Diptera > Stratiomyidae > Nemotelus > Nemotelus nigrinus. Next base: position 99,235,740 of record OX376372.1, on the reverse strand, counting down.
TTCGCGTTCGAGATATTTTACAACAGCGTCTGCGGTTGCCTTAGCCATGCGCTTGAGCCACACAAATTTAGTGTAGTGATCGAAGACCACAAACAACTGTGTGTTACCCGATTTCGAACGTGGATATGGTCCCATAAAATCCACAAAGAGGCACTGCATAGGTCGCTCCGTTTCTCGCTGTGATCCCATGAATGGTCTTTGAATGTAATTCGAAGGCTTGATCTGCTTGCAGGTCACGCAATTCTTGATATGTCGTATGACATCTTGCCTCATGCAAGGCCAATAAAAATACCTTTGAAGCAGTTCAATCGTTTTTCGAATTCCACAATGCGACCCACGAGGATCATCATGAGCTCTTGCTATGAGCACCCCTTGCTGACCATCAGGGACCCATAACTTCGTTTGGGGAATATCCGAAAAAGAGGCATCGAGCGAACCCAGTGTGATGTATAGTTTGTCGTTCGACACGTTCAGATTCTGAAACTTTTGGGGGTGTTCCACAATTTGCTCCCTCAAATGCTTATAGGAGGGCTCTTGAAACGCAGCTTCTGGAATAATCACACCCAGATGCTCGTGCTCCGGAAGACATTTTCCAATTGAAGCCAACTGATCATCAGAAAAACAGGCTCTTGACAGAGCGTCTGGGACGACGTTGAGGTTACCCTTCCGATGCTCAATGTGAAATTCATACCCCTGCAGCTTCAAGCTCCAGCGAGCCAATCGTCCAGACAGATCCTGTTGTTGCATCAGCTATTTTAGGCTGGCATGATCTGTGATGATAGTGAAGGGCAGCCCCTCGACGTACGCTCTGAACCTCTTAACACTTTGCACCGCAGCTAAGCATTCCAATTCGGTAGCACTGTAGTTGCGTTGCGCCGCGTTAAGTTTCAGGGACATATACGCGATGGGATGCTCTCCACCATCATCATCCTTCTGGAACAAGACACTTCCAATACCCAATGCACTAGTGTCACATTGAATAGAAAAATGTCTTGTGAAATCTAGATTGGCTAACACCGGAGTGGAAACCAACAGTTTCTTGACTTCATTGAAGGCATTGCTAGCAGCCAAAGACCAGTTGAAAGAACGCTTGCCTTTTAGCAGATCCGTGAGTGGAGCAGTGACGGAAGCAAAATTTGGGATAAAACGTCTGTACCACCCCGCCATTCCCATGAACCGTCTCATGTCTTTTACCGTTCGGGGCTCTGGATATGTCAGAATACCTGACACCTTCTCCGGGTCAGTTCGTAGAATCCCATCACTAACCACGAAGCCAAGGTACTTTTGCTCTTTTCAACATTGATGGTCAAGTTGGCGTCTCTGAGCCGTCTCGCAACAGTGCTCAAGAGCTCCAAATGCTCATCAAATGTTAAGCTTGTGACGAGCAAGTCGTCTAAGTAAACAAATACCTTGTCCTGCAGTTCGTGTGGTATTACTTTGGGCATTAACCGACACATAGTCTGCGGAGCGTTGCATAGACCGAACGGCATAACCGTGAAACGATACAAAGGTCTGCCAGGGACGGTAAAGGCAGTTTTATCACGTAATGCTTCGTTTAATGGAATCTGCCAGAAAGCGTCATTCAGATCCAAACTAGTGATGAACCGGGTGTCTTGTAGGCGTGCCAACAGTCCCTCAATGAGAGGTAACGGGTATGCATCTTTTAAGGTGACCTCGTTCAGACGTCGAGCATCAAGACATAGACGAACCTTGCCAGGCTTCCTCACCAAGGTAACGGGGGAACTCCACGCGCTATGGCTTTCCTCTATCACACCCAGTGACAACATACGATCAAGTGCGTCATACATCAGTTTCTGTATAACCGGTTACATGACAAAGTGACGTTGTTTAATGGGCTGAGCGGAACCCGTGTCGATCTTATGTGACACGAGTTTGGTTTTGTCCAGGCCCTCCTTGTTATATGAAGGAAACTGATGTATGACAAGGTCGAGTCGTTGCTGCTCCTGAGTGGTCAATAGGTGAAAACCAGGGCACGCAGGCTCTGTAAGGGCCTCGACCGAGTGACATTGAGTTGGAGCGATTTTGAAAAGGTCGCAAAAGTCCATACTCAGATAGACAGGGTGGGTTAGAGACGGGATGACCAAAAACCACATCCATATACGCTGGTCGTTAAATCGCACCAAAGTGCCACCATATCCCACCACTGGACTCCTTTGACCCGAAGCTGTATGAACAAACAAACACAGAACCAACAATAGGTGGCAACCCTACTGTGGCTTTTCAACCAAATTTGGCCTGAATAATGTTTATAATAGGTTCCATAAATTGTATGAAATTCGTATTGATTTCATGACTGCACTGGAAGTTATAGGGCAAAAAGTTTTATTTTCCTGAGCAAATTTTCAAAACCAAAGACACAAAAATTACCATAGCTGGCAGCACCAATCGATTTTTTCAACCGAATTTTAACCAAACAGAGTTTAGAGTAAGGTTCAGCTACCGTGTCAATATCATGAAAATCTGGTTACTTATTCACATTTCATAGGGCAAAAAACAGTTTTTTTTCTTTGTAACCTTTCAAGATGGCACCACTGGCACAGAGTTGCCCAGACCTGGTCCAACTTAAGTCCAGACCTGGTCCTACTAAAGTTCAATGCTTTCTGGAAATTTCAATGGTATCTGATTAATGATTCGTGAGTTCCCGTGAACAGAAGTTTTTGATGCTAAAAATATAGGTTGACTGGACTAGGGCTACCGTTCTTGTCCGACATGAAATTTCCAAAGTTTTACTTTGAACGTGCATATAAAGCATAAGATTTGTATACAGATTGGTTTTATTGTAAGAAACGGACATTTTTGGGATATTCGATGATTTGAATGTTTTCACTTCCAAATTTTTATTTTTTCAAATTTAAGACACCAAAATTATCATAGCTAGCAGCTCCAACCGAATTTTTCAGCCAAATTTCTACCAAACGTGGTTTAAAATAAGGTCCAGCTGCTGTATGAATTTCGTCAAAATCGAACGATTCAATCAGAATTTAGAGGGCTAAAAGCAGTTATCTTTTTTTAGTGATTTTTCAAGATGGCACCACTGGCACCGAATCACCCGCATTTCAAAATCACTTCTATCAGACCTGGTCCTATTTTAGACCAATACAATCACATACTAATCGAATCGTGAGTTTCCGTGAACAGAAGTTTTTGATGCTAAAAATATAGGTAAATTGGGCAAGGGTTACCAGGCGTGTCCGTTATCCCATATCAAATTTTTTTTTTGGTCTATGTAAAAAAAGCACGAAATTTACATATGAGTGGTTTTTTTTTTTGAAGAAACGGCATTTTTTCAAGAGAGACGATAATTTTGAGGTTTTCATTTTCAGTGCTTGTCCTAGCTTCAGGGTTGCCAGCACGCTCATCAACTTACAACTTACAACTAAATAATACCAATATATGCTGAAAATTTAGTAATGATTGAATGGCTCTGTCAAAAGTTATCGCAATTTAAAAATTTTCAATTTTTCCCGTTCTCTTTTTAGGCACCCAGCGCACACATGGGGTTAAAAAATTCCAAAACGTTAGATGTTTCACATGTAAAACACGTTCATTATTTATTTGGTCAACTTTATTTTTGCAACAATTATTTGTGTACGGAATAATAGGTATAATAAAAATATTACTAAAATGGCCGCCGGCGCCAAAGGGTTAAAGATTATTTTTCTGAGACTTTGCACTATTCTGCATATACACCAATGTGTCCTGAAAATTTCAGTTCAATCGGATGGCGCGTTCCTGAGATTTTTTCACTGAAATTTTTTGATGATATATATATATATATATATATATATATATATATATATATATATATATATATATATATATATATATATATATATATATATATATATATATATATATATATATATATATATATATATATATATATATATGTATATATATATATATATATATATATATATATATATATATATATATATATATATATATATATATATATATATATATATATATATATATATATATATATATATATATATATAGAGATATGAATTTTTGGCCAAAGTGATTTTAATACTAATGTTCTTCTTCGAACATTAGTAAAAACAATTAAAGCATAAGAAAGTATTCAGACCAATAACCTTCAACAGAAGTTGAAACCAAATAGCATAAAAAAAGAATAATAATGAGCATGTGTGTGTTAAATTATACCCAACCCCGGCCGGAACTGGTTTACCATTTTTTTACAGAAGGAAAATCGAATATCCTAAACTTATAATTCATTTACAAAACACGCACCAAAATCATAATAATTAATAATGAACATATGTAATGAAGGGTCCAAAATTCCAGTGCGAAATAGGTAATTCATAACGGATAACGGATAACGGCAATTGTTATTTGTTTAATAAAGTTACTAATACAGGGAAAAGTTCAAAGATCAAATTTCATCAAAAATCTACCATACAGGTTTTTATTGAATCAACTCGAATTTTTGATATTACTTAGCTGATGCTGTCCTCTTAATGCAGGTTGTGTGTAGTAACAGGTGTGGCTGGTTCTAACCGCAAATCACGTTCGCCAATAGAGTCTCCCACATTCGCTCCGATTTTCGGATTTTCAAGGTTTTTCCCCAATTCAAAATTTTTCCCATTCGCCCGATATTCTCACCTCGCAAGGTCTTTACGAATTCGTACTGGTTGCTATGAATATTTCCGAATTCAAAGTTCAATATTTCACTTTTTTCAAAAATCTTTTAGAACTCGTACTTGTTATTGCTACTATGAATATTTTCAAACTCAAATTTCAATATTTCACTTTTCAAAAATATCGCACTTTTCAAAAATCTTTTCGAACTCGTACTTGTTATTGTTACTATGAATATTTTCAAATTCAAATTTCAATATTTCACTTTTCAAAAATATTGCCTTTTCAAAAATCTTTTCGAACTCCACAGTTTTTTACTTTCAAAAAAAAAATTATCTTTCCAATTCCCCCCAAACTTTCATTCCTTTTTAGTTCCAACCTCCGAATGATGCCGCGCCAACTCTCGAGCCATCAGTCTCCCGCTACCGACACGTACCGTTTTTTTTCTAGTTGCTCAGTTGGGCGACCAGTCTCTACACAACCAGCAGCAAACATCTCCCGTTTCCGCTGGCCTGATAACGCAGCTGATGCAAGTATTGTTGCAAATCAGCTGCGCTCAGGTCAGCGAACCCGATGCAATGCAGTGATACACGCGACAATCAAATGCATAAGCAAAGCCTGTTTTCGAATGCCAATGCTATACATTCGACCGTCGCATGCAGCACTGCATTCGCAAAGTTTGTGGGTGTGTGCGTGGGTGATAGCTGTGGCGAGGCCGTTTCGCAACAGCCTCATAATTGCGATGGGGGAACTCCTGGTGAAAGCTGAAGGATGAGATGAGGAGGATGAATCGGTACATAACGGAGAGCAAGGTTGTCAGCAGAACGTTTTTCAGGACGCGGGCTTGGATTTGGCGGGACTAGTGGTGGGGCTATCACAGCCCGTGCAAGAGCTGGAGGAACACGTCAACTACTTATTCTCTACGCCCCGAGCGGCTATGTGGACTGATGACGTGAGCAGCAAAGGCCACGACGCGTCAAAATGGGGACTTCACTTCAGTGGCAATTCTGACTTGCTGAGTGCCTTCTTAGAACGGGTGGAGGAATTACATGAAGCAATAGGCGTTTCCCCGTGGCAGCTATTTCAGGCGGCGGTGGAAATATTCGAAGGGAAGGCACTGGTGTGGTTCTGGGCAAATCTATCTTGGGTAAGCTCATGATCGGAACTGGTCTCGGAGTTGCGTGTCGAATTTCTACCACCCGACTACGATGACCGGTTACGCGCGGAGATTGGGAGACGGACGCCCGGACCGGAAGAGTCAATGGGAGTTTACGTATCGGCGATGGAGGTTTTGTTCCGACGCCGTGCCACTCCGTGCACTGAGGAGGAGAAGCTAAGGATAATACGGAAACTATCAAACCCAGTAGGCTCTCACCCCAGTTCGAACAATTGCGGATCTCATCCGTTTGGGACATTCCCTGGAGATGACGCGAGTATCCGTAGAGGCCTATTTACCGCCACCAACCAGGAAGTTCCAACGACTTTTGAAGCCAGACCTGGCCTTTGCGAGTTGCCCACTCGAAGGTGATCTGGCAACCATTCAGCTGCAGTGCTGGAACTGTAGAGCGAATGAACATACGTCTCGGGGGGCTCGGAAGGCATCCTGTCCAAATTTTCATGGGTCTCGAGAAGAAAACCCTAATTCACAGCGACAACCCAATACGTTTCCGCCTGGTATTCCCCCTCAACGAGGTACGGCATCGGGTGAGCGACCAAGACAACCATCGGGAAACGGGCACTGTGTTCAGTAGGCGGCTGCCTGGACACTATGGAGGAGGAAGCAGGGACCGCGACAGAAGCTCAGCTTTCCTATTCGCTGGCGCAGATGGACGGGGACAACCAACCGCACCTAGAGATGGATATATTCGGACGGAAGTTCCTGGAACTCCTCGACTCTAGGACTACCCACACGGTGATGGGCGGAGAGAGCTATTGGGTTCTGGAGGACCTAGGAGTAGAGTTGGTGAGGTCCAACCAGCGAATTATCTGGATGGCCAACAGTCAAAGCTGTGTAATTCCAGGATATGTTACAGAGCCCATGAAGCTAAAGGAGAAGGTAGAGTGGCAACGAGTGCTGGTGGTGCCATCACTACCGCAAGCACTTATTTTCGGTGTAGATTTCGTACGCCAGTTCGGGTTGGTCCTAACGTTGAGAGACGATAGCTGGAGTTTTTTGTGTGTACTCCAAGGAGACGCGGGGGAACAACTGAAATCGCGAAGTCGGCTGACACGAATAGAAGAGGCCGCCCTTAGTCACTAATTGCAGGAACAATTCGAACTAATGGGAGATGGGGTTGGATGCACAAATCGTGTGGAACACGTGATTAAGACTTATTCCTTGACCATCAAGCAGAGATATTACCCGGTGTCACCGGCCGTGCAGAAACACATTGACAAAGAGTTGAACGAGATGCTGGAACAAGGCATAATTGAACAATCCTCGAGTCCCTAGGCGTCGCCGATTTGATTGGTCAAGAAAAAGGATAACACGTACCGTTTCTGTGTTGATTACTGAAAGCTTAACTAGGTCACCGAACATGACGCGTATTCGCTACTCTATGTTCCGGCTACGCTGGACAAGCTACGTGAGGCTAAATACCTGTTTTCCCTGGACGTGAAGTCGGCCTATTGGCAGGTTCCCATGGCAGAGCAATCAAAAAACTCACGGCTTTTACCGTGCCTCATCGCGGCTTTTTCCAATTCTGCCAAATGCCTTTCGGTCTGCAGAATGCTCCTGCAACGTGGCAACGTTTGGTTGATCAGGTACTGGGCCCTGACCTCGAGCCATATGTCTTCATTTACCTAGACGACTCAGGATTTCGACAAACACCTGGAAATCCTGCGGGGTGTTTGATCGACTCAGGCAGGCCGGATTAAAGGTCTCCTGCGACAAGTGTGAATTCTGCCATTACCAACTCAAGAATGTGGGGTACGTCGTTGATGTAAAGGGCTTGAACGTAGATCCGGACAAGGTAAAGTTCTTGGTAGAAATTCCTCCACCTACGAATGTGAAGGGAGTGAGGCAGTGCATTGGAATGGCCTCGTGGTATAAAAGGTTCATCCCCGATTTTGCCACGATGGCAACGCCATTGACAAACCTTCTAAGGAAAAACTTGAAGTTTGTCTGGACCCAAGAATGCGATGCTGTCTTCACACAGGTAAAGGTGAAACTGACCACGGCTCCAAATCTTACCTGTCCGGACTATGACTTGCCTTCCTACATCCAGACAGACGCACCAGATTGGGGTTTGGGGGCAGTGCTTTCTCAGAAGCATCCCGATGGAGAAAAGGTGGTTTGCTACCTGAGTTGGGCTTTGACGAAAGCCGAAAAAAAATACTCAACCACTGAGAAAGAGTTTATAGACGGTGGAGAAACTTCGACCTTACGTAAAGGGTGCAAAATTCACGGTGATTACGGATCCATGAATGATTACGGATTACCACTTTCTCGTGTGGTTGAGTAATCTCAAAGACCCATCGGGACAACTGGCCAGGTGGGCGGTCTTAGATATGCTGAAACGAGCAATGACTCAGAGGAAACTAATTTCGGATTTGTTTGAGTGCATTTACAAAGCCGTTCTCAATAAATTGCAATATTAAAAATAAAGGAAAACACAAATCATATTTTATAAATTACTTAGTATAAGTTTTCTCTAGAACAACATTGTAGTTGCAAGTAAATTCTAATTAGGAAAAATTATGTCGCTTTAACGGTCGTCATTCCCAATTTGGTTAATCGCATTTCAAATAAAATTAGAATTGAATTCATTCATTCCAATATTTGTTTAGTAAGTATATGCAAACACTGTCTGGCGCTAAGATAATCAATTGTTCATGACAAAGACATGGGGTGTGTTGAAAGTATCATCGTTCTATCAAAATTGAGTGCACCTGACCATATAGATATAGGACCTGTCATATCCGTTCGAGATCATACACCGAAGAGGGAAGGAGCACATCGTACCAGATGCGTTGTCTAGGATGTTGCCTAGGGCAGAAGAGGCAATGCTTGAGACCACAGGCGATCCATAGTATGAGAAGATGTGCAAGAAGGTAGAAGGAGCACCAGGAAGTTACGGGGATGGGCAGGTAAAGGATGGAATGTTGTGGAAGCATGTGGCCGGACGTTATCCGAGTCTGGAGGAGAATACTTCGTAGAAAAGGGTATTAACCAAGTCGAAAAGGAAGGATATTCTGCGCAGATGTCACGATGACCCAACTGCGGGACACATGGGGTCCAGTCGCACACTAGCACGAGTGGGAGCGGGATACTACTGGCCGAAAATTTCGGTCAACGTGCGTGATTATGTAAAAAAATGTACTATTTGCCAAGCTAACAAAGTGGAAAGGCGGGCCGCAGGGGGATTGATGGTATCTCGGGGTAATGCACCTAAGCACAAATGGGAAATGGTCTGCGTGGATCTAATAGGACCCTTGCCATGCTCCAAACAGGGCCACACTGTGATTCTCACGGTGCTGGACTACGCAACAAAGTTCACGTTATTATTTCTTTTGCGCCATGCGACGGCTGCCGCTGTTTGTCGCATACTGGAAAAACATGTGTTTTTGTTGTTCGGAGTCCCAAGGTGGCTTGTATGTAACAACGGGGCTCAGTTCCGAAGTCGACAGATGCGACAACTTGCTGAATCCTTCGGTATGGAAATCAAGTACACCGCGCTGTACCACCCCCAAACTAATCCCGCGGAAAGGAGGAACCAAAACGTTAAACGCATGCTACGATCCTACGTGGCCGGCAGCCATCGCAAGTGGGACAGGAACCTGGCTAAGATAGCGTGTGCACTGAGAACCTACAAGCATGAGGTGAACCAGGTCATGCCGTTCTTCTTTAATTTCGGGCGTGAGATGGTGATATTTCACGAGCAGAAAGAGTCACTTGGCGGGATTCAAGATATAGCAGGACCCGAGGCTAGGGCGAGCGAGCTCTCGAAGGTGTGGGAGGATGTATTGCAGCGAATGAAGCAAGCCGCTCGACAGAGTATGCAAAAATATAACTTGCGGAGGCGGGACGCAACGTTTGACGAGGGAGAGACCGTGTGGCGGAATAATTATACCCTTTCAGATGCGGCGAAATATTACTCAGCAAAGCTGGCGCTACAATATATTGGTCATTTCTGGGTAGATAATCTCAGGTCAGGATTAGCGTTGCCAGACGTACCGATTTTGGCGGGACGTCCCGATATTTTAATCGAAATTAAATGTCCCGCGCAGGACAGGATCAGTCCCGCTTTTCGGGGATAACTTGACCGTGCGTGCAGCGTGCTGAGGAAGCGCGGGCGGCTGGCACAGACACGTGTGGACTGGCCGCATGCCCGGTGCGTAATAAAGATAAGCGCGCGGGAGAGAGAGGGTTGCGTCACGCAATCGGTGCGTGTGATCGCGACATCTTTTCTTTCTCTTCCGCTCTTTTCTTATTTCCAGTTGTTAATATTTTTCTATTTCGCGAGAACGTACGAAAAAATAACAAATACCGTTTTTTAAGTGTTTGGAAAGCAGTGAACAAGTAGTGAGTTGCATTGTGTGTGTAATTTAGTTTCATTACATTAAGCAAACATAAGCTTAAGTCTTTTACGTGTTTTTGTTCGAAAATTACTGGAGTTTACTTATTAGAATCGTTTAAAGATAAATAAAACAGATAGTGATGTTTCGGATTGCTCGGAATCGGAAAACATTGCACCCAAGAAGAAAGTCAAACTAGGAAAACATCGCCTCACGAAATATAGTAAAAATTGGCAGAATGATTATAATTGGTTGTGTATTGTGACGCCGGATGAGTATGAAGCATACTGTTGCGAAACAGCCTCGCACTAATGCCATGCACACCAACACACGCACGCCGTCAATCATGTGGCGGTTGGATGCTTTGCATAGTCACCTAAAACAGGCTTTGCAATGCATTTGATTGCCTCATGTTGAATTGCATTGCGCCGGTTCTTTGCCATGCTCGCAGCTGATATGCAGCGAAGCGAGAATCAGCTGTGTGATCTGGCGGCAACGGGAGTTGTTCGCGTGCTGGCTGGAGGGTGATGACCCAGCTGAACAACGGCGGTAGCGTGTTTTTTTGGAAAATGAAAAGTGGAGAGACGGTTCGGATCTAGAATCGGAAGAGCAAGGTGAATTTGGGGGTGAAAAGTTTTTTTTTCGGGAAAAGAAAAGAATGGATTGGGAGTGCTGGAACTTGAAGAGAAGTTAAAAATTTGAAAAGACTGTTGCAAAGTGTAAAATTTGAATTTGAAAGCGTTTTGGTGGAAGATACGAACTTGAAAATATTTTGAAAAGAGAGGAGGTTGAGTTTGAAATTGGGTTCGAAACTGAATATCGCGCTTATATGTGAGAATTTAAATAGTGAAAACATAGAAAAAAAGTACTGTGTTGATTGTTTGTAATAAGCAACCAAAACTATTAATCAAAAATTCAGAAGCTGTGCAGCTGGAGTAGTTTCTTGTAAGATACGTTGGATGACTTTGAATCTGTGAAAGTAAAGATTTACCGAAAACGCGAACGGATGGAATATTAATGTGAACGCTAGTTAATATTCTTCTTAAGTAAATATTCTTCCGCATAAATGTGATATACTGGAATTGCTCGAACGACCGACAAAATTTAATCTCGGAGATATTTTCTAATTCGTGGGTGCCGTTCTTTGGAGCAATTCATATTCATTTGCAAGTTTTTGGTCTTGGCAAATGTGTGAAAACGAGGGCCAGTGAAGAATTCTGTGTACGCAACCTCCAGACACAGAACAACGAGGAGTTGGGTGAACGTTCTTATTAAAATGATGAATCCAAGTGAAGATTGCTTTGGTGAGCGGTGTTTTGGCGGATGAATTGAGCAGCTAAGTACTACTCGTCAAAAGAGATTTGTCCATATTAGAAGTGGCCTTTGATTAATAGTTTGTCGTGTAACGAAAGAAAGCGTAAAGCGAATTGAATTGGTACCATTATTTTTACTAATGTTCGAAGAACATTACTATTAAAATCGATTCGGCCAAAAATTCATATTTCCATATATATATATATATATATATATATATATATATATATATATATATATATATATATATATATATATATATATATATATATATATATATATATATATATATATATATATATATATATATATATATATATATATATATATATATATATATATATATATATATATATATATATATCATCAAAAAATTTCAGTGAGATAATCTCGGGAATGCGCCATCCGATTGAGCTGAAACTTTCAGGATACATTGGTGTATATGCAGAATAGGTCCACGATTCACTAAATATCAATTATTGTTAACCCTTTGGCGCCGGCAGCCATTTTAGTGATATTTTTAATATACCTATTATTCCGTATACAAATAATTTTCGCATAAATAAAGTTGACGATATAAATTTCAAACGTGTTTTACATGTGAATCGGATAATGTTTTGGAATTTTTTAACCCTATGTGTGCGCTGGGTGCCTAAAAAGAGAGCGGGAAAATTTGAAAATTTTTAAATTGCGATAACTTTTGACAAAGCTATTCAATCATTACGAAATTTTCAGGACATATTGATATTATTTAGTTGTAGATTTGTGTAGCTTTCAATGAGCGTGCTGGCAACTCTGTAGCAAGGGCAGGCACTGAAATTGAAAACCTCCAAATCATCGTCTCTCTTGAAAAAATGCTGTTTCTTCAAAACAAAGCCATTTATATGTAAATTTTGTGCTTTGTTTACATAACCAAAAAATAAAAAAAGTTATGGTATTACGGGCACGCCTGGTAACCCTTGCCCAATTTACCTATATTTTTAGCATCAAAAACTTCTGTTCACGGAAACTCACGATTCGATAAGCAGAATTAATTGAAATTTACAGAATACATTGGCCTTAAATAGGACCAAGTCTGATAGAAGTGATTTTGAAATGCTGGTGATTCTGTGCCAGTGGTGCCATCTTGAAAAATCACTAAAAAAGATAACTGCTTTTAGCCCTATAAATTCTGATTGAATCGTTCGATTTTGACAAAACTCACACAGTACTTGGACCTTACTTCAAACCACGTTTGGTAGAAATTTAGTTGAAAAATTCGGTTGGAGCTGCTTGCTATGATAATTTTGGTGTCTTAAATTTGAAAAAATGAAAATTTGGAAGTGAAAATATTCAAACCATCGAATATCCTAAAAAA
>OX376372.1:99181729-99222726 GCA_947369275.1 Nemotelus nigrinus | reverse complement strand
TGAGCCGTGTGTGGATGCAGCATGCCTAAAACTAGGCAAGGATTTTTTTTACTAATGTTCGAAGAACATTAGTATTAAAATCGATTCGGCCAAAAATTTTCATATTTCTATATATATATATATATATATATGTACAAAAAATTTCAGTGAGATAATCTCGGGAACGCGCTATTCGATTGAGCTGAACATTCAGGATACATTGGTGTATATGCAGAATAGGTCCAGGTCTCTTTAAATGTCAGTTATTGTAAACCTTTTCGCGCCGGCGGGCATTTAAGTGATATTTTTTAATATACCTATTATTTCGTGCACAAATGATTTTCGCAAAAATAAAGTTAATAAAATAAATGTCTAACGTGTTTTACAAATGAATCGGATAATGCTTTGGAATTTTTAACCCTATGTGTGCGCTGGGTGCCTAAAAAGAGGACGAGAAATTTGAAAATTTTTAAATTTCGATAACTTTTGACAGAGCTATTCAATCATTACCAAATTTTCAGGACATATTGATATTATTTAGTTGTAGATTTGTGTGTGTGTGAATGAGCGTGCTGGCAACCCTGTAGCTAGGGTAGGTACTGAAAGTGAAAACCTCCAAATCATCGTCTCTCTTGAAAAATGCCGTTTCTTCAAAAATAAGCCTTTCATATGTAAATCTTGTGCTTTGTTTACATAACCAAAAAAAAAAAGATATGGTATTACGGGCACGCCTGGCAACCTTGCCCAATTTACCTATATTTTTAGCATCAAAAACTTCTGTTCACTTAAACTCACGATCCGATGGGCAGAATTATTTGAAATTCACAGCATGTATTGACCTTAATAGGACCAGGTCTGATAGAAGTGATTTTGAAATGCGGGCGATTCTGTGCCAGTGGTGCCATCTTGAAAACCACTAAAAAAGATAACTGTTTTTAGCCCTATAAATTCTGATTGAATCGTTCGATTTTGACGAAACTTACACAATTGCTGGACCTTACTTTAAGCCACGTTTGGTAGAAATTTGGTCGAAAATTCGGTTGGAGCTGCCAGCTATGATAATTTTGGTGTCTTCATTTTGAAAAAAAAAATTTGGAAGTGAAAACATTCAAACCATCGAATATTCAAAAAATGTCCATTTCTTACAATAAAACCAATCTGTATATAAATCTTATGTTTTATCTACACGTTCAAAATAAAACTTTGGAAATTTCATGTCGGACAAGAACGCTAACCCTCTCCCAGTTAACTATATTTTTAGCATCAAAAACTTCTGTTCACGGAAACTCACGAACCAATAATCAGATACAGCTAAAATTTACAGAATGCATTGGACTTAAGTAAGACCAGATTTGATAGAAGCGATTTTGAATTGTGGGCAACTCTGTGCCAGTGGTGCCATCTTGAAAAATTACAAAGAAAAAAACTGCTTTTTGCCCTATGAAATGTGAATAAGTTACCAGATTTTCATGAAATTGACACAAAAGCTAAACCTAACTCTAATCTCTGTTTGGTGGAAATTTGGTTGAAAATTTGATTGGTGCTACCAGCTATGGTAATTTTTGTGTCTTTGGTTTTGAAAATTCGCTCAGGAAAATAAAACTTTTTGCACTATAACTTCCAGTGCAGTCATGAAATCAATACGAATTTCATACAATTAATGAAACCTGTCATAAGCATTATTCAGGCCAAATTTGGTTGAAAAGACACGATAGGGTTGCCAGCTATTGTTGGTTTTGTGTTTAATTGCAATATCTTTATTAAGCGGTTTTATCGTAGAATTTTCAAATGGTAATGATATTGTAGTGACAATAAACAGCAAATATTAAGCTTTCGATCATTTGAAAAAACTAGCTGCAGGTAACCCTAAATTTCTTTATACTCCTATAACTTCGAATGTAATTAAACAACGTGAAGCAGATTTGATATATTCTTGGCTTTGATACTGGCGAAAGGTTGCCAGCACGAGTCGGTTGTGCTACTTTTGTATCAATAAATGCTTACAGTTAGTATACATACCGGAAACATTTACAATGAAAATAAATAACCGATGTTACAATTCGCAAAGTTCTGCAAATTTTTCGGATCGCAGCCCCAAACACCAACTTCAGTTACAGTGCTGCAGGCACTGAGCATTTTCTTCATTGATGTTATATGAGATGCTGCTTTCAAAATTATGTGAAATAAGCAACTGATAACGAATATAATTAACCCGTGTTTTGCTCTCATAAACGTTGAAATTCATGCCAGTGGTAATATCTGAAACCTTGCACCATATGAGTTATAGTGCATTCTTAAGACGAAAGTAAAACGTGGCATTTGAAACAGTTTGGCCGTAATAAGCAGCACATGTGGTGGAATATGCACTCAAAACCTGCACGATTCTTCTACTGTTCTTCGAACATTAGTGTTTCTAGCGGTTCAGGTGCGCTAGAGTTTTTTTAAATTTCGATTTGTTTTTACTTCTAAGAAAAACAATGGATCCTCGTGAAATTTGCAGAGCGTATTAATGATAAATAAAATTTAGCACACGTGGTTCTTCCAGATAGTGCGCGTTACCCTGTAGCTACGGCATGATCCTGAAAAAAAACCTTCAAATCATTGCACTTCCTGAAAACTTTTGATTTTTGACAAAAGAATCAAATCACTGATAAATTTTAACCTTTGTCCATCGTGTCGAATTGAAATTTTCAGAGTTCCGATTTGCACAAGATCGGCAACCTTTCATCAAATTTCCTCTATTTGCAGCACTCGAAAGTTCTGTTCACGAGAACTGACGACCGGATTATCCGATCATAATGAAATTTACAGGACATGTTGATATTGACTATGACCAGGTCTAGTAAAAGTGATTTTGAAATGCAGGCAACCCTGTGGCAGTGGTACCATCTTGAAAAATCACTGAAAGAAAAACCGGTTTTGGGCCTATAACTTCCGATTCAGCCATCAGATTTTTACAAGATTCATACAGTACTTGGTTCTTACTTTAAGGGCCGGTTTGACAGTCAAAGTTTAAACTTGAGTTTAGTTAAACTTAATCCAGAGATTAATCCGGAGTTTAAACTTGACTCGTTTTCACAGTGCTGATATATCCTCGGTTTAACTAAACTGTAGTTTATTTATTTGTGTTGCCATGATTACGACTATTGTGAACTAAATAAACTAAAGAAAGAGTTTCTACGTGAATTTACCTTAGTTTTTACTTTTTGAATGGAACTTTGTTTTGATTTGGTCCGATATTGTGAGTGTTACAAAGTGTTTTCTGTGTTCAGAGGCATTCTGAAATGTTTTGTTGTTACAAGTAAACATTAAAAATGGAAAATCGTCGGGCGTGCAATTTCACAAGTGAGGAAGTGACTTTATTACTGCAATGTGTGAAAAATCATAAAGATATTACAGAAAGCAGATCTTCAGATAAATCCAAGTGGCATGAGAAAAATAAAATTTGGAGGACAATCGAAGAAGAATTTAATGCTGCTAGTGACAGAGTTTATCGCACCAACGAAATATTGAATAGAAAGTACGAAAATAAAAAAAAAAGTGACTAAAAAAAATATGGTGCCGAAAAAAGGTCAATTTACACCACTGGAGGTGGTACAAAGCTCAAATCTACCATAACTGCAATGGACGAGACTGTTCAAAGTTTGTTGCAGTACGAAATTAATGGTATGCCATCAGTGTGCGATTGCGATGTGACAAATATAGGTACATTTAAAGAAATTTGCAAGCATAAATTGTACCAATTAATTTCTTTGTCTTATATTTATGAAGGTATCAGAAGCAACGAGAAGGTAATACCGGGTCCCAGCGGCACGCAGCCAGATGTTGGATCAGAAGATGTCCTGGCTGAACTAAGTAGCTAGGAAAACGTTAGCTGTACTTCGGCACCAATATATTTAGACAAAACCAACATCTGGGGGGGAAAATGTTTCCAATATGTGTACGATATTTCAGTTTGGAAAAAGGAATACAAAACAAATTAATAAATTTTGTGGAGAGTAATGACGAAACTGCCGACCAAATAGCAAAGGTACTTTGTGAAACATTGGATAAACATAACTTAAAATAAAAAGTAACATCATATCGTGCTGACAATGCAAATGTAAACTTTGGCTCAAATCATTCTGTTTTCATGAATGTCGTTGCCAAAAATGAAAAAATATGAAAAGCTAACTGTTCAGTTCACACCTTGCATAACATGAGCAAATTTGCATGTGATAGATTAGACATCGATGTAGAAGCTATCATCTTCAAAATATACGGCCACTGTTCACATTCAGCTAAACGTCGTGCGGAGTTAATGGAAATATTTGAAACTAGGGAAATGGAGTGGGTCGAATTATTACGCCACGTCAAAACAAGATTTCTGTTGCTCTGTCCTGTTGTTGAGAGAGTTATCAGGGTTAAGCCTGGTTTGAAAAGCTACTTTGATAAGCGAGAATAATGTGCGAAAGCCATTGAAAAGATTTTTTACTCTGAAGCAGAGGAAACAAGAACTCAAGCCTTCTTGCAATTTGTTCAGAATGTGATGAGTGCTTTTGGTACGTCAATGAAAGAGTATCAGGGAAATGATCTTTCCATAACAGAAATGCATGAGCTATTATGCCTCTTCCGCTCAAGCCTGACAAGAAGGCTAAAGGATGAATTTTTCGGCTACAAGACGAAACAGATTTTAAATAAATTGGTTGAATCTGAACGGACCAAAGCCATTGAAGACTTCAAAATTTTTTACACAAATTGCCAATAATATATAGACAAACGTTATAATTTTTCAGATGAAAATATTTTTTTTTAGATTTAAATACATAAACCTAGAAAGTGAAGTTAGTTTTGACAAGATTGAAAATGCTGTATCTTTAATAAAATTGACAGGCGATATTTCGCTAGATAACTTATATGAAGAATTTAACTTGTTGAAATCATCCTTGGACATATAAGTGGAAAATTGCAAAGACACCACTGCCACCATCGCACAGAAATGGCACCAGCTCTTTAAACATTTTCCAAAAAAGATACCAGGAATATTTTTAAACTAGTGCCTTTCATATTAAATATCCCAGCATCAAACTGCTTTCCTGAACGAGTTTTTTCCCAGATAAATTTAAAATGGTCCAATGCCAGAAATAAATGCTCCGTTAATTTAATGAAAGCAGAATTACTCATCCAGTGTAATCTACAGCTATTCTGTGAAGACTTCTTCATCTTTATTAAGGAGAAAAAGGAAACTTTAAAAGAAGTTAAATCTTCACAGAAATATCATGAATAAGTAATTCTTACAAATAATTGTTCTCTTATTGAAAGTTGCAATTTGTAACACTCAATCCTCAGACTATTGTTTGAAACGCCATAGTTTTCCAATGAATAAAACTTTTTACCAATGTTCGAAGAACATTGAAAAAAAATTTCAGTGAGATAATTTCAGGATCGCGCCATCTGATTGAGCTGAAACTTTCAGGATACATTGTCGTTAATGCAGAATAGGTCCAGATCTCACTAAATGTCAACTATTCTTAACCCTTTGGCGCCGGCGGCCATTTACGTGATATTTTAGTCTACCTATTATTCCGTACCCAAATAATTTTTGCAAAAATAAAGTTGACGAAATAAATTTCGAACGTGTTCTCAATGCAAATCGGATAATGTTTTGGAATTTTTTAACCCCATGTGTGCGCTAGAGGTAAAAAGAGAACGGGAAAATTTGAAATTGCGATAACTTTTGACAGAGATTTTTAATAATTACAAAATTGTGAGGACATATTGGTATTATTTAGTTGCAAGTTTGTATTTCTTTAATTGAGCGTGTTGGCAACTCTGTAGCTAGGATAGGCACTGAAAGTGAAAACCTCAAAATCATCGTCTCTCTTGAAAAAATGCCACTTCTTCAAAAAAGGCCACTCATATGTAAATCTTATGTTTTGTTTACATAGCCCAGCAAAAACTTTGATATGGTGCAACAGGCACGCCTGGTAGCCCTCGCCCAATTTACCTATATTTTTAGCATCAAAAACTTCTGTTCACGGAAACTCACGATCGGACGAGCAGAATTGATTGAAATTTGCGCAATGTATTGGTCTTAAATAGGACCAAGTTTGAAAGAAGTGATTTTGAAATGCGGCTGATTCTGTGCCAGTGGTGCCATCTTGAAAAATCACTAAAAAAGATAACTGCTTTTAGCCCTATAAATTCTGATTCAATCGTTCGATTTTGATGAAATTCACACAGAAATTCTCACGAAATTCACACTTTTAACCCCGTTTGGTAGAAATTTGATTGGGAAATTCGGTTGGAGCTGCCAGCTATGATAATTTTGGTGTCTTAAATTTGATAAAATAAAAACTTGGAAGTGAAAACATTCAAACCATCGAATATCCTGAAAAATGTCCGTTTCTTAGAATAAAACCAATCTGTATACAAATCTTATGCTTTATATGCACATTCAAAGTAAAACTTTGGGAATTTAATGTCGGACGAGAACGGTAACCCTTTCCCAGTTTACGTATACTTTTAGCATCGAAAACTTCTGTTCACTGGAACTCACGAGCCAATAATCAGATACAACTGAAATTTACAGAATGCATTGCACTTTAAAAGGACCAGATATCATAGAAAAAATTATTCAGGCCAATAAAAAATTAAAAATATAAAAATATTAATCAGGCCAAATTTCGTTGAGAAGCCTTGATAGGGTTGCCAGCTATTGTTGGTTTTGTGTTGAATTGCAATATCTTTATTAAACGGTTTTATCGTAGAATTTTCAATTGGTAATGATATTGTAGTGACAATAAACAGCAAATATTACGTTTTCGATTATTTGAAAAACCTCGCTGTAGGTAACCCTAAATTTCTACTCCTACTAATTCGAATGTAATATAACAACGTGAAGCAGATGTGATTTATTCGTGGCTTTGATACTGGCAAAAGGTTGCCAACACGAGCCGGTTGTGCTACTTTTGTATCAATAAATGCTTACAGTAGGTATTCATACCGAAAACATTTACAATGAAAATAAATAGCCAATGTTTCAATTCCCAAAGTTCTGCAAATTTTTCGGATCGCAGCCTCAAACACCAACTTCAGTTACAGAACTGCAGGCACTGAGCATTTTCTTCATTGATGTTATATGAGATGCTGCTTTCAAAATTTTGTGAATTGAGCATTTGATAACGAATATAATCAACCCGTGTTTTGCCCTCGTAAACGTTGAAATTCATGCCAGTGGTAATATCTGAAACCTTCCAACATATGAGTTCTAATGCATTCTTGAGACCAAAGTAAAACGTGGCGTTTGAAACAGTTTGCCCGTAATAAGGAGCTCATGTGGTGGAATATGCATTCACAACCTGCACGAATCTTCTACTGTTCTTCAAACATTAGTGTTTCTAGCGGTTCAGGTGCGCTAGAGATTTTACTTATTTTCGAAGAAAATTAGTATTAAACTAGTTTCGCCGAAAATTCATATTTCTTTATATATATATATTATATATATATATATATATATATATATATATATATATATATATATATATATATATATATATATATATATACATAAATATATATATATATATATATATATATATAGATATATATATATATATATATATATATATATATATATATATATATATATATATATATATATATATATATATATATATATACATATATATATATATATATATATATATATATATATATATATATATATATATATATATATATATGTGGAAATGAAATATAATGAAATCAAATGAAATGAAATGAAATGTAAATATTAAATTTGGCAACAGCCATTCGTATAAATAAACATGAGATAGTTTTTCGTTAGCCACCAAACGATACAGACGTACTATCATTTTTGAACAAGCCTACAATTATATATAAATATATAATATATATATATATATATATATATATATATATATATATATATATATGTATATATATATATGTATATATAAACAAAATGATTTTCCGATATAATCTCTGGAGTGGCCAATGCGATTGAGCTGAAATTTTCGGAGGACGTAGATGTTTATAAAATGTAGAACCATGACTAAAATTTCGATATCCTTAACTTTGTGGCGGCGGCGAGTGTTTAAGTGAATTTTCAGGTACTCCTATATTTCCAAGCAGTGTAAATTTTTGTTTAAATAAATGTTTGCAAATGAAGATTTATTATGTTTTAAGTATGTTTATGTTAAAATGTTGGAAATTTTGAGCCGTGTGTGGGTGCAGCATGCCTAAAACTAGGCAAGGATTTTTTTTACTAATGTTCGAAGAACATTAGTATTAAAATCGATTCGGCCAAAAATTCATATATCTATATATATATATATATATATATATATATATATATATATATATATATATATATATATGTACAAAAAATTTCAGTGAGATAATCTCGGGAACGCGCCATTCGATTGAGCTGAAACATTCAGGATACATTGGTGTATATGCAGAATAGGTCCAGGTCTCTTTAAATGTCAGTTATTGTAAACCTTTTCGCGCCGGCGGGCATTTAAGTGATATTTTTAATATACCTATTATTTCGTGCACAAATGATTTTCGCAAAAATATAGTTAATAAAATAAATTTCTAACGTGTTTTACATATGAATCGGATAATGCTTTGGAATTTTTTAACCCTATGTGTGCGCTGGGTGCCTAAAAAGAGGACGGGAAAATTTGAAAATTTTTAAATTTCGATAGCTTTTGACAGAGCTATTCAATCATTACCAAATTTTCAGGACATATTGATATTATTTAGTTGTAGATTTGTGTGGCTTTTAATGAGCGTGCTGGCAACCCTGTAGCTAGCGTAGGTACTGAAAGTGAAAACCTCCAAATCATCGTCTCTCTTGAAAAAATACCGTTTCTTCAAAAATAAGCCTTTCATATGTAAATCTTGTGCTTTGTTTACATAACCAAAAAAAAAAAGATATGGTATTACGGGCACGCCTGGCAACCCTTGCCCAATTTACCTATATTTTTAGCATCAAAAACTTCTGTTCACGGAAACTCACGATCCGATGGGCAGAATTATTTGAAATTCACAGCATGTATTAAACTTAAATAGGACCAGGTCTGATAGAAGTGATTTTGAAATGCGGGCGATTCTGTGCCAGTGGTGCCATCTTGAAAAACCACTAAAAAAGATAACTGTTTTTAGCCCTATAAATTCTGATTGAATCGTTCGATTTTGACGAAACTTACACAATTGCTGGACCTTACTTTAAGCCACGTTTGGTAGAAATTTGGTCGAAAAATTCGGTTGGAGCTGCCAGCTATGATAATTTTGGTGTCTTCATATTGAAAAAAAAAATTTGGAAGGGAAAACATTCAAACCATCGAATATTCAAAAAAATGTCCGTTTCTTACAATAAAACCAATCTGTATATAAATCTTATGTTTTATCTACACGTTCAAAATAAAACTTTGGAAATTTCATGTCGGACAAGAACGGTAACCCTCTCCCAGTTAACCTATATATTTAGCATCAAAAACTTCTGTTCACGGAAACTCACGAACCAATAATCAGATACAGCTAAAATTTACAGAATGCATTGTACTTAAGTAAGACCAGATTTGATAGAAGCGATTTTGAATTGTGGGCAACTCTGTGCCAGTGGTGCCATCTTGAAAAATTACAAAGAAAAAAAACTGCTTTTTGCCCTATGAAATGTGAATAAGTTACCAGATTTTCATGAAATTGACACAGAAGCTAAACCTAACTCTAATCTCTGTTTGGTGGAAATTTGGTTGAAAAATTTGATTGGTGCTACCAGCTATGGTAATTTTTGTGTCTTTGGTTTTGAAAATTCGCTCAGGAAAATAAAACTTTTTGCACTATAACTTCCAGTGCAGTCATGAAATCAATACGAATTTCATACAATTAATGAAACCTGTCATAAGCATTATTCAGGCCAAATTTGGTTGAAAAGACACGATAGGGTTGCCAGCTATTGTTGGTTTTGTGTTTAATTGCAATATCTTTATTAAGCGGTTTTATCGTAGAATTTTCAAATGGTAATGATATTGTAGTGACAATAAACAGCAAATATTAAGCTTTCGATCATTTGAAAAAACTAGCTGCAGGTAACCCTAAATTTCTTTATACTCCTATAACTTCGAATGTAATTAAACAACGTGAAGCAGATTTGATATATTCTTGGCTTTGATACTGGCGAAAGGTTGCCAGCACGAGTCGGTTGTGCTACTTTTGTATCAATAAATGCTTACAGTTAGTATACATACCGGAAACATTTACAATGAAAATAAATAACCGATGTTACAATTCGCAAAGTTCTGCAAATTTTTCGGATCGCAGCCCCAAACACCAACTTCAGTTACAGTGCTGCACGCACTGAGCATTTTCTTCATTGATGTTATATGAGATGCTGCTTTCAAAATTATGTGAAATAAGCAACTGATAACGAATATAATTAACCCGTGTTTTGCTCTCATAAACGTTGAAATTCATGCCAGTGGTAATATCTGAAACCTTGCACCATATGAGTTATAGTGCATTCTTAAGACGAAAGTAAAACGTGGCATTTGAAACAGTTTGGCCGTAATAAGCAGCACATGTGGTGGAATATGCACTCAAAACCTGCACGATTCTTCTACTGTTCTTCGAACATTAGTGTTTCTAGCGGTTCAGGTGCGCTAGAGTTTTTAAATTTCGATTTGTTTTTACTTCTAAGAAAAACAATGGATCCTCGTGAAATTTGCAGAGCGTATTAATGATAAATAAAATTTAGCACATGTGGTTCTTCCAGATAGTGCGCGTTACCCTGTAGCTACGGCATGATCCTGAAAAAAAACCTTCAAATCATTGCACTTCCTGAAAAACTTTTGATTTTTGACAAAAGAATCAAATCACTGATAAATTTTAACCTTTGTCCATTGTGTCGAATTGAAATTTTCAGAGTTCCGATTTGCACAAGATCGGCAACCTTTCATCAAATTTCCTCTATTTTCAGCACTCGAAAGTTCTGTTCACGAGAACTGACGACCGGATTATCCGATCATAATGAAATTTACAGGACATGTTGATATTGACTATGACCAGGTCTAGTAAAAGTAATTTTGAAATGCAGGCAACCCTGTGGCAGTGGTACCATCTTGAAAAATCACTGAAAGAAAAACCGGTTTTTGGCCTATAACTTCCGATTCAGCCATCAGATTTTTACAAGATTCATACAGTACTTGGTTCTTACTTTAAGGGCCGGTTTGACAGTCAAAGTTTAAACTTGAGTTTAGTTAAACTTAATCCAGAGATTAATCCGGAGTTTAAACTTGACTCGTTTTCACAGTGCTGATATATCCTCGGTTTAACTAAACTGTAGTTTATTTATTTGTGTTGCCATGATTACGACTATTGTGAACTAAATAAACTAAAGAAAGAGTTTCTACGTGAATTTACCTTAGTTTTTACTTTTTGAATGGAACTTTGTTTTGATTTGGTCCGATATTGTGAGTGTTACAAAGTGTTTTCTGTGTTCAGAGGCATTCTGAAATGTTTTGTTGTTACAAGTAAACGTTAAAAATGGAAAATCGTCGGGCGTGCAATTTCACAAGTGAGGAAGTGAATTTATTACTGCAATGTGTGAAAAATCATAAAGATATTACAGAAAGCAGATCTTCAGATAAATCCAAGTGGCATGAGAAAAATAAAATTTGGAGGACAATCGAAGAAGAATTTAATGCTGCTAGTGACAGAGTTTATCGCACCAACGAAATATTGAATAGAAAGTACGAAAATAAAAAAAAAAGTGACTAAAAAAAATATGGTGCCGAAAAAAGGTCAATTTACACCACTGGAGGTGGTACAAAGCTCAAATCTACCATAACTGCAATGGACGAGACTGTTCAAAGTTTGTTGCAGTACGAAATTAATGGTATGCCATCAGTGTGCGATTGCGATGTGACAAATATAGGTACATTTAAAGAAATTTGCAAGCATAAATTGTATCAATTAATTTCTTTGTCTTATATTTATGAAGGTATCAGAAGCAACGAGAAGGTAATACCGGGTCCCAGCGGCACGCAGCCAGATGTTGGATCAGAAGATGTCCTGGCTGAACTAAGTAGCTAGAAAAACGTAAGCTGTACTTCGGCACCAATATATTTAGACAAAACCAACATCTGGGGGCAAGGTAGTTTAATCTTTATTCTTTATAACCTACTACTATTAACAAAATTTTTAGATTCCTCTAGATATTTTAAAAGAAAAATCAATAACAAATATTGTCCGTCCATGCTGAAAACTCAAGTGTCAGCCAGTTTAAGGCAAAATAGTGTAAAAAATAAGAGGAACGGATTGGAGTTTGGTTGCAAAAGCGAAAATTGATCTTGCAAAAGTTAAGTTGCAAAAGGAGAACGCAGAACACGACATAGAGGGGCAATTTTTAAAAGCAGAACACGAACAGATAATGTCTGTTATATTATTTATAATAATTTTGTTATGTTACTCGTCAAACAATGTTTCTGAAATAATCGTTAATCAATTAAAGTCTATCCAAATTATCAGCGTTTGAACCAGTTTGATTTTCAGACTGTACTTACAGAACAAAATTGACCGCATTTTCAAAATCTTCGCTCAACGGAGGAGGACTACAGTCGTTTTCAATTATGCATATATTATGTATGATTGCAGTTGCAACGATCACACTTTGGTTTTTAGTCGGTGAATATCTGAGACCGATTGATAATATAAGATATCGTCTTTTCCAGACACCATAACTTTTTTCGATGCAATTCATTGTCCGTCAGGCATGTCAGCATATATTTGCGGTTTGCATAGCCACTGTCTGCCACAACATAGTTATTTGGAAATTCGTTTGCTTCCAACCGGGCGCAAACTCTGGAGTTGTCGAATATTGTTGAATCATGTGTGGAGCCTGGCCAACGCGCAACAATATATATTGTCTTCATGTTGGCATCACATAATGTTTGCACATTATATGGGAAAAAAAACTTTTTCTATTTCGGAAAACTTC
The DNA here is from genome assembly GCA_947369275.1 of Nemotelus nigrinus. Taxonomy (NCBI): domain Eukaryota; kingdom Metazoa; phylum Arthropoda; class Insecta; order Diptera; family Stratiomyidae; genus Nemotelus; species Nemotelus nigrinus. Next base: position 99,209,741 of record OX376372.1, on the reverse strand, counting down.
TGCATTGTTACCACCTTAAACATAACAATTATATGAATTTGGTTTTTTGAACTCAATTTTGATATGTTTGAATACCTGGCGATAGAATTTTAAAATGGGTGCAGTCAATAGCAGCGGTTATATTCGGAAATTTCGCTATCTCGAAAAATTTAGATTTTGATCGTTTTATTTCATCCTGATTTGCTGACAAATTAATAAATAATGGTCGCAAAAGAGCAATAGAATCCAACACCTTCTTCACTACCCTGCACGCGGTTGACTTTTAAACCCCGAAAAAGTCCCAAACGGCGGTAAACATACAGCCACTTGCAAAAAGTCGTAGTGTTAGGAGCACCATGTTATCTGGAGACATAGCATTGTTCCTGGTTATTCAAAGGATGCAAATGTAGGATATCACATACATAATAAATGTACGCTTACCAGTTTGTTGAATGTTCGATATTCGATCCAATCAATTCAAGTAGAATATAAGCGGATGGCTTCGAAATTCGGAAACGAGTGCGAAAACCAACATCGTCCTACTCGTTGAAAAGATTTGGACGAGTTCTAACAATCCTTTTCCTCCTCCTTTGATTCATGGCAATCGAAACACCTTCATCACTTGCATCTTTATCACTGCTTGAATACATTTCTTTCAAAAAACTTGATTTATTGAAATTTAAAGTTGAAAATCGGGCCCGATTAGTACACGAACTGTCAAAAAATGCGAATATACAGTTTAAACCGCAGCCATACCATCGTTTAACTTTATCCTAGGTTTAAACCAAAACTTGAGTTTAATAACCACTGTGAAACGTGTTTTTCGTTTAAACTCAAGTTTAAACCCAATCTTTAGTTTAAACTTGAACTGTGAAACCGGCCCTAAATAACATTTGATGAAAATTTGGCTGAAAAATTAGAATAGAGTTGCCATCTATGGTGATTTGTGTCTGCTAAGTCTTGCAAATTTGCTCAGCAAAATAAAGCTTTTTTCGCTATAAGTTTTTTTCTTTATATTGATTTTGATTCTTCGAAAATTAGCTAAAAACAGAAGTATTTATATGTATATAGTAGGTGGGTCCATGATTTTTTAAAATAAAGATACCCTAAACTTTTGGAGGCGGCGAGCGTTTAAGTGAATTTTCAGGTACTCCTTTATTTCCAAGCAGTGTAAATTTTTGTTGAAACAAATGTTTGGAAATGAAATCTTATTATGTTTTAAGCTTGTCTGTGTTAAAAGGTTGGAAATTTTGAGCCGCGTGTGGGTGCAGCGTGCCTAAAAGTAGGCAGAGATTATTTTTCAAATTTTGATTTGTCATTACTTCTGACAAAAACATTGGATCAACGTGAAATTCGCAGAGCATATTGATGTTGAGTAAGGTTTAACACACATAGATTTTCAAGATAGTGCGGGTTACCCTGTAGCTACGGCAGGCTCCTGAAAATAAATCCGTCAAATCATTGCCCCTCCTGAAACATTTTTAATTTTTGAAAAAAAATTTTAATTCATTGATAAATTTTGACTTTTGTCCATCATATCAAAGTGAAATTTTGAAAATTCCGGTTTGCACAAGAGAGGCAACCCGTCACCAAATTACCTCTATTTTCAGCATTCGAAAGTTCTATTCAAGAGAACTGACGACCGGATTATTCATAATAGACATAAACATAATGAAGTTTACAGGACATGTTGTTTTTAACTAGGAGCAGGTCTGATAGAAGTGATTTTGAAATGCGGGCAACCCTGTGTTAGTGGTACCATCTTGAAAAATCGCTGAGAAAAAAAATAGCTTTTTGGCCTATAACTTCCGATTCAGCCATCAGATTTTAATGAAATTCACACAGTGCTTGGACTTTATTTTGTATAAAATTTGGTGAAAATTTGGCTGAAAAATCAAAATAGAGTTGCCAGCTATGGTGATTTTCGTCTCCTAAATCTTGCAAATTGGCTCAGCAAAATAAAGCTTTTTCCCTATAACTTCCGATCCAGTGTTGAAATCAAAACGAAGTTCACGCAGTAAATGGACCTTACTGTGAACCAAATGTCGTAGGAATTTCGTAGAAAAGTCATGGCAGGGCTGCCACCTATGATAATTTTTGTAATTTTATGGAATTTCTTTACGGAGCGATTATGCTATCAGATTTGCAAATGGGAATGATCCTGCAACGTAAAAAACAACATATATTAACGCTATTAAAATTTGAAAAGTTTTGAGGGTGGAAACCCTTAAATTCTTTTCATCCATATAACTTGCAGTGCAATGATTCACTCGAAACGAAATTTACTGGTTGAGTTTAACTTAACGTGAAGCAGATTTGGTATATGTTTTGCTTTGCTGGTAACACAGGGTAACCAGCATTGGCCATTTTCATAAATATTGCACTAAGAGGTGCTTCAAATTACGTACTCATATGCAAAGCATTTGCAATAAAAATAAGAAACCAATTTCTAAATTTTCCGAGTTTCGAAAATTTTTCGGATGGCAGCCTCAAACAACATTTAACCGCTGAAGCTTTCAATGAAATCCTCCGATGAGAACAAAATTCAAAGGATAAGTTGATTTTAGTATAAGGCTGCGTTTCCAATGCTGGAGTGAGCTTTTGCCGAATCTCAGAGTAGAGCTGGCCTGTTCCCAATGATGGATTTTCGAAATTCAAAAATGGTGATGACATTTTGTGCTTTGAAAATTCAAAGCTGTAGCTCTCATTGCTAGTTTGGGGGCATTTTATGAAAACCTAAAGTAATCGTTTTTTTTCTAGATTTCCTGAAAACAAACGATTAAATCGATCAAGTTAGCTAGTAATTTTTGTAATAGATATATAGTAATTTGTTATACATATGCTATATAAATAATAAATTTAGATAATTTATAAATTAATAATTTGAAAGTTCGCTTAGAGTTTAAATACGATAAATTCACTTTCAGAACTAGGCCGCGTTTCCAATGCTGGCTTGGAGTGCAATGTATCTGCGTACGCATTAGCTGCCATGAACTAAAGTTACCCTTTTCAGATTTCTTTACTTGTTGATCGTTCGATATCGACTAAACTTATCCTACGAGATTTTGTATCAGGAATTTCTGTAGAAATATGATGAGTGGACAGTAATTGGTGCTAACATTCTTGATTATTTTGAAGCAATGATTTTGGGATAGGTTTGGGTGAAGGTAAAAAAACCGTTTGGAATTGGATGTGCAGATGGAGGTAACTGATCTGAGCCTATTAATGTTATGGAAAATTTTTCTTGGCCATTTACTAATTTCCAGTATTTTTGGTGAGCAAAAAGCACACTACGTCACCAACATCTACCTGACAATGCCGCTTAAATGATGCGAATTACTTTGGATGAAAAAAAATTAAACCATGCCGAGATTACTTGGCTGGGATGCACATGACACCATGGCCAAGGAATTTATTACAATTCGATCAAGAAAGGCCGAATCATTTACCATTTAAATATGTGTATGAAGCTTGCAAGGAACACCTAAGCAGATTTTCAAATTATCATTGATGCTGAACATTATGTAAGTATGTAGCAGATAGATTTGACTTTCTTCGAAAGGCACGTAATAATATATGTTTATGGTACGTAATATTATGATATATAAAAGTAAAATAAAATTCTAATATAGAATAATCATGTATAACATGTTTTTTTTTCAATCGATGTATTATTGATTGTGGTTTTTAAAGGCAAACTATTCCCATTTATTCCGTGAATTTAATTTTCAGCAGTATCATTGCCTTTATCAAGGACTATATTTGCTTCACCTAAAAATATCAAAAACTATGGTAACGTTAATGGAACGTAATAGTTATAACATTTCACTCTAAATTTTTATGAGGCAAAATTTACCGCATTTTATTCTTGACCCCCAGGAGAAAAAAGGCAAATTGAAATCGCATACGAATTTGGTTTGTCCATTTGCCGGCAATGCCTACTCCAATCTCACAACTTCCACCACATGAAATCATTCGAATTTGAATTTCGAAGGTACAACGACATCTGTCGTTACACATATTTGAAATTAATTTTCAATAGCTATTCTTATCACAGATGGGCTATGAATTTGTTTCATTGTGAATTTCAATGCACAAATCATTCATCCAACTGTATTTTCTATGACATTATCTTTTTTTAATGCTGAAAACAACACTTTACACTTCATTATAAATAGAGCTTTCAGCAACGCCTTCTATTGAAAAGTAGTGAATTTAAAAATTCGAAAATGTTCGAAAAGCTTCACGCTGTAGTTGAAATAGGTCCTACTCTAGAGTTCAACCACAGATTTTAGAGATTGCTTAGAGAGAGAGAGAGGAAGATATGTGAAAGTGCATGAGAGCAAAAGTGTACGCAAACACATTTCACTCCAAGCCAGCATTGGAAACGCGGCTTGAGTTTGTTATGGTTAAATTATTGCTGCTTTGTTAGGAACGTGTTGCCAGCACTGAACATTTTCATCATTTGTGTTATAGTTCAGTTTTGTTGCTTTGGATAAAGAATGGTTGATATGATTAAAAAAAAAGTGTATTACGTCTTTCCACATTTTTTTTTGTCACTCAAAGACAATTTCTTCGGAAATTAGTTTTCTAGCGGTTCTGATGCGCTAGACTTTTTTTTATTTTATTCATAAGACGAATAAGACTTAACCATTTAACGATAGGGTAAATCTGATTTAAAATATCATTGTTTTATTAAAAAACATTTTCTATGGCTATTTTTAAACGCAATTTGAATTCAAATAAAAATATAAATATTTAAAGACTTCTGATTATATACGTTTTTTACTATGTCCCGCTTTCGATGAAAGGATCCCGCTTTTGTTAAGAATGGACATATCGCTTGAGGGATGAGAAAGGATAAGAAGCGGGCATATGGCACGCAAAAGGCTTGAAACCGTATCTCAAGTAAGGAGGCATCTGAACTACGGAAGGAGGTAGAACCTGGGTCCGATATTGGGTAACATTAGGCCTCGGAAAACAACTTATCACTGAGAAATTAAAGAATATACATATCCACTTCACCTGTGCAGCCAGTGCTGGGCCCCTGCGGAATATGTACGCATGCATGTAGTCGAATGGAGGTTAGACCCCCAGAGAGCTCACCTTCGGGAAGTATATTTGAACGTAGTTAGGCCCTTCTTTCCTTGGTTATTCACCTCAATCTCTCTCCGCGCTAGTGGTCAAGACAGAAACGACCTAAGTGGAATCTGATTTGGAATTTGGATTAGAGTAGATTAATATCAGAACGTATTAGGCTGTTAAAGGAGTATGTTATAGGAATTGGGTTAGTAGATAATAAATGAGTACAAACGTATCTTTAGAACTAGAGCTAAATTAATACGGTGGAGGAAGATATTAAGTTTACTTTTAGGTGTTAGATGGTAAAAGTCGTAAGATAGAGGATAATAATAATCCTCTCGTGAAATAAGAATTCGTATCTTTAGCGTTAGCCTTAAAATTAAAACGGTGGATGAATATAATTAGTGTACTATTAGGTGTTAGATAGATGTTGGTGGAGCAAAAAAAAAAAAAATCCTGTCGTGAAATCAGAATTCGCATCCTAAGAGTTAGCCTTAAATTAATGTGTTGGAGAAATAGTATTATCTTATTATTTGGGGATAGGAGGTAAAATAATTACTGTGGAAGATTAAGATTACCGTTTAATTAAGTGTGATCATTAGGATAAATCAGGTTAACATGAGTAAGATTATCAGGTGCGTTTATGGTTCCATCGTATTATAGTGAAAAGGATTATCAAGTTTTGAGTACCAGTAATAAATTGGGAAGAGGGATGGCCAGAGGTGGAAAGATTGGAGTAGCGTTGGCTAGAGGAGTATTGACGAGAGTAGTGTGGATTATGCAAAACAGAGGCTAACTGAGTTTGACAGAAAGAATACGTACTACCAAACGACAAATTAGCAAATTGGGTCACCGGATCTCAATTCAAGAAGACAAAAAACGAAACTATAGCTCGTTCCAAGACTCATAATTTTACTCATGATTACCTACCCACCACTCACGTTGATAGGTTTCAGATTGTAATGCCACTCGTACACTTCAGGCGTTGTGGTACCTGCCTTGTGTCTTTTACCGGGCGGATATTGCAAGGTAGACTTTAAGCTATTAACGTAAGTTGGATGTCAAGACATCAGAGTCGGCAGGCTGAAACGAACGAATACATTCGTGTATAGAACTTTGGTGAACGTCGGCTGTCGGAATGTTAATAAGTTGGCATAGCAGATGATATCATCGTGCTAGTAAGCACAAAGCAGCAAATATTTTCTGATGAGTAACGTGGAGCAGTAAGTTGAGACACGGGACTATCACGACAAGGTTGCGGGTTCGAGGCCGATCAGCATCGCCACTATTTGCATTGACAGGAATTTATTTTTTCTTATTTATTATGAAGATGGCAGCGTATAAATCAAAAGAAAACATTAGACAAATCGACGTCCGCGTCTTTTCCGCAACTAGTGATTACTCAAGATGCACAATCAGGAAAATTGGCATTCCTTTTATGCCATACAGTAGATAACGAATCAAGCGACGTGCAGCAGATGAGCTTCCGCCATCCCATCGACATACCTACACAGTCACAAGCCGTTGTCGGGAGGTTTTACCATATAGCAAGACGAGCAGACGGATGAACGGAACGATCTATACATATCAACGCATCTATACTACTGACCGAGGATAAGACGTTGGGTAGACGTATGTAATGTAATAAGACGGCAATCTGTTACGAGCATCAGCATGGAGTAGTGCGTTAACCAATGGTTCTTGGCTTAGTGACGCCGTTTTGATTTTCATTTATTTTGTGCGTATTTCTTTTGTTCGGTGGTCGTTAATAAAAGGAAGATGAGCCCGGTCCGACCTGGAATTATCAAATTATTTAATCCGGCACTAATAAATCTGCCAAAATTACGGCGGAATCCGAAAAGAGGATTTTCCTTTAAACCGAGGAATGCAGCCAAGCGAAAATATGCTCCGGTGATCGAATGAATTGGCAGGGTTGGATTAGAACCGGTTCGGATGGCTACTACCCTCTAACACATCGAAGGCTCGAATTTGGTTGAGTCGAGAGTCGAAAGGGAAAACTGGGAAACAGACTGGTGGTGTGAATCCCGGACGATCACAAGAGTGGCAAGATCGTTGCTCTTAACTGGAGTAGCGGGATACCCTGCAGTTAAGCAGAAACAGCGGCACTATGAAAATGTTCCGTCGAGGGCATTCGAAGTTGAGCCCTGAAGCGAAGAAGTAGTGCATCGTCAGAACTGAATTAATTGGAAAATTCAGTTGTTACTCCAGGTAATTGTCGATACTGATATTTGAAGTGTGATTCGAAGTTGAGCCCTGAGGCGAAGAAGTAGTGCATCGTCAGAATTGAATTAATTTGAAAATTTATTTGTTACTGCAGAAACGAAGGAGGATACGCAATCCAGCCTTAAAGCGGAAGCCGGAAATTCATTGGCGAATGGTGGATCGAGACATCAGGCGGAATTCTCTTGAAGAATTCTCTTGAGTCGGTGGCTTAAACGGGACGAACGGTAAAAGGATTGATCAAAAATTACTAATTTGAAGAGCTTAGCAGTGCAGTCAGGAGAGAAGGCGACTACCATGCTAGAGGCAACGGCTCGGTGCTGGTGAGTGCCGTTAGGTTTTGATCTTTTTTTCGGTTCCTTTGGTTAACACCTGATCATAGTGGGAGATAATTACGTTTTATCTAAGCATCGGGGAAAAAGCACGAGCAGCCGATAGCCGACCCAGCGTAGTAAGGTTTGTCAATTAACACGTTCCCTGTCCGCTGAACCACATGTGGCTCAGGAAATGAGCTTCTGGAATGCACAGCTGCGTTTATGAGCCATATGTGGCTCAGCGGACACCTACAACTTGTATTGAGAAAAACCAAAACATTTACCTGAATCACATATGGTTCATGAGCGTTCAGCGACTAAAAAGTCGGTGTACGCTCCTGAACCATATGTGTTTCAGGTAAGAACTACCTACTTCTATTTTGTCTATCAATATTTTTCTATGCTTGGGGTGTTTATAGAATCATATAAGAACAAATTTCAGCAAAAAATAATTTGAACTTGCGGAGCAATTTCGTTGTTTTGTTCAGGACATGGAACGTATTAAGAAAATTAATTTCATTAGGACTAAGACATTGTGCAAAGAAAATAAGTATCATATAGTAAAAATTATCAAAGCATCCGTAGCTAAATATGTAAAAAAGTGAGTGGTGGTAAAAATTCAGAAAGAAACCCGAAATCAGGGAATTCGGATACCAAAATAAGTTTCGGTTTTGTAATTTTTTGAATTAGCGTGCGAAAGCAAACGAATTGACGGTTTTGGTACATTTAGAATTAACGAGTGAAAGTAAGAGAATTCACCGCTTTGTACCGTGTGAACTAGCGTGCGGAACGGCCAGTTGAACTGGAATCAAATGTTTATTATAAATAAAAGCTTGGAAACCGAACTGCAGTTGGCCTTGCAAATGCTCCAAGAGTAAAATTTCGACAGGCGGGAGTAGACTGTTTTTATCTAGTAGGACTATTGTATGACGATTTGAAGTAGTTGTGGGTGTAGTTCAAGTGTGAGATCTCTCGCTTCACGCAGGTTTGGCAAAGTGACGGGAGTTATCTCATCTAAGATCAAATTGTGTTTGATCGCGAACGTGGTAGCGTCTCGGGTGTTACTTTTTCTTCCTCCCTGCTTATCGGAGTATCTTTGGTCGTCGTCGTTGAAACGGATCGGGTCTGATCTGATTTAGCTTCTGATTAGTGCCACTACCTGTATTGGTGAGCCAAAGCTTGCTCAGCGGCTCGAGGCTCAAATAATTGGAGAGCGAGTGGCGCTCACCCTCGCCCCGTCTCCGACGAGTTAGCAACCCTATCAAACAGGAGCATAGCCAGATCTTGTTCACTCTAGACCAGGTGAGTGACAGCATTGGAACCGCTAGAAAACCGCACTAATGTTCGAAGAACAGTAGAGGATTTGTACAGGTTTTGAGTGTGTATTCCACCACGACTTACTTTTCTTACTTAAAACTAATGCACCCTAAGTAATAAAAGAATCGAAGCTTATTTTAATTTCGGTGACTTCATCGAAATTTACAGCGATAGAAAGGTGTTTGAGGCTGTCATCCGAAAAATGTGCAGATCTCAGAAAATTTAAACATTGTTTACTTATTTTCATTACAAATGTTTGCGATGAAAATACTTAATGCAAGCATTTATTCGAACTAAAATAACAAAAAGGCCTAGTGCTGGCAGCCCTCTGCTAGTACCGTAGCAAATACTATGTCGCATCTGCCTGACGCTAAAGTCAACCTGCTGTGCGAATGTATTGACCCAATGACTGCATTGGAAGTTATGGGGATGCAAAGAAATTTCGAATTACCATTCGCAAAAGTTTTCAAATTTTCTTAATCTTCATATTTGTTGTTAATTTTTACTATAAGATCATAACGATTTGAAAATTCTTTGATGAAATCGCTTACTAAAGGTATGCCAAAAAATACAGAAACTACCATAACTGGCAACCCTTTCATAATTTTGAAATAAAATGTCTACAGAATATTGCCTATAATACGTTTTATTTGCCATATGATTCAATGATTGAACTGGAAACTATAGGGCAAAGAGCTTTATTTTCCCTACGAGTTTTTCAAATTTTAGACACCAAAACTACCATAGCTGGCAGCTCAAACCGAAGTTTTCAAGAAAACTTCTGCCAAACGTGGTTTAAAGTAAGGTTCAGCTACTGTGTGAATTTCGTCAAAATCGAATAACAGATTCAGAATTTATAGGGTCAAAAGCAATTATTTTTCCAAGTGTTTTGTGCCAGTGGTGCCATTTTTGTCAAAATCAATTATATCAGACCTGGTCTTACTGAAGACCAATACATTCTGTAAATTTCAATTAATTCTGATAATTGGATCATGAGTTTCCGTGAACAGAAGTTTTTGATGCTAAAAATGTAAGTTAATTGGGAAAGGGTTCATAGGCGTGCCCGTTGTAAAATTTCAAATTGTTTACTTTGGTTGTGTAGACAAAGCATAAGATTTATATATGATTGGATTTTTTTCCAAGAAACGACATTTTTTCCGGAGATTCGATGATTTAACAGTTTTCACTTTCAGCGCAACAAGCTCATGCAAAGCTACACAAATTTACAACTGAACAATACTATTATGTTTTGAAAATTTCATAATGATATAATAGCTCTGTCAAAAGTTATCGCAATGTAAAATTTTTTAAATTTTCCTGTCCTCTTTTTGGGCACCTAACGCACACACGGGGTTAAAAAATTCCAAAACATTATTCGATGCGCAATCAAAACACGTTCGAAATTTGTTTCGTCAACTTTAATTTTGCAAAAACTATTTGTGTACGGAATAATAGCTATTTTAAAAATACCACTAAAATGGCCACCGGTGCCAAAGGGTTAAAGATAATTGACATCTCTTGGCTCGTTCTCTTCTCTTCGAACATTAGTAAAAATGTTATGACCATATAAAGCGAAGCGCGCCAAGGTTTTTTTTTCTATGATTTTCGTTCACTTTGCTATACCGCTACATCGACTAAGTCTAAAGTGTAGAGAAAGATAAGTGAGTCAACTCCTTCAAAAGAAGTAAAAAAAAGTTAGCCTCGGCAAAAAAGAACAAAAAAAATTAGCTGAAAAAGATTGAAATTGTTTTTTGCGGGATGAATAAAACTTTATTTGACAAAGTGGTCAAAAGTATGCACTGATTCTCATTAGATACCAGCACAGAGTGCATACTTGACTGATGCGACCACTTGCAGCTGGAAATCATTAACTTGTATTTACGCTAGTTGTGACAAATTTAAACATCTCCGACTTATATCAATCCATATAATTTACTTGTAAAGGTCATTTAAATACGATCATGGTTCCCTTCTTGTCTATTAATCAGCAAAGACAACGTATATCGGCTCCAAAACTAAGCAAAGCAGAGAATATTGATACGGGAAACTTGATCGTTTTGCGGAATAAGCCTCCGAAGCCGAATCAAATTGGAATTGTTTTTTTTTAGCGGGATGATTAAAATTGAAAAAATTTTTATTTACATTGAACATTTTATTTGAAAAAGTGGTTTCGAAAGTATACACTTATTCTCGTCTGACACCAGCAGACAGTGCATACTTGACTGATGCGACCACTTGCAGTTGGAAATCATTAACTCGTTTCGCCGTAAATTCATATTTATATATATATATATATATATATATATATATATATATATATATATATATATATATATATATATATATATATACATATATATATATATATATATATATATATATATATATATATATATATATATATATATATATATATATATATATATATATATATATATATATATAGTTTTCATTTCCAAATAAATGCTTGGAAATGAAAACTGATTGTGTTTAAAGCTTGTTTATTATAAAAAATTGAAAATTGTGAGCCGTGTGTCAGAGTGCCTAAAAGTAGGCAAGGATTTTTTTTCAAATTTTGATTTGTCATTACTTTTAAGAAAAACTATGAATTGTCGTAAAAATGACAGAGCAAATTTATGTTGACTAAGATTTAACACATATGGATTTGCAAGATAAAGCGATTTACCTTGTAGCTGCGGCAGGCTCCTGGAAAAAAATTCTTCAAATCATTGACTTTCCTGAAAAATTTTTGATTTGTGACAAAACTTTCAAATCTTTGATAAATTTTATCTTTTGTCCTTCATGTCAAGTTGAAAATTTGAAAATTCCGATTTGCACAAGAGCAGCAACCCGTCACCAAATCGCCTCTATTTTCAGCACTCGAAACTTCTGTTCACGAGAACTGACGACCGGATAATCCGAGCATAATGAAATTTTTTTACAAGACATGTTGGTATTAGCTAGGACCAGATCTGATAGAAGTGATTTTGAAATGCGGGCAACCCTGTGGCAGTGGTACCATCTTGAAAAATCGCTGAGAAAAATAACTGATTTTTGGCCTATGACTTCTGATTCAGCCATCACATTTAAACAAAATGCACACAATAATTAGAATTGAGCGGCCAGCTATGGTGTTTCTGGTCACCTAAATCTTGCAAATTTGCTCAGCAAAATTAAGCTTTTTCCCTATAACTTCCGGTCCAGACATGAAATCAAAACGAAGTTCATGCAGTTAATAGACCTTAGTGTGAACCAAATGTCGTAGGAATTTCGTACAAAAATCATGAAAGGGCTGCCAGCTATGACCTATGGAATTTCTTCACTGAGTGATTATGTCATAATATTTGCAAATGAGAATGATCCTGCAATGAAAATTAACAACAAATATTAACGCTTTAAAAATATGAAAAATTTTGAGGGTGGTTACCCCAAAATATTTTCCAACCGTATAACTTCCAGCGCAGTGATTCAATCGAAACGAAATTAACTGGTTGGGTTTAATTTAACGTGAAGCAGATTTGGTATAAATTTTGCTCTGCTGTTGACACTAGGTAACCAGCATTAGCCATTTTCGTAAATATTGCATCAACAGATGCTTCAAAAAACGTTTTCATATGCAAAGCGTTTGCAATAAAATTAAGAAACCAATTTTTAAATTTTCCGAGTTTTGAGCATTTTTCGGATGACAGCCTCAAACAACGTTTAACCGCTGAAACTTTCAATGAAATCCTGCGATGAGAACGAAATTCAGAGGATAAGTTGATTTGAGTATTAGCTTGTTGTGGTCAACTTATTGCTGCTTCGTTGGGAAAGTGTTGCCAGCACTGAACATTTTCATCATTTGTGTTATAGTTGAGTTTTGTTGCTTTATGGTTGATATGATTCTACAGGAAAGTGTATAACGTCTGTCCACATTTTGTTGTCACTCAATGACAATTTCTTCGAAAATTAGTTTTCTAGCGGTTCTGATGCGCTAGACTTTTCTTTACGCTAGTTGTGTCAAATTTTAACATCTCCGACTTATATGCATCGATATAATATACTTGTAAATGTCATATAATTGTAATCATTGTTCTCTTCTTGTCTTGACATCTCAAATGCTTACGAGAGAGTCCATGCTAAAAAACTAATGGAAATTTTAATTGAATTAGAGATACCTCCTGAATTCATTTGTTGGATATCCTTCTTTCTAAATAATAGGATGCTAGATTTGGGTGAGAGCTACTATACTGTGCGGAATGGTTTACCGTAAGGGAATGTATTGAATCCTCTTCTGTTTAACATTTATACGGCTGAGTTACACAGCAGAAACAGGCAGAACATAAGGATGTTCCAGTATGCGGATGATTTTTTCATTATCTGTCATAATGAAAATTGGATAAATTGCTTTGAGGACCTGTAGTTTGCCATGGATGAGTTTATAAACAAGTGTAATAATCGTAATCTTATTATTGATGACAGTAAATGTAGTACTATATATTTTGGAAAAAACAGGAATTTGGAACAAAACATAAGATTAAATAGTAACCCAGTCCAATGGACAAATAGGATCAAATTCCTAGGTTACTTTTATTATAAAAAACTTACAGTTGTGGACGGTCTAACTTACAAAGTAGATAGGAATGAAATTTATGCAAAACCTTTTCAGATATTAACTGGAATAAATAGAGGATTGGATGTTGAAAAAAGCTTACTGGCATATAAGGCATTCTATTAGTCTAAGTTAGAATCTCAGATTACTAGCTATTGTGGAGCGCCAAAGTACCTTTTTAAAAAAATTGATGGAATGAAATGCAAAATACTGAAAAGGTGTTTAGAAGTAATGCGAAACATGGCTAATATAATCACACAAATGAATTACCAAGCCATCTTAGGGTTCTCCAATTGACAACAAAAGAAGTTCTAAAACAAAGAACAACAAATCTGAGTAAGTATGTAAATATAATAAATAGTATTTCAAAGTCGAATTATATTGTAGTGAAGAACTAATTTAAGGATCTTTTTGACCAATTGAGGAGCATTATTCCGGAAAACAAACCTGATAAACTGAAAATTCTATGCAAACGTGAAGGTGGTTTTTGTAATATATATTCTAACAGTTCTGAGGCTATATATATAGAAATAGACTACATTTTAAATATATGTTTGTGCAAAAATAGCACAGTAGCGTTATGCGATAGTGCAAAGAATATTTTGGGTGTAGGAGGAGCTGCAAGCACCTGGAATATGGATTCAATAGTCCAATTTAAATTAGAAATACATCTTCAATCGCTAACTACGAACTGCTCAGTATTATGGTAGCAATTTAATTAAGAGTAAGATAAGGCTTTAAAAATGTAGTAGCTTTAACGGAGTCTAATGTTGCGTGTATGGAACTAGATACCAATCTGAGTAGAAAAAATACCGCAAGTAAAATTTGTGAGTATATTAAGGAAATTCAGGACTAAACAGTCAAAGTTATATGAATTCTAGGGCATTCAAATCATAGAAAAACAAAAACTATTGTTGATTTAGTAAAACTTACTTTTTTAAAATTAAAAAATTTTTTAAAATTATATCCATGGATATAAGTCGGAGATGTTAAAATTTGTCACAACTAGCAAAAACAAAAATGTAATGATTTCCACCTGCAAGTGGTCACGCCAGTCAAGTATGCACTGTGTGCTGGTGTCTGATGAGAAGCAGTGCATACTTTCGAAACCACTGTGTCAAAATAGAATTTTCAATGTAGATTAAAAATTTTTAATGTTAATAAAATGTTGTTCAATTTTAATCATCCCGCAAAAACATTTCCAATTTGACAATTAAGAATTATATGAGTAGGAAGCTAATGAAATTTTTGATAGCATAAATAAGAGAATTCTAGATGAATGGAAATCTGAATTCTTAAGTAAAGTTAGAAACTTCAAACCATGTGCATGGGCAAACATTTATTTAATTTTTAGGAATAAAGTTTGGTTGAAGGAGCTCAATTTGGGAAATAAGGCTGTAAAAATAATAAATAGATTATGCCCTGTATGATAAAAATAGAGTTAGGATGAGAATTTATGAAGACATAAATTGCGCATTATGTGAAGAAATTGATGATATCGATCACAAGATATTTAAGTGCACCGAATACAAAAGGGACAGTTTGATTTATGATTGTTTGAAAGCGAATAAATTGGTTAATGAATTAATTATCAAACACAGCAGAAGTGACCTAAAGCAACTAGGTGAGTTCCTCGTAAGATATGAAATTAACATTTGACAAAAGAATTAAATTTAAAATTATATGTAGATTTGATGGAACCAGATTTCTTGAAATCCTTTTCCCTGCCAAATGTCCTGTTATCTCAACAAAACCCAATGAATATTGTCATATATCAAATCGCTGTAAAAATAAAATTAATTTTACGAATTTTAAAGAATTGAATTAAATTGAAAAACTAATGCTTGCTGGTTAGGAAGCCAGGACTTTTTCTGTGAAGTGCAGAAATAAACCGGAGGAAAAAAAATACTTTTACTAATATAATATATTAATTAAGGCAATAATGATTGCCTTAATTAATATAATATATTAGTTAAGGTATTAGTAAATGTCTTAGCTAATACAGGGTGTTTTTAGAGGTATTGAACTTTAAGTTGCCAACATTTTTAATGCTACGTATAGTGTGACAGCTGTCATGCGTTTTATGGTAAATTTGGAATAGGTTGACGCCTGAGCAACGTCTGTAAATTGTGCAGGTTTATTTAAAAAAAACGGTTCTGCTCGAGAAACTCATCGCGCACTCTGTCAATTTAATAGCCCTAACCAAAAATAAGTCTGCGCACATAAGCAAATGTCAAATCCACCGGTTTCTGAGCAGAAATGTCACTTTTTACTAATGTTCGAAGAACAATAGTATTAAACTCGTTTCGCCGAAAATTCATATTTCTTTATATATATATATATATCAGCAAAATGATTAAGGGATATAATCTCTGGAGTGGCCGATTCTATTGAGCTGAAATTTTCGGAGAACGTAGATGTATATAGTAGGTAGGTCCACGACTTTCTCAAATTCAGATATTCTAAACATTTTGGCGGCGGCGAGCGTTTTAGTGAATTTTGATGTACTCCTATATTTCCAAGCAGTGAAAAGTTTTGCTAAAGAAAAGTATTGGGAATGAAAACGAATTATGTTCTAAGTTTGTTTATGATAAAAAATTGGAAATTGTCAGTCGTGTGTGGGTGCAGGGTGCCTAAAAGTAGGCAAAGATTTTTTTTCAAATTTTGATTTGTCATTACTTGTAAGAAAAACAATGGATCATCGTGAAATTTCCAGAGCGTATTAATGTTGACTAAAATTTAGCACATGTGGATTTTTAGGACAGTGCGGGTAACCCTGTAGCTACGGCAGGCTCCTGAATAAAAAACCTTCAAATCATTGACCTTCCTGAAAAATTTTTGATTTTTGACAAAAAAATCAAATCACTGATAAATTTCAACCTTTATCCATCATATCACATTAAAATGTTCAAAATTCCGATTTGCACAAGAACGGCAACCCATCACCAAATTACCTCTATTTTCAGCACTCGAAAGTTCTGTTCACGAGAACTGACGACCGGATTATCCGATCATAATGAAATTTACAGGACATGTTGGTATTAGCTAGGACCAGATCTTATATAAGAGATTTTGAAATGCGGGCAACCCTGTGCCAGTGGTACCATCTTGAAAAATCACCCAGAAAAAAAAACCGGTTTTTGGCCTATAACTTCCAATTCAGCCATCAGATTTTGACAAGATTTATCCAATACTTGGATCTTATTTTATGTAACGTTTGATGAAAATTTGGCTGAAAAATTAGAATAGAGTTGCCAGCTATGGTGATTTTTGTCTCCTAAAACTTGCAAATTTGCTCAGCAAAATAAAGCTTATTTCCCTATAACTTCCGGTCCAGTGTAAAAATCAAAACGAAGTTCACGCAGCAAATGGACTTTAATGTAAACCAAATGTCATAGAAATTTCGGACCAAAATCATGAAAGAGCTGCCAGCTATGACCATTTTTGTAATTTTGTTTAATTTCTTTACTGAGCGATTATGTCATTAGATTCCCAAATGGAAATGATCCTGCAATGAAAATTAACAACAAATATTAACGCTTTGAAAATTTGATAAATTTTGAGGGTGGTAACCCAAAAATTTTTTTCACCCGTATAACTTCCAGCGCAGTGATTCAATCGAAACGAAATTTACTGGTTGGGTTTAACTTAGCGTGAAGCAGAATTGGTATGTATTAGTAATTAGTAATTGGTATGTATGCTGTTGATACAGGCTAACCAGCATTAGCCATTTCCGTAAATATTGCACCAACAGATGCTTCAAACAACGTTCTCATATGCAAAGCATTTGCAATAAAAAATAAGGAATTCTTTTTTAAATTTTTCGAGTTTTGAACATTTTTCGGATGGCAGCCTCAAACAACGTTTAACCGCTGAAACCTTCGAACGAAATTCAAAGCATACGTTGATTTGAGTATGAGCTTGTTATGGTAAACTTATTGCTGCTTCGTTCGGAAAGTGTTGCCCGCACTGAATTATTTGTGTTATAGTTGAGTTTTGTTGCTTTGGATAAGGAATGGTTGATATGATTCCTGCGAAGAGAGCGAAATTCAAAGGTTACGTTGATTTGAGTATGAGCTTGTTATGGTAAACTTATTGCTGCTTCATTCGGAAAGTGTTGCCAGCACTGAATTATATGTGTTATAGTTGAGTTTTGTTGCTTTGGATAAGGAATGATTGATATGATTCTAAAAAACAGTGTATTACGTCTTGCCACACTTTTTTGTCACTCAAAGACAATTTCTTCGAAAATTAGTTTTCTAGCGGTTCAGGTGCGCTAGAGTTTTTTACATCTGCGAACACGAGCGAACATTAGTGCCAATACAGCGCACAAGCGAAGGTATGTCAAGCCGTATCTCATCTCCACTTTACATACGGACAGCTCATAGCAACAATTGAGGAAAAGGTTGCTTAATGAGCATGCTACTTTTTTGGCTGTTTTAAAAGTTATGTTTGGGTGCAACATATGCTTTGCGTGGTTTAACTCGATGCATATGCATCACCGCGTACGCAGAATCATCACTGGTTGGACTTTATGGCCGACATAATCGACGATTAGAACAATTAATTCGATTAACCATGGATCGTTCCCGCACTACGTTTACTCTTACTGATAATACGCATCCATCCAGACGTTGTTCAGTGCATAATCAAGAAACCATAGCAACTGCAGAGCGTGGAATCGATGAAGACCCAAGTGAGTCCATCCATATAGTGGAAGATTTTACGGAAGGATCTTGGTTTGCGGGCTTACAAAATCCAGCTCGTACAGGAATGGAAGCCAAACGACTACCAGGCACGACGTAGATTCTGTGTATGGGCCCAAAATCAAATTGCTGCAGATCTCGAATTTCATTACAAAATTTTGTTAAGTGATGAGGCTCGTTTCATACTACATTTCTGGTCGTTCTTGTGCTGTATCTGTGTGATTCTCCACCTTTTCCCCTTTTTGTCCGCTTTTCGGTGTTTCTCAGGGCTCCTTTCTCGGTTCATCATTATTTCTAGTTTTTATAAATGATCTTCCTTCCTTTATTCGTTCTACCTGCCCCTTGTTTGTTGATAACTTCAAGATTTTCAAAGTTATTGAATTTACCAACGACTGCCTCCAACTTGAAGACAATCTCTGTACTCTTTGTGACTGGTGCTTTCAAAATTTACTTGCTTTGAACATATCCAAATGTCATCAAATGTCCTATACGTATAAAATGGCACTTCTAATATATTCCTATACTCTGTACGGATCTTCCATTACGGCTGTTGATAATTTTAAGGATCTTGGTGTGTTCTTTGATCCAAAGCTCAAATTTGACCTGCACATTGCCTATATAACCGCCAAGGTCTCTTGTCTGTCCGGTTTCATGCTAAGATGCTCTTCTTTGTTTACTAGCATCGCTACCTCTTTCCATTTGTTTTTTTACAAGTTCGTAGCATCCTAGAGTATTGTTGTCAAGTGTGGTCTCCCCGCCATAAATATCTCAATGAGGCAGTGGAATACGTTCAGCGTAGGTTTACTCGCTTACTGTTGTTTAAATTCAACATCCCTTACTGTGGTTATAGTGATCGTCTTTCCTTATTCCAAATTCCTTCATACGATTCCCGATGAATGTTCCTTGACGAGTGCTTGCTTTTCAAGCCACTCTATTGTCCTATGCTCTTTGATCTTGGTTATATGCTGTGTATACGTAACGTAAATCTATGGGATAGATCTCAGATGCCTGATTTAATTCTTATTTAATAGATTTAAACAGATAAATAAATAAATTTCTGGTTGAACGGTTACGTCAATAATAATCTTCTCTCTTCCTTTGTCCTCTGTTTTTTTCTACTGGCGTTCGCTCAATTTAAGTCTCAAATGAGAGATTTAATTCTTAAACTTCTCATAACGTTTGATTTTCTTTTTAATTTTTGTACCGTTTTTGCACTTTTTCCATGTTAACTTGTATATTGCTTTAATTTGTTGAAGTTTCAAATATGTATTTATCTAATATTTTCAAATATTTGTTAATTTTATTTTCTATATTAATATCTTCTTTGGATTTATTTAATATTTCTATTTTTATAATTGGGCAGATGCCTGTTAAAATAGATTTAAACAGATAAATAAATAAATTTCTGGTTGAACGGTTACGTCAATAAACAAAGCTGCCGCATTTGGATTGAACAGCAACTACAGGCGGTGAAAAAATCGGTCCAAATGCCTTCAAAAATGCTGGAAATAACATTACAGTCAATGGTGACCACTATAGAGCCATTATCACTGACTTTCTCGTTCCGGAATTGACTCGCCGTAATGCAGTGAGCCTTTGGTTTCAACAGGATGGCACGACATGCCATACAGCTCATGCAACCATCGACTTAATTGATGAGCGCATAATTTATCATTTTGGACCTGTGAACTGGCCTGGACCTGTGAACTGGCCTGGCCACCTAGTCCAACGGTGTTAAATCTTATGATTTAACACCGTTGGACTATTTCTTGTGGAGATGCGTCAAATCACTCATCTACGCCGACAAGCCCGAGACGCTTGACCATTTGGAAAACCACATTCACCGCGTTATTGGTGGGATACGGCCCCAATTATTGGTTAGAGCAGTCGGAAATTGGACCTCTCGTTTGGACTTCTTCCGCGCCAGTCGTCGTGCTCACATACCCAAAATCATATTCGCATAAAAATGACAGAAAACTATCTTTCTAATACAACCAATTTGATGGCAATCAAAACAAATTAATCCGTATTTTATTGCATTTCAAAGTTCTTAACCTCTAAAAAACACGTGGAAAACATATTAGTTAAGGTATTAGTGAATACCTTACCTTATATATTATATAAGTGAATACCTTACCTTATATATTATAAGTATAAGTGAATGCTTTAACTAATATCATATATTAATTAAGGTATTAATGAATATATCGTATAAGTGATGTTAATAAATGTTTCTTTATGTGACATTAGCTTATATTTTAGCGCATAGTGGCAGGATATTTGTTACAATATCGCATATCTGCTCAATGTTATGGCTAGAATAGTGTATGATCGCTCATATAATGATATATGTATAAGCCCGAATGCGAATCAGGCAAGTTTGATGAGTTGATGTGGAGGTTAGTTTGGTCGATATACATATGTATATGCATACGTTTGCTTGGGTGAATCAATGAACTGATCTTGTTCTTGAGTGAAGTATTGCAATTAATGGAGTTGTTTGCGAATTCTTTGATTGGAAACAGATAAAAGTGTTCGGATGTACGCATCTTGCTAAACTGAAGAATCCGAATATTAATATGCAATGCGAATATGTTTCAGCAAAAGTTTGGTGAACATTAATAATTAGTGGTAGCTGACGGTGATGTTATTGTGTGTAGATATTATCTTGTTTTTACTAATGTTCGAAGAACAATAGTATTAAACTCGTTTCGCCGAAAATTCATATTTCTTTATTTATACATATATATATATCAGCAAATCGGTTAATAGAAGTAATCTCTGGAGTGGATGATCCGATTGAGCTGAAATTTTCGAAGAACGTAGATGTATATAGTTGGTAGGTCCACAACTTTCTCAAATTCAGATACTCTAAACCTTTTGGCGGCGGCGAGCGTTTTAGTGAATTTTGAGGTACTCCTATATATCCAAGCAGTGTAAATTTTTGTTAAAGAAATGTATTGGGAATGAAATCTAATTATGTTCTAAGCTCGTCTATGATAAAGAACTGGAAATTTTGAGCCGTGTGTGGGTGCAGGGTGCCTAAAAGTAGGCAAGGATTTTTTTTCAAATTTTGATTTGTCATTACTTCTAAGAAAAGCAATGGATCGTCGTGAAGCGATGGAAAAGCAATGGATCGTCGTGAGCGTATTTATGTTGACTAAAATTTAGCGCACGTTGATTTTAAAGATAATGCGGGTAACCCTGCAGCTACGGCAGGCTCTTGAAAAAAAACCTTCAAATCATTGACCTTCCTGAAAAATTTTTGATTTTTGACAAAAAAATCAAATCACTGATAAATTTTAACCTTTGTCAAATTGAAATTTTGAAAATTCCGATTTGCACAAGAACGGCAACCCATCACCAAATTACCTCTTTTTTCAGCACTCGAAAGTTCTGTTCACGAGAACTGACGCCCGGATTATCCGATCATAGTGAAATTTACAGAACATGTTGTTATTAGCTAGGACCAGATCTGATAGAAGTGATTTTGAAGTGCAGGCAACCCTGTGCCAGTGGTACCATCTTGAAAAATCACTGAGAAAAAAAAACGGTTTTTGGCCTATAACTTCCGATTCAGCCATCAGATTTTGACAAGATTCATCCAGTACTTGGATCTTACTCTATATAACATTTGATGAAAATTTGGCTGAAAAATTAGAATAGAGTTGCCAGCTATGGTGATTTATGTCCCCTAAATCTTGCAAATTTGCTCAGCAAAATAAAGCTTTTTTCCCTATAACTTCCGGTCCAGTGTAGAAATCAGAACGAAGTTCACGCAGTAAATGGACTTTAATGTGAACCAAATTTCGTAGAAATTTCGTACCAAAACTATGAAAGAGCTGCCAGCTATGACAATTTTTGTAATTTTGTTTAATTTCTT
The DNA here is from genome assembly GCA_947369275.1 of Nemotelus nigrinus. NCBI lineage: Eukaryota > Metazoa > Arthropoda > Insecta > Diptera > Stratiomyidae > Nemotelus > Nemotelus nigrinus. The sequence goes on along the minus strand of OX376372.1, from coordinate 99,187,628 downwards.
TACTGAGCGATTATGTCATTAGATTTCCAAATGGAAATGATCCTGCAATGAAAATTAACAAGAAATATTAACGTTTTAAAAAATTGATAAGTTTTGAGGGTGGTAGCCCTAAAATTCTTTTCACCCGTATAACTTCCAGCGCAGTGATTCAATCGAAACTAAATTTACTGGTTGGGTTTAACTTAACGTGAAGGAGATTTGGTATGTATTATGCTTTGCTGTTGATACAGGTTAACCAGCATTAGCCATTTCCGTAAATATTGCACCAACAGATGCTTCAAACAACGTTCTCATATGCAAAGCATTTGCAATAAAAATAAAAAATGCTTTTTTAAATTTTTCGAGTTTTGAACATTTTTTGGATGGCAGCCTCAAACAACGTTTAACCGCTGAAACTTTCGATGAAATCCTGCGAAGAGAACGAAATTCAAAGGATACGTTTATTTGAGTATGAGCTTGTTATGGTAAACTTATTGCTACTTCGTTCGGAAAGTGTTGCCAGCACTGAATTATATGTGTTATAGTTGAGTTTTGTTGCTTTGGATAAGGAATGGTTGATATGATTCTAAAAAACAGTGTATTACGTCTTTCCACACTTTTTTGTCACTCAAAGACAATTTCTTCGAAAATTAGTTTTCTAGCGGTTCAGGTGCGCTAGTTTTATTTTTCATTGCATAGGGTCCGTTCGTCACTTATTAGTTACAATCCAATGTTATAAAATTTTTTCGCAGTACCGTTCTTTTCTAACAAAATAATCACTGAAATTGCACCGTTAATTGAATGTGAACATGGTAAGCTACTCTTCGGTTGTACTAAAAATCTTTGACTGATAAAATGAGAATGAGGGTGCAAATGAAATATATCTGTAGGGTTCCATGTGATTCCGCCGGAGGCGCTGCGTTTGCTTATGATATATATTTGAACTACGCAACTGTTTTATATATATTGTGAAATGTCAGTACACACTCATTCGCTAGCTTGCGACACGCGCACATTGGTACGACGCAAAGCATAATAAATTGGTAGTTATTGTGATTTGAAAAGTCGGCATTTTCAATTGATTTTAGACTGGGAGGATTAACCATCGCATTACCCCTATAATTTAGTGACCCAGAGTGTCGCGAGACAACGTAAAAAGCTAGCATCGTACTCAAGCCATCAACTCGACTGACAGCAGCAGTTAAGACCGCTTTATGAGCGCCTTTGCAATATTAGAGGAGCCAGAGATGTGGGAGCTGTTGACGGGCTTGGAGTTGGGAGATCAGCATCCATCGCAGCTCTTGCGATGTTTCAGCCGTTTCCTCCCAGCACGGTGCTAGTTTGGGAAAGCAGTCAGCATATAAATTGTTTGCAGCGAATGGTTCGCCCATCAGCACCTAAAGACTTTGGTTTACGACGAAGCTTGGATTGGAAGCTCTGCATTGCGACGGTCTCGAAACTCATGATCGGAGCGGACTTCTTACGGTATTTTTTTTATTTATTTTATTTATTTTCGAAGAATTTCGGCTAATACAGACTAGTAGTATTTACAGATCTAAAACTTATAACAAATCAGTCAAAATGGACTGTTTTTGGTTAAGCTCTTTTTCAAAGATGGTACAGATAAATTAAAATCAAATTGATGATAGTCATCGTTGAAATTGATACACGAAACGGGCTCATTAAAAACGTAGTTGGTCCGATAGGCAGGGACAGATAAAATGTTGACTTGTCTCATTCTGTGACCCTTGGTATTGAGGCCAAATAAATCTAAAAAATTTTCACATGAAATGTTACCCATGAGGATCTTAGCAGCAAAGATAGTTTTGAAATTTTCTCGTCTCTTATTAAGTGTATTCATGGCCAGTTAGTTAAGTCGATTAATGTAAGGAGGCAAGTGAAGAAGATCTGACCAAGCGAATTCACGCAAACGAAACCGAAGAAATTTTTTCTGAATGGACTCGATACGGTCCACATAAACCTGCTGATAAGGCGCCGAAACTATACACGCATATTCAAGTATTGGTCTTACTAACGCACAAAAAAAAAATCTTAGTAAGATGTATGTCATGAAACTCTTTGGATCGCCTCCTCCCAAAACCCAAGGTAGATGAAGCTTTTAATAAAATGGCGTTAATATGATCGTCAAAAGTAAAAGAATTGTTTAGAAGTACTCCTAAATCGAGTACTTTGTCAGAATACCTTAAGGGAATACTATTCAAAGAGTATTCAAAGCTCAACGGATTAATTTTACGCGTGTACGAAACAACGGTACACTTGTCAATATTAATTACTAATTTATTAAGGTCACACCAGGTCGTGAGGTTATTAAGGTCAGCTTGAAGTTTCAAGCAGTCGTGAATATTAGATACCTTTTTAAAGATTTTGGCGTCATCGGCATATAGTAAAATTGATGAATGTTTCAGGACAGATGGTAGGTCATTTATGTATAAAAGAATTTTGGACTAAAAGTCGACATCAGGAGCGACTGTATCATTGACCCAACTACCAGCGCATAAATGACGGGCCAGTGTGGACCAGCTAAACTGGCGACCCATATTCGATCGACTCCACGTGGGGTGCCACAAACTCAAGTCCGCCCTAGCGCATAGACAGCGACCGCCACTGCAGCTGGACTCCTAAACATTGCAAACGCTGCCTCGACGGCACAGTTCCGTCCAGGTGCAGCTGCCCATCCGGTTCGTGCTATTCAGCAAACTGCTTAACCCTATGTAAACGTTCTTTTATACTCCTCACAACATAACATGAGGGCTATATGACTCAAGCATAATTTCTACCTGATTACACTACAATGATTTGAGTTATTACTAATGTTCGAAGAACATTAGTAGGTGCGTTTTTTTGCACATCCGAGCAGATCAAATTTTGTACAGCATATTGAATATAACAACAAAAATCCTGCACTTGTGGCGTCACTGAATCAAAAAATGCTAAGCAGTAGTAGTTTATGGGTTTATTTTTTTAATTTATTTACCAAACAAGGCAGCATACATTAACAATTCAACATAACAACATCACAATTACATACAAATTTTTCCAACACATTAGAAAACAAAATATATCACAACTTTTTATTTTAGTTACTTTACTTTACTTTAATATATTTTATTTTGATTTTTGCTAAATTGATGGGCAAATTAAGTGGGATTAGGATGTTGATAGGGTCTTTAATAAGTTTGTTATAAAAGTGTGTTTAGAGATCCCCGAAGCGTAGTTGCTGCTTATAGAGTTGAAAATTCTACAGCACCTATTTATGGGCTCGTTATATGCATAGTTAGTGTGGTGATTGAACTCCTTGAGCAGAGTTGCATACCTAGTGCGTCTTGGTTGGTCATTGAAAATAATTTTGTTGGAGAGAGCTTCAACATTGACTGCACCACTTATAATATCAAAGGTTAGGCATGCACTTAACAGTGTTCTTCTAGAAGAGAGAGGCATTAAATTAAGTAGGCACAGTCTGGTTTTGTAAGAAGGAAGATGTTGGAAGTCTTTTGGATCATAGAGGTCCCTCAAAGCGAAAAGTAAAAACTGTTTCTGAACAGATTCTACTCTCTCACTATGTAGCTCAAAAACTGGGTTCCATATTATGCAGGCATACTCCAATAGAGGACGCACCAAAGTGATATATAATGACTTGGTAGCCCATATATTCTTGAACTCTTTAGCACGTCTCTTAATGAATCCGAGCTGTTTATTGGCCCTGGCAAGGATTTTGTCATAGTGGAGATTGAACCGCATCTTGTTGTCCAATACTACCCCGAGATCTATAATATGATCAACCCTATTCAATATGGTGTTGTTAAGGCAGTAAAAATACTTTTTGATCGTATTCTTACGGGAAAAGCTTATTACATGACACTTGTTAATGTTAAGATTCAAATGATTCACATTGCACCACTGTTCGAGAGATTGAAGCTTTGATTGTAGCAGAATTGCGTCAGATTGCGTGTTTACGCTGTGGTAGATTTTTAAATCGTCTGCATAAAAGAGATGGGGTATACCAAGCAATGTCTCAGAAAGATCAGAAATGAAGATGTTAAAAAGCAGGACACCTAGATGACTGCCTTGCGGTACTCCAGAAGATGCGAAAACTCTTTTAGATAAGTGGCCCTGGAATTTAACAAGCTGAGTTCGATCGCGAAGATAAAACTGGAGCCAATCAAGAAGAGACCCTGATATACCGAAGTTGCGAAGCTTGTATATTAGAGTTTGATGGTCAACCCAGTCGAAAGCCTTACTAAAGTCCGTATAGACTGCGTCAATTTGACTTCCTTTTTCCATTTTACAGAGCACATCAGAGACCAGGATCATGAGATTGGTAGAAGTCGATCTACCCTTACGAAATCCATGTTGTTGCTCATTTAAAAGAGGGTCGATTATGCGAGTAAGTTTTTCACAAACTAACTTCTCAAAAAGTTTGGGGATAACAGATAGAATAGCAATCCCTCGATAGTTTTCGACTGATCGTTTATCACCACTTTTGAAAATAGGCGTTAGGTATGAAGATTTCCAGAGAGATGGAAAAACACCTATGGAGAGGGATTTATTGAAATTCATGTGCAAAGGTGTGATCCATTGGTCCGCAAATTACACGACGAAGGAAGGAGAAATCAGATCAGGGCCTGGTCCTTTGCCGATATTTAGTTGATGAATAGCTTCAATAATAGCCTCTTGTGTAAGAACAAACCCGGCGATAAGAGGTCTCGCGGTGATTCTTGCAGACATAGTAGAAGCGGAGGTTTTTGGCGAGCAAAAAGAATTTTGAAAGTGATCAGCAAAAGAGTTACAAATGGCTTGTGGGCAGGAAGAAACCATGTTACCACGGGACAACCTGTAGAGTGTGCTGATAACAGTGAGAGTGTTCTAAACGGTTCGTATCACTGATGAAATCGGCAGTTTGCATTGAATGAATTTGCATAGCACTCTGCCATTTTCAATTATTTGACATCAAATTTTGTAGTGTGCTGACTGGTTTTGAGTGTTTCGATGCACATTACATTGTAGATTGTTTCATATGCAAGTTTCATGTCTGATTTCGATTAAAATCTATATAAGATTTCATTCAGGTTTTTTCTATGGATTATTCTAATTTAACAACCAATCTAAGCAAAATCTCAGCAAATGCAACAACATTTTCGAACACTGCGATTACCTGCTACCCTACGATAACCTGCTCTGCTAGGTTGCAAAAAAACGCACCTAGTATTAAACTCGTTTCGCCGAAAATTCATATTTCTTTATATATATATATATATATATATATATATATATATATATATATATATATAAATATATATATATATATATATATATATATATATATATATATGTATATATATATAAATGTATATATATATATATATATATATATATATATATATATATATATATATATATATATATATATATATATGTATATATATATATATATATATATATGTATATATAGATATATATCAATATATATATATATATATATATATATATATATATATATTTATATAGATATATATATATATATATAGATATATATATATATCAGCAAAATGATTAAGAGAGATAATCTCTGGAGTGGCCAATCCGATTGAGCTGAAATTTTCGGAGAACGTAGATGTATATAGTAGGTAGGTCCATGACTTTCTCAAATTCCGATATCCTAAATCTTTTTTTTGGCGGCGACGAGCGTTTTAGTGAATTTTGAGGTACTCCTATATTTCCAAGCAGTGTAAATTTTTGTTGATTAAAAGTATGGGAATGAGAATTAATTACATTTCAAGCTTGTCAATGATAAAAAATTGGAAATTTTGAGCCGTGTGTGGGTGCAGGGTGCCTTAAACTAGGCAAGGATTTTTTTTCAAATTTTGATCTGCCATTACTTGTAAGAAAAACAATGGATCAT
>OX376372.1:99070504-99181529 GCA_947369275.1 Nemotelus nigrinus | reverse complement strand
TTAGCCAAAGGCAACAAAGGGTCAAAGCTAACAACGCTTAAAGTGATTGGTGTTTTAAATCCGATGTAGGGTTACCACAAGGGACTGTCCTTTCACCATTGTTATTTCTCATTTATGTAAATGATCTTTGCAATTTGAACAAAATGGCACTTAATAGTAAAATAATATCCTTTGCTGACGACACGGTAATGCTGATTTCGGCCCCTAGCTGGACAGAGAGTTGCAGGTTATGCCAAGTTCATATGGATAACGCACTTAGGTGGTTACGCAATCACCACCTCAAACTAAATACAGATAAAACTAACAGAATTGCGTTTTCCCTCACAACTAAAGAGTCACCCTAATGAACGTATTCTTCCTTTACACGACCAAAACTGTAGGCATAGAGACAACATTGCATGTAATGTCAAATGTTAAGCAATCCGTGTTGTAGACCATGCCAAATATCAGGGGTGACTATCGATAATAATCTCAAATGGAGTAAACACACAGAAGAAGTTAACGCGAAGAAAATCAGTATTAACTCGTTTGCCGAAAATTCATATTTCTTTATATATATATATATATATATATATATATATATATATATATATATATATATATATATATATATATATATATATATATATATATATATATAATATATATATATATATATATATATATATATATATATATATATATATATATATATATATATATATATATATATATATATATACATATATATATATATATACATATATTTATTCATATATATATATATATATTTATATATATATATATATATATATATATATATATATATATATATATATATCTATATATATAGATATCAGCAAAATGATTTTCCGAGATAATCTCTGGAGTGGCCGATGCGATTGAGCTGAAATTTTCCGAGAACGTAGATGTACATAAATAATAGGTAGGTTTGGCTTTTGCTAAAATTCCGATATCCTGAACTTTTTGGCGGCGGCGAGCGTTATAGTGAATTTTCAGGTACTCCTATATTTCCAAGCAGTGTAAATTTTTGTTGAAATAAATGTTTGGGAATGAAAACTTATTATGTTTTAAGCTTGTTTATGTTTAAATGTAAGAAATTTTGAGCCGTGTGTGGGTGCAGCATGCTTAAAAGTAGGCAAGGATTTTTTTTCCAAATTTTGATTTGTTATTACCTCTAAGAAAAACAATGGATAATCGTGAAATTTGCAGAGCTTATTAATGTTGATCAAAATGTTGCACACGTGGATTTTCAAGATAGTGCAGGAAACCCTGTAGCTACGGCAGGATCCTGAAAAAAACCTTCAAATCATTGACCTTCCTGAAAATTTTTTGATGTTTTGACAAAAAAATCAAATCACTGATTAATTTTAAACTTTGTCCATCGTGTCAAGTTAAAATTTTCAAAAATTCCGATTTGCACAAGAACGGTAAACCATCATCAAATTACCTCTATTTTCAGCACTCGAAAGTTCTGTTCACGAGAACTGACGAGCGGATTATTCGATCAAAGTGAAATTTACAGGACATGTTGATATTAACTAGGACCAGGTCTGATAAAAGTGATTTTCAAATGCGAGCAACCCTGTGGCAGTGGTACCATCTTGAAAAATCACTAAAAAAAAAACCGGGTTTTGGCCTATTACTTCCGAATCAGCCATCAGATTTTGACAAGATTCATACTTGGATCTTACCTTAAGTAACATTTGATAAAAATATGGCTGAAAAATTAGAATAGAGTTGCCAAATGCAAATTTGAGTTTAATTCGAGTATAGAAATCAGAACGAAGTTCACGCAGTAAATGGACCTTAATGTGAACCAAATGTCGTAGAAATTTCGTACCAAAACCGTGAAAGGGCTAAGTTTGTTTAATTTCTTTACTGAGCAATTATGTCATTAGATTTGCAAATGGAAATGATCCTGCAATGAAATTTGAAAAATTTAAAAAGTTTTGAGGGTGGTTACCCTAAAATTCTTTTCATCCGTATAACTTCCAGCGCAGTGATTCAATCGAAACGAAATTTACTGGTTGGGTTTAACTTAACGTGAAGCAGATTTGGGTTGTATTTTGCTTTGCTGCTGACACAGGCTAACCAGCACTAGCAATTTCCGTAAATAATATACTAACAGATGCTTCAAATTACATTCTCATATGCAAAGCATTTGCAATCAAAATAAGGAATCAATTTTTAAATTTTCCGAGTTTTGAACATTTTTCGGATGGCAGCCTCAAACAACGTTTCACCGCTGAAACTTTCCATGAAATCCTGCGATGAGAACGAAATTCAAAGGATAAGTTTATTTGAGTATGAGCTTGCTATGGTAAATATATTGCTGCTTCGTTCGGAAAGTGTTGCCAGCACTGAACATTTTCATCATGTGTTTTATAGTTGAGTTTTGTTGCTTTGGATAAGGAATGGTTGATATGATTCTACAAAACAGTGTATTACGTCTTTCCACACTTTTTTGTCACTCAAAGACAAGTTTTTCGAAAACTAGTTTTCTAGCGGTTTTGATGCGCTAGTTTTTACTAATGTTCGAAGAACAATAGTATTAAACTCGTTTCGCCGAAAATTCATATTTCTTTATTTATATATATATATATATATCAGCAAATCGGTTAATAGAAGTAATCTCTGGAGTGGATGATCCGATTGAGCTGAAATTTTCGGAGAACGTAGATGTATATAGTAGGTAGGTCCACAATTTTCTCAAATTCAGATACTCTAAACCTTTTGGCGGCGGCGAGCGTTTTAGTGAATTTTGAGGTACTCCTATATATCCAAGCAGTGTCAATTTTTGTTAAAGAAATGTATTGGGAATGAAACCTAATTATGTTCTAAGCTCGTCTATGATAAAGAACTGGAAATTTTGAGCCGTGTGTGGGTGCAGGGTGCCTAAAAGTAGGCAAGGATTTTTTTTCAAATTTTGATTTGTCATTACTTCTAAGAAAAGCAATGGATCGTCGTGAAATTTGCAGAGCGTATTTATGTTGACTAAAATTTAGCGCACGTTGATTTTAAAGATAATGCGGGTAACCCTGCAGCTACGGCAGGCTCTTGAAAAAAAAACCTTCAAATCATTGACCTTCCTGAAAAATTTTTGATTTTTGACAAAAAAATCAAATCACTGATAAATTTTAACCTTTGTCAAATTGAAATTTTGAAAATTCCGATTTGCACAAGAACGGCAACCCATCACCAAATTACCTCTATTTTCAGCACTCGAAAGTTCTGTTCGCGAGAACTGACGCCCGGATTATCCGATCATAGTGAAATTTACAGAACATGTTGGTATTAGCTAGGACCAGGTCTGATAGAAGTGATTTTGAAATGCGGGCAACCCTGGGCCAGTGGTACCATCTTGAAAAATCACTGAGAAAAAAAACCGGTTTTTGGCCTATAACTTCCGATTCAGCCATCAGATTTTGACAAGATTCATCCAGTACTTGGATCTTACTCTATATAACATTTGATGAAAATTTGGCTGAAAAATTAGAATAGAGTTGCCAGCTATGGTGATTTTTGTCCCCTAAATCTTGCAAATTTGCTCAGCAAAATAAAGCTTTTTTCCCTATAACTTCCGGTCCAGTGTAGAAATCAGAACGAAGTTCACGCAGTAAATGGACTTTAGTGTGAACCAAATTTCGTAGAAATTTCGTACCAAAACTATGAAAGAGCTGCCAGCTATGACAATTTTTGTAATTTTGTTTAATTTCTTTACTGAGCGATTATGTCATTAGATTTCCAAATGGAAATGATCCTGCAATGAAAATTAACAAGAAATATTAACGCTTTAAAAGTTTGATAAGCTTTGAGGGTGGTAACCCTAAAATTCTTTTCACCCGTATAACTTCCAGCGCAGTGATTCAATCGAATCGAAATTTACTGGTTGGGTTTAACTTAACGTGAAGCAGATTTGGTATGTATTATGCTTTGCTGTTGACACAGGCTAACCAGCATTAGCCATTTCCGTAAATATTGCACCAACAGATGCTTCAAACAACGTTCTCATATGCAAAGCATTTGCAATAAAAATAAAAAATGCTTTTTTAAATTTTTCGAGTTTTGAACATTTTTTGGATGGCAGCCCCAAACAACGTTTAACCGCTGAAACTTTCGATGAAATCCTGCGAAGAGAACGAAATTCAAAGGACACGTTTATTTGAGTATGAGCTTGTTATGGTAAACTTATTGCTTCTTCGTTCGGAAAGTGTTGCCAGCACTGAATTATATGTGTTATAGTTGAGTTTTGTTGCTTTGGATAAGGAATGGTTGATATGATTCTAAAAAACAGTGTATTACGTCTTTCCACACTTTTTTGTCACTCAAAGACAATTTCTTCGAAAATTAGTTTTCTAGCGGTTCAGGTGCGCTAGAGTTTTTTTGAAATTTTAATCTTACAAACGTAGCTAATTAACTGAACTTAATTCATTTGAAAAACTTTTTAAACGCCTTTTCCTGCAGCCAATCAGTAAATATAAGGTATCAAATGAACTGCATTTAAAAATGGGTTTCGGTAGATTCTTTAGAATTGTTAGCAGTAAGAAATGGTTTTCATGACCTTTCGTTGATGAAAATATTTACTAAGCTGGTCGTGCGCTCGTTCTAGGAAAGTCACGTGGTTCAGTAGCCCCTGAAAGTCAGACGAAAAAAACTCTCGCGTACCTGAACTGTTAGAAATACTAATGTTCGATGAACAATAGAAGACTTGTGCAGATTTTGAGGACATATTCTGCCACACGTACCTCAACCTGTTCCGAGGGCAAAACCATTTTGATCTTAACAATGCATTTCGACTCATAGAGTGGAAAGGATTTCAAGGCTACCACGTACATGAATTTGAAGATTTAGGAAAGCCAAACACAACAAAACTTTTGGAAGTAGCATAACATAACTTAAACAAAGAAAATGATAAGTGTTTGTAACAGTTTAACAGCACTGCAACTAAAAGTCTCTCACAACTACCTCAAGTTCAAATCAAATTACTGTATTAATCTCGATTATCCGATAATGTAGCCGAAAGTTATAAGGATACAGAGATGTTTGGGATTAAAAAACGAATAATGTTTGAGACCGAAAAATCTCTAGAACTAAGACAATTTAAACATTGGTTACTTATTTTTATTGTAAATGTTCGCGATATGAATACTTAGTGTTAGCATTTATTGATACGAAAATAACAAAAACTCTTTGCGCTGGTAGCCCTTCGCTAGCATCAGAGCCAAAAATATATAACACCTGGTCCACAGTGAAATCAGCCTACGCTGCGAATTTGGTTTCGATGTGATGACAACATAGGGAGTCATAGGGGTACAAAGAAATTTAGGGCTACACGTCGCAAAAGTTTTCAAATTTTCGAAAGCTTAATATTTGATGTTTATTGCCACAACAGGAACATTACCATTTGAAAATTTTACGATAAAATTGCTTAATAAAGAGATGGCAAATAAATCCAAAACTTGTAAAAGCTAGCAACCCTATCATGGTTTTTTAACCAGATCCCTTCTTAATAATCCCTCTAATAAGCTGCATTTTTCATATGATATTCGTTTTGATTTCATGATTGCACTGAAAGCTATAGGGTAAAAAGCTTTAGTTTCCTGAGCAAGTTTTCAAAACTTTAGGCATCAAAATTGCCATAGTTGGCAGCACCAACCGAATTTTTCAACAAAATTTCTACCAACCATGGCTTAAAAAATTGCTCAGTTACTGTATGAATTTCATGAAAATCTGGAAAATTAATCAGAAATCATAGCGCAAACAGCAGTTTTTTTGTATACTCTTTCAATATGGCACCACTGGCACAAAGTTGACGGCATTTCAAAATCGCTTCCACCAGACCTGGTTTTACTTAATACCAATACATTCTGTGAATTTCAGATGTATCTGATAACTGAGTCGTTAGTTCTCGTGAACAGATGTTTCTCAGGCTTAAAATACAGGTAAATTACAGGAGGAGTTTGCTTTGGTTGTCTAAACAAAGCATAAGATTTCTATATGAACTGGTTTTCATTGTAGAAGACCAAACTTTTTTTGGGAATCGATGGTTTCAAGGGTTCAATTTCAATGATCAGATAATTAAGTAAAATTATCGCAATTCAAAAATTTTCTTATTTTTCCAAACTCATTTTGGGGGCCTAGTGCTCACATTGGGTTGAATATTTCAAAACAGTATCGCATTTACATTTAAAACACGTTCAAAATTTGTCGTATGAACTTAATTTTTGCAAAAATTATTTTTTTACAGAATAAAAGGTATATTTAGAATATCACTAAAGTGGCCACCGCCACCAAAAGGTTAAAGATTACAAACCTTTGGTGTGACCTGGCACTATTCTGCGTACACATCAATATATTCTGAAAATTTTAGCTCAATTTTATAGCGCGTTCCTGAGATTTTTTCACTGAAATATGAATTTTTGGCCAAAGTGATTATAATAATAATATTCTTCATCAAACATTAGTAAAAACTTTAGCGCAACAGAACCGCTAGAAACACTAATGTTTGCTAAGCAGTAGGAAACTTGTGCAGATTTTGAGTGCATTTAAATTCAAAGTCAAACTCTTGGCACTTCTATTCATTATCGGTAGCTTACCTTACAAAATTTTGAAAGCAGCATCTCCTGGTTCATATATGGGACACATCACGTGAAACGGACAAGCTCTTTATGAGCTTCATTTGCAAATACCGGTTTCGTACTAAGTATTTCTACATGTATGTATCAGATAAAATTGTATGGCTACACGAGATTCAGATTAAAACTGGATGAAATTCCTGACTTCGTGTAACCATGCAAATTTGTTCGGCAGTCTGGCTTACAAACACATAGGTTGTGGTTTAATTCCAATAGAGCGTATACAAACAGAGAAATTTCCAATATGGTGTCTTCTGGCGACCACTATTCACTTCGTATGAGCGTGTCTACGAGACACTCTCATAGCAACTGCTAGTACAAATGTAATGAAAATGCAAAGTGGTGACAACGCATTGCTAGCTTGGCTTAAGCTGTTTCACGTCAAGAACAATCGATGCTATGAATTCCGTTTTTATTAGATGAGTTCATCGACAGTTATAGTAATTGAATTAATTGAATGATATCTTCAAAAACTCGAAAATCGAAACATTTGTAAGTGATTGTCGTTGTGAAATGGCTATAAAATTAGTGTTTGAAGTAGGTTGTTGGTAGCAAAATTACTAGAATGCCTGCTGAACAGCCAAAAATGTACTGTTCTCGTTATATAATACGTTAGTATGCTACATGTTACTTCACGTTAGGACTAACTTAGCCGATGGATTTTGTTTCTTCCCAGTGACTGTTGGAAGTAATAGTGAAAAAAAATGTTTTCATTACTTCCCTCAACAACGTGAAAGTTTTTTAAATTGAAACATTTTCACCTTATTTTCACTACAACATCATTATTATTTGCTATTTGTATGCCAGGAGACATTTATTTTGCTGAGCACATTTCAAGATGGCACCATTGTCACATTCATTAAATTTTTATAGGATCTGCTCCACCTCAAAACCTATACATTCGGTGAATTTCATATTCATCTGATTTCAAATCTAAGAGATCTCACTGACACCAATATCAGCTACTGCAAATAAAAGTAATTTTGTGATGGGCACCGCTCCTATGAGATTAGGAAATTTTTAAATGTTTTGCCTTTTTGCAAAAAGGAAAAACAAAACCAGCAGGGTCAACAGTTTGAAGGATCTGTGTTTACGTCCGTGCTGTATCGATTGGGTTAGGAACACGTCACCCAAAATCCATACAAGCTTATATCAAACGAATATGACATATAAATAGCTTAATGATCTGATGTATGTTTGCGAACATGTCACAATTCGAAATTGCAAACATCCTGTGATAACTTTTAAACATATAATTTTAAATTACTTTCAAACATATGTTCTCTTACAAAAATAAACCATTCAAAATAAATTGACTAAAATATACTCATTTGCATTAATTCACACAGCCATAATCGTAAATGGTTCATCTACAAACGGCAGCATTAAATGGCAATGTTACTTTTCACGAAACACGCTCACACGAAGTGAATAGCGGTCGCCAGAAGCCACTTTATTGGAAATTTCCTTATTCATACAGGCTTTCACGAACTGAACAGCGATCGTCAGATGCCGCCAAATTGGAAATTTTCTCACATGTACACGCTCTCAGAAAGTGAACAGCCACTTTCAGAAGTCGCCATACTGGAAATTTCATTGCATGGAAACGCCCACACGAAGCAAATAGCGTTCGTCAGAAGCCGCTACATTGGAAATTTCCATGCATTTAAATTCTCACACGATGTTGACTGTGACCGTCAAAAACCATCATATTGGAAACATCTTTGCACGTACATAGAACTATCGTGTACACACAAACGTAATGAAAATAAGCGCAAGCTCAACGAATCGGGTACACTCCAAATCCTAATTTGGGATCTTCTGTAAAAAAGCGCAATTTCCGTATTTTCCTTCCATACACCCATGATGGCTTTGAACCAGGTGTTTTGATGGAAAAACGAGGACTGCGCTCAAAGCTATGACTCAACAGGAGTGTCTTTACAATGACATTGAATCTTTAAGGCTTATTTTTAATCGCTATCATGAAGAACTTTGAATCAGGTCAAATGCGATTTTTTGACTTACTGCTCCTATGTCAATTCCAAGCATATTTCTCTCTTATTAAAATCACGCATGGTTGAGCAACTCACTTATAAACGAACAAGTTCTTGGCAGTTATTGGACCACCTAAAGAACTGATCGCGACTACCTTTACACTGAAGTTTCAACAATTTACTTATATTTTAAGCATCAATTAGGTTGGAGGTGCCAGCTATGGCAATTTTGGTGTTTTGAATTTTGAAAATTTGCTCAGTAAAAGAAAGCTTATATTTTAAGCACCAATTAGGTTGGAGGTGCCAGCTATGATAATTTTGGTGTCTTGAATTTTGGAAATTTGTTCAGCAAAATAAAGCTCTTTGCCCTATTGCTTCCATTGCAATCGAGAAACCAAAACCAAATTCAAATGGTAAAAGAACCTTATTGTAGACAATATTCAGTAGGAATTATGTTGAAAAATCATGATAAGGCTCCCAGCAATAGTTGTTTTTACTATTGTTCATTAGTATTAAAATCGATTAATGAACATTAGTATTAAAATCGATTCGACCAAAAATTCTTATTCATTTATATATATATATATATATATATATATATATATATATATATATATATATATATATATATATATATATATATATATATATATATATATATATAAATGAAGCTATATAAATATATATTTCAATTCGTTCGTTCAATTTACATATATATATATATATATATATATATATATATATATATATATATATATATATATATATATATATATATATATATATATATATATATATATATATATATATATATATATATATATATATATATATATATATATAATGTATATGCAGAATAGATCCAGGTCTCTCACTAAATGTTAATTATTGTTAACCCTTTGGCGCCGGCGGCCATTTTAGTGATATTTTTAATATACCTTTTATTCGGTACACAAATAATTTTTGCAAAAATAAAGTTGACGAAATAAATTTCGAACCTGTTTTACATGTGAAGCGGATAATGTTTTGGAATTTTTTAACCCCATGTGTGCGCTGAGTGCCTAAAAAGAGAACGGAAAAATTTGAAAATTTTTAAATTGCGATAACTTTTGACAAAGCTATTCAATCATTACGAAATTTTTAGGACATATTGGTATTATTTGGTTGTAGATTTGTGTAGCTTTTAATGAACGTGCTAGCAACCTTGTTACTAGGACAGGTACTGAAAGTGAAAACCTCTGAATCATTGTCTCCCTTGAAAAAATACCGCTTCTTCAAATAGAAGCCACTCAAATGTAAATCTTGTGCTTTGTTTACATAGACAAAAAAACAAATTTGATTTGGTATAACGGGCACGCCTGGTAACCCTTGCCCAATTTACCTAGATTTTTAGTATCAAAACTCACGGTCCGATTAGCAGAATTAACTGAAATTTCCAGAATGTATTGGTCTTAAATAAGACCAGGTCTGATAGAAGTGATTTGGAAATGCGGCTGTTTCTTTGCCAGTGGAGCCATCTTGAAAAATCACTAAAAAAGATAACTGCTTTTAGCCCTATAAATTCTGATTGAATCGTTCGATTTTGACGAAATTTACACAGTAGCTGGAATTTTGTTTCGTTTCGTTTGGTAGAAATTTGGTTGAAAAATTCGGTTGGAGCTGCCAGCTATGATAATTTTGGTGTCTTAAATTTGAAAAAATAAAAATTTTGAAGTGATAACATTCAAACCATCGAAAACCCTAAAAACTGTCCGTTTCTTACAATAAACCCAATCTGTATACAAATTTTATGCTTTATCTACACGTTCAAAGCTAAACTTTGGAAATTTCATGTCGGACAAGAACGGTTACCCTCTCCCAGTTAATCTATAGTTTTAGTATCAAAATCTTCTGTTCACGGGAACTCACGAACCAATAATCAGATACAGCTGAAATTTTAAGAATGTATTGGACTTCAGTAGGACCAGGTCTGAAAGAAGCAATTTTGAATTGTGGCCAACTCTGTGCCAGTGGTGCCATCTTGAAAAATTACAAAGAAAAAAAAATTGTTTTTGCCCTATGAAATGTGAATAAGTTACCAAATTTTCAAGAAATTGACACAGTAGCTTTACCTTACTCTAATCTCTGTTTGGTAAAAAATTTGGTGGAAAAATTTGATTGGTGCTGCCAGCTATGGTAATTTAGTGTCTTTGGTTTTAAAAATTCGCTCAGGAAAATAAAACTTTTTGCCCTATAACTTCCAGTCCAGTCATGAAATCAATAAGAATTTCATACAATTAATGGAACCTATTATAAACATTATTTGAACCTATTATAAACATTATTTGAAACTATTATAAACATTACTAATAAACAAATGTGGTTGAAAAACCACGATAGGGTTATCAGCTATTGTTGGTTTTGTGTTTAATTGCAATATCTTTATTAAGCGGTTTCATCGTAGAATTTTCAAATGGTAATGATATTGTAGTGACAATAAACAGCAAATATTAAGTTTTCGATTATTTGAAAAAACTCGGTGCAGGTAACTCTAAATTTCTATATACTCCTACAACTTCGAATGCAATATAACAACGTGAAGCAGATGTGATATATTCTTGGCTTTAATACTGGCAAAAGGTTGCCAGCACCAGTCGGTTGTGCTCCTTTTGTATCAATAAATGCTTGCAGTTAGTATTCATACCGGAAACATTTACAATGAAAATAAATAACCGAAGTTTCAATTCCCAAAGTTCTGAAAATTTTTCGGATCGCAGCCCCAAACAACAACTTTAGTTACATTTGAGCATTTTCTTCATTGATGTTGTATGAGATGCTGCTTTCAAAACTTTGTGAAATAAGCAACTGATAACGAATATAATTAACCCGTGTTTAGCTCTCATAAATGTTGAAATTCATGCCAGTGGTAATATCTGAAACCTTCCACCATATGAGTTATAATGCATTCTTGAGACCAAAGTAAAACGTGGCGTTTGAAACAGTTTGGCCGTAATAAGCAGCTCATGTGGTGGAATATGCACTCAAAACCTGCACGATTCTTCTACTGTTCCTCGAACATTAGTGTTTCTAGCGGTTCAGGTGCGCTAGAGTTTTTGTTTTTAAGGCCATATCTTTTGAAGGTGACTTTATCATGAAATTTGTTTATTTGTTTGCAAATAAAACAAAACAATAAAGACAATAAAAAACAAATATTAAGATTTCGAAAATTTTGAAATTTTCGATAATGGTCACCCTAAATTTCCTTTTATCCAAAACGATATAAGTTGACTTCAACGAGAAGAATATTTGGTATATTTCTGGCTTTGGTAGCCGCAGCAGGTATCAGCACGAATCGTGTTCATCACCTCCGTATCAATAAATACTTACGTAAATTACTCATAAATTACTCATACTCACTCATACTTATAGCGAAAACGTACCATGGACATAGGCGCGCCGTAGGGGGGGCCAGGGGGGGCCGGGACCCCCCCAGACCCTAGGTTGGCCCCTCCCAGAAAAATAAATATTTCCAACAGCAGACACTTAAGTTTTCGCCTCTAACGTTTTTGTGGTTACAGCAAGAGTTGTGTAGTGCAGTAGTGTAAGCCTATACCAACTTACACTACTTATAACATAGAGACTGTGTTACTTGCGGTATAAATTACGATGTTATGGGACTTATTTTGAGATATGGACGGCTATATTTAATTTCGACAAGTTAAACGTTGAGAAAAAAACGAAAAGTGCCTCGCCAATCATCTTTTTATATTAAGATTATCTGTTCATTCCTACTAGGCAATATACAGGTATTTAGATAAGAACACTTTTATAAACTGGCGTTTTAAGCAATTATGTTTTTCACAAAACATAGTCTAAGTATTAAAATGGTAGGCAATAAGGTAATTAACGTAGAATACAATTTTCGAAGGCATTTGAAGAATAAAAATGTTATCCCTGCCACTTTTATGCTATCTATGACCTACTTGGTTTACATTCAGGTTAAATGCGTGTGAATTTCATTACAATTTGATAACTGCATCGGAAGTTAAAAGGCATAGCATTTCAATTTCACCGAGCGTTTTTTCATAGTGACACAGCCGCCACATGGTTCTTATCATATTCATTAAACTTTTGTCAAATATGTATCCAGTATATTCTATGAATTTTATCCGGTTGCGAGATGCCGTAAACGCAAGTTCCAGGTGCTAAAAATATAAATAAATCGGTGCGATTGGGAATTTTACAAGTTTAGATTTGACTGTATAAATATAGTATCAAATTTATCAATAATTTGCATTTTATTCTAACAGCCGTGTGAAAGATTTGTGTTTACGTACTTATGGTAGCTACAAGGTTGCCCAAACATTATCTAAAAACGACAGAAACTTTTTTTTTATGCCCATTGATCAGTCTTGTAAATTTTGTGATGATCTGATTACTCAGTGTGAAGTTATCACAATGCGAAATTTTCCATTGAATTTCCATTGTCGCCAAAATACACCAAAATTTCAGCTCGACCAAACTTTGCGATCCGGATAAATTATCCGGATGGTAAAATTCATGCACAATGTGAAAATTCTACTAGTGCTCGGACGACAGTAAATGATAGAACAGTCTTGGAATATTGTCCAGATGAACCAAAATTATTTGGAATAGGTTATCGACCCTATGACGTGTCTCAGTCGTTTGGAGGACATGATGAAAGTAGTGCCGGTGATAACCGTGATTTTTTTGCAATTTTGTGCATTATTCGCAAAGCATGATTCAACTTTTGAAAATAATTTTAAAAACAAGGTTGCGAACTGCTGTAGTGGCAAAACACAAAATGAATTAATGAAAATAATTGCTGAAATCGTTTGCGAGGACAATACAGCTGAAATAAAAGATTGCGGACTGATATCCATTCTGGCAAACGAAGCAAGGGTCCACAAAAGGAACAACTCTCCATGGTTGTCAGATTTGCTAAAAAGCTAGCAGTCGAAGAAAGGTTCTTAAGCTTTGTAGACTGTGCAGGAGCTAGAAATGCCTCGTATTTAGTAGATATAATTTTCAGCCTGTTAAACAGCTACGGACTTAGCGAAATGCCTGTTGTTGGACAGTCTTATGATGGTGCTAGTGTCATGTCAGGACAAAAAAGTGATGTATATATCTAAATTCAAATGAAATACCCTGCAGCCTCATTTGCACACTGCGTAGCTCATAAAATTATCCTGGTTGTGATGGACAAATTTTTCACAATCGAAGCGTGTACATCTTTTTTCAATGCCATCGAATCCCTTTACCTACACTTTTCGAAGCCATCACAACGTGAACTGTTGAAGCACCTTGAAGAGGCAGTTGGTCTAAACACAAGGCGTGGAATGAGAAGCTTAAGCTCGACTTGTTAGTCAACGAGATTTCACAATTGCAAATATGTGATCGATAGCTATGGGACTATGAAAGAGGCTTTAGAAAAAGAAATAAATGAGGGAAAATACAACGACTCAGTTTATTCATTGGGGATCTTTCATTCAATCAGTAATCCTAAATTTGTGGTAAATCTTTTCATCTTTCACTATGTTCTTTCTATAACGAACATGTTAAGCACATATTTCCAAACTAAAAATGCAACTCTTAGGGATGGGATGAATGGAACAGTTAAAACATACTTAGTGAACGAGAAGACTTGTATGTAGTTTGGGAAAAAATGAAATCATTCGCAGAAAAGAACTGTCTGGATCTCACATTTACCAGAGGATCGCGAAAACGGAAAACAGCAAGAAGCACTAGTTTCAAAGGTTTTGCTGTTTCAACTAGCCTCGGATACGCAGTTAGGGCTACAAAGATATTTCTGCAAACCAAATGGCTCGAAAAGAGACAGCACTTTTCATCTTGCCAAATTATTTTCGCTTTTTCTAGGTAACAAATGTTTGAAGCAAAAGATCAATTTCTTCCTTCTGAGCTTAATATATTCCAATTTCTTTAAATATATTTTGAAACTAAGCTTTCCTCTTCTTCAAGTATAAATTGAAATATATTTAGCTTCTAAACGAAGGAATATTTTTACATTTTGAATTATTTCCATTCTATTCCCGTATAATTCATACAAGCTTTCTTTCTTATGCCTAGTACTATACTCTTCGCTAAACGAATTCAACGGTCAAATCCCATACAAAAGAGCTTTACTGACGAATTGAAAAGCTCTTTTTGTATGGGATTTGACCGTTGAATTCGTTTTGCGAAGAGTATAGTACTAGGCATTAGCGGTCATTGATAATTCATGAGTAGTTCATACCTACCACTCAAATTATATGCATGTGGTAGTAGCTCATACGTATTCACAGACAAGAAGTTTATTTGATAATGCATTATGCATTAGCAAATAACAAAGAATAAATCAACAAAAATATTATGTATGAGTAAATTATATAAGTTTTATGAACAGTACGTGTACAATCAAAAACAAAATCACCGCATGTTTTGAACCTTTCACTCCCTGGCCCCTGTCAGATTTTAGGCCACGGCCCGCCTATGACCATGGAAATAAGTAACCAATGTTTTAGTTTTCCAAGTTCTGGAAATTTTTTCGGGTGGCAGCTCCAAACATTGTAACTTTTGATGAGAAGACCATAAGTAACCAACATTGAATATAAGTAACTATGCTTGAATTTCCTTAATTTTTTAATTCAAGCAAATGGTAGCTCTGAAAATCAATCCACCCTATGGGCTTAAATGCAATTTTGTGATCAAAGCAGTACATAGTCCTCGAAACAAGCTGGCTGTAATAAGGCTGAAAGAGCATACACTTAAAATCTGTACGGCTCCTTTACTGCTCATTGAACATAAGTGTTTCTACCGGTTCTGGTGCGTCAGGATTTTTACTAATGTTCGAAGAACATAAGTATCAAAATCATTTTGGCCAAAAATACATATTTTTTTGTATGTATGTACATATACATATGTATATGATGTAATGCCAGCAAATAGGGAAAGATGTATTCTACTAAGATGTCAAATAAAAATTTTTTATGTAAATAAAATAATTTTCAATTTTAATCATCCCGCAAAAACAATTTCAATTTGATTCGGCTTCGGAGGCTTATTCCGCAAAACGATCGAATTTCCCGTTTCAATATTCTCTGCTTCGATAAGCTTTATAGACGATATACGTTGTCTATGCTGATTTAAAGACAAGGGGGGAACAATGATCACAAATCAATAACCTTCATGAGTAAATTATTTCGATGGATATAAGTCGGAGATGTTAAAATTTGTCAAAACTAGCATATATAAAAAAAACTCTAGCGCACCTGAACCGCAAGAAACACTCATGTTCGAAGAACAGTAGAAGAATCGTGCAGGTTTTGAGTGCATATTCCAATACATGAGCTGCTTATAACGGCCAAACTGTTTCAAATGCCACGTTTTACTTTTGTCTCAAGAATGCATTATAACTCATATGGTAGAAGGTTTCAGATATTACCACTGGCATGGGTTTCAAAGTTTATGAAAGAAAAACACTTGTTAATTATATTCGTTATCAGTTGCTTATTTCACAAAATTTTGAAAGCAGCATCTCATATAACATCAATGAAGAAAATGCTCAGTGCCTGCAGCACTGTAACTGAAGTTGGTGTTTGGGGCTGCGATCCGAAAAATTTGCAGAACTTAGGGAATCGAAACATCGGTTATTTATTTTCATTGTAAATGTTTCCGGTATGAATACTAACTGTAAGCATTTATTGATACAAAAGTAGCACAGCCGACTCGTGCTGGCAACCTTTCGCCAGTATCAAAGCCAAGAATATATCACATCTGCTTCACGTTGTTATATTACATTCGAAGTTATAGGAGTATAAAGAAATTTAGGGTTACCTGCAGCAAGTTTTTTCAAATAATCGAAAACTTAATATTTGCTGTTTATTGTCACTACAATATCATTACCAATTGAAAATTCGACGATAAAACCGCTTAATAAAGATATTGCAAACAAATACAAAGCCAACAATAGCTGGCAACTCTATCGAGGCTTTTCAACCAAATTTTGCCTGAATAATGCTTATAATAGGTTCCATTAATTGTATGAAATTCGTATTGATTTCATGACTGCACTGGAAGTTATAGGGCAAAAAGTTTTATTTTCCTGAGCAAATTTTCAAAACCAAAGACACAAAAATTACCATAGCTGGCAGCACCAATCGAATTTCTCAATTAAATTTCTACCAAACAGAGTTTAAAGTTAGGTGCAGCTACTGTGGCAATTTCATGAAAATCTGGTAACTAATTCACATTTCATAGGGCAAAAAGCAGTTTATTTTTCTTTGTAATTTTTCAAGATGGCACCACTGGCACAGAGTTGCCGACAATTCAAAGTCACTTCTATCAGACCTGGTTCTACTTAAGTCCAGTGTATTCTGTAAATTTCAGCTGTATCTGATTATTGGTTCGTGAGTTCCCGTGAACTTAAGTTTTTGATGCAAAAAATATAGGTTAATTGGGAAAGGGTTACCGTTCTTATCCGACATGGAATTTCCAAAGTTTTACTTTGACTGTGTAGATAAAGCATAGGATTTGTATACAGATTGGTTTTATTGTAAGAAACGGACATTTTTAGGATATTCGATGATTTGAATGTTTTCACTTCCAAATTTTTATTTTTTCAAATTTAAGACACCAAAATTATCATAGCTGGCAGCTCCAACTGAATTTTTCAACCAAATTTCTACCAAACGTGGTTTAAAATAAGGTCCAGCTACTGTGTGCATTTCTTAAAAATCGAACGATTTAATCAGAATTTATAGGGCTAAAAGCAGTTATCTTTTTTAGTGATTTTTCAAGATGGCACCACTGGCACAGAATCGCCTGAATTTTAAAATTACTTCTATCAGACCTGGTCCTATTTAAGACCAATACAGTCTGCAAATTTCAATTAATTCTGCTTATCGGATCGTGAGTTTCCGTGAACAGAAGTTTTTGATGCTAAAAATTTAGGTAAATTGGGCAAGGGTTACCAGGCATGTCCGTTATACCATATCAAATTTTTTTTTTGGTCTATGTAAAAATAGCACGAAATTTACATATGAGTTGCTTTTTTTTTTGAAGAAACGGCAATTTTTCAAGAGAGACGATAATTTGGAGGTTTTCACTTTCAGTGCTTGCCTTATCTTCAGAGTTGCCAGCACGTGCATCAAAAGCTACAAGAATTTACAACTAAATAATACCAATATATCCTTAAAATTTGGTATTGATTGAATGGCTTTGTCAAAAGTTATCGCAATTTAAAATTTTTCAATTTTTCCCGTTCTCTTTTTAGGCACCCAGCGCACACATGGGGTTAAAAAATTCCAAAACATTATCTGATTCACATGTAAAACACGTTTGAAATTTATTTTGTTAACTTTATTTTTGCAACACTTATTTGTGTACGGAATAATAGGTATATTAAAAATATCACTAAAATGGCCGCCGGCGCCAAAGGGTTAAAGATTTTTAACTTTTTCTGAGACTTGGCACTATTCTGCATATACACAAATGTGTCCTAAAAATTTCAGTTGTATCGGATGGCGCGTACCTGAGATTTTTTCACTGAAATTTTTTGATGATATATATATATATATATATATATATATATATATATATATATATATATATATATATATATATATATATATATAGAAATATGAATTTTTGGCCAAAGTGATTTTAATACTAATGTTCTTCTTCGAACATTAGTAATAATGTTCTTCTTCGAACATTAGTAATAATGTTCTTCTTCGAACATTAGTAAAAAGTCAAGCGCATCAGAACCGCTAGAAAACTAATTTTCGAAGAATATCTTTGAGGGATTTAAAAATGTGTGAATATGTTATACACTTCTTTGTAGTATTATATCAACCATTTCTTACTCAAAGGAACAAATTTCATTTTCTGACAGCGTTTTTTATAACATAACTGATGAAAACATTCAGTGCTGGCAACATTTGTCCAACGCAGCAGCAATAAATCTACCATAACATGCTCGTGCTTAATAAACCTATCCCTTGAATTTCATTTTCATCCGAGGATGTCATCAAAAGTTTCAGCGATTAAACTATGTCAAGGGTTACCATTCGAAAAATTTTCAAAACTCTGAATATTTAAATATCGGTTGCTTATTTTATTGTAAATGCTTTGCTTATGCATAGAAAATGGAAGCATCTGTTGGTGTGCTATTTACGAAATTGTCCGGTGCTGGCAATCATGTGCTAGCACTATAGCTGCTTCACACTGTGTTAAACCCACCCTATGAATTTCGTTTCAATTGAATAGCTGCGCTGTTAGTTATAGGAGTGAGTTAAATTTTAGGGTTACCATCGTCCAAACTTTTTAAATTTTTGAAACGTAAATATTTGTTGTTAATTGTCATTGCAGGATCATTCCCATTTGGAAATTTTTTGACAACATCGCTCGATAAAGAAATGTTAATAAATTACGAAATTCATCATAGCTAGCAACCCTTTCACGGTTTTTCAACAAAATTCCTACAGAATTAAAAACGCAACAAGATATGCTTTTCACATGAACTTCGTTCTGATTTCGTCACTGCATCGGAAGTGATAAGGAAGAAACCTTTATTTTCCTGAACAAATTTACAATATTTAGGAGACAAAAATTGCCGTAGCTGGCGTCTCTATACTAATTTTTCAACCAATTTTCTATGAAATCTATCTTAAAGTAAGGTTCACATACTGCGTGAATTTCGTTAAAATCTGGTGACTAGATCGGAAACTATAGGCCAAAAACTATTTTTTCTTCACAGCGATTTTTCCAAATGGCACCACTGCCACAGTCTTGCTTGTTTTTCAAAATCACTTCTACCAGTCCTGGTCCTAGTTAATACCAACATGTCCTGTAAATTTCATATTGATCGCAGTATCCGATCGTCAGTTCTCGTACACAGAAATTTTGAGTGCTGAAAATAAAGATAATTTGATCACGGGTTGCCGTTCTTGTTTACCGCGGGATTTGGAAATATTTTATTTGATTTGGTGGCAAAAAAACAAAATTTATCAATGATTTGAATTTATTTTCAAAAATCAAAAATTTTTGTGGAAGGTCGATGATTTGAAGGGTTTTTGTTCAGGAGCCTGCTGTAGCTTCAGAGTTGCCGGTACAGTCTTGAAAGTCCATGTGTGTAGAATTTTAATTAATATCAATACGCTTTGAAAATTTCACGATGATCTATAGTTTTTGTTAGAAGTTATGACATATCGAAATTTGAAATAAAAATCCTTGCCTACTTTTAGGCACTCAGCGCCTACACGAGGCTAAAAATTTCAATCTCTTTATCATGAGCAAACTTCAAACATAGTAAGTTTTCATTTCTAGTACTTTTTTAACAAAAATTTACATTGCTTGGAAATATAGGAGCACCTGAAAATTCACTTAAATGCCCGCCGTCGCCAAAAGGTTAAAGATATCTGAATTCTAGCAAATCATAGACCTACCTGTTGTATACATCTATGTTCTCCTAAAATTTCAACTCAATCGGATCGGCCACTCCAGAGATTATTTCCCTTAACCATTTTCCTGAGATATATATATATATATATATATATATATATATATATATATATATATATATATATATATATATATATATATATATATATATATTTGTGATTAATATTTATATTATATTTGTGACTATATATATATATATATATATATATATATATATATATATATATATATATATATATATATATATATATATATATGTATATATATATATATATATATATATATATATATATATATATATATATATATATATATATATATATATATATATATGTATATATATATATATAAATGTTATGTATGCACACAATTATGCACTGTGTGCTGGTGTCTGATGAGAATCAGTGCATACTTTCGAAACCACTTTGTCAAATAAAATTTTTTTTATGTAAATAAATAATTTTTCAATTTTAATCATCCCGCAAAAACCATTTCAATTCAATGCAATTCAATTTGATTCAGCTTCGGGGGCTTATTCCGCAAAACGATCGAGTTTCCCGTCTCAATATTCTCTGCTTTGATAAGCGTTAGAGACGATATACGTTATCTTTGCTGATTTATAGACAAGAAGGGAACAATGATCACAAATCAATAACCTTTATGAGTAAATTATTTCGATGGATATAAGTCGAAGATGTTAAAATTTATCACAACCAGCATTTATAAAAATTAACGATTTCCAACTGCAAGTGGTCACATCAGTCAAGTATGCACTGTGTGCTGGTGTCTGATGAGAATCAGTGCATACTTTCGAAACCGCTTTGTCAAATAAAAATTTTCTACATATATAAAATTTTTTTCAATTTTGGTCATCCCGCAAAAACGATTTCAATTTAAATAAATAGATGTTCTATATATGTATGTAAGCTGTCACGGCGTCATGAATTGGGCGAATTTCTAAAGAAAATTTACCAACCAAAAAATTAACGCGATAGATCTGCCGTCTGTGTTAATCTAGGTTAGTTACATAATAAAGATAAGAAGGATTAAGTAAACAAATCAGCCATCACAATTGCTCACTATTTTAATACAATTAGTACGTCGTCAATTTAGTATGTAGTTAGTAGGTAGTAGGAGATAGGGTTAGTATCAACACCGCATCAACATGAAAGCAACACGAGAAAAATACCACAACAAGAAACATTTCGAGCACCGAACATCACCATCAACGACAATCACGACATAAATAAAGCCCCAATCTTCCGGCAGCAAACCAGCTCAAACTCACGTAGGAAAACATGACACAGAAAGGACACACAATCCACGGTCATCAAAAAGAAGCTACAAAGTCATCCAAATTACTTATGTCGATCAACTTACTAGTAATTCACTAGCCTTTTGGACTTACGAATCGCGATGACAGTTCTGGTTGTCAAAAGCCGAGTGGAACAGATGTTCAACGGTAAAGATCAAAACGAAATAAGCAGAAATGGGCTAAGGTGGAGTTCAGCTGTGGATCGCATGAGCTCACAGCTGAGTTAAGTGAACTCATTGGGTTCCAAAAAAATTCCGTTGCCGCCAAAAGTTTTCGTGCGTGCCAGCAAGGGAAAAGAGCCCTTTTTTGATTTTAACTGGGTGAGTGGACGGATGTCCGTGGTGGAAATTAGAAGAAAACTGACGTTGGCTTTTCTTCTTATATATAATAATCATCAAGTTGGACCTGGACGGAGATATTTTCATACTCGAGCTAGACGACAGCGTCAAATTGGGTCGATCTGCAGTGTTGAATCGTACCAGGGAGCAGAGCAACTGGCTCAAATCAACAACAAAGGGGCCCCAGCGAGGCAGCAGTCAACGTCGTGGGGATTTAGCAAGGTAGTTTGCACACTATTTTTAATCTATAGTTTTTTTTTTTCAATCTGCTATCTCATAATTTATAGTTTGCATTAAGTTTGGAATTGATAAGTGGGTTTTGAGTTATCGAAAATGTTTTAGCGTCTTGGTTATAAGAAAGTGAATAAAGCGTGAAGTGATGTTATATTGTCAAGTAATCGGCTCTTAATATTGTGGCATAGATTAATCCAAGCAGCGGAATTCGTTTTTCCGACGTTTTTCTCGTATATTCGCGTAGTCTTTTTCCGCATCTAAATGCGCGCCTTCACAGCTTCTCCATTCAGTGCGACGGTGGTTCGGTAGTTTCGGTTAAATTGAAGCGAGTGGCGCCCACCTACAGTCTTTTCCCTCACGAGCAGAGGAACTTCACGAGCAGAGGAACTTCTGCCCGGAACTTCCTCCCTTTTGTCCCAGTCGGAGAGAAAAGGGTTTTTGGGACGTGTAGCATGAGTAACGGTAATAAATTGGCGCCCAACGGGAGGCTAACGGTCATAACGGTACACGGAAAACTTTTGAGTTTCTTTTTTTCACACTTGTGAGACTGAAAGTAAATTTCCTCAAGTAAGAAAGGAGAGTTGTTTTAATAGCTGAATTGAAGTTTTCGGATTTGATTTATAAATATTTCTAATAGTTTTTTTTATATATAAGTGGGATTCCTAAAAAAAAAACAAATATTAAACGGTTGGGATTCCCACAAAACAATTTGAATTCTGGTGTTAAAGTGCGTGGAAGGGAATGGATAAATAAAAACTCTAGCGCACCTGAACCGCTAGAAAACTAGTTTTCGAAGAAATTGTCTTTGAGTGACAAAAATGTGTGGAAAGACGTAATACACTGTTTTTTAGAATCATATCAACCATTCCTTATCCAAAGCAACAAAACTCAACTATAACACATATAATTCAGTGCTGGCAACACTTTCCGAACGAAGCAGCAGTAAGTTTACCATAACAAGCTCATACTCAAATCAACGTATCCTTTGAATTTTGTGCTCTTCGCAGGATTTCATCGAAGGTTTCAGCGGTTAAACGTTGTTTGAGGCTGCCATCCGAAAAATGTTCAAAACTCGAAAAATTTAAAAAGAATTCCTTATTTTGATTGCAAATGCTTTGCATATGAGAACGTTGTTTGAAGCATCTGTTGGTGCAATATTTACGAAAATGGCTAATGCTGGTTAGCCTGTATCAACAGCAAAGCATAATACATACCAATTCTGCTTCACGTTAAGATAAACCCAACCAGTAAATTTCGTTTCGATTGAATCACTGCGCTGGAAGTTATACGGGTGAAAAGAATTTTAGGGTTACTATCCTCAAAACTTATCAAATTTTTAAAGCGTTAATATTTCTTGTTAATTTTCATTGCAGGATCATTTCCATTTGGAAATCTAATGACATAATCGCTCAGTAAAGAAATTAAACAAAAATTACAAAAATGGTCATAGCTGGCAGCCCTTTCATGATTTTGGTACGAAATTTCTATGACATTTGCTTCACAATAAAGTCCATTTACTGCGTGAACTTCGTTCTGATTTTTACACTAGACCGGAAGTTATAGGGAAAAAAGCTTTATTTCGCTGGGCAAATTTGCAAGATTTAGGAAACAAAAATCACCATAGCTGGCAACTCTATTCTAATTTTTCAGCAAAATTTTCATCAAATGTTACACAAAGTAAGATCCAAGTATTGGCTGAATCTTGTCAAAATCTGATGGCTGAATCGGAAGTTATAGGAAGTTATATTTTTTCTGGGTGATTTTTCAAGATGGTACCACTGGCACAGGGTTGCCTGCATTTCAAAATGACTTTTATCAGACTTGGTCCTAGCTAATACCAACATTTCCTCTTAATTTCATTATGATCGGATAATCCGGTCGTCAGTTCTCGTGAACAGAACTTTCGAGTACTAAAAATAGAGGTAATTTGGTGATGGGTTACCGTTCTTGTGCAAATCGGAATTTTGAAAAATTTGATTCGACATGATGGACAAAGGTTAAAATTTATCAGTGATCTGATTTTTTTGTCAAAAATCAAAAATTTTTTAGAAAGGTCAATGATTTGAAGGTTTTTTATTCAGGAGCCTGCCGTAGCTACAGGGTTACCCACACTATCTTAAAAATCCACATGTGCTAAATTTTAGTCAACATTAATACGCTCTGCAAATTTCACGATGATCCATTGTTTTTCTTAGAAGTAATGACAAATCAAAATTTGGAAAAAAAATCCTTGCCTACTTTTAGGCACCCTGCACCCACACACGGCTCACAATTTCCAATTTTTTATCATAAACCAGCTTAGAACATAATTCGTTTTCATTCCCAATACTTTTCTTTAACAAAACTTTACACTGCTTGGAAATATAGGAGTACCTCAAAATTCACTAAAGTGCTCGCCGCCGCCAAAAGGTTTAGAATATCTGAATTTGAGAAAATTGTGGACCTACCTACTATATACACCTACGTTCTCCGAAAATTTCAGCTCAATCAAATCGGCCACTCCAGAGATTATCTCCCTTAATCATTTTGCTGATATATATATATATATATATATATATATATATATATATATATATATATATATATATATATATATATATATATATATATATATATATATATATATATATATATATATAAATATGAATTTTCGGCGAAACGAGTTTAATACTATTGTTCTTCGAACATTAGTAAAAATGTGTGCGAGTGTGTTAAAGAGTTCGGCAAGTTTTGTTTCAGCGCGCTGATCGCGGTTTTGGTTGCCAGTTGCCGAGTTTAACCGAACTGATAGTGTTCAGGTGTTCCTGTTTATAGGAAAAGATTGAATATATCCAGTCCCAAATTGTGGGAATACCAGTAGAAGCAAGACAACTGAATATGTGATCCGATACCTTGGAACAAAGAAAAAAAAATCTATTATGTAAAATATCTTTTGGAAACTCCGATAACTTGGAACAAAGAAAAAAAAATCTATTATGTAAAATATCTTTTGGAAACTGCATTTGCAATAGAATACCTTGGTGTAAAAGGGAATTCAATCGAACGTCGTACTGAAAATTGATTTAAGCTCTAAACAGGATTGAGTTCTGGAAAAAGTGATTGTGGTATTTGTAGTGTTGAATAAATTTGAATTGGAGCGAGTGTGAGTGAAAAAATATATCAAATTTGGCATGAGTGAGATAGAATCTAATCAGTAGAGAAAACAGACAAAGTTTGGAGTGATTGAGTGGAACTACGGGGATTTATTGATGAAGAAGCTGAGAACATTGATTCGGTCTTTCAAGGGTGGCATTGTGCTAAAAGGACTCATCGGGATAGAAGTACTTTGTGACTGGGTAATTCTGGAGGTTTAGTGCTGGTTTTTTTCTAGTTTGTTGACAGTTTAACTCCCGTGGTAGCACTTTCAAATTGAAAGCATAGAAAATTGCGCTAAATATATCATAGCTTATCTTTTAGGCGTGCTACGATTCCTACTGAAGTTTCATTGTAGACATCCAGGTCAGTGCTACTTACGACGAAGATTTTAGAAGATCGGTTGTCCAAAGACGAGCTTGCCTACGAGCTTGCTATCAGAGAGTTTCCGTCAGATACCGTAGACAACATGCGAAAGACGCTGAGGGTGACACTCAGGGCGGAGTCAGCTATGGATACTTCCTATGTCAAGGCCGACTATCCGTTCGACTTTGAGACGGACTACAAGGAGCTTGAGGCAAAGGCAACAGAATCTGAGGAACTCGTGGAGCGGTTGACGGGTGGCGAATCATCGTTGGAGTTTTAGAAGGCAAAAGTCAGGATAGAGTTTGGTTTTTGACGTTTAGGAAATTTGCAGGCGGTATCGAGGGAGCAAAAGGAAGGAACGAAGGCTTTGCGCAATAGGTTTATTTTAGCGATGGGTGCTCTCGTGGAAAAATTCGAGGGGCCCGGTGATGATGAGGAGGATCAACCTCATGCGGATCAGGACGCAGCCACACCACAATCCCTCAAATCTGGAAGTCCAGCAGAAGTAGCCAAATGTGGATTAAAATTTAGCAGTGACTCGTCAAGATCTGTTAGTGCTTTCTTAGAGCGTGTAAAAGAGTTGCGACTGGCAAGAGGACTCACTAAACCTCAACTGTTTAGAGGAGCGTTAAACTCGCGAGCGCTATATTGTTTCCGAGCGACCCGGGGCCTGGTCAGTTGCTGGGACGAGTTGGTGAAGGAGTTGAAAGCCAAGTTCTTGCCATCCGATTATCAGGACCGGAGCTAGTGAAGATGGGCTTGACTCTAGATGCCACAAGAGAATCGATGGAGGCGTTTGTGCAACCCAACACACGGTCGAGGTGCTGTCTCGAACGAGACCTAGCATATGTTAGCTCAGAAAGCGTGGAACGAGTTTCAGCATTGGCAGAATCGAGTAGGGTTCAGTGCTGGAGCTGCAGGAAGGAGGGACATATGTCGATGAATTGTCCGGAGCATCGTCGCTGTTTTGAATGTGGTCTTGGAGGTGTTATGCAGTCCGCCTGTCCAAATTGCCGGACTCGAAGCAAGGGGCAAAGATCAGGATCTCAACCAAATCCCAGTTTTTCGGGAAACGAGCGTCGTGCCCACTAAGTGGTCGGGTAGGCACTACGACAAGGCCGCAACAGGAAGATAGTCAGCCGATGGCGGAGTATGTCTTGATAAAAGGAAAACAAAACAGCCGCCCACACTTGAGAGTGGATATTGAGGGCTTCGATATCGAAGGGCTGTTGGACTCTGAGGCAAATCACACAAATTTGGGAGAAAAGGGATGGTCTCATCTGGCAAGGAAGGGATTGAAGCCTAAACCGGGAGAAGGTCAAAGAAGTGCGACTTGCAAATGACGACACCTGTTCGGTAGCAGGGGAGATTCAATTGAAATTTACTTTAAACGGAAGAGTGCATCATCTAGACTCCCCCATGGGTCAGATGGTGTCAAGGAGTGAAGAAGCAATTTCCCCTTGGGATATGATATGTGTGGATTTGGTTGAGCCTTTACCACGGTCTCTATATTCATCCTAACAGTTGTGGACTATGCTACACCTTGAGGTAAGCAACAGGCGCGGCAGTGGTTTGTTTGCTCGAGGAACACGTCGTCTTTTTGTTTGGTGCTCCGCGAGTCGTTGTATGTGACAATGGTGTACAATTTCAATCTAAAGAACTCGCGTGGGCAGCAGAGTCTCTTTACATTACATTAAGGCTCACTGCACTGTATCACCCGCAAGCAAATCCAGCGGAACGTGTCAATCCAAACATCAAGCGCTTGCTTAAATCATACATGTCTGCGAACCACAGAGAAGGGGATAATGTACTGCCGGAGATCGGTTGTGCTCTGCGAACATGCACCCACGAAAGTATGAAAGCAACCTCCCTTTTCCTGAATTTTGGGAGGGAAATTACCATTCACCCTAGGAGTCCCTAAATTCCAGAGTTACAAAAGAAGAGAGACACGCAAGAGGGCGGAACAGGAAAGGCAATATGGCTGCAGAAACTTCGTGAAGAAGTTTGCAAACGGTTGAAGACGGCAGCTCGGGAATCAAAGTCACGATATAATCTGCGGCATCGGGACGAGCAATTTCTGCCGAAAGATCTGGTATGGCGTCGAAATTATGTCCTGTCGGAAGCAGCAAAATACTTCTCCGCCAAACTAGCCCCAGAGTATGTAGGACCGTTAACGGTGAGAATGAAGGTGTCCGGTTGGACGTATGAGCTTGAAGATTCCAATGGGAAAGCTATGGGTGTGTGGCACATCAATGATCTCAAGCGGTACGTGGTATGAGGTAACGGGGTAGAGTCCTGTAATTATCGTAGGAAACGAAGTATTTCATCAACTATCAAAAAAAAACCTCCGAGGTATTTTGCTATGGTACTAATGAATGGTGGTGGGAATAGAATTTAAGAGGGGTAGGTTAGTGGTGGCGATATAAAAATATACAAACTTTAGCGTAGTTCGGTGGGGCTAGCATAAGTTTTCATGTGTGGTGTAGTAGCCTGATTGAATTGAATTGGATTAATGAGCGGTAGGTGGTCGTTCAGATTAAGCGGTGGTTATCCCGGAATTAAGAATATTGATTTTGTGTGTTTACATAAGGGCTAGTTTTAGTTAGGTTAGATGGGCGGAAACTTCGAGATAAGTGAGTGGGTTAGTTTCTCAAATACTTTTGACATAATTTTGAAATTAAATGAATACCATGAGCATGTGATTGACTCCGCTTCGGTCCTTAGATATTTTTTTCCTTATTCCTTTATTTTGTTCAATTATTATTTTCCTTCCTTTTCGCTATTTTTCTCCTTTCCCATCTGAACCCGGGTACTTCTTCGTAGCTATGGATCTCGGAGTTTTACCTTAAATCGAGTTCGATCGGCATTAGTGGTTGATATATAGATATGGATTTCGATCCCGACACCACAAAAAAAAACGGCACGGCATGTATTGTAAGAAGCTTATGTGTAAAGGAGCTCAAAGAAGGAATGATAGAATGAATGGGTGCGTGGGAACAGATCAGAATTCAAAAGGGAAAGAACAGTTTGTTTTTTTTACAACTTGCCTACGAGCGGTCGTATTTGCAAATAAGATTCTGAATCTATGCAACCCGGCACGTGGAATGGGTAAAGAAGATCATCGAGATTTTCCATGAAATTCTCTGAAGTGTGAGGGGTGTCACGGCGTCACGAATTACGCGAATTTTTATTGAAGATTTACGAGCCAAACTAGTAACGCGATAGATCCGCCATCTGGGTTAACCTAGGTTAGTTACAGTTATATTTATATAAATATCAGCAAAATGATTAACAGAGATAATCTCTGGATTGGCCAATTCGACTGAGCTGAAATTTTCGGTGGACGTAGATGCATATAATGGGTAGGTCTATGACTTGCTAAAATTCAGATATCCTAAACATTTTGGATGCGGCGAGCGTTTAAGTGAATTTTGAAGTATTCCTTTATTCCCAAGCAGTGTAAATTTTTGTTAGAAAATGCTAAGAAATGAAAATTTATTTTGTTTTAAGCTTGTTTTGTTAAAAAAGCCGTGTGTGGGTGCAGCGTGCCTAAAAGTAGGCAAGGATTTTTTTTTCAAATTTTGATTTGTCATTACTTCTGACAAAAACATTGGGTCATCGAAAAATTTGCAGAGCATTT
The DNA here is from genome assembly GCA_947369275.1 of Nemotelus nigrinus. NCBI lineage: Eukaryota > Metazoa > Arthropoda > Insecta > Diptera > Stratiomyidae > Nemotelus > Nemotelus nigrinus. Next base: position 99,152,412 of record OX376372.1, on the reverse strand, counting down.
TGATGTTGACTAAGGTTTTACACACCTGAATTTTCAAAATAGTGTGGGTAACCCTGTAGCTACGGCAGGCTCCTGAAAAAAAATAATTTCGAATCATTGACCCTCCTGAAAAATTTTTGATTTGTGACAAAAAATTCAAATCATGGATATTTTTCAGCCTTTGTCCATCATGTCAAATTCAAACTTTTGAAATTCCGATTTGCACAAGAACGGCAACCCATCACCAAATTACCTCTATTTTCAGCACTCGAAAGTTCTGTTCACGAGAACTGACGACCAAATTATCCGATCATATTGAAATTTACAGAACATGTTGGTTTTGGCTAAGACCAGGTCTGATAGAAGTGATTTTGAAATGCGGGCAACCCTGTGGCAGTGGTACCATCTTGAAAAATCACTGAGAAAAAAAACCGGTTTTTGGCCTATAGCTTCTTATTCAGCTTTCAGATTTTAACTAAATTCACACAGTTTTGAGATCTTATTTTAGATAACATCTGGTGAAATTTGGCTGAAAATTTAAAGTAGAGTTAGCAGCTATGGTGATTTTTGTCCCCTTAATCTTAAAGTAATAACGTTTTTTCCCTATAGCTTCCCGTCCAGTATAGAAATCAAAACGAAGTTCATGCAGTAAATGGACCTTAATGTCGTTGGAATTTCATACAAAAATCATGAAAGAGCTGCAAGCTCTGACAATTTTCGTAATTTTGTGGAATTTCTTTATTTAGCGATTATGTCATTAGATTTGCAAATGGGAATGATCCTGCAATGAAAATTAACAACAAATGTTAACGTTTTAAAAATTTGTAAAGTTTTGAGGGTGGTTACCCTAAAATTCTTTTCACCCGTATAACTTCCAGCGCAGAGATTCAATCGAAACGAAATTTACTGGTTGGGTTTAACTTTTCGTGAAGCAGATTTGGTATATATTTTGCTTTGCTGCTGACACAGGGTAACTAGCATTAGCTATTTTCATAAATATTGCACAAACAGATGCATCGAATTACATACTCATATGCAAAGCATTTGCAATTAAATTAAGAAACCGATTTTTAAATTTTCCGAGTTTTGAACATTTTTCGAATTGCAGCATCAAACAACGTTTAACCGCTGAAACTTTCGATGAAATCCTCCGATGAGAACGAAGTTCAAAGGATAAGTTGATTTAAGTATGAGCTTGTTGTGGTAAAGTTTTTAGGTCTGTTCGCTTACTTCAACAAACTGCAGCAGTAACAGAATTTGGCAGCTGACTAATTTTCGGTGCAAAATTTAGGAAGGTACAAAAACGACTTTCTGCGAATCTATTTTAATATATTGTAAAAGATTCAGGTACGCTAACAGACCTTTTACTGCTTCGTTGGGAAAGTGTAACCAGCACATAGCATGTTCATCATTTGTGTTATAGTTGAGTTTTGTTGCTTTGGATAAGGAAAGGTTGATATAATTCTACAAAAATGTGAATTAAGTATGTCCACATTTTTTTTCACTCAAAGACAATGTTTTCGAAAATTATTTTTATAGCGGTATTGATGCGCTCGACTTTTTTGATTTTAACTAGGTGAATGGACGGATGTCCGTGGCGGAAAGTAGAAAAAAACTGACGTTGGCTTTTCTTTTTATATATATCAATCATCTGGTTGGACCTGGACGGAGATATTTTGATGCTCGAGCTAGACGACGGCGTCGAATCGGGAATTGAATTGAATTGAATTGAAAAATATTTTTTATTATGATTTGTTTGTACAATCTTAACCTAACTGACAGTTTGATTAACAAAAAAAACCTAAAATCTAGTGGCCATACTATTTTGACCTGCTGGCTTTTATCGTTTTGTTTTTTTTTTTTAATTTTTTTTTGCATAAATTTTGTTTCTTACACACTAACGATACTACCCAACCTGTACAACAGCTGAGATAACACTGAATATAGTTTACTTAAACATAACCTTACACTTAAATTACGATCTAATTTATGTCTAATTATAGTTACTTAGCCTAATTACATCGAATCTTGACCTAGGTCTTAAATCTAACCCCTTCTGTTTGATGGGTGGCCTGTGTAATCGACTAGCGCATCCATAAGCTATCCGCAATGTTCCACATCCGCATCCGTTGCAATGCTATCATCACGGGGCACAGAAATGGCTCTTTAGAGCCAACTGTACGCCCTAGTGTCCAAATCAGTCCATTCTCATGTCTGTCTGTCTGTCCGTAAAATCTTGTCGTTAGCTCCACAGCTCGGTCTCTTAGTGGCTTCAGTCCAAACTCTTGATACAGGAGAAGGTTCTTTGGCTATTTTTTAGCTACCGGGTTGTAGAACCTGCCAATGCAGATGCGCAAATTTCTTCTTTCGAATACCTCCGCTTCTGCCATGACAGTTTTTGAGCAGGTAATCCAGGATGGGGATGCATAAGTCAGGATTGGCCGAATCAGGGTCTGATAGCAGATGAATTTAGCTTTGGTGGTTATGCCCATTTTTTTGGCAAAAAGAGGTCGTATGTGTTGAAATGCAGATTTGGCAGCTTTGCGTCGAATCGGGACGATCTGCAGTGTTGAGTTTCATGAGAAGTTCGAAATCGAGCGGCAAGCGATTGAACCAAAAAGAAGAATCCGAAGGAATCGTACCAGGAAGCAGAGCGACCGGAATAAATCAACGACAAGGGGGCCCCAGTGAGGCAGCAGTCAACGTCGTGGGGATTAAGCCAGGTAGTGTGCACACTATTTTTAATCTATAGTTTTTTTGCACGGTCCGTGTGCATCAAATCTCCTCAATGTTATTACTTTCGTACTTCCCAGAGAATAAACTATTGGTATAAGGGAAAACACTTCATTATACACTATCGTCTTCAGATGATATCGCCTATTTCTTGTCGTCAAGAGAAAAGTTTATATAAAACTCTGGTTGGCGTCGTCGTTATGTTTGTCTATGGAATGATCTTAGATTTTCCTTAAATTTAACCAAATTTGCTGATTTTCTTATATTCTCAGGTAAGGTATTGTAATAAGCAAAAGACTGTTGCACTGGATCCATTTTCAAACGATCTGTCCTAGCTTTTTTAATCGCAAGGTTATTCGCCGATCTTGTGGCTGTCTGACTTATTTCTCCAACATTTCTTACTGCATATGGCCATTTGAGTTTTTTGCGAAGTATCTTAAATATTAGCTTTCCTTGTTCAATACACATTATTTGTTGTACGCTTAGTAGTCCTGTTTCACGATGCACATGTAAACTTGGAGTCAGAGTTGTATATAATCTTGATAGCCTTAGTGATTAGTCTTCCGATTAGATCAATATTTTGTTTCGATGTTTGCTTCCACAAAACTGCTCCATAAGAGATGTTCGACAAAATAAAAGCATTGAGTATGTCAAGTTTGATGTTTAGAGATAAAAAATCATATTTTTTTAGGATTGCTATCATAGGCGCTACTTTATGTCTGATGTTATTGATATGTTGTAGCCAAGACATTTTCTCATCTAAAGTTAATCCTAAATATCTAATTGAGTTGACCTTTTTCAATTGTATTCCATTTATTTGTACAGATGGATTAATTTGCTGCTTTTTTGTTTTGTTGGAATGTTAAATATTTAGTTTTTTGGATGTTTATAATTAATTTACTTTGTTCGAGCCGATTCAAATATTTTCTTAGGCCATCATTTATATTTTGCTGAAGATTTGATTCATTTTTACCGGAATATAGCAGTTGTGTGTCATCATCAAATAAAACTATTTTTCCCATCAATAAATGTCCTGCACGCTGCTAATGTACTGTAAAAACAGTAATGGCCCAAGGATTGATTCTTGAGAAACGCCGATGTTTCATGACTTTTATGCATTTTGTTGGTTGTAATAATACGCCTGTTGAAAAGATAATTCTTTATCAACAGCTTGAAGTTGTGATGGATCCCGTATAGTTCGAGCCTCTGCAGCACGATGTCATGGCTAATGGTGTCAAAGCCGATTATTTAAGATATTTCAACAGGATCAGTGGGACGTAAGTGATTTGAAGTGAACGTATTAGGCTCAATATGAAAACTGGAGCGTGATGAAAGTTGCAGTTGCTCGGTGATTAGTGTTTCAATGGTAGCGAAGAAGCTGTTTAACTGCTGTGCTACTTCTTTGGGGTCTGTAATGGATGTTCCATTTATCAACAGTTCTTCTATGCACGTTGATGATTTGTTTTGTTGTTTAGACAAGAGATCATTTACTAGTTGCCAATATCTGACACTTTAAACATCGCATTACGTTGTGGTGTTCAACAACGTAGTGGAAATCAAAATTGATATTTATGTATTGGTTCACCATTCTTTCAAATAGCTTTCCACCAACCTCTACAAAAGCTATCCATTTGTTGGTTTTCTTCACCTGTCTTATATATACCACTTCAAACTTATCATTGTTGTCTATCTGATGGTTTAGACTGATTATTTCATCTTTCAGCTCTTGCGTGCTGTATTTTTGTTGGAGTCCTCTTATCATCAGTCAAGGAAATTTTTCCTTAGTACACTCAATTTTGTATAGCGCTCCTAAGCTTTCTTCGAGGTTTTTCAAAAGAACTGGAGTAGTATGCTGGTTCTTAGATTTCATTATTATACCCCCACTTCTAAGTGATTTCGTAAATTCAACAGGGGTTTTCAATTTGACCGGGTTGATGGTTTTGTTAATGTTCTACATCGTACTAGCAGCATCTTGATCACTTTGTGGTTTGATGACTATGCCTTTGTTGAATTTTTTCATTGCAAACGTGCTAATTGGTTTTGCCCTGGTGACATCTGCGTATGTAGGAATAGGAATAGGCGTAACAGCTGCTTTCGTCATTTGCTCAATTTTACCACTAATTGTTTTTAAGAGCTCATGGTTTTTTTTGACTTGCAGTGTAATTCTATCTTTACGACTTTTGCGCAGTGCTGTTTCACACTTCTTCCAGAACCACTGAACTTTACTACCAAGCTCTTTTATTAGCTCGTACTCCACATTGGTAATATTCATGCAGCCGATGTGGTACCACTTGTCGCCACAATAGCCTTCACAAGCGAGTGCAGGATGTTCTTCCGCTACTTGCTTTTTGCATTTCGCACACTTTTCCTCATCAGTCATTTACTTTTTACCCAAAAAATATAAAAAAAATAAAACAACAAAACAAATTAAATTTTTGTTTTGTTTTTATCTTCAATAAATTGAGAAAAATAAAAATTTAATTTAATTTAATGGTTTTAATGGCAGCATCAATGTGCAAAACTTTTTTCAGTCAATCAAGTTCAGCAAACATATTCAGACCACAAGCTTAACATCCACTCTGCTCTTTGCCAGCTAACACAGGCGCACACGTTTCACAAGCTCACTTTAAAAGAGTAGCTTAGCATCCACTCAGCACGAGACCATCTAATGGTTACACAGGAGAAAAAGCTTATCACCCACTCTGTTCAATACCAAGATTGCACGTCTTCCTTTTCTCAGCTCATATATTTGATATAAATTAAGAAAGGTATTTCGCTGATATTTCTCCATAGTCCAGGGAAATCTAACATGGTTCTTCGGAATAAATAGAGGACAGCTCAATTTTGGTGTGAACTTTGGTACTGGCAAGTTGAACAAAATGTCAAAAGTTCCCATCTATCTGAATGCTGCGTTACTTTTTATACGGGATCAAAGGTCACCAAAAGTGACCTTTCTTAAATATCTCAGTAACGGTTACGTCTCCAGAAAAACAATGTGTGACAAATTTATAGCTTAAAAAATTTCCAGAAAAAAGCATGTGTATCTTTTTCTTGTAACCATAACCGTTTTTGAGATATATTGATCTAATAATTTGTTACTAACAGCATCCTCTTTCTCACGGAATGTTAATGTTATCCAATTTTGATTACGACTTGGCATGTTTGTGAGTTTGTTTTTCAATGTTCAATGTCGGATTTTTGTAGTGAGTTTTTATATTGAAAATAAAATTATTGAAATGAATGAAACCTATTTTTGCTAAACTGAAATCATCAAGAGCATCATCAAATTGTGTTATTTACTATAATATTGTTGCTTAGCCACATCCCGAAGAGTGAACTTTGGCTAACTCAAATAAACAAACAAAATACTAAAAATCAAACCAGCTTTGTAGAAGGCACCATAAACATTTTTACAAAAAGCATTACCGAGATTCATCAACAATTTAAGTCTTTTGAATCCCAGATTGAACAGCTTACGGCCAAAAATCGCAAAATCGCGGAAATTTCAAATATATTTGGATCAATTGCTCTTCAGACATCGCTTTTGTAAATCCATTTACAAAACACACAAGGTATGTTACTGCAAGTTATAGCTAATACTTATCACGGCAAACTCAACCCGTTACTATTAAATGTCGCCCAGTTACGTGCACAAGTGCAAACATTAAGGGAGAATCTTCCTCCTGATCTGATAGTACCAGTATCTCCCGAATCATTGCTCAAATTATATAATATAGCTACCATTAAAACGAGAACGACGAATCGACATATTATATTTGACATCCAGATTCCACTTCTTAATCCTGAAATCTTTCAGTTGTTGAAGCTTCATCCAGTATCAACACAACTAAAACAGGTATCTGTCCAGATCAATCCCACAACGACATATCTTGCCGTAACAATGCACAGAGACAAATATTATCCAATATCAGAATCAGAACGATCTAAATGTCATCTTGTTGATTATGACTATCTCATTTGTTATCTACAACATCCGATATATACAAGGCAGTCTAACATTGGCAGTTGCAACACATTATCACTGAAAACCACTGGATTCAATTAAAAGTGGCCAATAACTGGATTTACGTGATACCACAATAGTTAACTCTTGATGTAGTATGCGGTCAAAGAATATTCAATGAGCAGATAGAAGGAAGTGGAATTTTTTTTCCTCCTTCCTTCCACTTTCTCCATAACTCAATCAAAATGCACGGTCCGTGTGCATCAAATCTCCTCAATATTATTACTTTCGTACTTTCCAAACAATAAAATGTTGGTATAAGGGGAAGCACTTCATTATACACTTTCGTCTTCAGATCATATCGCCTATTTCTTGTCGTCAAGAGAAAAGTTTATATAAAACTCTGGTTGGCGTCGTCGTTATGTTTGTCTATGGAATGATCTTAGATTTTCCTTAAATTTAACCAAATTTGCTGATTTTCTTATATTCTCAGGTAAGGTATTGTAATAAGCAAAAGACTGTTGCACTGGATCCATTTTCAAACGATCTGTCCTAGCTTTTTTAATCGCAAGGTTATTCGCCGATCTTGTGGCTGTCTGACTTATTTCTCCAACATTTCTTACTGCATATGGCCATTTGAGTTTTTTGCGAAGTATCTTAAATATTAGCTTTCCTTGTTCAATACACATTATTTGTTGTACGCTTAGTAGTCCTGTTTCACGATGCACATGTAAACTTAGAGTCAGAGTTGGCATTTTGTATATAATCTTGATAGCCTTAGTGATTAGTCTTCCGATTAGATCAATATTTTGTTTCGATGTTTGCTTCCACAAAACTGCTGCATAAAAGATGTTAGAATAAAAGCATTGAATATGTCAAGTTTGATGTTGAGAGATAAAAATCATATTTTTTTAGGATTGCTATCATAGGCGCTACTTTATGTCTGATGTTATTGATATGTTGCAGCCAAGACATTTTTTCATCTAAGGTTAATCCTAAAAATCTAATTGAGTTGACCTTTTTCAATTGTATTCCATTTATTTGTACAGACGGATTAATTTGCTGCTTGTTTTTTTGTTGAAATACTAAATATTAAGTTTTCTCGATCTTTATAATTAATTTACTTCGTTCGAGCCAATTCCTAGGTCATCATTTATATTTTGCTGAAGATTTGATTCATTTTTCCCGGAATATAGCAGTAGTGTGTCATCACCAAATAAAACTATTTTTCCCATCAATAAATGTCCTGCACGCTGCTAATGTACTGTCAAAACAGTAATGGCCCAAGGATTGATCCTTGAGTAACGCCGATGTTTATAGTGCATTCCTGAGTTTTATGCATAGTGTTGGTTGTAACAATACGCCTGTTGAAGAGATTATTCTTTATCAACAGCTTGAAGTTGTGATGGATTCCGTATAATGCGAGCCTCTGCAGCAGGATGTCATGGCTAATGGTGTCAAAGGCCTTTTTGAGATCCACGAAGATTGCCGCTACATAGTCGCCCCTTTCCAATTCATTGTTGATAAAATGTACTGCATCTATTGCTGCTAGTGTACTACTGTTTTCTTGAAATCCATACTGAACTGGTGTCAAAATTAAGTTAGTTTTAATAAATTGCAGTAATTGTTTTTGAAAGGCTCTTTCAAATATTTTACTTAAGAAACTTGTGACAGCTATTGGACGATAATTTGAAAGCTCTCTTGGATCACCACCTTTGATAGTTGGAGTGATTTTCCCTAGTTTAAGGCAATCGGGTAATGTGCCAGTTGCTAGGTGTTTATTTATTATTGTATGATAGTTAAAAGCTCCAAAATATGATTTTTCAGCAATATAATATCATCCGATCATATACTATCCAGACCAGGAGAAACCTTTGATTTAAGGTTGTCGATTATTTCAGATATTTCAACAGGATCAGTGGGACATAAATGAGTTGAATTGAACATATTAGGCTCAATATGAAAACTCGAGCGTGATGAAAGTTGCAGTTGCTCGGTGACTAGTGTTTCAATGGTTGCGAAGAAGTTGTTTAACTGTTGTGCTACTTTTTTCGGAGTCTGTAATGGATGTTCCATTTATCAACAGTTCTTCTATGTATGCTGATGATTTGTTTTGTTGTTTAGACAAGAGATCATTTAATAGTTGCCAATATCTGTAGGTATTCATGGCTGAAGCTTCAAACTTATTCCTGTAGAAATGTTTTTTGGGCTCCATAATAGCTCGATTCAATTCCGTCTTCAAAGCTAAATAGATTTGCTTTTTAGACGTGGAGTTTGGATCCGCTTTGTGTTTTTTGTGAGCAACTCTTTTACGATTTGAAAAATTAATTACATTCTTAGTGATCCAAGATTGTACTCGTACACAAACTTGTTTGATTATTGTTGCTTTTGCTTTAGCTTCGGTTATCATCTCAATCAGCTAATCAAAGTCGGAAGCTGGAGACCCTCGAAGACTATCTATGAAGTTCCTGTTCATCGAATTTTTTTGACGCTGTATTTTAACTTTGACGAAATTTTGATGGATAAATTTATTAATTTATGGTCGAAGCCGGGCCAGTGATCATCTTTGTAAAACAAACGTTCACTCATGTTTGGATGTTTTATGATCACATGATCGAGTAGTGCTTTGGACGTCATAGTGATGCGCGTTGGCTTTGTCTTGTTAAATACAACTCCATTATTTGACGCAATCATATTGAGATATTCGCTGGATATGGCAGATGTTAAAATATAAATATTTGTATCGGCTACAGTGATTAATTTCTCAAAAGTTGAGTAGAACTCATCAATATGATAGAGAAAGAGATGGTCTTTTTCACTTGGTGCTTCATAAAAGGTGCGGATGTTAATTTCTCCTGAATTAAGTGTAAGCTCAACTACTATAGAGTTATATTTATCAGAAATGCTGACAAGCTTTGTGCGAATGTACGACTTCACAAGTATTGCTCTGCCTCCTCCACGGCCCGATTGTCTTGTGCGAAAAAAGCCTGTATATCCTCTCGGCCTGTAGAGTTCATATTCGTTGCCATATATCCATATTTCATTAAGAACTACAACATCGGTGTTTATTTTTTGAACATAAATAAATATTGATGTCGCCAATTTTATTGCAAATGCTTCTAACGTTCGCGTAGAAGATGTTTAAAAGACTAGTTTTTTCCTTTGCTGTTGTTCTAATATCCATATGTGAGAAAAATTTGGCAACGTCGCGACAGCAAACGCGGCAGATGTACGAATCGGCAGGACTTGAGTGGAAGTCAAAAGGCAGTCGTGAGTAAGAGAGTGTGAGTGACGGGCGCATAGTAATTAAGGTGTGTGGAATTTTAGTAAGAACAAATAGAGACAATCAATTGAAGAATGTAAGCGTACTTTTTCTTTACAACTTCAGAAGTGGGTTTAATATCCAATCAATAAACGGTAAAAAGTGCAGTGACATTTAAGTTTATTGGTGAAATATGTCGGAGCCATAGGACACTGTGAAACGGCTTAAAAGTCGACTTAGAGATTTGGGCCTGCCGACGAGCGGACGTAAGGAAACATTAGTAAAACGCCTGCAAGACGCGGAAGTCGGGACGGAAAACGTGTTTGCCCGGGATGCGGAGGCAGTGAAAAACGCGAATAACGTTGATGCTTGTCATGACAAATCGAATCATGTCGGTGCACGATCGGAGCTGGAAAGAGAACGTGAGCTCCTCAAATGGGAACGCGAGTTGGTCAATTGCGAAACACAAATATTGTTCGGAGCAGGTAAAGAAACCACACCATGGTACACGGTAGCGGAAGTAAGTGCGATGTTGCCAGAGTTCAATCCGAAGGACACAAATAGAGTGAGCGTAAAGAAATGGCTGCAGAAGCTAGAAACGCTACAAACGGCCTATGCGTGGAACGAAGCGCTATTGTTGCATGCTGCCTGCATTGAGCTCAAAGAAGTCGCTAAGCTGTGGTATGATAGCAGCGTTACGGCGACGACTTCATGGAAGGTATTCAAGAGCGAGATAGAAAGGGCCATTCCGACAATCATTAACGAGGCAGATGTGCATCGGGAGTTAGCCAATCGCAAGCGAAAAAGCGAAAAAGATTGTTTCGAATACATATACATAATGAAGGCGATAGCTGAACGAGGTGAAGTATCGGAGAACGCGTTGATCACGCATGTGATTCAAGGTCTTCGTGGCGCGTCACTGGTAGCTGCGTTGATGTCATCCAGGTGTCAAACGTTGGAAGAGCTGATGGGGCAAATTCGATGGGTGTCGAGTTTTCATAGCGAGCGTAACAAAGAGCCACACCTAGGAAAAAATAATGATCAGATACAGGAGAAAGACAACAGTCGTGGAAATCAAGGCAAGAAGTGCTACAAGTGCAATGGAATCGGGCACAGCAAATGAACAGCGCAGTGACAGAGAAAAAGGATGCTTCAGCCTCAGCAGGTCATGTAAATCTGATGCGGCATGAAAAATCAACAAATTAATGGCCGATAAATCACAGCGTTTATTGATCTTGGGAGTGATTGTGTGACAATAACTCAACGGACCGCCAGTCAAAACAAGATATTGTATCAGCCACATCATTCAGTTCTAAGAGGATTTGGTGGAGAAGAATCTGTTACGATTGGAAAAGTTGATGCCGAAATAGAAATCGATCAACTCAAGTCGTTGTGCACCATCTTGATTGTTCCGGACGAAGCTCAACATTATCCGCTGATGATTGGACGTGCGCTTTTAGACCAACCTCAGGTGAAGATAATTAAAACCGCAGGGGAAATGGTAGTTCAGGAGGTGAAGAATTCCGGCGAAGAACAGCACCTGATATATGAAGCGATCACACACACAGATCTCGATGTTGGAGAGATTTCCGAGAACGATGAACAAGAGTTATTCAACGTAGTATCTGAATTTCGACAGTGTTTTGCCAAGTCATCAAAAGAATTGGGAGAATCGAAAATAGGTGAGCTGGAGATAGAAGTAACAACGAAAACGCCTATTTGCATCTAGCATGATCGTATACCGTTTCGCAAGCGAGAAATAATAGATGAGATTGTGAAAGAGTACGAAGAAAAACAGATCATACAACCATCGACTTCAGGATACTGTGCGCCAATAGTGCTGACCCAGAAAAAGGATGGAGGAACAAGGTTTTGCATAGATTATATAGCGCTGAATAAAATCACTGTCAAGCAAAAGTTTCCAATGCGGTGGAAGAAGTTTTAGCCTCGTTGACGGGTAACAATTTTTATACAAAGCTGGACCTAGCAGCTGGATATCACCAGATAAAAGTGGAGAAATTGAGCAAAGAATATACTGCCTTTTGTACTTCAAAGGGATGTTAGGAATTCAACAGGATGCCGTTTGGACTCGTCAATGCACCGGCAGCTTTCCGACGAGTTATGAACCAGATCTTAGGAAAACTGGAAAATGGTGTAGCGTTTAACTATTTAGAAGATGTTTTGATTCCAAGTAAAACTCCAGAGGAAGGTATCTCTAAGCTCCGTAAATTTTTGGAGGTGTTAAGGTAAACTGGAATGACGTTGAAGCTAAGCAAGTGCTCATTTCTGAAAAACCAGATCGAATTTTTGGGACACGAAGTTCACCCAGAAGGAATGACACCGGGAAAGGGTAAGACAGAGGCGATTATGCAGTTTCCGACACCAAGAAACGAGAGGGAGATAAAGCAATTTCTAGGACTGTCAGGGTACTTCCGGAAATTTATTCCTGAACATGCAAATTTGGCAAAACCATTGTCAGATTTAATGAAACAAGCTGTTCGGTTTGAATGGGGACCACAACAAGAAAGAGCATTTCAGGAAATCAAGGCGAAATTATCGATGGCTCCCGTTCTTGCGCTGTTAGACCCACAGCGAACGAGTGAAGTGCACACTGATGCAATTGCAGATGGTCTTGCTGGGAAGCTGATGCAGAAAGATGACGAAGGAAAATTGCGGGCAATGTGTTATTTCAGCAGGCGAACAACTGAATTGGAAAGAAACTATCATTCCTATGAACTAGAAGTGCTGAAAATCGTTGAAAGCTTGCAGAGATTTCGAATCTTTTTATTGGGAAGCAAATTCAAAGTAGTAACAGACTGCGAAGTAATTGTGGCCACCAGTAACAAAACAAAACTGATTCCGAGAGTCGCGCGTTGGTGGCTGAAGCTTCAGGAATTTACATTCCAGGTAGAACACAAACCAGAGAAGCAGACGGAATGTGTGGACGCTCTGAGTCGCTGCCCTGTGGACTAACCAATAGCAGTCGAGGAAGCGTCTGTAAATATAATGAAGGTAACCCAAATGGAAAAAGATACCAAAAACTGGTTAGTGATAATGCGGCACCAAGACAGGGATGTGAACGAAATAACGAAAACATAACAAGGAGTGGAGAGTGCAGCCAAACGAGAATGTCAGAAATATTACCAAATAAAAAACGATAGAGTATTTCGAATTGTTGATGGCGAGTTAAGGTTCGTGATACCCCATGGCATCAGATGGAGAATATTAAAAGCCTGCCATGATGATGTGGGACATTTCGGACTCGACAAAACGATGAATCGTCTCAAGAAAACGTATTAATTTTCCCAGATGCGGCGATATGCGCAACGATATTTGAATGCCTGTACAAAGTGTGCATATATGAAGCGGAAAGGTGGAAAATTAGAAGGCCAATTACATCCTATCGATCGAATACCAGTTCCTTTAAATACCAGACACCTCGATCATCTAGGGCGTTTTACAGCAGGACACGAAGGAACGTCGTATTTTGTGGCGGTGATCGACAACTTCACAAAGTTTTGCATTCTGCGAGCGGTTAAAACACCAAACACGAATGGTGTTTTAAAAGTACTACAGGAGGTGACTAGTTACTTTGGGTGTCCGGAGCGGGTCATCACGGACAGAGGGACAGCTTATACATCCAAAGCGTTCGAGAATTTTTGCGTGATGAATGGAATTCGTCATGTGAAAGTGGCGACTCGAACACCTAGGGCGAATGGTCAAGTAGAGCGTCTCAGTCGCACTATATTATCAGCTCTGAAGTGTATGCACGAGGATCAAAAAAGACACGACTGGGCCAACCATTTACGAGCAATTCAATGGGGGTTGAATACAGCGCAGCATTCGACAGCTAAAAAGAGTCCGCATGAGCTCTTGTTTAACTATCGACCACGTGACATACTGCAAAACGAGGTGCTATTGGTACTTCAGGACGACGAAGTTATTGAAGAAGAGGATATTGATCGAAGAAGGTTAGAAGCTTTGAGTCGCATATCTAAGGAACAGATTAAACAACGGCAACGTTACAATGAGAAACACCAAAACCCATTCGTCTACAAACACAAAAATGTAGTCTTAGTGGCCTATGAGCCGCCAGCAACAGGCCAGTCACGTAAGTTGGAACCGCGCTACAGAGGTCCATACATCGTTACGAAGGTACTTCATCACGATCGATATTTTATAGAAAATGTACCTGGCTTAAGACTTTCGGGGAGGAAATACCTGTCGGTTTTGTTTTCTGATTAAATGAAACCATTCTGCCTAAGTCTCGACGAGCTCGAAAATAGTGAAGAGGACGGAGTAAATTTTGAGGATGAAAATCAGTCAGGATGGACGAACTGAGAAGAAAATTCGGCAACGTTGCGACAGCAAACGCGAATCGGCAGGACATGAGTGCAAGTTGACAGGCAGTCGTGAGTAAGAGAGTGTGAGTGATGGGCGCATAGTAATTAACGTGTGCGGAATTTTAGTATGAGCAAATAAAGACAATCAATTGAAGAAAGTTAGCGTACTTTTTTTTATACATAGCTGATTCGCTTTTGATTAACTTCAATCATTCTTTTGAATTCCGGGCACTCATAGCTGTCTGCAGATGTTGTGTATGCAGGTGATTTTTAATTACACAATTATTGCATTTTAAAGATGTTACTGTGCATGCGAGGGTCAGATGATTCTCAGCACATTTGGCATACATTTCTTTTGCTTGGCATGTTGACAATCTGTTATCTCATAATTTATAGTTTGCATTAAGGGGGTATACCAGTTTTTCACGCGATAATCATTCATTATTTCAATATGAATTTTAATACATAAAAATAAATACTCAATGAATATGGTTTTATTTTGCGTTTATTGCAAGATTTAAACTTTAGAAAAAACTTGGATTTCAAGAAAAAAGTTGAAAATTGTTGTTGCTACGAGGGCTTGAAGTTGACCTTTGAAAATCAATCTTGGCAGGATTGCGTCCGTTTGAATTATCTGAAATTAGCAAATGAGGTGTCATTTTACTCAAGAAAATACCCGTTATAAGATTAACTTCGCTTGTCTATATCCAATTATTCGTTAAAAAATGGCAGCTTATAACAAATTTTTTTTCTAATTTTTCCTTTTTTTTTAGTTTTTTTATTAAAAATTATAGTTAATTGTTTTGTATCATCACAATCGTAGTTCATCTTTTTTCTTAAATCATAGCAAATAATTTGATATATCACTCATTAAATTCTGTATGACCGTTTTCGAGAAATCTTGCCAAGAAGTTGAGAAAAGATGGTTTTGAGAAAATCGCGTTTAAAGTTTTATCTCAGTTTTTACTAGCTATTACGGTTGTATACTTCAACTAACCATCAGTCTGCGGTTCCTGCACCATACAATAATCCCTCCGACTTTTCGTAGAAGTTTTGTAAACAATCTGCTTCTTTTTTTCGAGTGGTTCTTGCTTCTTTTGATGCAATTGACGTTCGTTGTTCAAACCTCTTGAGTCGAGCGCTATTTCGTTCATCGGCGTACTTCTGAGTTGTGGCACAAATTTGAACGCCCATTTTCGAAAAAATAGACAAAACTGGTCTGAATCCGTTGTTGAAAATACAAACTGCAATTTTCATTGCGAGGTCAATAATTTTTGGGCCTGAGTGAAGGTGTTTTGGTGCAAATGTCCAGACAAGTGAGTGGAGGTTTTCGTTGTTATTTCGTGTGTTCGAACCAAGGCATCGCTCTAACAAGTCATTGTTGGAAAGGTCTTCAAAAATTGGTTTGATAACTTTAGAAACTTCTTCGCTCAGAGGTGCTTTGTGCTGGAAATCGCGAAGCTCTCGTTTCCCGGCAGCTTTTGCCTGCTGCCACTTGCACCAACTGTTCGCATCGACTGGGCAATATTGATGTTGTGGTTTCTTGTTTGTTGATATGTGGTGGTAAAATACTGCCCAAATCGCTTCTCGCACATCATTGACAGAAGTTGAATTTCGACGTATAGCTTAGCCATAGTACACTGTTAAGTTAGCGATAACTTTCGCTGTGAGTTTTCCTGGAACGTGTCCTCCAATGCCTTTATTTTTTGATTTAGCGTTCCGTAATCTGGTTCCCATTCGTTTTTGAGCATGATCAATGCATTCTTTTTTCGATATCGGTATGTCATAAGGTTTAGCATCAATGACGACCTTGAAAGTTTTGCAATCCTCATCTCCGATGTAAGTCGTGTATTTGACTCCGTGTTGTTTTTCCGATCTCACAAACATGTCAACAACTCCATCACACTCCATCTTTCCCGCGCTTCTTGCGTGATTTTCTGTGCATTCATTATCATGTTCTTCGTACCATTTATTAAATACCTCGTTACTCATTTTCTTCTTTGAAATATTGCATGTCTGACAAAAACTCGATTTTATAGTTGCATCTAAAACCTTTTTAGAAAATTTTCCCATCAATGCAGCTACGCCAAATAAAGAACTAAATCCTCGTCTCTTCCAGGAACCGTCACCAGAAACTATCAAATTGCACGAATTTTCCCCTCCAGTCAATAATTTTCCTTCTTTTACTGCATCTCTCAGGCACGTGTCGTAAACACTGTTAGTCGCTTCATATATGTGGTTCAAGCAGTTGTAATACATATGTTTGGAAAAGTTGTTGACAATGTCCATCATACCGCAAAAAAGTTTGAGGCCTTCGAATCCTGTTCCCAGAAGTCTCAAGACGAAAACAATACGACGATTAAATCAAAGTCCCGCTTGATACGATTAGTTTATGGCAGATACGTTTTACCGCATTTACACTCGCACGAAATCTCAAATCCTACGCCACTCAAAGAAGATTGACTAAAATCAATATCACTGTGGCATTCGCGGCAAATAATCATAGAACTCAAAACCGAAAACACAGTAAAAAAGTTTATAATGCAGTATTCTTGGCCCTGACAAATCGGGACTTTGTCATCGCGCGATGCCCGTAACTTGGCTGCTGACGTACTCGTACTGGCTGCACTTATATCCCGTTCACTTGTAAATCGATTCCCGTGAAATTTACGTTTTCGCGGTCTGTCATCACGAACTTTTCTTTTTTCTCCGACCATTTTTTAAAAACGCAACGTGAACTATGTCCTTCTCAAACAAAAAGCCACTGAAACACTGCGAGAAATCAGAACTAAAGGAATTTTAATGAAGTTCAGGCTTTTATGATAACAGGAAACTAACACAATAAAATCAATGAGAGTTAAAAAAAACTCTAGCGCACCTGAACCGCTAGAAAACTAATTTTCGAAGAAATTGTCTTTGAGCGACAAAAAAATGTGGAAAGACGTAATACACTGTTTTGTATAATCATATCAACCATTCCTTATCCAAAGCAACAAAACTCAACTATAACACAAATGATGAAAATGTTCAGTGCTGGTAACACTTTCCGAACGAAGCAGCAATAAGTTTACCATAACAAGCTCATACTCAAATCAACTTATCCTTTGAATTTCGTTCTCATCGCAGGATTTCATCGAAAGTTTCAGCGGTTAAACGTTGTTTGAGGCTGCCATCCGAAAATGTTCAAAACTCGGAAAATTTAAAAATTGATTCCTTATTTTTATTGCAAATGCTTAGCATATGAAAACGTAATTTGAAGCATCTGTTGGTGCAATATTAATGGAAATGGCACATTGCTGGTTAGCCTGTTTCAGCAGCAAAGCAAAATATATACCGAATATGCTTCACGTTAAACTAAACCCAACCAATAAATTCCGTTTCGATTGAATCACTGCGCTAGAAGTTATACGGGTGAAAAAAATTTTAGGGTTACCACCCTGACAACTTTTTAAATTTTTAAAGCGTTAATATTTGTTGTTCATTTTCATTGCAAGATCGTTCCCATTTGCAAATCTAATGACATAATCGCTCAGTAAAGAAATTCGTAAAATATTACAAAAATTGGTCATAGCTAGCAGCCCTCTCATAATTTCTGTACGAAATTTCTGCGACATTTGGTCCACATCAAAGTCTAATTACTGCATAAAATTCGTTTTGATATCATGACTGCACCGGAAGTTAAAGGGAAAAAAGCTTTATTTTGCTGTGCAAATTTGCAAGATTTATGAGACAAAAATCACCATAGCTGGAAGCTCAATTCTAATTTTTCAGCCAAATTTTCACCAAATGTTACCTTAAGTAAGATTCAAAAATTGTGTGAATTTTGTTTAAATCCAGGCTATATCGGAAGTTAAAGGCCAAAAAGCTGTTTTTTTTCTAAGTGATTTTTCAAGATGGTACCACTACCACTGTGTTGCCCGCATTTCAAAATCACTTCTATTAGACCTGGTCCTAGTTGATACCAACATGTCCTGTGAATTTCATTTTGATCGGATAATTCGGTCATCAGTTCTCGTGAACAGAACTTTTGAGTGCTGAAAATAGAGGTAATTTGGTGATGGGTTGCCGTTCTTGTGCAAATCGGAATTTTAAAAATTTTAATTTCACACGATGCACAAAATTTGAGATTTATCAATGATTTGAAATTTTTGTCAAAAATCAAAAATGTTTGAGGAGGGTCAATGATTTGAAGGATTTTTTTCAGAAGCCTGCCGCAGCTACAGAGTAAAGTGAAAATCCATCAATATTAAACCTTAGTCAACATAAATACGCTCTGCAAATTTCACGATGATCCAAAGTTTTTGTCAGAAGTAATGACAAATCAAAATTTGAAAAAAAATCCTTGCCTACTTTAAGGCACGCTGCACCCACACACGGCTCAAAATTCCCAATTTTTTGTCATAGACAAGCTTAAAACCTAATAAGTTTTCATTCCCAATGCTTATTTTGCACAAAAATTTACGCTGCTTGGAAATATAGGAGTACCTCAAAATTCATTAAAACGCTCGCCGCCGTCAAAAGGTTTAAGATATCTGAATTTTAGCAAGTCGTGGACCTATTCTATATACATTTACGTTCGCCGAAAGTTTCAGCTCAATCGAATCGGCCACTCCAGAGATTATCTCCCTTAATCATCATTTTGATGATATATATATATATATATATATATATATATATATATATATATATATATATATATATATATATATATATATATATATATATATATATATATATATATATATATATATATATATATATATATATATATATATATATATATATATATATATATATATATATGTATGAATGTAAAGAATTATGAATTTTCGGCGAAACGAGTTTAATAATTTTCTTCGATAATTAGTAAAAACAGCTTTTTGCCCTATGAATACTGTTTCAGTTACCAGATTTTCACGAAATTGATACAATACCTGATTCATTTATTAAACCGTATTTGGTACAAATTTAGTTGAAAAAATCAGTTGGTGCTGCCTGCTATGGTAATTTCAGTGTCTTCGGTTTTGAAAATTCATTCTGGAAAATAAAACTTTCTGCCCGATAACTTCCAGTGCAGTCACGAAATCAAAACGAATTTCATATTATAGGTGGAACTTATTTTAAGCATTATATAGGATTAATCTGGTGAAAAAACTCAGGATAGGATTGCCAGCTTATGTTGGCTTTGTATTTATTTGCAATATATTTGTTCAGCGATTAAATCGTAAAATGTTCAAATGGTTATGATCTTGCAGTGACAATAAACATCAAATATGACGTTTTCGAAAAGTTAAAAACTTTTGCGACTGGTAACCCTAAATTTCTTTATACCCCTATAACTTCCACTGCTATCATCGGATTGAAACGCAGTTTGCAGTTTAAGTTGGTTTCAATGTGAGGCAGATGTGATATATTTTGGACTTTGTTGTTAGCAAAGGGGTGCCAGCACGAGGCGGTTTTGCTATTTTCGTATCAATAAATGTTAACATTGAGTATTTATATCGCGAACATTAACAATTAAAAAAATTTACGAATGTTTAAATTTTCTAAGTTCTCCAAACATCTTTAATTTTTTTATCCCAAACATCTTTCAATCCCTGTAACTTTCGAGGAAATGATTGGATAAAATCGAGATTAATAGAGTTATTTGATTTTGGCGTCAGGCAATTGTGGGAGACTTCTAATAGCAGTGCTGGTAAAGTGTTGCAAGCACTGCGTGTTTTCTTTGTGTATGCTATGTTTTTCTGTTTTTAAAGTTTTGCCGTGTTTGATTTTCCTTAATCTTGTAATTCATGTAAGTGGTAGCCTTCAAATCCTTTCCACCCTATGAGTTTGTATGCATTGATAAGACCAAAGTGGTTTTGCCCTCAAAATAGGTTGGAGCACGTGCGGTAGAATATGCATTCAAAATCTGCACGATTCTTCTAGTGCTCGTCAAACATTAGTTTATCCAGCGGTTCAGGTGCACTAGAGTTTTTTATATCGCACTATACATTTTTTTTTTTTCAATATTTTTGTGGTAATATTTTTCTCTAATTTCCACATTTGGTAAATTTGAAGATTTTTTCTGGTTTACCGTAATGATTTGTTTTCATATGATTTGACTTGGGGGCCCGGTAGCTCTGCTCGCTAAAGGTGTTATGACACTACATTAATAATGCCATTAATAATCCGAGTTAAGAGAGACAATGAATAAACACGGATATGTGCATTTTGTATGAGCGAATAGGCTTCACTAGCCAATAATGTTAAACTGTTAAATATTAATGCCATAATTAATGTGGTGTGCTATAATAATGCGGCCGGCTTCGCATTATTCAGCTGCTAGCAGCTGAAATTTTGACAAGTCGGAAATTGAATGTGTCATATTAGAATATTATGTGTCATATTAGAAAATACCTTCGACATTTCGATAACAGTTAATCGTCACTGTCAAAACGAACAATTGTTTTGATTGCACTCAACTACTTGTCTCTTTCACACTAAATATTTCGATCTCTTTTCTTTTCGGATTAATAATGAGATGATTAATGCGCAAAATAATGTAGTGTCATAACACCTTAAGGCGTCAGGCCGAAAAGCGGCGTGCTACGGGACCTGCGGGTTAGAATCCCGCCAGTGCCATGGCTGTAAGTGTGAATGTGTGTGATTGTCTATGAGGGTGGTAAATGGGTCCAAACTGGTGGCCTAATGCTTGCCGCGTTCCCGGCAGCCCCCTTCACTAACCTAACCTATGATTTGACTTCTGTGCGAACATACTATTTAAAATGATGAAAGAAAGTGGCGACGTAGGTCGAGCCTTGTGGCAAAGATATTTTGTACAACGGTTATCTACAAACTGATATGACGAACATGAATTCGGATGAATATTCGTGGAACTGTTTGTCGTTCGCAATTTTAGTTACGATGAACATGATTGAGTTCGTGTTACATTCCAACTGAAATTTGATTTATGGTGATATTAGTTTTAGGAACTAAACAAATCAAAATGTTGTACCTCCTTCAAAATTTATTTATCTCCGAAACGTTTGATTCGTGTCTTCTCATGAACAAATATCTCTCAAAATAAACATTAAATACTCTTCTTCACACATATATAAATAGGATTAAAATCGGATTTTTCTGGCTTAAGCCAAAATCTTAGTTTTACATAACAAATCCAAATTTAATTGAAACCTCGCACACAATACCAGTGAGCTACGCTTATTGATTTTGATGCTGCATGAATCAATCGATGGCAGCTCTGTTGTGAAGTTGCGTCGGTCATGGTCGTTTTCACTTTAGTATGGATAGTTGCTTTATTCAATATATATTGATAAACCACAGACTGTTTAGACCATAGAGGCCAATATGCATAGCATATTAGTGATATAAAGCCACAATTTCGGAATTTGACCGCCAGGATTCCCTGAAGTTAGGTTTAAAGCATATTATCAGGTATGTTTGTGTAGTACAATTAATTACGATTAATCGGAATTAATTGCAATGGAGATGTTTTTATACGCCGTTTTACTGAAAATTGAAAATTTCCCCACTTTCACTAAATACGATGAAACTTTAGTAGGGTCTGAGCTACTGAAAAATACTGTCAAACGGGTGCGAGTAAATATTTTCAAATGTGCGCTGCAAGTATTGATGGGCAAACAAGCAACCTTTGCTGTGCTAGCACACTTTGAACACCACACTTAAATGTGCTGTACTGTGCTCCCAGCACTAAACACACTTAGCACACCAGCACAGCAGCCCACCCAGCACACCAAGTACACTAAGCACACCAGTATACACAGTACGCGTGTGGAACCGCTTGTGAACAATAGGTTTGAATGGATTGGATGTACAATTTAGTAGATTTTCTTACGTGGACATATGTACATATGGAATGTAATGATCAGATACGCATGGGAATTTGTATGGCTAGCATTTATCATGTATTAATGGCTGTTAGCTTTGCTAAAACTATTAAGTCTGATCAAAGCGAATGATCAAATGTTATATAAAGTTGAGTTGAGTACTTGAAAGTATTTTATTCAAATATTAAAAAGTTGTTAAGCTTTTGACACTGTCAATCATTAGCTGCTTCTTATCAAACTGAAGCATTATGGCATTCGTGAACATTTGCTTCCCTGGATCTCTTCATTTTTAACTGATCGCACTTGTATTGTCTCCCTCTTTGGCTTCTCGTCCTCACCTTTCTCCCCTTCTTCTGGTGTTCCTCAAGGTTCCATCTTAGGACCACTTTTGTTCAATCTATTCATCAATGACCTTCCCACGGTTTTTAAGTCTTCATGTCTTCTATAGGCAGATGATTTAAAATTCTTCCGGGTAATCAAAAATACTGGTGACTCTCTCCTTCTTCAGGATGATTTGCATGCGTTCTCTTGTTGGTGTAACATTAACTGTTTGACCCTTAATGTTTCCAAGTGTTTTTCTATGTCTTTCTCCATAAGCTTCACACTCATGTCTTTCCTTATGCTATTGATGGTACTTTCCTTTCTTGTGTCGATCATTTCTCAGATCTTGGGGTCACATTTGATCGTAAACTGAAATTCGACGTTCATGTCCTTACTATGACTAGAAAAGCTTCTCGAATTGCTAGTTTCGTGGTTCGTTCCTGCCACAATTCATTTAGTATTTCGACCTGTGTCCACCTGTGTATTACCCTAGTCCGTTCTGTACTTGAATACTGCAGTCAAGTGTGGTGTCCTCGTTTCAAATACCTCGCTGACGCTGTTGAATCAGTTCAGCGCAGGTTTACACGTACTTTATTTTTTAAATAAAGTCTGCCGTATTTACCTTATAGTGAGCGTCTATCTCTTCTCAACATTCCTCTCATTGAGGAGCGCAGAGTTTACTTCGATGAGTGGTTTCTGTTCAAAATCTGTCGCGGCTACCTTTCTTCCTCATTAGCATTTTTATTCATTGAGTGGAACTCCGTAAGGCCAATCAGGTCCTCTATTCAGATTTCGTGGTGTGAACATCGTGAGTTGAAGATGGCAAGCATTCCGAACAATAGTGCGTGGAGAGATTTTTTTGAGTGCCTGAAAAATTTACCTTCTTTGTGGAAGGTAAAAGATGAGATATTTAAGAACAGGGATGAAAAGAAAAAAGCCTGGGAAAAACTTTGCAAAAATTTTAAATAAGTGAATGAGAGCGCAACTATGGAAGATTTAAAAAAAAGAGTTCTGAACATAAAGTCTTGCTACAGACGAGAACTAAAAAATATAACAAACAGTGAAAAATCTGGATGTAGCTCGGAGACAGTGTATGTACCTAGTTTGTGGTATTTTGATTGTTTGGAATTTTTAAAGGACCAAGAAAAGCAAACGGCTAGCCTATCAACGATGGAATCAGGTGATGAATATGAATTTGTGGAAACTGGAACAGTAAGTAAATGTTAAACTATAATTTTTATAGTTCTTGAAAAATTATTTTATTCATGTTTCAGGAAGCAACAGAACTCCAAAACTCTCTGCCCAAAAAAAAAGAAAAAAAACGGTAATGCAGCATATGGCAGAGAGAAATGAGTTACTTCGGATTGCGGTGAATAATATATGTCCGTCGCCTAAAGAGGACATTTCAGCAGACGAGGCGGAAATGTACGCAAAAAGTTGGGCAGTTTCCTTTCGGAAATTGTCCAATATCCAACAAATTTATGCCAAAAAGGCAATAGAAGAGACTTTGGTGCTCGGGCAATTAGATAGGCTGTCGTTGAATTCAGTATCAACTACGAATTCAGCTGCATCATCTACACCATCGACACCTATTTTTGGAATTTCCCCATCTTCTTCAGGTAGTATGCGTTTTCAAACGCCTCAAAATATTCAGAAACAGCCGATTGTATTTACCATGAATGTAGAAGACGTTGCTGAAAATTATGAAAGCATAAATGATTTAATAACAGATAATCAATTTTCGTAATCTTACACATATCTTGTATAACTATATCAATATTAATTAGATTAGTTTAGATTAAGAAAATTATCAATAAAGTTTACTTTAAAATTAAATTTTTTTTTTTTTAAATGCGAGTTTTGCCATGGTACTGCCCCTTCACTATTGAAATAACGACAAAAGCGTTGACGTATATTTTAGCGCTCGTCGATGAGTTTCTTGCTTGAGTGGGATTCAAACTTGTCATCTGGGAGTCATTTAATCGCCAGGATCCTGACTGAATTACTCCAGTTTCTATGTCTTCTACGTCAATATTTCCGGTTTGTAAATATTGTGCCGGGTTCCGTTGCCTTAAAAAATTGTGTAAATAGCAACACGCTAAGACAATTACTTTCGCTTTATCGGGATGTAAATTTATTATATTCAACAAGACTCTAGAGCGAGACGATAAAATCCCGAAAGCATTTTCAACAATTCTGCGAGCTCGTGATAGCCTGTAATTGAAAATAGATTCCTCGTCTGATAAACTTTCTCTACTGAAAGGTTTCATAATGTTTTCTTGCAAAGGGAAGGCATCGTCGCCAGCAAAAAACAAATGGCAGCTCCGCATTCGTACCCGCTAACATATTTGATTTAGGAATGTGCAGGCTCTGTTGCTTCAATTTTTCAAAAAACATTGAATTTGCCAGAATTCCCCCGTCAGATACTCGTCCGTTTGCTCCGGCTTCTACCATAATGAACTGGTAATCTGCATCAACTATGGCAAATAGTACAATACTGAAACTTTTTTTATAGTTGAAATAATATGAGCCTGTTTCTGGTGGCTTACGGATGTTCACGTGTTTCCCATCCATCGCACCGATGCAGTTGGGAAAATTCCACCGTTTTTGAAATCCCTCGGAAATTGCTATCCAATTATCTTCTGTCTGTGGCATCTGGTAACACAAAGGCATAAAGTAAATTTAATGCAACTAAGTTATCATAAAATATAACAGTATTTAGTACCTTGATGCAATTTTTCAATGCTTTCATAATCGCCCATCACGTTTCAATGGCAATATCGCTCAAGCTTCGGGATGAAATTCTTGTTAAAAATTTGAGATCCTCATAACTTTGCCCCGAAGCTAGGAATCGTAAAGTGGCAGACAGTCTTTCATGCGGTGAAATTGCGTCGCGCATTAAAGTATTTTGTTTCATTATCAAAGGTGTTACAATTTCTAATAACTTTTCGTACGTCTCATTGTCCATTGTCCATTGTCCAAATCATCAGGGGCCGAGCTTTTTATTTCGTTCAATAATTTTACTTGAGTATATTTAGGCCTTTCTCTCAACCATTCTTTCGCCCATATTCTTTTTCTTTTACTTTTTAACAATAGTTCTTCTTCGTCCTCTAAACACTCATCATCATCATCGTGGCACAGCAGCCCGACGTCGGGCCTTGGCCGCCTGGATAGTATTCCTCCAATGGTCTCGGTCACGTGACCGCGTCCTCCAGTCTTGGAGCCCCAGTAGTTGCCCGGCGTCCGCATACACTGAGCTCTCCCAACGAGCTCTTGGTCTTCCTCTAGGCCTCGCTCCGTCGACACGTCTTGCGTTCATGACACGTTTTGGCATGCGATCGTCATTCATGCGTTGCACGTGCCCAGCCCACTGTAGTCGTTGCAATTTGACGATCTTGGAGACTTCCAGCTCATCGTACAGTTCGTACAACTCATTGTTGTACCGGATGCGCCATCCATCTCGGTCGCGAACAGCCCCGAAAATCCGCCGTAGAACTTTCCATTCGAAGGTGTCGATCCTATTTTCGGAAGCTTGTGTCGAGGTCCATGTTTCGCAACCATAGCACAGCACAGGTCGTATGATAGTTTTGTAAACGCGGAGCTTAGTTTTCCTGTGCACATATTTCGATTTCATAATGGGGAGGACCGAGAAGAATGTCTTATTTGCTAGTTGTATCCGTCGCTTGATTTCGTCAGTTTCGTTGGCGTCACTCGATAGATTGCTACCAAGGTAAATGAAGTTGTCCATGAATTTGATGCAAAGGTCCCCTACGTTGATGGTCGTGTGCGCTGGCGTCCTTGTCCTAGATTGCATCATCACTTTCGTTTTGTCCTCGTTGATTCGTAGTCCAACTTCCTTTGCTGCGGTGTCAAGTCTAAGCAGAAGTTCTTCTGCATCGGTCAGTTTTCGAGTCATGATGTTAATGTCATCCGCGTACGCTGCCAATTGTGTCGACTTAAAAAGTAGCGTGCCGCTGGTGTTCAGATTCATTGCCCGAATAGCGAACTCAAGTGCCAGGTTGAAGAGCGTGGGCGCTATTCCATCACCCTGTTTCAGGCCACCCAGAGTTTCGAAAGGATCCGTCAATCTGTTCTGGATCCGGACTTGCGAGACGGAGTTGGTCATGGTCATCTTTACAAGTCTCACTAATTTGGCCGGTATACCAAATTGCGGCATGATACTATATAGAGCGCCTCGATTGATGCTGTCATATGCTTGTTTAAAGTCGACAAAGATTTGGTATACATCGACGTCGTATTCCCAGCACTTTTGCAAAATTAGCTTGACCGTGAAAAGCTGGTCGATTGTGGAGCGACCAGATCTGAAACCGCCTTGATACTCGCCAATGATTTCTTCCGCGAACGGTTTAATCCTATACTCCAGGATTTTTGACAGGATTTTGTAGGCCGTACAGACTAAGGAGATGCCTCTGTAATTCTCACACCGCAGTTTGTCTCCCTTTTTATGTATGGGACAGATGATGCTTCTGCGCCAATCGTCTGGGATCACCTCAGTCTCCCATATTCGCAGCAGTAGTTGATGTAGCGCACTTAATAAACCCGCCCCACCAGACTTGAGTGGCTCAGCTGGTATCTCGTCAGCGCCCGGCGCTTTGTTCCTTTTCAGTGAGCGCAAGGCGAGATCAACTTCTTCTACTGTAGGGGATTGTGTGGATGGGGTTTGACCAACGGTATCATCATGGAGCTCAGCTTCTGCTGCCAGGATGTTTGATGGCGGATTCAGAAGCTCTTCGAAGTAGGACGCCCATCGTTTGTTAATACTTTCGGTGTCGCTGATAATATTGCCATCTTTGTCCTTACAGAGGCTAGTCTTGGATTGGTAGCCATTTTTGATCGTATTTACTAATCTGTACGCTTGTCTGTTGTTCTTACTAACTAGGTTTACATTAATGTCCAGCAACTGCTCGTCAAAGTATTTTCTTTTCTTACGCCTAATTATTCTATTGGATATTCGCCGTAGCTCGTCATATTTTTCCTTTTTGGCTCTGGTTGCACGTTGGACCCATTGTCTGTAGGCCTCGTTCTTTGCGTCAAGTGAGTTTCTGCATTCTTCGTCAAACCATTCGTTTCGGGCACGTCGGGCTTTGTATCCCACAACGTTTTCTGCCACATTCTTGATTGCATTTTTGAGCTCTTCCCAGAACTCGTGGACACCTACGCTGCTGGAGTCGCGCAGCATTGGTGAAATTCTTTCCTCAAGCGCGGTCGTATATACCTGAGCCGTATAATCGTTCAGCAAATTCTCAACCGCGAAGATTTTGGGAGGGCTGAATCTCGATTGGTGCACTGAGGAAATTCTGCACCGGTATGTTGTTTTCACCAAGAAATGATCGGAGTCACAGTTAGCTCCGCGGTACGACCGAACATCCATAACACTTGACGCCCATCTCTTGCTAATAAGGACGTGGTCGATTTGGTTGACGGTATGTGCGTCTGGAGAATTCCAGGTCTGCTTGTGAATGCGACGATGTGGAAAGCAAGTTGAGCTTACAACAAGGTTCCTGCTGCAAGCGAAGTCAATTAGACGATGGCCGTTATCATTGCATTCTTCGTGGAGGCTGTGTCCTCCAGTGGTCCCCCGATGCCAACTTTCATTCCCGACTTTTGCATTGAAATCTCCCAGTAGCATTTTGACATCATTCGATGGAAGTGAGTCGAAGAGAGTTTCAAGGCAGGCATAGAACTCGTCTTTTACAGAGTCTTCTTGTACTTCGGTGGGAGCGTGCACATTGATGAGCCAGAGGTTGAAAAATCGCGCCTTGATGCGAATCGCACACAGCCTTTCGTTTACGGGTTTGAAGTCGGTAACGCGCGACTTAAGCTGCTTGTTCACTATGAATGCTACTCCAAACTCCTTGCGGCCCGATGGTTTACCGCTTGTAAAAATGGTATGCGATTTCTTGTCATTGATCTCGCAGCCTAACCAATTTGTTTCCTGGACTGCAGTAATGCTCAGTTTGTACTGTTCGACCTGATGAAGAAGGGCCTTTTCGGCCCCCGGTTTGTTCAGGGAGCGTACATTCCAGGTTCCGAGAGAATAAACCGTTGTGCGTTTGCGTGGTCGTCGTCGTTGATCCGTCCAATCCGAGGCTTTTGTTCCAGGTTTCTTGACAGAGGAAGTTTTTACAAGGATGAGTTGTCGGCACATCGCTCAACCATTTCCATGGGGGGCCTCGGCGATAGTTGCTTCAGGAGACTTGCCTCGTGCCAGAGTTCACACAACTATGTTGCAGGTCTGACAACGTGGCTAAACCTCCCTAATGACCTGAGACGCTTAGATGTAACTCAGCCATCAGGCTGCAACTATGCAAGTTTTACTGAGGATAGAGTTACCTCGTTGCCTCAAACCCTCCTCCTTTTTCCGGGCTTGGGACCGGCATATCACAAGTTAGACTTGCGATCGGCGGAGTTAACACTCACTAAACACTCACTCACAATTAAAAAATCTCGCACTCATTATTAATGAAAAATAGATTATCAACTTCACTTGTCAACTAAATAAGACACTAACTTGATAGATTTTGACAACAGACTTGTTCAAGTTCGAGTAAATAGGTCTCACCTCTATCTACTGTCTGCGGGTTTTTGGTCGAACCAAGTTTACTCGCACCATGTTTTAGCGTTTACAGAGGCCTTAACGCACTCACAATAGTCTTCAACTTGGTCCTCATCCACAATCTATTGCCATTTTCAAAAATATGGTTCGTAGTAAAATTTTTGATCCTATTTAATTAATTTAATTTTCTTGTTTATAATGGATTCTTTCTTCTCTTTTTCGCTCTAAAAACTTTGCTTTCTTATTTATTACTTGAATTTTTTGTATATTTTTATTTATATGTATAGTTATATATTTTTCTAATAACTTTTATTTTCTATTTTCTTAATTTTCTTCTTTTTTTCTACTTAATTTTACTTTATTTAATTTACCAGTTTAATTTTTTGTTTTTTATTTTTAAATTCTTATATTTATATTTACTCATTTACTTACTATTTTTTATTAGGTTGATTATTGTAGAATTGGACATTCGTGTTTGTAATGGATTTTTTTTTCTCTTTCTTTTTTACTTTACTTAATTTTTAGTTTTATTTTTTATTACTTTATTTTATTTTAACTTTAATTATTTTATGTACTTATATTTATATATTATCATTTAGTTCTTGTTATTTTATTTTGTTCGTGGTATCCAATCTGTAATTGGACAGTCTTGCCTGTTGTATTGAATACGTACCAAATAAATAAATAAATAAATAGAAGTAGATGAAATCGACCTATTTTGGGTAAGAGTGGTTTGAGACAGTGGTGGCTCATCAGGGTGGGCCCGGCCCGCCTGTCACTGGGCCCGCTCGACACAAAAACACTATTATAAGGTGTAAGCGGATACCAACAAGAAATATCTACTTTACTTTAACTCAGTGGCGGCTCGTCAGGGTGGGCCAGGCGAGCCGGGCCCACCTTGATGAGCCGCCACTGGTTTGAGATATAACGGGCCAAGACCTATAAGCCCAGTGAAATTCAACATGAAAAGGCAAAACTTCGGAAAAATTAAGGGAAAGCTGAATTTTCGTGTGAACCTTGATACTGGCGTGTTGAACAAAATGTCGAAAGTCCCCATCGATCCGAGTGCTGCATTACTTTTTATACGGAGTCAAAGGCCACCAGAAGTGACTATTCCTAAATATCTCAGTAACGGTCACGTCTACGGGAAAACTATGTATAACGAATTTGCAGTTGAGGAAATTTCCAACACAACCGTTTCAAGCATAACCGTTTTTGAGATATATTGATCTAAACATTTGTAACTAACAGTATCCACTTTCTCAACGGCATGTTGAAGTTATCCGATTTTGATTACGACTTGAAATGTTTGTGAGTTTGTTTTTCTATGTTTAAGAGGCCCATAAAAAAACATGTAAGCAAACTTATCTACCACACTCCAGAGTAGTTACAAGAAAAAGTTATGGGTTTTTTTGGTTGAAAATTTTCTAAGCTACAAATTTGGCATACATTGTTTTTCTGTAGACGTGACCGTTACTGAGATATTTAGGAAAGGTCACTTTTGGTGACTTTTGACCCCGTATAAAAAGTAATGCAGCATTCGGATCGATGGGGACCTTTGACATTTTGTTCAACACGCCAGTGTCAAGGTTCACACCAAAATTCAGCTTTCCCCCTAATTTTTCCGATGCACCAAGTTAAATTTCCCCGGACTATATTGCTGTGATTCAAACATTTCGGTTTTGTAAGTGAGTAAGCAATTTTTTGGCCATAGTTTGGCCTTGAAAGTGGTCAGAGAGTACAATATTATTATATTAAGGATGAAAAATATGTTTGATAAGGGAAATTGGGCAAAAACGTTCAATAAAAAAAAACTTTTTTTTGGTCTAGTATGAATTTGGGGACCTTTTTCCGGCTGTACTGAGGCTCGGTTCGTGACTGGAGGTCACCATGAGGGTGTCTATAACCCTACCGGGGTTGTAAAATTTAAGAGACTGCGGGAGGTAAGGTGCCTCATTTTATCATTTCTTAATTGTTTGCCACTTTTCGCTTTTTCTTCTAGGGAAGAAATCAGCCCATCCATCACATTTAGAAATCTCAGCTTAAGCCCGGCCAATACACACTCTCTACGCTCTCTTGTACAATAGAAGATAGATGGGCTTACTGCTTTGGAATACATACTATTCCTCTTTTTCCAAATGCCCCTGCCAATAGCAATAGTCGACATAATTGTCATCAAAACACAATCTTTATCTTGTTTATCTTCGTTATTTTTAATTTTCCAATATTTCTTCTTTGCTATTCGTTTCTACCATAATTTTGTTTTTGCCTTACACATCAAGATACAATCTACCATCTATTTTTCAAAAATTTCTGTGTAAAATTAGCTCTCTATTACCTGTAAAAATTATTTAATTTCCTACACCGTCTTTCGTTGTGATTTCTTCCTCATTTTGATCAATCCGTACTATTTGGCTTCAACCTGTACTTAAGTTGAATTGCGATATTTGCAATCACAACTACACAATTTTTTGAACACACTATGGAATCAATGTAAACTACACTATCCTATACTGTCGTCCTTAACATAAACCTTCTATCAAACATTGTTTTCATTTTTGTGTTAACGCCAGATTCGAAAACTACACAGTGTATTTTATCATTCTGCAAAATATGAAAAACCCAGTGAGGTAGTTGAAATGGAGTGGACATGCCCATAAGATTTGCATTGAAGGGGATTGTACTAAGTTTTTGTCCGCCAAATGTCAAATCTGGTCAAGTCCAAGTAGTTCCCCTCCAATTTGACATTGAACGGAAAAACTGCTTTCACATACTTTGTGCGCGAGAGAATCGAAGGGGCTAATGGTGGAAAATTATGCCGTCGATGTCATCTTCACTTTTACTACTTCACTGGAAAAAACTATCTTTTGTGGAAGTATGTTAAAATCAAAAATGAAAAATCGTCCCATCTGCAAAAAACGTAACACTACTTATCATAAACCTTCTATCTGCAGCACATCAAAGGCGGCTCCTGATGCTTTCGAATGGGTCGAAAATTAATAAAACAGGAATACGTCACCACAAAAATTTACATAAAATACGTTACATAAAATAGCATATTCAACAATTTCTCGAAAATAGTAAACCAACATTAAAGTCTCAACGCACAAAAAACATATTTTAAATACTGGTACATTGACGGTATTTACCTTTCCACAAAACTTTAAGCCTAAGCTGATAAATTTTTTTTTAAATTTGACCGAGCTGAATTTTTAAGTACATGATTCAAAAACATACACTACATAACTATTAAATTATTACATTATTACATAACTAACAATTAACATAAATAACAATTATTACATAACTATTAAATCTACGAGCTGTGAAATGTAATTAATAGCATCATCGTCGATTGATAATTTTTATTTAATTTTTTAATAAGTACTTTTTCTATAAATGGCAATGTAAGATTGAAATTTTAATAAATATAAGTTTGAAAAAGTATATATTTAAATCAAATATATATAAATGTCAGATCACAGAAATTTCTTCTAAAACAATGAAAATTCACAAATAATTAAAATCAAAACTATCCATATGCAGCTCTATTACGCGAAAACATTTTAACAGCATACTATAAAGCACTGCAAATTTACTGAGAGAAAAATATATGATGTCAGGCCCAGCACGCCGACCCACAAATTATCCTATGCATCAGCCCAAAGAAAACTCTACTTAGCCAACACATGAAAATATACGTTTCAGTGTTTCCAAGTGGAAAAAATACGAACCAAACAACCAAACAATGACATGAAATAAAATTATCATATTTCAAAGTGCATTTGGGCCCGCTCGTATTCATTGGTTGCTGAAGCTGATATACACAACAAAGTACCATGCATCGGTCACGGCGGCGGCAAATACGATCTGAGTACGGCTTGCCGACAAAGAATAGGGCTTGCGGTGTGTAGCCCATGAATTACAAGGTCGTCCACAGGTCACCAGCTAATTTGATTTGGGAAGGGTATTTCGATCCCATCTCATCGGCTTGCCGACCCGGCATAAAAAGAAGCCTAAGTGTATGCTATCAATGAAAAGTGGTAAAAATTCAATAATATAATATATGTGTAATAATCGGCAAATGTTTGAAAAGTAAGAAAGATAAAGGACACATTTATAAAATAATATATTATTTTATAAAATTAACGATCTGGCTCTGCATCCACTGGACAGGAGCTTTGGGTCAGCATTGCTGACCTTGCCGTTCCTGACGAACCGCCACTGCAGCAGATACAAAGTTTATGCTAAGTAATGCTATCATTTTTTCGTTGCATGTAACGACAAAACCCTTCTATCTGTTCAAAATTTATTTTCCACAAATATTTTCAACGTGAAAGCATTTCTTTTAGATGTACCGCAAATAAACGTGTTTGTATCCAAGTTTAAATTTTCATCCCGTCTGAAGACGTTTGCAGCATTTCAGAAAAACACAAATCATTTAATGTGTCGAAAGTTACTGAAATGCAGATAGAAGGACGGTAGCATACTCAAAATTTAAACTTTTACCCAGAAAACTTACAAATAGCAAATCTTATCTGCCTGTTTCGTACCCTAATTATCTCATTCATCAGCTAATACATTCAATAGCCAATGCTTTCAAAACCGCAAAATGGGTACACTCTGCAATGCAAACAACGCCTTGCTACCGAAACTCATCATATGAATGGGCAATTTGCGTGCAGTAATATCCACGAGACGAGTACTGCATTTGTTCCCAAGTACATCAGTGTGGAGTGTGCCTGGCATGCTGTGCTGTGAAGAATTATACTGCTAGTATAAGTGTACTGGCAGTGCAAATGTTCTGCCAGTACAAGTGTGCTCCCCTGTGCAAGCGTGCTGCCCAGTACAAGTATGTCATCAATCCAAGTGTACTCCCAGTACAAGTGTGCTGCCAGTACAAGTGCGCTGTTGACACACTTATAAAGTGTCGCACTCGCACAACACACCAAAGTGTGCTAGCACACTGTGCTTAGCACGCACAAGTGCTGCCCATCACTAGCGACAAGCAACATATTTTTTGCCAAATGTTGTTATTAAGGTCGAATATTTTTGTGGTGATAGTTTATCACCGCTTACAATGACTTTATAATCACTTACAACTGACACTTTTGGCTGTCAATTTTCAGGAAATACAATGAGATCGTTTTGTACTTTGGTAAAACTGGACTTGATGCCCCACACAGCTGTTACATGAATTTTGCCGATAGATGTCGGGCTAATATGTTTGTGTTTTTGTGGTTGTGCGTTTGCTTTTGGGGCTTCTTTTCTTTCTTTTTTTTTCTTTTTCTTAATTGTTTTATCTTCTTTTTTATTTTTTTGTATAATTTTGTCTGTTTTTCTTCATTTTTTCAGCCCTTCTACCACCTTTTCGCCCTCTGGTGGTAGAATTTCCCGGGTGTGGGGCATCAAGTCCAGTTTACCCTGTACTTTTTATGCACTTCTCCCACCACATGACTCATGAAAATTCATTGAATGAAAGTTAGCAAACAGACATATTCTCCTTGAAGAGGAAGAGATTAAAAAGGAAGAAAAGTTGTCGGAGCCTATTGAATATGCTAACATATTTGGATAGCAATCTGGCTATTTTTACTTGGTATATTACATTGGTCATACTCAACCCACACAAATGTTCGCAACCATACTTCATAAAACAGAAAGCTTTTCCAAATTCATTACCTGTTTTTCAATTCAAACTCATAGTGGTGTTAAAAGAACTCTTCATCAATGTGTTTTAAAAACATTGGTTTTCATCGTCAATGGTCGATATCTTATTTGGTATATAAAAATAACCTATTAAGACATTGAAAAAAAACTCTAGCGCTAAGGAACTGCTAGATACACTGATTTTTGAACAAAAGCCGAAGATTCGTGCAGATTTTACGTGCATATTCTACCAAACGTGCTGCTTACTACAACTAACTGGTTTCAAAGGTCTCGTACCGCATTGATTCGAACACAGCATTGAAACTTATAGGGTGGAAAGCTTTTGAGGGCGACCAATCGTATGAATTTCAAAATTTGCAAGGTAAAACACTTGATACTTATGTTTATTATCGGATGTTTATCTTAAAAAATTGTGAAAGCGACATCTCTTATAATAAGTGCGTTTTTTTGCACACCTGAGCAGATCAAATTTTGTTATGTATATAAAATACCTTAACAAAATCCCGCGCAAGTCGCTTCACTGAAGCATAATATCCTAGGCAGCGGTTGTTTATGGGCTTACATGTAGAGTGTGTTGATAACAGTAAGAGTGTTCTATAAGGTTCGTACCACAGCTGTTGATTATTGTGAAACCAGCCGTTTGAATTGAATGAATTGGCAAAGTCAATTATTTTGTCAATTATTTTACATCAAATCTTGTAGTGTGCAGACTGCTTTTGAGAGTTTCAATGCACCTAGACATCGGATTATATGCACGAACGAAATGATGAAATATGCATGAAAATATGCACAAGAATACATTAAATTATGCACAGAATATGCTCAATAAAAAAGCATACTATATATATTTGGAATACATAAACATTTTATTCAGCATCAAATAAAAACTACATTTTGGCTCTATACATTCAAAATTGTGATTTACCCAAAAAATTAAAAAGTTTCACATCAAGAATATATTTTTCTTTGCAAGTAAATAGCTACGCAGTGTAATTTTTGTGACAGTAGACAATAATGTATATTTCCAAAACTCTATTTAAAATTTGTGCCGTTTGTCACTTAATATCATTTTGTACGCAAAAAATGAGCGTTCAACGTCAACTGATGTCAAAGGACAAAATTTAAAATTTGGTGAGTTATATCAGCAGATATGAAAGTCATATTGGCATTGCTACATTGATGAAAACTCTCGTCTTTTGTTAATTAGTTTCCACATTTATAACTCGTAGTCATCATGTGTTTACATTTAGTTTCCACATGTATAACTCGTAGTCATCATGTGTTTACATTTAGTTTCCATACTTATAACTCATAATCATAAAATGTTTACACTTATATAATAAGTAGTTCGAAACCGACTGTAAAATGGGAAAAAGAGAAAATACTGAAATAAACAAATCGTATTATAACTGAATTAAAAAGAAATAAAATTATTTCGAACATATTATTGGCGCAGTCAAGGTAGGAGTCTTCCTGGTCAAAAGGAAGATAAGAAAAAAAAAAGTGATAATACGAAGGGTATTGCAATGCCCTAGGACAGAATTTTCAAAGAATTCGTTCTCCAACCGATTAGTTCGAGTTGGCTAAAAATTTCTTTTAAGAATATAAAAAATAAAAAAGAAATGATAATATAAAGGGTATTACAAAGCCCAAGAACAGAATTTTCAAAAAATTCGTTCTCCAACCGATTAGTTCGAGTTGGCTAAAAATTTCTTTTAAGAATATAAAAAATAAAAAAGAAATGATAATATAAAGGGTATTACAAAGCCCAAGAACAGAATTTTCCAAAAATTCGTTCTCCAACCGATTAGTTCGAGTTGGCTAAAAATTTCTTTTAAGAATAAAAAAAAAAGAAATGATAATATAAAGGGTATTACAAAGCCCAAGAACAGAATTTTCAAAAAATTCGTTCTCCAACCGATTAGCTCGAGTTGGCTAAAAATTTCTTTTTAAAATAAAAAGAAGAATTAATAATACAGAGGGTATTACAAGGCCCAAGAACAGAATTTTCAAAAAATTCGTTCTCCAACCGATTGGTTCGAGTTGGCTAAAAATTTATTTTAAATATAAAAAGAAGAATTAATAATACGGAGGGTATTACAAGGCCCAAGAACAGAATTTTCAAAAAATTCGTTCTCCAACCGATTAGTTCGAGTTGGCTAAAAAATTTTTCTCCATATAAATAAAGAAGAAGAAGAAGAAGAAGAAGAAGAAGAAGAAAATGGCGAATCCTTTAATTCAACCATCAAAATTGGCGGGAACAATTCATACAGAGCATCCAACGTTGAAGACGATAGCAGTGGATCCAGTGAAATTTGCAACCAAACTACCACAATACGATGGCTCCAGAGAAACACTCAAATTATTTATCGACAACGTGGAGATTCTGATGGCATCACTTACCGGATTCGATCAAATATCACACTTGGTAATATTGAATATTATAAAAACGAAGTTCATAGGTAAGGCGCAACAAATATTAAATATAAATAGTCATGTAAGTTCTTGGACAGAAATAAGAAATGTGTTAGTGTCTAACTTTAGCGATAATAGAAATAGCTATCAACTGTTAGATGATTTAAAACTTATAGAATTCAAAACAAATGTACTGGATTTCTATAATGAAATAATGGTGAAATTGCAACAGCTTAACATTAAAGTTGAATTGGAAAATCGCTCAAGTGAAGTTAAAGCAAATCAGCGTATTGCATTAGATGTGTTCAAATATAAAATGATTGAACCCGTAAAAAGTGTTCTATTTAGCAGAAATCCTGAAACTTTAGAGCAAGCTTTAGCGATTTTAACTGAAGGAAATTACTTATATTACAAACAAAAAAATGTAAATGGTGATAAAAATAAATACAAAAATTTTACTAAGAACTATGAAAGTACTTCTAATCGACAACAAAATGCAAATCAGTTTTCATCTGACTCAAAACAGTTTCGGGCATCTTCTCGTCAAAATTCGTTTAGGTTAAATAATCGTTATAATAATTTTGAGAATAAAAATTCAACTCAATCGAGAATTCGAAAATTTGGTCAACCACAGCCAATGGAAGTTGACTATACACAACAATACGTCCAAACCAACGAAAATTTTCCATTACCTGCCTCGGATGCAACTCAAAATTGCCATATATCCGAATAAACTCATATGGAATCCCTCTTAGATTTTTAATAGATACAGGTGCTGCTGTAAGCACTATTCGACCAAATTTGTGTCATCCTAAACTAAAAGTTCCAATACAGCAGTCAAGAATATCAACACTTAATTCAGAAATAATTTATAACTATATTATTTCTATAAAACCCTTTAAAGAGTTTTGTGATCTTGAAAAAAAACGAAAATTTGATTTCTTAGAAATTAAATTTAGTGACTGGTATGATGGTTTACTTGGAAACGATATATTGTCTATGTACAAAACTAAAATAGACTTATATAATAAGACGCTTCAAGTCAATGACCAAATATTACCACTTTACTTCACGAAAAGTGAAGAAAAGGAAACAAAAGTTCCCGATAAATCTACTGAAACCATAAAAGAAAAGAAGAATAACAAGTATGAAGAACTTGCGAAAAAAGTTTCTGCAAATGCAAGGAGTAATATTTTTGAAAAAGAATCAGAGTGCAAATCTTTAGAAAAGGTTTACTCAAAGTTATCCAATGAGATAGTGGCTTTTTCCGACCAGAGGAATCCATCAAAAAATGTACTTAATGAAATTCGTACGAATCATCTTAATTCAGAAGAAAGGCAAAAACTATTACGTCTTATAAAAAAATATAATGAATCATTTTATCAGGAAGGCCAGGTATTAACATTTACCAACGTTATAAGACACCAAATCAAAACTAGAAATAATGAGCCTATATATGCAAAAACCTATCGATATCCAGAAATTTACAAAAATGAAGTCGAGAACCAAATTCAAGATTTATTGAAGCAAGGAATTGTTCGAGATAGTGCTTCTCCATACTCTTCCCCTATTTGGATTGTTCCAAAGAAAATGGATGCGTCAAATAAACCTAAATTTCGGCTCGTTATTGATTACAGAAAATTAAATGAAGTCACAATTGACGACAAATTTCCTATTCCCAACATTGACGACATATTGGAAAGATTAGGAAGATCAATGTATTTCACGACTTTAGATTTGGCAAAGGGCTTTTATCAAATTGAGATTGATAAAGCAGATATCCCCAAAACTGCCTTTTCCACCAGTTTTGGTCACTACGAATTCACCCGAATGCCGTTTGGATTAAAAAATGCTCCAGCGACATTCCAAAGGCTAATGAACTTTGTATTAAAGGAATACATAGGGAAAATTTGCTTTGTGTACATGGATGATGTCATCATATTTAGTACATCTTTGCAAGAGCATATTGATTCCCTTGAGAAAGTTCTTAGAAAATTAAATGATGCCAATTTAAAGATACAATTAGACAAATCTGAATTCTTAAAACATGAAACCGAATTTTTAGGCCACGTTGTTACACCGGATGGAGTCAAACCCAATCCTAAAAAAGTGGAAACAATATTAAAGATAAATATTCCTAAAACTCAAAAAGAAATCAAACAATTTCTTGGAATGATCGGTTATTATCGAAAATTTATAAAAGATTTTTCTAAAATTGCAAAACCCTTAACAGCAAAACTAAGGAAAGGTACCAAAATTGACATCAATGATAAAGATTATAAAGATAGCTTTGAGCAACTAAAGTTATTGGTAATGAGTGATCCGATATTAAAATACCCAGACTTTAATAAAAAATTCGTTGTTACTACAGATGCCTCAAATTATGCTATTGGAGCAGTCTTGTCTCAAGAAGGACATCCCGTCTGCTTTGCTAGTCGAACGTTGAATAATCACGAAATAAACTATTCTACGATTGAAAAGGAGATGTTAGCAATAATCTGGGCTCTAAAGTATTTTCGACCATACATCTACGGACGAAAATTTTTAATTCGAACTGACCACAAGCCTCTTACTTGGCTTGCGGGTTTGAAAGAACCAAATCCTAAACTCCAACGTTGGAAAATCCAAATGGAAGAGTACAATTATGAAATAGAGTACATAAAAGGCAAAGAAAATATTGTAGCAGACTACATTTCAAGACCTGTAATCAACTTGAATATAAACAGTAATGAAAACAATTACGATAATTGCGATAACGATTCATTACACGCAACATGTCACAGTGCCGAAGAAGATAATTTAAACTACATTCAAATAAGTGAAAGACCATTGAATGTTTTTAAAACACAAATAATAGTAAAAAAAGGAAATGAAAGTACTACAAAAATAGAAAAACATTTCAATAGAACTAGGAAGATATTTATTTCTAAAGAACCAGATAATAAGCTATACAGTTATATCTTGAAAAACCACTTACCCGCTAAAGGTCTTGTTGGTTTATATATCCCAAATGAAGAGCTATTCAGAAAATTTCAAGAAACATATCTTAAGTGGACAACACCCCATAATCTGGTGAAATTGGTCAAAAGCCCGTATTTACTATTTGACTGTGATGAGCTGAGTAATATCCATGAAGAAATCCTTCGCGAACATTTGAGGAATAATCATCGTGGAATAGAGGAAGTTTACCGAAATGTCAAAACTAAATATTACTACCCCAAACTTAAAGAAGAAATAACAAAGTTAATTAACAATTGTGAAATTTGCAACATAGCTAAATACGATAGGCATCCACCTAATCCACCTTTTAAAAAAACTAAAATACCAGACAAACCAAATGAAATCGTTCATATGGACATTTGGTTCAAAGATAGAAACTCGATGTACGTATCATTTATAGATAAGTTTTCAAAATTTGCACAAATTATCCCAATCAAATTTAGAACATGGATGGAGTTACGGAGGGCCTTAAACACGTATTTTTCTTCAAATGACAAACCACAGTTGATAGTCACAGACAATGAATCAGCCTTCCGAAATAACCTAGAATATTTTCTACAAAATGAGGGTATACAAGTTCATTTCTGCACCCCCGGTCTTAAAACAGGAAACAGTGATGTAGAAAGATTCCACGCAACCTTAAATGAACACATAAGAATAATGATAGAAAAAGATAAGCGTGATAAAACAAAACCGATTTGTGTCCAAGAAGCCAATAAATTCTATAATCAATCTATTCATTCCACAACAAAGGAGAAACCAATTGATTTTAAAAACGGTGCTATTTGTTTAGAAAAATACTCTGAAATAAAACAAAGAATATTAGATGCACAGGACAAACGACTACAATATCATAATAAAAATAAAAAAGATTGCAATTACAATCCAAAATATGTAAAAAATATTCATGCAAAAACTAAATTGGATCCAAAGTTCAAGAAAAATACTTATAAACGTCCAATCAATAAAAAATTACTAAAACGGGCGAACAAATACCAAAGTAATAGCATGTCATTTCAAGAATAGTGCTCATCCTCGCCTTTTGTCTATTACCACAGGACAAAACTTAGAAATTACTAAAATACCACTAACAAATGTATTCAATTGAACTAGACTATATAAGATCGACATGATCGTGAATTTTACTAAAATCATACATTTAATAAATTTGAAACAATTTCAAAAATG
This sequence comes from Nemotelus nigrinus, assembly GCA_947369275.1. Lineage (NCBI taxonomy): Eukaryota > Metazoa > Arthropoda > Insecta > Diptera > Stratiomyidae > Nemotelus > Nemotelus nigrinus. The sequence continues at coordinate 99,111,113 of OX376372.1, read as the reverse complement.
GTACAATATATCGATAATAACCAATACCATAATCACCTTGCACAACAAACCATTCTAGATAAAATCAAAGATAAACTATACCAACTAGAGCCACATAACATAAAAAGGTCTAAGAGAGGATTAATAAACGCATATGGAAAATTTCTGCGTTGAATAGGAAGAACGATGACTATAGACAAGACATCGAACAACATTTTCAAGTAGTTGATAAAAAACATAAACATAGTAACTGACAGCTTAAACAAAGAAAAAAAAAAAATATTCATAAACAATCAAATTAACTCAGGAATTTAACATACCAAATAAACCGAAACCAACAAATGACATTAGTTAGACCGAATAAATGAATTGACAAAATATACAAGCCTCTTGGAGAGTACATTTTTAGAATTCCGATACCAACAAGAAATTAAAGAAAAATTGCAACATATGTATATTTCGGATATTGAGGAAACTATAATTTTGTCTTGATTAGAAGTACTAAGCGAAGATATATTGATTAGTAAAGAAATCCATTAATATGAAATGAAAGCCATAGAACAGAAATTGTACCTATAAAAATAAGAATTACCTTTAACTGTTAACTGAATATGCAACTGTAACAAATCCTTTTGGAGCACCATACTAAATATACTGATAATTGTAATCATTGTTATCATTTTACAAACAATTTTTATGTAAAATTTTGTAAAACAAAAGACGAAGTTATTATAAATATTAATCGCGAGGACGCGATCCCACTTGAGGAGGGACGAGTTATATCAGCAGATATGAAAGTCATATTGGCATTGCTACATTGATGAAAACTCTCGTCTTTTGTTAATTAGTTTCCACATTTATAACTCGTAGTCATCATGTGTTTACATTTAGTTTCCACATGTATAACTCGTAGTCATCATGTGTTTACATTTAGTTTCCATACTTATAACTCATAATCATAAAATGTTTACACTTATATAATAAGTAGTTCGAAACCGACTGTAAAATGGGAAAAAGAGAAAATACTGAAATAAACAAATCGTATTATAACTGAATTAAAAAGAAATAAAATTATTTCGAACATATTATTGGTGCCATGTTCTCCAAAATGCCTTCAGGCAAGGTTTTACCTGTGCTATTGACAAAAAAATTTATTTCCTTGATAGCCTCAAGGCCCGAATTTTTCGAAAAAATAATTCCAAGTTTGTTTTGAAGGTCTCTAGACAATGATTGTGGAAGCGCATTTGACAAAGCTGTTGTTTCTTCTACTAAATGAATCAATTTGCATAAAAGAAGATCTCTATTCTCTAGCTTTTCGATAATAAACGATAATTGGCTGAAGTTTATTTTAATTATAGCTAGATTATTTTTGATCATGGCGTCTTTAAATGCTTCTTGACTGAGTTTAATCGCCAGTGCATCGGACGTATTGAACTGGCTGACCACGTCCTTCACAGCATTTGTTTGTAAATAAGCACTCGAGAAGGAGCCTTTAAAAATACTAATTTTGTCGCTGAAGTTGGTTCGTTTACATTTCTGAATTCTTTCCTGATTTCTTCTGAAAATCGATGTGACATGTATCAAATTTGGATAAAATATTTGAAGCACTTTACCGGCTTTTAGCATATAAGGTGCAGCATCCAATACGAATACACAAACTTTTTCATCGTCGGAAGAATCAGGAAACAATGCTTTTATCGAATTATTGATAAATCAAACAATTGTCGAATGATTTGTTTACATGCAACTAAGTGTGGAATTCATGGTTCTATCATCAGTTTCCCAATAATCAAATTTGATGTACAACGTCCACAAGAGTCACTTGTTTCATCAGCTGATATCTATAATAAATTATTCGAAATGTTTTTCGAATTTAGTTTTAATTTTAGTTTTTAATTTTTCACACAACGTGACCAAGTATTTTTTGCAAATTGTTGATTCCTTAGGAATGATTTGGTTTGTGCAGTACTTTTTCATGAGCTTCTAAAATATGTCGTTATTGGCCTGATTGAATGGTTTATTACAGCTTATCAATAACTCACATAAAGCTTTGCGAAATTCTGGTTTTTGTGGAGAAGAGGTAGAGGTGGAAGGTGTCATTTGAGTTGCTGACAGCTATTGGCGCACTTACTCTTTTCAGCTACATGCGATACAATTTTTACATGGTGATCAATTTGAAATTTTTTCGACGAGGGGATATGTTTTTCATAAACTTTGCGAAACACTACACTGCCATCAGTCGTAAAATCACCAGGATAACTTATTTTTGACAAAAATTTCAAATCTTTGATACATTTTATTCTTTGTCCTTCATCTCAAGATAAAATTTTCAAAATTCCGATTTGCATAAGAACGGCAACCCATCACCAAATTACCTCTATTTTCAGCACTCGAAAGCTCTGTTCACGAGAACTGACGACCGGATAATCCGATCATAATGAAATTTACAGGATATGTTGGTATTAGCTAAGACCAGGTCTGATAGAAATGATTTTCAAATGCGGGAACCCTGTGGCAGTGGTATCATCTTGAAAAACTACTGAGAAAAAAAACATCTTTTCGGCCTATAACTTCCGATTCGGCCATCAGATTTTAACAAAATTTACACAATACTTGGGTGCTACTTTGTGTAACATTTGTTTAAAATTTGGTTGAAAAATTAGTATAGGGCTGGCAGCTGTGGTGATTTTTGTCTCATAAATCTTGCAAATTTGCTCAGCAAAAAAAGCTTTTTTTCCTATAACTTCTGGTCCAGTGTAGAAATCAAAACGAATTTCATGCAGTAAATGGACCTTAATGTGAAGTAAATGTCGTAGGAATTTCGTAGACAAATCATGAAAGGGCTGCCAGCTATGACCATTTTGGTATTTTTGTGGAATTTCTTTACTGAGCGACTATGTCATTAGATTTCCAATTGGGAATAATCCTGCAATGAAAACTAACAACAAATATTTACGTTTTAAAAATTTGAAAAGTTTTCAGGGTGGTAACCCTAAAATTTTTTTCACCCGTATACCTTCCAGCGCAGTGATTCAATCGAAAAGAAATTTTTTGGTTGGGTTTAACTTAACGTGAAGCAGATTTGGTATGTATTTTGCTTTGCTGCTGACACAGGCCAACCAGCAATGTGCCATTTCCGTTAATATTGCACCAACAGATGCTTCAATTTACGTTCTCATATGCAAAGCATTTGCAATAAAAATAAGGATTCAATTTTCAAATTTTCCGAATTTTGAACATATTTCGGATGGCAGCCTCAAACAACGTTTAACCGCTGAAACTTTCGATGAAATCCTGCGATGAGAACGAAATTCAAAGGATAAGTTGATTTAAGTATGAGCTTGTTATGGTAAACTTATTGCTGCTTCTTTCGGAAAGTGTTACCAGCACTGAACATTTTCATAATTTGTGTTATAGTTGAGCTTTGTTGCTTTGGATAAGGAATGGTTGATATGATTCTACAAAACAGTGTATTACGTCTTTCCACACTTTTTTGTCACTCAAAGACAATTTCTTCGAAAATTAGTTTTCTAGCGGTTCAGGTGCGCTAGAGTTTTAAATTTGTACTTCTTCATCTATACTTTTAATTGTATTCCTGAATTTATCATATATTTGATAGTATTTGGCTTTTGGGTTAGCTGCAATTAATTCTTTGAATACTCCACTTTCAGTCAATTTTATTCTGATTGATTCTTTCACTAATCTAATCTGTGCTCTACAATTCGTTGGAATTTAATTTGCCATAGCAAACGATATTATATTCGGAGTCTGTCTTGTTAACCCTAAGCATCTTTTAGTCACTCCAGCTTTTAGACTATCTAACTTTTTTAGCAGGTATTTTGGAGCATCATACAGGCTTGACACATGACTTTCTAGTTTTGCTCTTATAAATGACTTGTATAGCACTAAGCTTTTATCCGGGGGGAGACCACTCTATACTCCTGTGATTCTTTTCAACATATTTATCTTTGGTTTAACTTGTTCAATCCTCTTTAATACAAAATCTTTCTCTGAACTATTATTTCTGATAATTTTACCAAGAAATTTAACCTCAGACACCCAATTAACTTCCCTGTTCTCTATCCTAATCTTACTCGAATAATTCATATTTCTATTCAGTATAATCCCATTACATTTCTCCGCATTTAAAGGTAACTTTAGTTTTCTAGCTCCTTCAGCAAACTTATCCATACTCTGTTGCAACTCCTCAAAGCAGCTGCTTTTATTTCTATTAGAGGCTATGATTAGAAAATCATCTGCATATTGTATAATGTTTATATTCCTACTAAGCCCCTTATGTAATACCGCAGTGTACATATTAAAGATTAAAGGGCTTAAAACATCCCTTTGTGGGATCCCATTTTTTACCGCTACGTTTTCTTCCCCCAATATCAAACTTCTATTTACAAGAAAAGAGAGAATCCACCAGCTATAGACTTCAGGAATATTAAGTTCGATCAAAGTGTCTTTTAAAATTTTTAGATCCACCCCCTCATATGCATTTGAAATATCTAACGTAACCATCATAACATTACGATGTTTAGCTTTAGCTTGACTGAACCAGTGGTCTACCATATTGAGGCATGTACTTATCGATTTATTTTTACTAATTTTCGAAGAAAAGTAGTATTAAACTCGTTTCGCTGAAAATTCATATTTCTTTATATATATATATATATATATATATATATATATATATATATATTTATATATATATATATATATATATATATATATATATATATATATATATATATATATATATATATATATATATATATATATATATATATATATATATATATATATATAAATATAATATATAATATATATATATATATATATATATATATATATATATATATATATATATATATATATATATATATATATATATATATCATCAAAATGATTAAGGGAGATAATCTCTGGAGTGGCCAATCCGATTGAGCTGAAGTTTTTGGAGAACGTAGATGTATATAATAGGTAGGTCCACAATTTGCTAATATCCTAAACTTTTTGGCGACGGCGAGTGTTTTAGTGAATTTTGAGGTACTCCTATATTTCCAAGCAACATGAATTTTCGTTCAAAAAAAGTATTGGGAATGAAAACTTATTATGTTCTAAGCTTGTTTATGGTAAAGAATTGGAAATTTTGAGCAATGTGTGGGTGCAGCGTGCCTAAAAGTAGGCAAGGATTTTTTTTTCAAATTTTGATTTGTCATTGCTTCTGACAATAACATTGGATCATCGTGAAATTTGCAGAGCGTACTGATGTTGATCTTTATTCTTTTTTCTCTTGTAACACACATGAATTTCCAAGGTAGTGCGGGTAACCCTGTAGCTGCGGCAGGCTCTTGAAAAAAATCCTTCAAATCATTGAACCTCCTGAAAAATTTTTGATTTTTGACATAAAATATTGATAAATTTTAACGTTTAAAATTGTTAAATTTTGACGTTTATGCATCATGTCAATTTGAAATTTTTAAAATTTCGATTTGCACAAGAACGGCAGCCCATCACTAAATTACCTCTATTTTCAGCACTCTAAAGTTCTGTTCACGAGAACTGGCGACCGGATTATCCGATCATAATGAAATTCACAAGACATGTTGGTATTAGTTAGGACCAGATCTGATAGAAATGATTTTGAAATGCAGGCAACCCTGTGATAGATGTGCCATCTTGAAAAATCACTGAGAAAAAAAATCAGCTTTTTGGCCTATAACTGCCGATTCAGCCATTAGATTTAAACAAAATTCACACAATATTTGGATCTTACTTAAAATAACATTTCATGAAAATTTGGCTGAAAAATTAGACTAGGGTTGCCAGCTATGGTGATTTTTGTCTCCTAAATCCTGCAAATTTATTCAGCCAAATAAAGCTTTTTTCCCTATAACTTCCGGTGCTGTCATGATATCAAAATGAAGTTTGTGCAGTAAAAAGATTTTGATGTGAGCCAAATGTCATAGGAATTTCGTTTAAAAGTCGTGTAAGGGCTGCCAGCTATGACCATTTTTGTAATTTTTTGGAATTTCTTTACTGCGCGATTATGCCATTAGATTTGCAAATGGGAACGACCCTGCAATGAAAATTAACAACAAATATTAACGATTTTAAAATTTTAAAAGTTTTGAGGGTGGTAGCCGTATAACTTCTAGCGCCGTGATTCAATCGAAACGAAATTTATTGGTTGGGTTTAGTTTAACGTGAAGCAGATTTGGTATATATTTAGCTTTGCTGCTGACACAGGATAACGAGCTTCAGCCGTTTTCGTAACTATTGCATCAAGAGATGCTTCAAATTACATACACATATGCAAAACATTTGCAATAAAACTAAGAAACCAATTTTTAAATTTTCCGAGTTTTGAACATTTTTTGGATGGCAGTTTCAAACAACGTTAACCGCTAAACCTTTCGACGAAATTCTCCGATGAGAACGAAATTCAAAGGATAAGTTGATTAAAGTATGAGTTTGTGAAGGTTAACTTATTGCTGCTTCGTTGGGAAAATGTTGCAAGCACTGAACATTTTCATCATTTGTGTTATAGTTGAGTTCTTTTGCTTTGAACGAGGAATGGTTGATATGATTCTACAAAAAAGTGTATTACGTCTTTCCACATTGTCACTCAAAGACAATTTCTTCGAAAATTAGTTTTCTAGCAGTTCAGGTGCGCTAGAGTTTCTTTTATTATAAAGGCATCTAATGGAGCATGCAATGTATTTTTCCACGTATTCGCGCATTCTTGGGAACCAATAATGTTCACAAAGTCTAAACAGGGTTTTCTCCAACGCAAAATGCCCCATTTCATCGTGAGCAGTGTATGCCGCGACCCACTGTATACCGCGAGCAGTTATGCGGTAGACACGACCATTTCTTAGTGCATAATTCCTATACACTTGCTTTTCGTATTCAGTTTTCGGTGGCTGAGAGAGTATGCTCTATACTTCTTTTATCTCTTGGTTCGTTAATTGTCCGGCCAAAACCCAGTCCGCTTCAGTTATTCCCATAACTGTTTCTTCGATCGGGTTACGGCTAAGGGCATCCACATGTTTCATTCGATCAGTGGTCGATATTTTACATCAAACGTGAACTCCTGCAACTATAACCACCAACTTGCTATTCTGGGTATTAAATCTTTTTTTTCGTTGGATGCCTTCAGTGCATTGCAATCCGTGATGACAACAAACTTCAGTCCCAGTAAATATGAACGGAACTCTTTCAGGGTTTTAACTACTGCCCAAGTTTCTTATTCATATGAATGAGACTTACTTTTTGGATCTCTCGTTTGCCTGCTGTAATATGCCACTGCAATATTGATGAGCTATCCACCTACCTCAGCATTAGCTTCCCTTCTGCCTTATCTTTAACATGTGGTGATTTCAACTTGGCGAACCTGAAATGGAATCAAAACTTTTCTGACATAATCTCATCCTGTAATATTTCTTTGATAACCTCATCCTTTCTATCTTTGTGTTCACTCTCCTAACTAAACTGTGTTTCCAATGTAAATAACAAAATACTAGACTTTGTTCCATCTAATATTCTCCCTCATCATATCACTGCTCATACCGCCTGCTTTCTTTATGTCCAAGCTGACTAACATCACCCTCCTCTCTCAGTCACACTTCATGTTGATCTTCTGACCTTAAGAGCTCCTTCTCGAGCCATGCGCTTTAACTTCCATAAAGCTGACTTTGTTAGTATGATGACTGAAATGAACTCGGTAAACTGGTTCTCCTTCTTTCGTGGCCTCACTGTCAATGACCTTGTAATAAAATTTCACAACTTTCTATCCAACCTTATCTCCCGTTTCATTCCTTCCAGACGTCCTCGCAAGCTCAAAGACGCTCCTTGGTTTCGTCGTGATGTGGCGTCGGCCCTGAAAGGTAAGGATGTCGCTCGAGCTAGATTTAAACGAACAGGCTCTCATGAGGACTTCATCGAATTTTCGAGGCTACGATCTTCTGCCAAAACTGCCGTAAATCAAGCTATCTGAGATTGTTTTTCCAGCATTGAGTCCTCTATCTGCTCTAATCATCAAAAACCCTTTTGGTCTTTTGTCCGTTCCCTCAAAAGTTCCCATCGTTTCCCCGATTCTATGTCCCTCGATAATGCTACGGCATCCAATTCACGTGAAATTTGTGACCTCTTCGCAAAATATATTTCTTCCTTCTTTTTCCAACATAATCATATCTTGCCTTGTGAAATTCCCCATGTTGCTTCATCCTACCTATCTTCCATTTACACCAATCCTCTTAAAATTGAATCTTTACTCGAATGTTTTGATGTTAATGTCGGTTGTGGTTCTGATGGTTTCCCTAACCCATTGGCCAAATCACTGTCATCGTCCTTATGTGTTCTCTTGTCTATTATATTTAACCTCAGCTTCTTCTCCAGCTACTTCCCCTCCAGTTGGAAATCTGCTTATATTTCCCCCATCCACAAATCTGGAGACCCAAGCTGTGTTTCCAACAACCATCCGATTTCCCTCCTTCCTTGTTTTGGAAAAGTTTTCCAAAGAGTGGTTTCTTATAGGCTGCTTCCTCTCCTCCATCCCTTCCTTGCTCCGGAACAGCATGGTTTTGTCAAAGGTAGATCCCCAACCTCTAATCTTATAACTTTTACTAACTTTGTTGCTTCTGCCTTAGACCAACGCAAACAAGTGGATGTCGTATATACCGACTTCTCAAAAGCTTTTGATTCTGTTGACCTTGAAATTCTCCTTGCAAAGCTTTGAAGTTATAGGGTGTCGGGTTCTCTTTTGTCTTGGTTTTCATCTTATGTTTCTGGCCATTCTTGTGCTGTATCTGTGCAATCGTCCATTTTTTCCCCTTTCTGTCCGCTTTCCGGTGTTCCTCAGGGCTTCATTCTCAGTCCATTATTATTCCTAGTATTTACAAATGATCTCTCTTTTTTTATCCGTTCTCCCTGCCTCTTGTTTGCTGATGAGTTTAAAATTTTCAAAGTAATTGAATCTACCGACGACTGCCTCCAACTCCAAAACGATCTCTGTTCTCTGTGCGACTGGTGCTCGAAAAATTCACTTACTTTGAACATATCCAAATGTCATCAGATGTCCTATACGTATAAATTGTCACCTTTAATTTATTCCTATACCCTATACGCTCTTCCATTATGACTGTGAATGATTTTAAGAATCTTGGTGTGCACTTTGATCCAAAGCTCAAATTTGATCTGCACATTGCCTATATAACCGCAAAGGCCTCTCGTCTGTCCGGTTTCATTCTAAGATGCTCTTCTTCGTTTACGAGTATCGCTACCTCTTTCCATTTGTTTTTTTCTCTTGTTCGTAGCATCCTAGAGTATTGTTGTCAAGTATGGTCTCCCCATCATAAATATCTCAGTGATGCAGGGGAACACGTTCAGCGTAGATTTACTTGCTCACTGTAATTTAAATTGGTTACAGTGATCGTCTTTCCTTATTCCAAATTCCTTCATTAGAGTCCCGACGAGTGTTCCTTGACGAGTGCTTACTTTTCAAGCTACTCCACTGCCCTATGCTCTGCGATTTTGGTTATATGCTGTGTCTACGTAACGTGAATCGATCAGATAGATCCCAATCAATGTTCTCTCTTCCCTTCGCGCGTTCTGAAGTGTATTTCAACACACCGCTAGTGCGTATGCTCAGGAAGCATAATATTCTTCAGCTTGGTCCTTTTCCGCTAACGTTCTGTCAATTTAAGTCGCAAATTAAAAATATAATTCTTAATGCTTCTTATAATATTTGGCTTTCTTTTTAATTTTTTTTACTATTTTTGCAATTTTTTCGATGTTGAATTGTATATTAGCTTTAATTTGTTGAAGTTCTTATATGTATATTTCTAATATTTTCATTTATTTGTTAAGTTTTGATATTTTCTTCTTGTGGATTTATTTAATTTTTCTATTTTTGTAATTGGGCAGAAGCCTAGTAAAATGGATTCAAATAAATAAATAAATAAATAAACTGGATGTAAGCAATTGTTATTTTGCATTTGAAACAGGATGCCAGCCAAACCCACTGAACTAGCGTCAGTATGGACTTCTGTTGCCGCCGTATGATCAAACAGGGCAAGTATAGGTTGCATCGTGAGGCTATTTTTAAGTTGTTCAAATGCCTGTTCCTCCTTGCCGGTTCCGTTAGAGTTGTCAATGGCTTAGCAATTACCGCGTAGCTGTGTACGAAGTGACGGAAATAGCCGATTAATCCTAGAAATTGCCTTATCTGATGAGCCGAAGCTGGTGTTGGAAATTTGGAGTCACTCCCTCTTCTCTAAAAATATCCAAGATGCGACGAATCTCTTTTAGAGCGTCTGGTAACGTCTTAGCGTGTACGACAACATCATCTTAATAGACAACAGCTATATCATTAATGGGCTTGATGATGCGGTTCATAAAACGTTATAATACTTTGGGAGCATTCGTCAAACCGAAGGGCATCCTATTGTATTCAAATTGCCCAAATGGCGTAACAAATAACGTGAAACTATTCGAAGACTCCTCCATTGGAATTTGATGGTATCCTGATCGCAGGTCTAATGTGGTGAAATATTTCCCGCCTTGCAGCCGATCAATCTGGTCATCAATTCGGGGCAACGGCTAGTTATCTCGGATCGTAATTGTATTTAGTCTTCTAAAGTCGACACACATCCTTTGTTCACCGTTTTTCTTGTTGTCCAATACAACGGGGGATGCATATTCAAAGTTCGATTCACTGACTATGTTATTTTCCATTAATTCCGCTACAATGTTTTTGACAGCATGTTGCTCAGTCCTTGCCATCTTGTAAGGGCGACAAAAGAACGGTTGATCAGATTGTAGTCAGATTTTCATTTCCGTAGATCTAGTGCACCCTAGTTCGGTAGTATTTTGCGCAATACAGTCTCTATATTCTATAAGTAATGCGATCGATTCGGACTTAACTTGTTCCTCAACACTACCGCTAGCTACTTCCTCGAAATAAATACTTTCGTATTCTCTTTCAGTTAAACTCAAAATTTGTTCCGATTCAGATGCTTCTTTGTTACATGGCCAAGCTCTGGCTAGAATCTGAATTTTCTTGACTGCGATATCATTTGATGAGAAGTTTGCAACTGGTATTAGAGTCGTTGAGTTATTTACAGCTGTAGCGACTATTTGGGGCAAATAATTTTCTCGACCCTCTTCTAGGCGAATATTACTTTCAATATAAACATCACCGTTGTATTTATCATCCGCTTTTGTTTTCACTAGTTTCATCAAATTCATGGGAATTAAAGTTTCTTCCATTGTTCGAAAAATGATTTTTTCTTTAATCCGGAGTGATCTCTAGGTTGGGCAACAGCGAATCTTTTTCCAGAAAGATTAATTGTTACTATTTTTCATCACAAGCACTTTAGGTAGCTCGGTGAATGTTCTCCCAATGATAATCGGGATATTCTGTTCGCCGCCCTGAACTATTGAGGCTTTGATTTCTGCCTCAATATCATCTACTTTCATTATGATATTCGCGGATCCCAAGCTAATAGTAACTCCACTGCCATAGCCATATAGCGTACTTTGATCGGTCGTGTCGATGGATAGGCCTAGTCGCTTTGCTTCGTTTTGCTTCAATAGTGTAAACGAACTGCCAAAGTCCACAAACGCGTTACATTTACTTCAGTTGATGAGCACTTGCTTGTGAAATTTCGCATATTTTCTGTCTGACGTTGAAATTTCCAGCATTGCCACAACCTTCTTCCTTTCGATTTCCCGTTTCGGACAGTACGTATATTCGTGGAATCTACTCTGGCAATGTTAGCAGCGATCGTTTGTAGGTTTAACCTGGCAGCTATCTGCAAAATGCCCTTTTAATCCACACTTAAAGCAAACGGGTCCGACACCCGGATGACTAACAAAATGTTTAGGCCTGTTTTCAAATTTTTTCGATGACTTTATTCGATGTTGATAAGCCCCATGTGGCTTCCTCCAAAAGATATCTCATTTATTAAGCTCAAAAAAAACAAACAAAAAGCGATTCGGGAGTTTCGTGCCATCCCGATTTAGCACCGATTTTAACCACAGTTTCCTCTAAGCTACCAATTATACATGATACAGCGTTTGCTCCACCGATCCGGCATGCATTTAGCAACGCTAGCTTCTCGTGATAATATTTCGCGTATGATTCGTCTATCTTTTTTCTACGCTTCATCACTTCCAACAGCAAATCGTAGAGCTCTCTTCTTGCTGGAAAAGCATCCTGGATCATACGTTTCCATTGCACCCACGAAAAATTGATTGAGCGCAAACCTTTGTACCAGCCAGCCCTCGCAATGTCGACAAGGCAAAGTACGCCGTTTTCTGATCCGTTCACTGGCAGATAGTTTGCAACTCATCCAATTTAGCATACCATTGATACCATCTTCTCAAGCAAAATTGTAATTACTTCGGCCAGCCTATTCATCGATTCCGTATTGCTTGTTGGGCTCACGCATCGCTGATGTTTACTGCTGGAAACCGAAGATGATGAATCCCTACGGCTGCGTCTCTGATTTCGTTAATTTTACGATCCATTCGCTGAACCTTCTCTCCTAGGGTCTCTTCGGCTTCTTTCACTAGGGTCTCTTCGGCTTCTTCGGCTTCTTTCACTCGCTCATTATATTTACTCCAAGTTTTTCCATTGGCTTTATCACAATAATCTTTCCTCCAGGCAAACACCAATCCTGAAAGGTTCCGAACATTTTTCAGGGCCATCAAGGAAATCATATTCTACTAGTTGGTTTCGGCAGCCCTAACTACACATACACACATTTTTCCAACTCCTTTTTTTTTGAGAAAAATACATAAAACTGTGACAGTATTATGTAATTTTTGGATGCCACTTCTGATATTGTAAGACCAAATTTTTGTTTTATTTTTTTCAAAATAGAAAATACTTTTCATTACCTCCATGTACTGAAACCGCCCAACCGTCGAGAAGCTTTCACAATCTGTAAAAATAAGGATAAGGCTAAGTTTAATTAATTGATAAGAGTGGACAGTGTGGTGGACACGAACCAATCACTAAATAATTTTTATATACCCTCCAGGCATCAGCTTGCCGAACCAAAATGGATCATACACATAGCAGCGATTTCTCGCCGCCCAAACCATGATCCATTTCAGCAGCAGTTGCTCGAATCAGGGCGGGACACACACCCAGTAGCGACTTCTCGCCACCCGGACCGTGACCCTTCTAACACAAAAACAACTGCTCCCCTTTCTTTTAACTTTATAATCTGTCCACAACGCCAAACCACCTTCCGTAATACACGAAAATATTAACAAAACTAACAAACAACACACAAAATCAACCAAACCTAGTGAGCCTACTCACTTAAACCTTTTTCTTTAACACCACTTTTATCCGTATTAAAACCGCGCACTACTAGCACTACTGCACTGGGCGAACGATCGCACTTTACTACGCTCAACTTCTACGAGGGCTAGGACGCTATCTCGAAACTATGTAGCTCCTTAACAGATGTCACAAAACCCAGCATGTAACAAAAATTCACACCTACGAATTTTGTAATCCCTAACAGATGTCACAAAACCCAACCTTGTTGTTCAAATGCATACAGATTAGAATTTACATCTACAAATTTTCAGGATTTTATTACTCGTCGGAGAACTTCAAAGCGAAACTACATGCCCATGGTATGGGCAACGTTTTATGACTCTATCCCTCATAAAACGTCCACACCGAAAAAGGAAAAACCATAAATTCGTCGAACAAAAACATAAATTTATTTAGGAGAGAAAAAAAATGTTCCTTAGGCTATTCAGCAAAATTTTGTTCTTGTTAGAATCGGCTATCCTGGGTCCAACGTGGCCCGAGTTATTAACTTTCTGAGCCTCGTTCATCTGGATCTGATAGCACCACACCATTTTCTCCACTTTCACTTCCAGTTCCATCCGACAATCCACCTGGTTCGCACCAAGGTCGCATTCGGTCAACTGCTATGATTCTTTCGTAAGTACCTTTCTTTGATGTCCAATGAGTGCCCGCCATATCGCTGATAACATATCGATCGTTAGGCAAATTAGTTTTTGCTACCATTGGTCCGCTGAAGGCTGGTAGCTTCTTCTTGCTGGTATTCGGAGCTACTTCGATCTTGTCGATGAGAACAATGTCTCCTTCTTTGTACTTTCGTGGCCGCTTACGGTTGTCGTAATATTTCTTCTGGTTATTTTGAGCTTGAAGTATTTTGTCAGCGACTTTCTGTCTTTCGATCATTATATTTTGCACTACTCTTGAAGTTTTGTGTATTTCGTCAATCAATATCATGTCGCTCCCTCCTCTCGGTTTATAACCCAACAAAAGCTCACTTGGTGTTTTCCCAGTACTTTTGCTCAGAATATTGTTGAGGGAAAACTGCACACCTCGTATCTGCTCATCCCAGCGCTCTTCTTCCAAGGTGGTCGTCATTAATGCTGATAAAATACTGTGATTAAGGCGCTCCACTTGGCCATTTGTCCGTGGTATTGCAACCGCATTCTTAATGTGTTTGATGTTATTTTGTTCGCAAAAGTTTGGATGCGAAAAAGTGGATGCGAAAGAGCTGTCCTGATCAGATATGATTATGGCGGGCACGCCATGTAGAGAAAGCAAGTCTTTACAAAATTGGAGGAAATATTTGGTTTTTGTGGATTTCACAGCTCTAAGAGGAGCAAATTTTGAGAAGGAGTCGATCGCAGCTATGATGTAGCTATTGTGTCGTTTACTTTTTGGAAACGGACCAAGGTGGTCAATGTGAATCACTTTTGTTGGTTCCGAATCTTTTGGTATTGCATGCAAATATCCCTTTTTCTTTCCTGATTTTCTTTTATTATAAAGGCATCTTATGCAGCAAGTTATGTATTTCTCCACGTTTTCGCGCATTCTTGGGAACCAATTATGTTCACAAAGTCTAAACAGGGTTTTCTCCAACGCAAAATGCCCCATTTCATCGTGAGCAGCCTTTACAACCTGTTGCCTCATTCCTTGTGAAATGACCTACTGTATACACCGAGCAGTTATGCGGTAGACACGACCATTTCTTAGCGCATAATTCTTATACACTTGCTTTTCGTATTCAGTTTTCGGTGGCTGAGAGAGTATGCTCTTAACTTCTTTTATCTTTTGGTCCGTTAATTGTCCGGCCAAAACCAAGTCCACTTCAGTTATTCCGATAACTGTTTCTTCGATCGGGTTACGGCTAGATTAGGTTAGGGTCAACTGGCTGGCACATGGCCACACATAGACCCATTTGGGCCGTAGCGATACCAGATAAGTGGACCCGGAAAAGTTCAGTCCAAACGGCCATTGAAGGCCCCGGACTTTTTTGCGAACTGAAGTATGTCCTTCAGCCTCTGCTCCGCCACATGTGATAGAGCCACCAGCCAGGGCTCACCGAAGCAGCGTTGCCTGGTTTTTCCCAGTGCCGGTAGTGGCACAGAAGTTGTTGGATTGTTTCAGAGACTCCCGGCTTTTGACACTTCCTTCAGGTGTCGCTGGTTAGGAGCCCCATTTTCATGGCATGAGCTGCTACAAAACAGTGGCCAGCTATGACACTGACCAGCCCCCTGCAGTTAGCCCGCGTTAAATTGAGCAGAAACTTAGTCGCTGCGTGATTGTATGACCCCCACATGATTTTGGTTTGCTTGCAGGTCTGAGTTGCACGCCATCTGCACATCGCACCTTGCATCATATTGGAGTCGATAGAGTATTTGATCGTCTGGATTCGAGTTAAAATGTGAACCGATCCTGACAGGGGTAGGCTAGCTCAGTGCTTGGCTAGTGCATCCGCCTTCTCGTTTCCTTCAATGCCCTTGTGATCAGGAACCCAGAAAATTCGGACTCTACTGTGGTTGCCCAGTCTGTTCAGGACCTGAATACAGTCCAGTACACACTTCGATTTGTATGTGTAAGACATCAGAGCTTTGACCGCTGTTTGACTGTCTGTAAAGATGTTGATTTCCTCACTTGTGGTATCTCTGGCGTGTGCTAGGTCTGCGGCTTTACGTATTGCAAAAACCTCCGCCTGAAAAATACTACAGTGGTTAGGAAGCCTGAAAGCTGCTTCAATAGTTGCATCTGCAGAACATGTTGCAGCACCCACTCCGGCAGCCGTTTTAGAGCCGTCAGTGTAGATGCTAAGAGCTGCTGATTCCACTACAGCCCATCCCCCACAATCGCTTTATATCCCCGCTCGATGCACAGAGTGGGGACCAAGTAGTCGGTGCTACTTGCGTACCCCTGCTCAATACTGCTGTGACCGAAGGATCTTAACTCGAAGTGTCCCGATTCCCTTACCTTGCAACAGAGAGCCGCCAACCGCTGGACTCTATTCCACATGCTGGCAAAGGTAGTTTTATTTACAGCTGGCCACCAGACCAAGCATCCGTAGGCCAGTATAGGTCTGGCTATCGCCATATAAATCCAATGCGTTAAAGCAGGGCCTAGGCCCCACGTAGTCAGTACCAGTACTCTCTTACTGGCGTAAATCGCATTGCTTTCCCGCTTCATTCTCTCCTCTAAATTCGCCTTCCAGGTGAGCTTGCTGTCCAGAATAAGACCTAAGTACTTAGTTTGTGACTTGAGCCCTAACCTGGCGCCGCTCAACTTGATTGAGGCCAATTCAGGGGTTTTGTACTTCCTAGTGATAAGCACGAGATCAGTTTTATTGGAGTTGATGCCGAAGCCATCGGTGTTTGCCCATTCCTCAACCAGCCCCAGAGCATACTCGATGAGCTGGCCGAGGGAGTGCGTAAACTTGCTCAAGACTAAAATAGCAATGTCATCGGCATAGGCCACAACCGTAAGTCCTTTGCGCTCCAACTTGTCCAAAATTGTATTTATAACCAGGTTCTACAAGAGAGGGGATAGAACTCTTCCCTGTGGTGTGCCTCTATGGACCTGCCTGGTGATTTGTGACCCCGCCCACTCAGCCGTTATATGCCTTTGATTAAGCATATTGCTTATCCAGCTGCGAACAGCGGGGTGGCTGTTAGTTGCGTGGAGGCTCTCCATAATGGCTGTTGTGTGCACATAATTGAAAGCGCCTTCAATGACTAGAAAGGCTCCCAGAGCGTATTCTTTATAGTTGAGTGCCTTTTCTATTTCGAGGACTACTCTTTGGAGAGCCGTTTCAACGGATTTCCCTTTCATGTACGCGTTTTGGGCTCTCGATAGGGTTTGAGATCCAAGTCTTTGTTTATGTGGAGATCTAGTAATCTTTCGAGGACTTTAAGGAGGAAGGAAGTCAGGCTAATTGGCCTATAGTCCTTGGGGTAAGCATGATTGACTTTACCTGCCTTGGGTATAAATACAACCTTAGCGTTCCTCCAGGCTGCAGGCACGTGGCTTAGACAGCCTTTGTAAATTTGTATGAGCCAAGGAACGGTGAGCGCACCTGATTTTTGAAGCATGGCCGGTAGGACCCCATCCGGACCAGGAGACTTGAAGGGCTTGAAGGTGTCAATTGCCCAGACAAGCCTCGGCTTGGTGACAACTTCGTCAATGCCTTCTATGTCATGTAGATCGGATGCCTGTTGACCGGTGAAGGGGAAAGATTAATCCAAACAGCCCGGGAAGTGAGTGTCTACGAGGACCCTTAGCGTTTCCGAGCTGCTGCTTGTCCACTCCCCATCCGGCTTACATACCAGGCTAGGCGTGACAGGGCGTTTAGCCAGCAGATTTTTAAGTCTCGCCGTTTCCGATGTGGTCTCGATTCTACCACACAGCTCTTTCCAAGAGCTCCATTTGGCTTTCCTAATTTCTGATTTTTAAAGCTTAAGAACGTCCTTGTATTCGTCTCAGCATTCCCTGCAGTCAGCTGCTTTGGCTAGCTTGAACAGTTCACGAACCTGCCGTCTGCAACATCCCAGGTCCCTGATCCACCAAGGTGGCTTGGGTTTGCGCCTCGGGCGTACTTGGGGACAGGACCGTGCAAAAGCTTTAACGAGTTTACTCGTTAGTACGTTGACCGCGGCTTCCAAGTCAGCTGCGCTGCCAATCCTCAGAGGAGGGCCTAAGCCGTTAGTCACCTCACGTTCGAAGTTGAGCCAGTTGGTATTCATGGGATTGCGAAACGGTCGGTAATTGCGAGCTACATTGAATTTTAAAGAGTAACTAATGTAGCAGTGGTCAGAAAATGTTGGGCCTTCAAGGACCCTCCAATTCTCTATTAACAGCTCGTTTGAGTCATTGCGCAGCGTTATATCTAGCACATTTTCACAACGAGGTCCCCTAAAGTAAGGGACATTTCCTCGATTTTCTACGACTAGATTATGGTTTATTATGAAACTGAGTAGAGACTCACCTCTATCGTTAATATCCTTGCGTCCCATACTGTGTGGTGCGCGTTTGCATCCGCCCCCACGAGCAGCAATTCATTCCTCTTGAATGTCTCCGTGGTGAGTCTAACAACATCCTCCGGCGGAGCAGCTCTGTCGTGAGCCATGTAGGCGGATACAGGGAGTACATGCCCCTCATCATCCCCCTCGCATGCTACCATCGTCATATCGTCCGTGCTGAAATTAGATAGAAGATAAGCATCACCAACACAGCTGTTCTTGTTCTTGCTACTGTGGTGGGGAAGAAAATATTGAAAAGCTTTGACTCCAGTCCAGCAACCCGGCCCTCTGCAGAGATCCAAGGTTCCTGGACCAGCGCCACGTCAAACTTACCTTCCTCGAGCGTCAGTGGTAACTCGGCCGAGGCCAGCTTACTGCGGTGTAGGTTTATCTGTAGTAGTTTCAGTGCTGACCGTGGCATCCTCCTTAGCCTACGCCTCGTCCTTTTGGGGCTCGGCCGTTGTGTCTTGCAGGTCCACCGTGCCAAGGTCCCTTTCGATCTCGCCGACCTCGAGGGTAATGATGTTTCCATCCTTCGGGTGGCGTTTCTTCAGGCGCAGATATACACTACCTACGCCGGAAGCCATTTTACCAAAACGTGGATAGAGCAAGTCATCAGCCTTCTTATTAATTTGGAGAATGTAGACCTGCCCCCCGTCTTGTTCTGTTGGTTTTTTTACGTCCAGGATCTTCCAATCTTTAGTTGGAACATCCGGATTCTGCCCTTGCAGTAACTTGAGGACCACCTCCGGTTCCACTACCCGCAGTATTGTTACCTTCGCTCTAGGTAGTGTTGGGATGTTCCTTCTGTCCACGATCTCAAGTCGAGCTCCTTCCCATAGACCCGGTAGCTCCGGGACTACAGCTGTGCACCAGCGCAACGTTACGGCTAAGGGCATCCACATATTTCATTCGATCAGTGGTCGATATTTTACATCCAACGTGAACTCCTGCAACTGTAGCCACCAACGTGCTATTCTGGGTATTAAATCTTTTGTTTTCGTTGGATGCCTTCAGTGCATTGCAATCCGTGATGACAACAAACTTCAGTCCCAGTAAACATGAACGGAACTCTTTCAGGGTTTTAACTACTGCCCAAGTTTCTTATTCATATGAATGAAACTTACTTTCTGGATCTCTCGTTTGGCTGCTGTAATATGCCACTGCAATATTGATGAGCTATCCACCTACCTCAGCATTAGCTTCCCTTCTGCCTTATCTTTAATATGAGGTGATTTCAACTTAGCGAACCTGAAATGGAATCAAAACTTTTCTATCATAATCTCATCCTGTAATATTTCTTTGATAACCTCATCCTTTCTATCTTTGTGTTCACTCTCCTAACCAAACTGTGTTTCCAATGTAAATAACAAAATACTAGACTTTGTTCCATCTAATATTCTCCCTCATAATATTACTGCTCATACCACCTCCTTCCCTTATGTCCAAGCTGACTTACATCGCCCTCCTCTCTCAGTCACACTTCATGTTGATCTTCTGACCTTAAGAGCTCTTTCTCGAGCCATGCGCTTTAACTTCCATAAAGCTGACTTTGTCAGTGTGATGACTGAAATGAACTCGGTAAACTGGTTCTCCTTCTTTCGTGGCCTCACTGTCAATGACCTTGTCATAAAATTTCACAACTTCCTATCCAACCTTATCTCCCGTTTCATTCCTTCCAGACGTCCTCGCAAGCTCAAAGACGCTCCTTGGTTTCGTCGTGATGTGGCGTCGGCCCTGAAAGGTAAGGATGTCGCTCGAGCTAGATTTAAACGAACAGGCTCTCATGAGGACTTCATCGAATTTTCGAGGCTACGATCTTCTGCCAAAACTGCCGTAAATCAAACTATCCGAGATTACTTTTCCAGCATTGAGTCCTCTTTCTGCTCTAATCATCAAAAACCCTTTTGGTCTTATGTCCGTTCCCTCAAAAGTTCCCATCGTTTCCCCGATTTCATGTCCCTCGATAATGCTACGGCATCCAATCCACGTGAAATTTGTGACCTCTTCGCAAAATATTTTTCTTGCTTCTTTTCCCAATATAATCATATCTTGCCTTGTGAAATTCCCCATGTTGCTTCATCACACCAATCCTCTTGAAATTGAATCTTTACTCGAATGTCTTGATGCTAATGTCGGTTGTGGTTCTGATGGTATCCCTAACCCATTGGCCAAATCACTGTCATCGTCCTTATGTGTTCACTTGTCTATTATATTTAACCTCAGCCTCTCCTCCAGCTACTTCCCCTCCAGTTGGAAATCTGCTTATATTTCCCCCATCCACAAATCTGGAGACCCAAGCTGTGTTTCCAACAACCGTTCGATTTTCCTCCTTCCTTGTTTTGGAAAAGTTCTTGAAAGAGTGGTTTCTAATAGGCTGCTTCCTCTCCTCCATCCCTTCCTTGCTCCGGAACAGCATGGTTTTGTCAAAGGTAGATCCCCAACCTCTAATCTTATAACTTTTACTAACTTTGTTGCTTCTGCCTTAGAGCAACGCAAACAAGTGGATGTCGTGCATACTGACTTCTCAATAGCTTTTGATTCTGTTGACCTTGAAATTCTCCTTGCAAAGCTTTAAAGTTATGGGGTGTCGGGTTCTCTTTTGACTTGGTTTTCATCCTTTGTTTCTGGTCATTCTTGTGCTGTATCTGTGCAATCGTCCATTTTTTCCCCTTTCTGTCCGCTTTCCGGTGTTCCTCAGGGCTTCATTCTCAGTCAATTATTAATCCTAGTATTTACAAATGATCTCTCTTCTTTTATCCGTTCTCCCTGCCTCTTGCTTGCTGATGACTTTAAAATTTTCAAAGTAATTGAATCTACCGACGACTGCCTCCAACTCCAAAACGATCTCTGTTCTCTGTGCGACTGGTGCTCGAAAAATTCACTTACTTTGAACATATCCAAATGTCATCAGATGTCCTATACGTATAAAATGTCACCCTTAATTTATTCCTATACCCTGTACGGCTCTTCCACTACGACTGTGAATGATTTTAAGAATCTTGGTGTGCACTTTGATCCAAAGCTCAAATTTGATCTGCACATTGCCTATATAACCGCCAGGGCCTCTCGTCTGTCCGGTTTCATTCTAAGATGCTCTTCTTCGTTTACGAGTATCGCTACCTCTTTCCATTTGTTTTTTTCTCTTGTTCGTAGCATCCTAGAGTATTGTTGTCAAGTATGGTCTACCCATCATAAATATCTCAGTGATGCAGTGGAACACGTTCAGCGTAGATTTACTCGCTCACTGTAATTTAAATTGGTTATAGTGATCGTCTTTCCTTATTCCAAATTCCTTCATTAGAGTCCCGACGAGTGCTTACTTTTCAAGCTACTCCACTGCCCTATGCTCTCCGATTTTGGTTATATGCTGTGTCTACGTAACGTGAATCGATCAGATAGATCCCAATCAATGTTCTCTCTTCCCTTCGCGCGTTCTGAAGTGTATTTCAACACACCGCTAGTGCGTATGCTCAGGAAGCATAATGTTCTTCAGCTTGGTCCTTTTCCGCTAACGTTCTGTCAATTTAAGTCGCAAATTAAAAATATAATTCTTAATGCTTCTTATAATATTTGGCTTTCTTTTTAATTTTTTTTTACTATTTTTGCAATTTTTTCGATGTTGAATTGTATATTAGCTTTAATTTGTTGAAGTTCTAATATGTATATTTCTAATATTTTCATTTATTTGTTAAGTTTTGATATTTTCTTCTTGTGGGTTTATTTAATTTTTCTATTTTTGTAATTGGGCAGAAACCTAGTAAAATGGATTCAAATAAATAAATAAATAAACTGGATGTAAGCAATTGTTATTTTGCATTTGAAACAGGATGCCAGCCAAACCCACTGAACTAGCGTCAGTATGGACTTCTTGCCGCCGTATAATCAAACAGGGCAAGTATAGGTTGCATCGTGAGGCTATTTTTAAGTTGTTCAAATGCCTTTTCCTCCTTGCCGGCTCCGTTATAGTTGTGAATGGCTTAGCAATTACCGCGTAGCTGTGTACAAAGTGACGGAAATAGCTAATTAATCCTAGAAATTGCCTTAACTGATGAGCCGAAGTTGGTGTTGGAAATTTGGAGTCACTCCTTTTTCTCTTAAAATATCCAAGATGCGACGAATCTCTTTTGGAGCGTCTGGTAACGTCTTAGCGTGTAAGATAACGTCATCTTAATAGACAACAGCTATATCATTAATGGGCCCGATGATGCGGTTCATAAAACGTTGGAATACTTTGGGAGCATTCGTCAAACCGAAGGGCATCCTATTGTATTCAAATTGCCCAAATGGCGAAACAATTGACGTGACACGCTTTGAATACTCCTCCATTGGAATTTTATGGTATCTTGATCGCAGGTCTAATGTGGTGAAATATTTCCCGCCTTGCAGCCGATCAATCTGGTCATCAATTCGGGGCAACGGTTAGTTATCTCGGATCGTAATTGTATTTAGTCTTCTAAAGTCGACACACATCCTTTGTTCACCGTTTTTCTTGTTGTCCAATACAACGGGGGATGCATATTCAAAGTTCGATTCACTGACTATGTTATTTTCCATTAATTCCGCTACAATGTTTTTGACAGCATGTTGCTCAGTCCTTGCCATCTTGTAAGGGCGACAAAAGAACGGTTGATCAGATTGTAGTCAGATTTTCATTTCCGTAGATCTAGTGCACCCTAGTTCGGTAGTATTTTGCGTAATACAGTCTCTATATTCTATAAGTAATGCGATCGATTCGGACTTAACTTGTTCCTCAACACTACCGATAGCTACTTCCTCGAAATTAATACTTTCGTATTCTCTTTCAGTTAAACTCAAAATTTGTTCCGATTCAGATGCTTCTTTGTTACATGGCCAAGCTCTGGCTAGAATCTGAATTTTCTTGACTACGATATCATTTGATGATAAGTTTGCAACTGGTATTAGAGTCGTGGAGTTATTTACAGCTGTAGCGACTATTTGGGGCAAATAATATTCTCGACCCTCTTCTAGGCGAATATTACTTTCAATATAAACATCACCGTTGTATTTATCATCCGCTTTTGTTTTCACTAGTTTCATCAAATTCATGGGAATTAAAGTTTCTTCCATTGTTCGAAAAATGATTTTTTCTTTAATCCGGAGTGATCTCTAGGTTGGGCTTTAGCGAAATTTTTTCCAGAAAGATTAATTGTTACTATCTTTCATCACAAGCACTTTAGGTAGCTCGGTGAATGTTCTCCCAATGATAATCGGGATATTCTGTTCGCCGCCCTGAACTATTGAGGCTTTGATTTCTGCCTCAATATCATCTACTTTCATTATGATATTCGCGGATCCCAAGCTAATAGTAACTCCACTGCCATAGCCATATAGCGTACTTTGATCGGTCGTGTAATAGTGAAAATGAACAATAGTGTAAACGAACTGCCAAAGTCCACAAACGCGTTACATTTACTTCAGTTGATGAGCACTTGCTTGTGAAATTTCGCATATTTTCTGTCTGACGTTGAAATTTCCAGCATTGCCACAACCTTCTTCCTTTCGATTTCCCGTTTCGGACAGTACGTATATTCGTGGAATCTACTCTGGCAATGTTAGCAGCGATCGTTTGTAGGTTTAACCTGGCAGCTATCTGCAAAATGCCCTTTTAATCCACACTTAAAGCAAACGGGTCCGACACCCGGATGACTAACAAAATGTTTAGGCCTGTTTTCAAATTTTTTCGATGACTTTATTCGATGTTGATAAGCCCCATGTGGCTTCCTCCAAAAGATATCTCATTTATTAAGCTCAAAAAAAAAACAAACAAAAAGCGATTCGGGAGTTTCGTGCCGTCCCGATTTAGCACCGATTTTAACCACAGTTTCCTCTAAGCTACCAATTATACATGATACATCGTTTGCTCCACCGATCCGGCATGCATTTAGCAACGCTAGCTTCTCGTGATAATATTTCGCGTATGATTCGTCTATCTTTTTTCTACGCTTCATCACTTCCAACAGCAAATCGTAGAGCTCTCTTCTTGCTGGGAAGGCATCCTGGATCATACATTTCCATTGCACCCACGAAAAATTGATTGAGCGCAAACCTTTGTACCAGGTTTCGGCCAGCCCTTGCAATTTCGACACAGCAAAGTACGCCGATTGCTGATCCGTTCACTGGCAGATAGTTTGCAACTCATCCACTTTAGCATACCATTGCTCAGAACCTTGGTTAATATCATCCGGACTAAAAACGGGAACGGTGTCTCTTCACAACAGTTCGGATGAATTTTTGGGAGTCGTCTTCTCCACCAAAATTGTAATTACTTCGGCCTTTTCATCGATTCCGTGTTGCTTGTTGGGCTCACGCATTGCTGATGTTTACTGCTGGAAACCGAAGATGATGAATCCCTTCGGCTGCGTCTCCGATTTCGTTGATTGTACGATCCATTCACTGAACCTTCTCTACTTGGGTCTCTTCGGCTTCTTTCACTTTATTTTTCTCGTACATTTCGTCGACGACGGCTTCGCTCATTATATTTACTCCGAGTTTTTCCCATGGCTTGATCACAATAATCTTTCCTCCAGGCAAACACCAATCCTGAAAGGTTCCGAACATTTTTCAGGGCCATCAGGGAAATCATATTCTACTAGTTGATTTCGGTAGCCCTAACAACACATACACACATTTTTCCAACTCCTTTTTTTTTGGAGAAAATACATAAAACTGTGACAGTATTATGTATTTTTCGGATGCCACTTCTGATAGTGTAAGACCAAATTTTTGTTTTTTTTTGTCAAAATTGAAAATACTTTTCATTACCTCCGTGTACTGAAACCGTCCAACCGTCGAGAAGCTTTCACAATCTGTAAAAATAAGGATAAGGCTAAGTTTAATTAATTGATAAGAGTGGACAGTGTGGTGGACACGAACCAATCACTAAATAATTTTTATATACCCTCCAGGCATCAGCTTGCCGAACCAAAATGGATCATACACATAGCAGCGATTTCTCGCCGCCCAAACCATGATCCATTTCAGCAGCAGTAGCTCGAATCAGGGCGGGACACACACCCAGTAGCGACTTCTCGCCACCCGGACCGTGACTCTTCTAACACAAAAACAACTGCTCCCCTTTCTTTTAACTTTATAATCTGTCCACAACGCCAAACCACCTTCCGTAATACACGAAAATATTAACAAAACTAACAAACACCACACAAAATCAACCAAACCTAGTGAGCCTACTCACTTAAACCTTTTTCTTTAACACCACTTTTATCCGTATTAAAACCGCGCACTACTAGCACTACTGCACTGGGCGAACGATCGCACTTTACTACGCTCAACTTCTACGAGGGCTAGGACGCTATCTCGAAACTATGTAGCTCCTTAACAGATGTCACAAAACCCAGCATGTAACAAAAATTCACACCTACGAATTTTGTAATCCCTAACAGATGTCACAAAACCCAACCTTGTTGTTCAAATGCATACAGATTAGAATTTACATCTACAAATTTTCAGGATTTTATTACTCGTCGGAGAACTTCAAAGCGAAACTACATGCCCATGGTATGGGCAACGTTTTATGACTCTATCCCTCATAAAACGTCCACACCGAAAAAGGAAAAACCATAAATTCGTCGAACAAAAACATAAATTTATTTAGGAGAGAAAAAAAATGTTCCTTAGGCTATTCAGCAAAATTTTGTTCTTGTTAGAATCGGCTATCCTGGGTCCAACGTGGCCCGAGTTATTAACTTTCTGAGCCTCGTTCATCTGGATCTGATAGCACCACACCATTTTCTCCACTTTCACTTCCAGTTCCATCCGACAATCCACCTGGTTCGCACCAAGGTCGCATTCGGTCAACTGCTATGATTCTTTCGTAAGTACCTTTCTTTGATGTCCAATGAGTGCCCGCCATATCGCTGATAACATATCGATCGTTAGGCAAATTAGTTTTTGCTACCATTGGTCCGCTGAAGGCTGGTAGCTTCTTCTTGCTGGTATTCGGAGCTACTTCGATCTTGTCGATGAGAACAATGTCTCCTTCTTTGTACTTTCGTGGCCGCTTACGGTTGTCGTAATATTTCTTCTGGTTATTTTGAGCTTGAAGTATTTTGTTAGCGACTTTCTGTCTTTCGATCATTATATTTTGCACTACTCTTGAAGTTTTGTGTATTTCGTCAATCAATATCATGTCGCTCCCTCCTCTCGGTTTATAACCCAACAAAAGCTCACTTGGTGTTTTCCCAGTACTTTTGCTCAGAATATTGTTGAGGGAAAACTGCACACCTCGTATCTGCTCATCCCAGCGCTCTTCTTCCAAGGTGGTCGTCATTAATGCTGATAAAATACTGTGATTAAGGCGCTCCACTTGGCCATTTGTCCGTGGTATTGCAACCGCATTCTTAATGTGTTTGATGTTATTTTGTTCGCAAAAGTTTGGATGCGAAAAAGTGGATGCGAAAGAGCTGTCCTGATCAGATATGATTATGGCGGGCACGCCATGTAGAGAAAGCAAGTCTTTACAAAATTGGAGGAAATATTTGGTTTTTGTGGATTTCACAGCTCTAAGAGGAGCAAATTTTGAGAAGGAGTCGATCGCAGCTATGATGTAGCTATTGTGTCGTTTACTTTTTGGAAACGGACCAAGGTGGTCAATGTGAATCACTTTTGTTGGTTCCGAATCTTTTGGTATTGCATGCAAATATCCCTTTTTCTTTCCTGATTTTCTTTTATTATAAAGGCATCTAATGCAGCAAGTTATGTATTTCTCCACGTTTTCGCGCATTCTTGGGAACCAATTATGTTCACAAAGTCTAAACAGGGTTTTCTCCAACGCAAAATGCCCCATTTCATCGTGAGCAGCCTTTACAACCTGTTGCCTCATTCCTTGTGAAATGACCTACTGTATACACCGAGCAGTTATGCGGTAGACACGACCATTTCTTAGCGCATAATTTCGTATTCAGTTTTCGGTGGCTGAGAGAGTATGCTCTTAACTTCTTTTATCTTTTGGTCCGTTAATTGTCCGGCCAAAACCAAGTCCACTTCAGTTATTCCGATAACTGTTTCTTCGATCGGGTTACGGCTAGATTAGGTTAGGGTCAACTGGCTGGCACATGGCCACACATAGACCCATTTGGGCCGTAGCGATACCAGATAAGTGGACCCGGAAAAGTTCAGTCCAAACGGCCATTGAAGGCCCCGGACTTTTTTGCGAACTGAAGTATGTCCTTCAGCCTCTGCTCCGCCACATGTGATAGAGCCACCAGCCAGGGCTCACCGAAGCAGCGTTGCCTGGTTTTTCCCAGTGCCGGTAGTGGCACAGAAGTTGTTGGATTGTTTCAGAGACTCCCGGCTTTTGACACTTCCTTCAGGTGTCGCTGGTTAGGAGCCCCATTTTCATGGCATGAGCTGCTACAAAACAGTGGCCAGCTATGACACCGACCAGCCCCCTGCAGTTAGCCCGCGTTAAATTGAGCAGAAACTTAGTCGCTGCGTGATTGTATGACCCCCACATGATTTTGGTTTGCTTGCAGGTCTGAGTTGCACGCCATCTGCACATCGCACCTTGCATCATATTGGAGTCGATAGAGTATTTTATCGTCTGGATTCAAGTTAAAATGTGAACCGATCCTGACAGGGGAAGGCTAGCTCAGTGCTTGGCTAGTGCATCCGCCTTCTCGTTTCCTTCAATGCCCTTGTGATCAGGAACCCAGAAAATTCGGACTCTACTGTGGTTGCCCAGTCTGTTCAGGACCTGAATACAGTCCAGTACACACTTCGATTTGTATGTGTAAGACATCAGAGCTTTGACCGCTGTTTGACTGTCTGTAAAGATGTTGATTTCCTCACTTGTGGTATCTCTGGCGTGTGCTAGGTCTGCGGCTTTACGTATTGCAAAAACCTCCGCCTGAAAAATACTACAGTGGTTAGGAAGCCTGAAAGCTGCTTCAATAGTTGCATCTGCAGAACATGTTGCAGCACCCACTCCGGCAGCCGTTTTAGAGCCGTCAGTGTAGATGCTAAGAGCTGCTGATTCCACTACAGCCCATCCCCCACAATCGCTTTATATCCCCGCTCGATGCACAGAGTGGGGACCAAGTAGTCGGTGCTACTTGCGTACCCCTGCTCAATACTGCTGTGACCGAAGGATCTTAACTCGAAGTGTCCCGATTCCCTTACCTTGCAACAGAGAGCCGCCAACCGCTGGACTCTATTCCACATGCTGGCAAAGGTAGTTTTATTTACAGCTGGCCACCAGACCAAGCATCCGTAGGCCAGTATAGGTCTGGCTATCGCCATATAAATCCAATGCGTTAAAGCAGGGCCTAGGCCCCACGTAGTCAGTACCAGTACTCTCTTACTGGCGTAAATCGCATTGCTTTCCCGCTTCATTCTCTCCTCTAAATTCGCCTTCCAGGTGAGCTTGCTGTCCAGAATAAGACCCAAGTACTTAGTTTGTGACTTGAGCCCTAACCTGGCGCCGCTCAACTTGATTGAGGCCAATTCAGGGGTTTTGTACTTCCTAGTGATAAGCACGAGATCAGTTTTATTGGAGTTGATGCCGAAGCCATCGGTGTTTGCCCATTCCTCAACCAGCCCCAGAGCATACTCGATGAGCTGGCCGAGGGAGTGCGTAAACTTGCTCAAGACTAAAATAGCAATGTCATCGGCATAGGCCACAACCGTAAGTCCTTTGCGCTCCAACTTGTCCAAAATTGTATTTATAACCAGGTTCCACAAGAGAGGGGATAGAACTCTTCCCTGTGGTGTGCCTCTATGGACCTGCCTGGTGATTTGTGACCCCGCCCACTCAGCCGTTATATGCCTTTGATTAAGCATATTGCTTATCCAGCTGCGAACAGCGGGGTGGCTGTTAGTTGCGTGGAGGCTCTCCATAATGGCTGTTGTGTGCACATAATTGAAAGCGCCTTCAATGACTAGAAAGGCTCCCAGAGCGTATTCTTTATAGTTGAGTGCCTTTTCTATTTCGAGGACTACTCTTTGGAGAGCCGTTTCAACGGATTTCCCTTTCATGTACGCGTTTTGGGCTCTTGATAGGGTTTGAGATCCAAGTCTTTGTTTATGTGGAGATCTAGTAATCTTTCGAGGACTTTAAGGAGGAAGGAAGTCAGGCTAATTGGCCTGTAGTCCTTGGGGTAAGCATGATTGACTTTACCTGCCTTGGGTATAAATACAACCTTAGCGTTCCTCCAGGCTGCAGGCACGTGGCTTAGACAGCCTTTGTAAATTTGTATGAGCCAAGGAACGGTGAGCGCACCTGATTTTTGAAGCATGGCCGGTAGGACCCCATCCGGACCAGGAGACTTGAAGGGCTTGAAGGTGCCAATTGCCCAGACAAGCCTCGGCTTGGTGACAACTTCGTCAATGCCTTCTATGTCATGTAGATCGGATGTCTGTTGACCGGTGAAGGGGAAAGATTAATCCAAACAGCCCGGGAAGTGAGTGTCTACGAGGACCCTTAGCGTTTCCGAGCTGCTGCTTGTCCACTCCCCATCCGGCTTACATACCAGGCTAGGCGTGACAGGGCGTTTAGCCAGCAGATTTTTAAGTCTCACCGTTTCCGATGTGGTCTCGATTCTACCACACAGCTCTTTCCAAGAGCTCCATTTGGCTTTCCTAATTTCTGATTTTTAAAGCTTAAGAACGTCCTTGTATTCGTCCCAGCATTCCCTGCAGTCAGCTGCTTTGGCTAGCTTGAACAGTTCACGAACCTGCCGTCTGCAACATCCCAGGTCCCTGATCCACCAAGGTGGCTTGGGTTTGCGCCTCGGGCGTACTTGGGGACAGGACCGTGCAAAAGCTTTAACGAGTTTACTCGTTAGTACGTTGACCGCGGCTTCCAAGTCAGCTGCGCTGCCAATCCTCAGAGGAGGGCCTAAGCCGTTAGTCACCTCACGTTCGAAGTTGAGCCAGTTGGTATTCATGGGATTGCGAAACGGTCGGTAATTGCGAGCTACATTGAATTTTAAAGAGTAACTAATGTAGCAGTGGTCAGAAAATGATGGGCCTTCAAGGACCCTCCAATTCTCTATTAACAGCTCGTTTGAGTCATTGCGCAGCGTTATATCTAGCACGTTTTCACAACGAGGTCCCCTAAAGTAAGGGACATTTCCTCGATTTTCTACGACTAGATTATGGTTTATTATGAAACTGAGTAGAGACTCACCTCTATCGTTAATATCCTTGCGTCCCATACTGTGTGGTGCGCGTTCGCATCCGCCCCCACGAGCAGCAATTCATTCCTCTTGAATGTCTCCGTGGTGAGTCTAACAACATCCTCCGGCGGAGCAGCTCTGTCGTGAGCCATGTAGGCGGATACAGGGAGTACATGCCCCTCATCATCCCCCTCGCATGCTACCATCGTCATATCGTCCGTGCTGAAATTAGATAGAAGATAAGCATCACCAACACAGCTGTTCTTGTTCTTGCTACTGTGGTGGGGAAGAAAATATTGAAAAGCTTTGACTCCAGTCC
Organism: Nemotelus nigrinus; assembly: GCA_947369275.1. Lineage (NCBI taxonomy): Eukaryota > Metazoa > Arthropoda > Insecta > Diptera > Stratiomyidae > Nemotelus > Nemotelus nigrinus. The sequence continues at coordinate 99,080,312 of OX376372.1, read as the reverse complement.
AGCAACCCGGCCCTCTGCAGAGATCCAAGGTTCCTGGACCAGCGCCACGTCAAACTTACCTTCCTCGAGCGTCAGTGGTAACTCGGCCGAGGCCAGCTTACTGCGGTGTAGGTTTATCTGTAGTAGTTTCAGTGCTGACCGTGGCATCCTCCTTAGCCTACGCCTCGTCCTTTTGGGGCTCGGCCGTTGTGTCTTGCAGGTCCACCGTGCCAAGGTCCCTTTCGATCTCGCCGACCTCCAGGGTAATGATGTTTCCATCCTTCGGGTGGCGTTTCTTCAGGCGCAAATATACACTACCTACGCCGGAAGCCATTTTACCAAAACGTGGATAGAGCAAGTCATCAGCCTTCTTATTAATTTGGAGAATGTAGACCTGCCCCCCGTCTTGTTCTGTTGGTTTTTTTACGTCCAGGATCTTCCAATCTTGAGTTGGAACATCCGGATTCTGCCCTTGCAGTAGCTTGAGGACCACCTCCGGTTCCACTACCCGCAGTATTGTTACCTTCGCTCTAGGTAGTGTTGGGATGTTCCTTCTGTCCACGATCTCAAGTCGAGCTCCTTCCCATAGACCCGGTAGCTCCGGGACTACAGCTGTGCACCAGCGCAACGTTACGGCTAAGGGCATCCACATATTTCATTCGATCAGTGGTCGATATTTTACATCCAACGTGAACTCCTGCAACTGTAGCCACCAACGTGCTATTCTGGGTATTAAATCTTTTGTTTTCGTTGGATGCCTTCAGTGCATTGCAATCCGTGATGACAACAAACTTCAGTCCCAGTAAACATGAACGGAACTCTTTCAGGGTTTTAACTACTGCCCAAGTTTCTTATTCATATGAATGAAACTTACTTTCTGGATCTCTCGTTTGTCTGCTGTAATATGCCACTGCAATATTGATGAGCTATCCACCTACCTCAGCATTAGCTTCCCTTCTGCCTTATCTTTAATATGAGGTGATTTCAACTTAGCGAACCTGAAATGGAATCAAAACTTTTCTATCATAATCTCATCCTGTAATATTTCTTTGATAACCTCATCCTTTCTATCTTTGTGTTCACTCTCCTAACCAAACTGTGTTTCCAATGTAAATAACAAAATACTAGACTTTGTTCCATCTAATATTCTCCCTCATAATATTACTGCTCATACCGCCTCCTTCCCTTATGTCCAAGCTGACTTACATCGCCCTCCTCTCTCAGTCACACTTCATGTTGATCTTCTGACCTTAAGAGCTCTTTCTCGAGCCATGCGCTTTAACTTCCATAAAGCTGACTTTGTTAGTGTGATGACTGAAATGAACTCGGTAAACTGGTTCTCCTTCTTTCGTGGCCTCACTGTCAATGACCTTGTCATAAAATTTCACAACTTCCTATCCAACCTTATCTCCCGTTTCATTCCTTCCAGACGTCCTCGCAAGCTCAAAGACGCTCCTTGGTTTCGTCGTGATGTGGCGTCGGCCCTGAAAGGTAAGGATGTCGCTCGAGCTAGATTTAAACGAACAGGCTCTCATGAGGACTTCATCGAATTTTCGAGGCTACGATCTTCTGCCAAAACTGCCGTAAATCAAACTATCCGAGATTACTTTTCCAGCATTGAGTCCTCTTTCTGCTCTAATCATCAAAAACCCTTTTGGTCTTATGTCCGTTCCCTCAAAAGTTCCCATCGTTTCCCCGATTTCATGTCCCTCGATAATGCTACGGCATCCAATCCACGTGAAATTTGTGACCTCTTCGCAAAATATTTTTCTTGCTTCTTTTCCCAATATAATCATATCTTGCCTTGTGAAATTCCCCATGTTGCTTCATCCTCCCTATCTTCCATTTACACCAATCCTCTTGAAATTGAATCTTTACTCGAATGTTTTGATGTTAATGTCGGTTGTGGTTCTGATGGTATCCCTAACCCATTGGCCAAATCACTGTCATCGTCCTTATGTGTTCACTTGTCTATTATATTTAACCTCAGCCTCTCCTCCAGCTACTTCCCCTCCAGTTGGAAATCTGCTTATATTTCCCCCATCCACAAATCTGGAGACCCAAGCTGTGTTTCCAACAACCGTTCGATTTTCCTCCTTCCTTGTTTTGGAAAAGTTCTTGAAAGAGTGGTTTCTAATAGGTTGCTTCCTCTCCTCCATCCCTTCCTTGCTCCGGAACAGCATGGTTTTGTCAAAGGTAGATCCCCAACCTCTAATCTTATAACTTTTACTAACTTTGTTGCTTCTGCCTTAGAGCAACGCAAACAAGTGGATGTCGTGCATACCGACTTCTCAATAGCTTTTGATTCTGTTGACCTTGAAATTCTCCTTGCAAAGCTTTAAAGTTATGGGGTGTCGGGTTCTCTTTTGACTTGGTTTTCATCCTTTGTTTCTGGTCATTCTTGTGCTGTATCTGTGCAATCGTCCATTTTTTCCCCTTTCTGTCCGCTTTCCGGTGTTCCTCAGGGCTTCATTCTCAGTCCATTATTAATCCTAGTATTTACAAATGATCTCTCTTCTTTTATCCGTTCTCCCTGCCTCTTGCTTGCTGATGACTTTAAAATTTTCAAAGTAATTGAATCTACCGACGACTGCCTCCAACTCCAAAACGATCTCTGTTCTCTGTGCGACTGGTGCTCGAAAAATTCACTTACTTTGAACATATCCAAATGTCATCAGATGTCCTATACGTATAAAATGTCACCCTTAATTTATTCCTATACCCTGTACGGCTCTTCCACTACGACTGTGAATGATTTTAAGAATCTTGGTGTGCACTTTGATCCAAAGCTCAAATTTGATCTGCACATTGCCTATATAACCGCCAGGGCCTCTCGTCTGTCCGGTTTCATTCTAAGATGCTCTTCTTCGTTTACGAGTATCGCTACCTCTTTCCATTTGTTTTTTTCTCTTGTTCGTAGCATCCTAGAGTATTGTTGTCAAGTATGGTCTACCCATCATAAATATCTCAGTGATGCAGTGGAACACGTTCAGCGTAGATTTACTCGCTCACTGTAATTTAAATTGGTTATAGTGATCGTCTTTCCTTATTCCAAATTCCTTCATTAGAGTCCCGACGAGTGCTTACTTTTCAAGCTACTCCACTGCCCTATGCTCTCCGATTTTGGTTATATGCTGTGTCTACGTAACGTGAATCGATCAGATAGATCCCAATCAATGTTCTCTCTTCCCTTCGCGCGTTCTGAAGTGTATTTCAACACACCGCTAGTGCGTATGCTCAGGAAGCATAATGTTCTTCAGCTTGGTCCTTTTCCGCTAACGCTCTGTCAATTTAAGTCGCAAATTAAAAATATAATTCTTAATGCTTCTTATAATATTTGGCTTTCTTTTTAATTTTTTTTACTATTTTTGCAATTTTTTCGATGTTGAATTGTATATTAGCTTTAATTTGTTGAAGTTCTAATATGTATATTTCTAATATTTTCATTTATTTGTTAAGTTTTGATATTTTCTTCTTGTGGGTTTATTTAATTTTTCTATTTTTGTAATTGGGCAGAAACCTAGTAAAATGGATTCAAATAAATAAATAAATAAACTGGATGTAAGCAATTGTTATTTTGCATTTGAAACAGGATGCCAGCCAAACCCACTGAACTAGCGTCAGTATGGACTTCTTGCCGCCGTATGATCAAACAGGGCAAGTATAGGTTGCATCGTGAGGCTATTTTTAAGTTGTTCAAATGCCTTTTCCTCCTTGCCGGCTCCGTTATAGTTGTGAATGGCTTAGCAATTACCGCGTAGCTGTGTACAAAGTGAAGGAAATAGCTAATTAATCCTAGAAATTGCCTTAACTGATGAGCCGAAGTTGGTGTTGGAAATTTGGAGTCACTCCTTTTTCTCTTAAAATATCCAAGATGCGACGAATCTCTTTTGGAGCGTCTGGTAACGTCTTAGCGTGTAAGATAACGTCATCTTAATAGACAACAGCTATATCATTAATGGGCCCGATGATGCGGTTCATAAAACGTTGGAATACTTTGGGAGCATTCGTCAAACCGAAGGGCATCCTATTGTATTCAAATTGCCCAAATGGCGAAACAATTGACGTGACACGCTTTGAATACTCCTCCATTGGAATTTTATGGTATCTTGATCGCAGGTCTAATGTGGTGAAATATTTCCCGCCTTGCAGCCGATCAATCTGGTCATCAATTCGGGGCAACGGTTAGTTATCTCGGATCGTAATTGTATTAAGTCTTCTAAAGTCGACACACATCCTTTGTTCACCGTTTTTCTTGTTGTCCAATACAACGGGGGATGCATATTCAAAGTTCGATTCACTGACTATGTTATTTTCCATTAATTCCGCTACAATGTTTTTGACAGCATGTTGCTCAGTCCTTGCCATCTTGTAAGGGCGACAAAAGAACGGTTGATCAGATTGTAGTCAGATTTTCATTTCCGTAGATCTAGTGCACCCTAGTTCGGTAGTATTTTGCGCAATACAGTCTCTATATTCTATAAGTAATGCGATCGATTCGGACTTAACTTGTTCCTCAACACTACCGATAGCTACTTCCTCGAAATTAATACTTTCGTATTCTCTTTCAGTTAAACTCAAAATTTGTTCCGATTCAGATGCTTCTTTGTTACATGGCCAAACTCTGGCTAGAATCTGAATTTTCTTGACTACGATATCATTTGATGATAAGTTTGCAACTGGTATTAGAGTCGTGGAGTTATTTACAGCTGTAGCGACTATTTGGGGCAAATAATTTTCTCGACCCTCTTCTAGGCGAATATTACTTTCAATATAAACATCACCGTTGTATTTATCATCCGCTTTTGTTTTCACTAGTTTCATCAAATTCATGGGAATTAAAGTTTCTTCCATTGTTCGAAAAATGTTTTTTTCTTTAATCCGGAGTGATCTCTAGGTTGGGCATTAGCGAAATTTTTTCCAGAAAGATTAATTGTTACTATCTTTCATCACAAGCACTTTAGGTAGCTCGGTGAATGTTCTCCCAATGATAATCGGGATATTCTGTTCGCCGCCCTGAACTATTGAGGCTTTGATTTCTGCCTCAATATCATCTACTTTCATTATGATATTCGCGGATCCCAAGCTAATAGTAACTCCACTGCCATAGCCATATAGCGTACTTTGATCGGTCGTGTAATAGTGAAAATGAACAATAGTGTAAACGAACTGCCAAAGTCCACAAACGCGTTACATTTACTTCAGTTGATGAGCACTTGCTTGTGAAATTTCGCATATTTTCTGTCTGACGTTGAAATTTCCAGCATTGCCACAACCTTCTTCCTTTCGATTTCCCGTTTCGGACAGTACGTATATTCGTGGAATCTACTCTGGCAATGTTAGCAGCGATCGTTTGTAGGTTTAACCTGGCAGCTATCTGCAAAATGCCCTTTTAATCCACACTTAAAGCAAACGGGTCCGACACCCGGATGACTAACAAAATGTTTAGGCCTGTTTTTAAATTTTTTCGATGACTTTATTCGATGTTGAAGATATCTCATTTATTAAGCTCAAAAAAAAAAACAAACAAAAAGCGATTCGGGAGTTTCGTGCCGTCCCGATTTAGCACCGATTTTAACCACAGTTTCCTCTAAGCTACCAATTATACATGATACATCGTTTGCTCCACCGATCCGGCATGCATTTAGCAACGCTAGCTTCTCGTGATAATATTTCGCGTATGATTCGTCTATCTTTTTTCTACGCTTCATCACTTCCAACAGCAAATCGTAGAGCTCTCTTCTTGCTGGGAAGGCATCCTGGATCATACATTTCCATTGCACCCACGAAAAATTGATTGAGCGCAAACCTTTGTACCAGGTTTCGGCCAGCCCTTGCAATTTCGACACAGCAAAGTACGCCGATTGCTGATCCGTTCACTGGCAGATAGTTTGCAACTCATCCACTTTAGCATACCATTGCTCAGAACCTTGGTTAATATCATCCGGACTAAAAACGGGAACGGTGTCTCTTCACAACAGTTCGGATGAATTTTTGGGAGTCGTCTTCTCCACCAAAATTGTAATTACTTCGGCCTTTTCATCGATTCCGTGTTGCTTGTTGGGCTCACGCATTGATGATGTTTACTACTGGAAACCGAAGATGATGAATCCCTTCGGCTGCGTCTCCGATTTCGTTGATTGTACGATCCATTCACTGAACCTTCTCTACTTGGGTCTCTTCGGCTTCTTTCACTTTATTTTTCTCGTACATTTCGTCGACGACGGCTTCGCTCATTATATTTACTCCGAGTTTTTCCCATGGCTTGATCACAATAATCTTTCCTCCAGGCAAACACCAATCCTGAAAGGTTCCGAACATTTTTCAGGGCCATCAGGGAAATCATATTCTACTAGTTGATTTCGGTAGCCCTAACAACACATACACACATTTTTCCAACTCCTTTTTTTTTGGAGAAAATACATAAAACTGTGACAGTATTATGTATTTTTCGGATGCCACTTCTGATAGTGTAAGACCAAATTTTTGTTTTTTTTTGTCAAAATTGAAAATACTTTTCATTACCTCCGTGTACTGAAACCGTCCAACCGTCGAGAAGCTTTCACAATCTGTAAAAATAAGGATAAGGCTACGTTTAATTAATTGATTCGAGTGGACAGTGTGGTGGACACGAACCAATCACTAAATAATTTTTATATACCCTCCAGGCATCAGCTTGCCGAACCAAAACGGATCATACACACGGATCATTTACACCACCCAAACCATGATCCATTTCAGCAACAGTTGTTCGAACCAGGGCGGGACACACACACAGTAGCGACTTCTCGCCACCCAAACCTTGACCCGTCCAACACAGACACAACTGCTCCCCTTTCTGTTAACTTAATAATCTGTCCACAACGCCAAACCACCTTCCGTAATACATGAAAATATCAACAAAACTAACAAACACCACACAAAATCAACCAAACCTAGTGAGCCTACTCACCTTAAACCTTTTTCTATAACACCACTTTTATCCGTATTAAAACCTCGCACTACTAGCACTACTGCACTGGGCGAACGATCGCACTTTACTACGCTCAACTTCTACGAGGGCTAGGACACTATCTCGAAACTATGTGGCTCTTTAACAGATGTCACAAAACCCAGCATGTAACGAAAATTCACACCCACGAATTTTGTAATCCCTAACAGATGTCACAAAACCCAACATTCAAATGCATACAGATTAGAATTCACATCTACAAATTTTCAGGATTTTATTACTCGTCGGAAAACATCAAAGCGAAACTACCTGCCCATGGTATGGGCAACGGTTTATGACTTTATCCCTCATAAAACGTACACACCGAAAAAGGAAAAACCATAAATTTGTCGAAGAAAAACATAAATTTATTTAGGAGAGAAAAAAAATGTTCGTTAGGCTATTCTGCAAAGTTTTCTTCGTGTTACACGAGGACAAATATTAAATGAGCGCAGTCAATGGCGCATTCTGGCAGAAGTGAAGGTGAATCCACTGAAAACAGCCAAGGAGTTGAAAACTTTTGTACATGAGAATATTGGAAAGGAAGTCTGCGTTGAAAGCGTAAGAAATGTTCCCCAAAAAAATAATCACCATGGCAGAGTTATCAGAAAAAAAACCATTCATCAGCACTATAAATAAGTCATGTCGTTTGAAATTTGTAAAGGAATATTTCCTCAAAGACTGTGAATTTTGAAAAACAGTATTAAGTGTTTTTTGTGGAAATTTAATGAAAATCTTCCGCTCTTGGATACATCAGTAACTTAGATTTAAAAAACTTTCTAAGGGTGTTTTCCACATGTTTTAAATAAGATACCATTAAAATGCTTAGTTCATTAGATGCATATTGATTTAAGCTTTCTAATGTTATAAAAGTCAAATTTTCGATTTTGTTTTAGATACCGCTTTTGTGCTTAGTAGGGCAGTATAGGTTCTATTTAGTGATGAGAGTAAAGGCCTCTGTAAACGCTCAAACATGGTACGAGTAAACATGGTACCTAGACCAAGTTTGAGTGGATGTTGTACGTGTGCGGGTATGAACTTGTACCTGCTTTTTGGTCTCACCAACGGTCCGACCTAAATCAAAGCTGGTTTGATTTTTGTTTATGTTTGTAGGCGGATCTCTTTGTAGGTGGTACCATGTACTATGATTGCGGACTCGTTTGTCAACATTTACTCGCACATGTCATTTTCGTTCAGATTTCGTGGTGTGAACATCGTGAGTTGAAGATGGCAAGCATTCCGAACAATAGTACGTGGAGAGATTTTTTTGTGTGCCTGCAAAATTAACCTTCTTTGTGGAAGGTAAAAGATTAGATATTTAAAAACAGGGATGAAAAGAAAAAAACCTATGAAAGAATTGAAAAAAAAGAGTTCTGAACATAAAGTCTTGCTACAGACGAGAACTAAAAAAAATAACAAACAGTGAAAAATCTGGTTGTAGCTCGGAGACAGTGTATGTACCTAGTCTGTGGTATTTTGATTGTTTGGAATTTTTAAAGGACCAAGAAAAGCAAACGGCTGGCCTGTCAACGAGGGAATCAGGTGACGAATATGAATTTGTGGAAACTGGAACAATAAGTAAATGTTAAACTATAATTTTTATAGTTCTTGAAAAATTATTATATTCTTGTTTCAGGAAGCAACAGAACTCCAAACCTCTCTGCCCAAAAAAAAAGAAAAAAACGGTAATCCAGCATATGGTAGAGAGAATTGAGTTACTTCGGATTGCGGTGAATAATATATGTCAGTCGCCTAAACAGGACATTTAAGAATACGAGGCGGAAATTTACGCAAAAAGTTGCGCAGTTTCCTTTCGGAAATTGTCCAATATCGAACAAATTTATGCCAAAAAGGCAATAGAAGAGATTTTGGTGCTCGGGCAATTAGATAAGCTGTCGTTGTATTCAGTATCAACTACGAATTCAGCTGCATCATCTACACCATCGACACCTATTTTTGGAATTTCCCCATCTTCTTCAGGTAGTATGCGTTTTCAAACGCCTTTACCATGAAAGTAGAAGACGTTGCTGAAAATTATGAAAGCATAAATGATTTAATAACAGATGTTCAATTTTCGTAATCTTACACATATCTTGTATTACTATATTAATATTAATTAGATTAGTTTAGATTAAGAAAATTATCAATAAAGTTTACTTTAAAATTAAATTATTTGTTTTTTTAAATGCGAATTTTGCCATGGTACTGCCCCTTCACTATTGAAATAACGACAAAAGCGTTGACGTATATTTTTAGCGCTCGTCGATGAGTTTCTTGCTTGAGTGGGACTCAAATTTGTCATCTGGGAGTCATTTAATCGCCAGGATCCTGACTGAATTACTCCAGTTTCTATGTCTTCTACGTCAATATTTCCGGTTTGTAAATATTGTGCCGGGTTCCGTTGCCTTAAAAAATTGTGTAAATAGCAACACGCTAAGACAAAGACTTTCGCTTTATCGGGATGTAAATTTATTATATTCAACAAGACTCTAAAGCGAGACGATAAAATCCCGAAAGCGTTTTCAACAATTCTGTGAGCTCGTGATTGAAAACGTGAATTGAAAATAGATTCCTCGTCTGATAAACTTTCTCTACTGAAAGGTTTCATAATGTTTTCTTGCAAAGGGAAGGCATCGTCGCCAACAAAAACAAATGGCAGCTCCTTATTCGTACCCGCTAACATATTTGATTTAGGAATGTGCAGGCTCTGTTGCTTCAATTTTTCAAAAACATTGATTTTGCCAGAATTCCACCGTCAGATACTCGTCCGTTTGTTCCCGCTTCTACCATAATGAACTGGTAATCTGCATCAACTATGGCAAATAGCACAATACTTAA